>OY751316.1:40869855-42069855 GCA_963564615.1 Rhorus exstirpatorius | reverse complement strand
ACAATTTTTATACTTGTTTGATTACTTTTAATGTCTATTCTCAATTTTTAAAGATAAAATTCACGTATATATTTTAATCAAGAAAAAATTCAAAATTAAGTATACAAAAGTTACTCGGAACAATGTTTCGAGAATTTTGTCAAACATAAATGATTTTCAGAAAGTTAAAGTTCAAAGTCTCCGATAAAACGTTGCGGAGTTGGAGAAAAAAAAACGATTAAGAATTTTTTAATTTGCTGATTATGCAATTTTTTCAACTCTGGAAAGAGGTTTTAAATTAAAAAAAAAACACACAAAAACTCGAAAATATCAAAATCAGATAAAATCATTTTATAATTTACTGGTCAAACAAAAATTTAATTTTAAAACTCATGATATTTCATAATTTGTCATCATTGAAATTCTTTAAGTTTTTTTTTCCCCTGTTAAAAATTAGCAGAAATACTGATAATAATAATTATTATTATTTTCATAGTTTCTCAATGGATTTTTCATCGTTAAAGAAACGAGAAAATTTCACCGACGACCATGACGGCGAAAATAGAATAGGCCTTTGGAGTTGCTGGCATATGTAACAACAGAGAGTAACATACATGCATATTTATGGAGTGGATATATTATTCCTCTGTTTCCTGTACGCGTCGCGATGGTGTCGATCATAATATGAGCACCGTCTATACGTTCAATTCGAAAGACACGGACACGGTCACACCTTAGCACGAAAACCGAGTTCCTTTCATCCCCGCCTCGTCAAATTTCAACCTTCCTTTTCGTTTTTTCTTTAATTTTATTTCAACGTTCAACGGAGCACGAACTTTTGCGTGGGACGAAAATGTCACGTTCTCTCTTACAAAACGCTGGAATCTCACTGGCGAAGAGCCCCCCCCCGCGCACGAATGGTTCACAAACTTTCGAAAGATTTTATTTTCCGAATTATTTTACACTGTGAGCACGAGAAAAAAAATTATATTCCGGTGTTTCGTAAATTTTTTTCCCGTGCATCCGACGTTTTTTTTTCGTCACTTTCAATGATATGAAAATTCCGATAGCATTAGCCGCCTTGAAGCTTTGTTTATTTAATTTGTCCTTCTTATTAACACCGTTTTAATTATCAAAATATTCAAATTTTCCAACCGAGACCCTCCAATATGAGAATTATTTCGATCGTTCTTATCGGGCCTTGTATCTAAAACTTTGTAACGGCAAAAAATGTCCACTTCCGGTTGTAATACGATGAGAAACAACAGTGGACTGTCGAAATTACAATTTTCGTTTCATCGTCCATTTCTTCGATATTTCGCGTTACGTAATAACAAAAAAGAAACAGAAAACGAATGAACGTTATCACTGAAAGAACTTTTTAAAAACTCAAATAACGTAAATATTGAGATTGTTATCTTTTTTTAACACTCGGATTTCGTGAAAAGAGATACTCGCAACGCACTTTTTCAAAACTTCGAGTGTGCACCGCGAAACTTTCACACGTTAAAACTTTTATGTTTGTTCATCTCGACAAACAGTGAAACAGTCGATCGTTTGCATTAAATAGTTGACACATTTTGCCAATAAAATCGAACGTGTATTCTAACCTCGAAATTTTTACAAAAAAGTAATCTTCGAATTCACGATGTGTCTCACTCTCTCTGTCACATTGTGATTCTCCGTCTTTACGATCTTCACCGAATTATATCGACGCAGCACGAACGTGCGTGGATGGACGAAACAAAGAAGTAGAAAAAAAAACGACGAATTTTCACGATAGAATTCGTAGATAAAAATACATTTCGTATATGTATATATATATTTTTTTAATATTTATTTACGGCTCGGTGTTTGTCGTGAAATAAATCACCTGGCAGCAACGTCAGCTGAGTACGCGTGACGCTGAATGAGAAAAAAGAAAAAAGAAGAAAAAATAGCAACGACGAGCGAGCGCGTGTGCTCGGTGCCTCGGTGCAAGTATAGTTGTTGCGATGAGAACGCCGCGGGCGCCACTGACAGGCGGGAGAGATTGCAAAGCGGCCGAGGGGACAATAGCGCCACTTTGGACTCTCGCGGATAATATTGAAACTAAAAAAAACGTCTGCTCCACGCAACGGAGCATGTGGCTGTCACGATTATAAAATATTTTAAGATTTTCAAGGAATTTAATACTTCACTGTCGAATTTAAGTCCTGTTATACTTGTTTTTTTTTTTCAATCTTAAAAATAAATTTAATTAACAAAAGCTCTCAATTATGGCTACTTTACTGCTCCATTCTTGAATTTCTGCTCCAACTTTTTATTTTTATTTTTATTTTTAAAGAGTACTACACTTTATTTTTTAAATCCACCAGAATTTCAATTATAGCTAATTTTCTGCTCCATTCTTGAATTTCTGCTCCAATTTTTTTTATTTTCATTTTTAACGAGTACTACACTAGCATAGAACAATTCACAGTTTTTTTTTCTTTCGTTATTTTACTATTGATTCTTTAAATCCACTAGCATTCTACCAAACCCTTTATAAGAATTGAAGAAATTAAGAAATAGAAAAAACCAAATAAGCTCTTTATATATATTTTTATAAGCATTTAATTTTTTTAAAATAAATTAATGCAGAGTTGAGCCAATAAAAAATTCTTCATCGTCTCCTGCAAGCATTTATTACTCATTACGGTTAATGGGACGTTTTTTTATTTTCATCTTTTCCCCGGAATTCTCAAAGTTACAGAGCCCAGCAGAATTTAATACGGGGCCATTATCGGCTCTCGGTATGCCCCGTATGTGTGTGTATATCCCTCGTTACTCATTATTTGACTGCCAGCCGTGTTCCTCGCTCTGTGCGAGACGGATAAACGCGTCGTGAAGAAAGAGCAAGAAAAAAAAAAAAGAAAGGAGACGATCCCCGTTCAAACAAAGGCGTCTTGTTCGTGACGCAGTCGCAATAAGCAGCTCGGGAATTCCATGTATATCCATCGGGGTTTTTCAATGATAAAAAAAAAAACGTGTATTCGTACGTTCATTTGATAATTTGAAAAAAAAAAAACCCACTCTCAATCAGTCAATTTTTAACCAAACAAATTTATCATCATATCACGTTGAAAAGGTCATTGAATGAAAATTAGAAATCTTTTTTTTTTATAATTTAAAGTTTGTGAAATTTGTTTTATTATTCGTATTGTGATCGAATTCACGATAAGATAACTTGTATAATTTTACGACTGATTGACATTCATTTTTTCGTATAGTTCGAACGGTTAACCCTGAAATTCCGGGGGAAAAAAAAAAATTGAAAAACCATAAATTTTCGATAACCATGAACCATAAAATACGAATAATAAGCGGTAAAAAAAAAATGAGTAAACTTTGATAATTTAATTAACTATCCAGCAACGTATGGCAAGAAAATATTCGTAACTCGATAATTAATCAAATACGAATTATTCATGATAATTAATTGGAAAAAAAACTATAACTTTGATATTCTTTGTTCGATAACTGTCAAACTAATTTTCAAAAAATATTTAAAGAAAAAAAAATCATTATTTTGATATGGCAAGAAAATATTCGTAACTCGATGCTGAATTAACGAATTAATAAAAACTTTCCATTATTTTCACTCTATATTATTCAAATATGGATTATTAATGATAATTAATTGGAAAAAAAAATTATAACTTTGATATTAACTGTTCGATAACTGTCGAACTAATTTTCAGAAAATATTTAAAGAAAAAAAAATCATTATGTTCAATATTGATTGATCAATAACTCGTCGTATTGGACGAGAATAATTTATGTCACCAAACAGGACATCCGGAACTTCGTTCGACCGTGGTGTGGACATAGATTTTTTTTTTTGCAAGTATCTCTCTGGTCGAGATGCGAGATTCGATGATAAGCAATATGCGATAAGTGTAGGGGGAAAAAAAAAAGTTTTTTAAGAGTTTCGGGAGGATATGAGACTTACAGATTTGAAGAATTCACGCCTTTTGCCATAAACGTCGCGACGCCGGCTTTGCCCTGTGCCAGCAACACCATCGGCACGCTCGTTCGCTAAGCGCACTCTCTCGTGGCCTTTCATTAATCAAAAAAATCCCTGGACCTCGTGCGATCAAACACTTTTCAATTATATTCCCTCGATTTTCTCAAATATTTTATTTTCCCCTCTTCCAGTCATTAATTGTTTATTTTTTTTTTCTCGCAATGTTCCTTTCGATCAAAGATCCATAATTTTCGACACAGAGGATTTTTTTTTCTTCACTTTTTCGTAAAATTCATTCCAGGCGATACTTTCGATCAGAAAATTTATGAAATTTCCACGTTTTTCGGCGATTTATGACTGAGAATTCTTCACGTTACTGAAAAAAACGTTTCACATTTTTTTTTTTTTTTTTTCAATTAGCCAAAACGACGGACAAAGTTGTATTGCACTCGAAGAACGAGTATTTTTCATTTCTAAAGTATTATCGTATTTAGGTAAAGGCATGTAAAATATTTTTTTTTTTCGCACTGAAAATTACAAATTTCGTCACTACCGGTTTTTCCATTCTCGCGACTATACCGCGAAACGAGAAGCGTGAACTTTTTTTCCCTCCCTCGCGACAAAGAGGAAGTACTTCCGGAGGGCGGAAGTCACGCCTCGAACGGGAATCGATATTTCATACGGCGAAAAATAAATGATATATATATTAGCATGAACGGATTTTTTCACTTCTCAATTGCAGATTGATAAATTAACGTCCGGTTGAGTATAACTGAGAAAGAAAAACGTGTGTACTTTGGTGCATGGGCATAAATTATCTTTGCTCTATTTATTTTATATCTCATCGAATGATCTTAATGGAAAATGATTATAATTGCATCCTAATGAATATTCCAGGGTGAGATTTTAATTTTGAAATTTTCAACGATAAAATAAACACGATTTTTCGCGGAATTTTTCTGCGACGATCGAAGAATCTTGTACGCTCGATATCGATTATGATAAATTATTCCCGGAGGACAATTATTACCATTGAAAAAATAAATTAAGCTCGGCTATATAATCGAGAAAAAATGTTATCTATCGATGGGATTTTTTCCGTTCAATTAATGTATATACCGGACGGAGTAAATTACAGGAATGTCTCGAAAGTATGCGAAGGCTGAACGAGTCTCTCTGGAGTAGGTTCGAATAGGATTTTTTTTTTTTTAATTTTTCAAATCAAATGAATTCCTTCTCCCCTCCGTCAAACATCGCTACCCTTTTTTTTTTTTTTTACTAAAAAAAACACTCTTGCCTCTATCCCCTCAGTTTGATCTCCCTTCCCCCTTTTATTCCCTCCGCTCGATTACGAGACTGAACTTCCTTAAGCCGCGAGATCTGGCACTTTGCCCAAAACGGCATCGTAACAATAAGAAGACGAGGAAGAGAGAGAAGAAGATGAAGAAGATTCTAGAAATCAAATCGAATGTACGTCATTCGACGAGGCCTTGACTCTCTGTGTTTTAAAAGAAGACGAAACATATTTTTAAAGAAACACACACACACACAAATTTACACAAAACACAAAAACATTTTTTTCCCACAATGTAAAAAAAAAAAAACATCTACCTACGATACAAAGGCTTTGCATAAAATGTATGAGAATCAATCAAGTTTGAATTAATTACGAAAATAAATTGATTTAAAAGCCGAAGAGCATATCGAACGTAAATCCCGCAACTCACATGATAAATTGTCCAAGCGATAAGACCGGACTAGTTATCATTAATGACACCGATATCACCCGCACACACCGTGGTGTATTTAATTTCCCGAGATGAAAGATTTGCGACCGAAAAATAAATTGGGAAAAAAATCCCAGTGGCTTTAGGCGGGGGAAAAAAAAAAAAATCGAGTACGATGATGACGCCGGTGTCGCGACGTTACAACTGGCTCTCGAGTTGCCGGATGACAGACACTTAAAGACTGTGAGCGCGAAGGTGGACGAATCAGCTGAGGCTCATGTGTGGCGAAGGTAGTGGGGTGATAAAGAGTATCAGTCGCGATATCGCGCGAGAGAAGTCGCGGAGAGGGGCAGAGAGAGAGAGAGAGAGAAGCCGAAGAAGTGGCTGTAGTAAATTTTTTATCCCCTACTATACTTTCGAGGGAATTCCACGAAGGAATGATTCACAGCTAAGAGTTCTCGCATACGCGTATCACTACGACGATTTGCCTCATCGGTTCGTCTCTCTGCGAAGAGGGGACCGGGAAGGGGGGGGGGGAGGAGGCTGGTAAGAGGAATGGAAGAGGATGAAAATGGAAATAACACTTGTGAATATTACCGCAATTACCTTCGAGTCTCGTGAGTGTGAAAGAGGGTTAAAGAAATGGGAGTGACACGCGATGAGTCGTCACCGAGCATCCGAACTTCCGGAATACCGAGGTAAGCCATTATAAAAAGATAATAATATACGATAACGCCTCTGGGGGGGAAAAAAAATGAGTCGAGAAAAAAAAAAATAGCTTGATGGAATGCACTGCAATTGAACTTGCCGATAAGATAAATAATAAAATGAGTCACCGATCGTTAATAATTTCAACAATTTATTGGCAATCAATTATTCGATGAAGGATTAATGGATTTTATAATTTATTGCAAGGCACGAACCCGCTATAATTGCTTGGCTTTTTCCATATGGAAACTCTTTCCCCTATTCTTCATTGTTGTTTAGTTTTTATCTTTATTCAGTATATCACCGGTTACTACACAGCTATTAGAGATTTTTCAAAAAATTCATTGAATACCGATCTTTTTTTTTTTCATTGAATCTTAAAAAAAATTCAATCCTACAATCGTCCTTCGATCATTATCTTTTTTTTTTCAAAGAAATCACTCTTCAAGTGTAAGAATGATTATTTTTCTAACCTCACTCTCTTTGTCACGGCGTTTATTAATAGAAAAAGAGTGATTCTTTTTTTTTTAATTCCTTCCGGGACTATAACGTATCCGCTCCAATTATAAAAATCGATCAGAGCTATATTTAGAATTATTTCGACACTGTATTTCGATAATGTTATCGGTCCGGACAATTTCATTGATATCGAAGTTTGAAGAAAATTCTCAAATGAAAACGAACACCCCGATGACGATAATATTGAGGTAAATATTTATTTTTGTACAACATGCAATCTCGCGTTACGACGAATTATTTTTTTTTTTTTTACAAATGAATATTAAAAATAACGGTGATTATCAATGTTATCGGTCTTATCATCGATTATCTCGTAAAACTAATGATGATCTTTGAACCGTACGTTAATGAACGAATAATGACTATTTGACTCATCGTTTATCGCAATCTCGGTAGCGATAATAATAAGAAAAAAAACCAATAAAACACTGGAAACAAATTAGATGCACACACCGCGCTATAATATGTCGCGTGATTTATTCTTAAACCGCGATAGATTCGCAGGGTTTAGTCATAGAATCCTATACGATTAACCAAATCGAGTCGTTCCGTCATAGATTGCGCAACAATCGATGAGAGGGGGGAAAAAAAATGAGAAAAAGCAACGAATCGAATGAAAAAGGAAGCAGGGATTCTTGTTTTTTATGAGCCAACTTGGTTGAATCTGATTAAGAGGGTTCTCGATCGTACGATCGCTTTATTAGTCACGTGAAGTTATACCGCGGAATTATTCAAAGTTTAAAGTTCAAAATATTGCAAAAAATATGTTCAAGAATTATAAATTTGAACAAACGAAATTTTTTTATGCGGCCCGAAAAATCAGTCTTTGCAGATTTCAAACATCACGATGAAAACCTATATCAATTTTTAGTTGCTAAAATTTAATTTTGTTTTTTTTTTTAAATTTAAACATTAATTTTTTCCATTCAATAAAATTCATCTTAATTTTATCGGAAATTTCTTTAAAAGAAAAAAAGGAGTGAAACATGCTCGAGAGTGCTGAATTGTCACTGATTATGAAAAATTTGACTGTAAAACGAGAGTTTATTAGTCACTTTGCGATCCAGCAGAATTACAAACTTAAAGTCAGAGCTCTCTCTCTCTCTCTCTCTCTCTCTCTCTCTCTCTCTCTTGTCGACGTCGTTCGACTGTCTGATATAACCTCTCATGACGTCGACTTCCATTCATGGCCCGATGACGCAACTCACTTGTCAATCGTTCGTTCGTTTGTGCGAGCCACGTTTTTACTACGAATGTCCAGTGCAATAATTCCATTGTATATATATGGATCATGCGTGTACCACAAAATAGAGTCTATTTTTAATTTGAGCAAAAAAAAACATTCAAAAATAATAAAAGTATAAAGTATCAGTATGGTTTTTATGAATATTCATTTTTTTATAATCATTTACCTCGATCAATACAATGATTAATTAATAATCGTATCAATAAACGAACGAACGAGTTGATTGATAATTGTAAAAGGGACGAGTTAATAAAGACAAATAAATTTATAAATTTTGACAAATTTCACAAACAATGATACTTGACATTTATCATTGCACAATTATTATTCACTTCCGGGTGATATTAGCCAATTAAAAAAAAAAACTCTTAGCATTTTTCTCGTTAAATTGAAAATATGATGACAGTTTGTTTCGTACAGTGTGACGCCGAGTTCAGTAAAACGTGGCGTTTCACTATCAGCTATATATATATACTATATATACATCTAAGAACGGTCAATGAAAAGTCGTTACCCCTTCTATTTTTTTCTCACACCGTGAATATACGTATCAATCCGTTACTATAAATGCACACACACACACGACTATAATATATAATCCTAAACAACAAAACCGTTCGCGCTAACGATCGCAGAGTCACGGTCGTTGAATGTATTGAGGGTGACGTGTCGCCGTCAGAGATGACAATTTAAATTATCATAGAACATATAATTCTTGGTACGGAGAGCTCGGTTAGCTCGAAAAATGCATCATGAAATTGACGAGGAGCTTGGGGAGTGGGATAAAAGCTCCGTTTGGTATACGAGCGACGAGGCAAAGTTGCAGCTGCATAATCAGCACCAAGAATGTAAAACACGATGCAGCTATTCAGAGTGCAAATATCTCGTGCAGCGAAAAAAAAAAAAAAAAAAAACACATAATTTCAGTTTAAGCTTAAAAAAAATGATTTTCTTGATTTTTTAACTAAAAAATTGTCAGTTTGAAAATTTTCTTTTCTTTCGTCGAGCGCTGTAAATCACTTTTTTTTTGCCCTTCCTGTGTACTTTTAATGAAAAATTACCATTCAATGCGATGAATAAAAACAGAAATGGGGAAAAATAAATCACAAAAATCGTACGGTGAATACGCAAAAGAGACTTCAATAAATCGATCGACAATTTACCGACTGTCCGATCGGTAGCTGCGGCTCTAATGGACTTGAAGTGAAGAGAGTTTTTCGAGCTCGGGTCGGTATGCATAGACGGATAAAGCAAAGTGGCCGGTGAAGGAACGCGAGGGTCGTTTCTAAATCGGTTGTGGCACACAGCGATCTTCTCATTCGTGTTCTATGCCACACTCTGCGATAGCAGAGAAATTCAATCACCGATATACACACAGTTTGCCTTTGTGTTGAATAAATATTTTTATTTCAGTCATTAATGATGGTTTAAAGGAACTCTCTTGAACAAAGGTTTTTATTTTATTCCAAGTCTTGTGATCGAAGAAAAAGCTATTCAACTCTTTACCGATTTTTTACATCGATTTTTTAAGGCAATCGAAATATTTTTTTTTTTTTTGCTTTTCCATTTAAATTGAAGTTTAAACTGTTTGAGAGTCTCGAGGCAGCGATTGAGCATGTGAACGAAAAGATACAGCAAGGCAGAGCATAAGAAGCTATAAGGAAAAAGGAAAAGAGACTCGCGCCACACGTTATTTATGGACGGACGGAAGCAAAGGGAGGAATGCAAAGTCGATAATCCGTATCTAGTACGCATACCGAAACATATATATATATATATATATAAATACGAATTTACGTAGCATTTAAGAGTGAGCGTGTATTAGATTCGAGTGCGTGAGCACTTGAGACTCGAGTTGCAATTAAATCAATCGAGTTTTAATTAAAATCGATTTCGGATCGATCCTGTCGAGGGCTTCCTCCGATTTTTTACGTTTCTTATAATAACTGCTACTTGAAAAATCGATAAGAGCCCATTCCTGCTGTATATTTTTGCAATGATCTTTAAGGCGATGTATCAAACCCTCCGACCATCTCGAAAACGCGAATTCTACTTTACAAGCGATCAGAATGAAATAAGCTTAGCCACTCTGCAGTATATGTTGGCAAAAGGTGGCTAAGCTTTTTTTTTTTATTGCGATCAGTTTGCGTCGTTTGGGAGAAAGTACCTTCAAGGATTTTCAGCTATCTCTCTCGCACTCACACGTGTCACGTGTGGTACATGTACGACTTCGCCTTAAGATACAACAGCACAACAATATGCAAATTCAAAGGGAAAAAAATAATTGCATAAAAAGTTGAAAAGAAAAACCGTTCAAAATTTTTTTTCTCATGGAAACGCACTTTTTTAAAAAATAATTACTTTTAAATAATTATCCGCCATTTCAATCATTTTTCTTCTCACCAATTAATTATTATTATTACTCGAATGAAATTTCAATGATTTCTCCACTAAACCGTCCGTTAATTGCATTTTTTTTTCTTCTATTTCTCTACTTCAATTCACACATTTTCTTCTTTTTTTTTCGATCTCATTGCTCCCCTCAGTTTGCTCAATTGCTCATGAGAGATCGACGCACTCGATGAATCATCGCGCAATAGCTCCGAAAAAAAATTCACGAGCAATGATATAATTAAAATCAGGTGGTCTTGTGTGCGCGCCAAGCAAGCGTTATATCGCACACGCTGTGGATCCTTGATATGAAAGCGCGTGTGTTTGCATGTTACGTAAGTCACGAAGTTATCGAGCAACGTTTACGAGAGACATCTGAGGGGCGAGGGAATAGCAGCAGAGATCGCGAGACGGGGGGAAAAAAAAAAAATTTTAATAATAAAAGATCGTTGTTCCGATGAATCGAGCGAGATTCCGCAGGGATGATTCATGCACGTGTGATGCCCGAAGACAAGAGGGGTTATCGGCATGTATGACAGTGCCGGTGTTTTCTTCTGTCGCTTCTTTTTCGTAATAATAATAATAATAACGATAATAATAACAATTATTTATATTACGAGTATTGTTATTATTATAGTATTATATTTATATACAATTTTGATTGCGACTGTTGGAGATGCTTCGTAATGAAAAAAATATTCTATCTCTTGAAGATTCATGAATTACACGTGCAATTGTACTACTATGACGTTCGAGTAAGATAGATTTGCGAATGCATTTTTGTCGCTGCTCTATATAGCGGTACAATTATTTTCCAGCACTTTCACTGAATCTCCGAAATCGCTAGCGAAAAAAGTTGACCGTCTCGTATATTGGATGAAAGCCTCGACGATGAGAAGCAAACAAGCGAGAAAGAATGGAAACGCGATGATTCATCGGATGGACCATTGGACGAGTCTTTGCACGATCGAGCAAGCTCTCGGGGAGTGTCTCGTTTTCGCGCTTTAAAACACGAACGCGAGTAGGGTTTTTGTACTCAAGGAATGAGAAATAAAAAAAAAAAAAAGCGATAACCGAACCCGATCGAGTGAATCACAGCGAGAGTCTTTTTTTCCTCTTGCATTTCCTGCTTTTACTCGCTGCATTCCATTCTTTTTTTTATACTTCTATACGCTTATTGTTCTTTTTTATTATATGAGCGATTAAAAACGATTATTCTTCTTTCGCACGACGGGGAAAAAAAAATCACGTTACGAAGTGCAGAGACTCTCGCAGTTACGAGTACTGTGAATTTGCTTTTTATTAAAAAAAAAAAACAAATTAATAATAAATAAATTTGAGAAAAAAACGAAATTCACCTATAACTATTCGCCTAATTCACCTATAACTTTATAACTCTCTCCATTTTTTTTTCTTCAAAAGCCAATTCTTCGTCACGAAAAAATGCATTGACTCTCTACGACCGTAAAAAAAAAATTAAAAAAAAAAAAAAAAATGCGTGTGTAGGCAATGAATGAATGAAACGTGACGCTGCGTGTGCGCGGGATTCGCGGCTTCGCATGAATCATCCGAACGTTAACATATATACGCACGCACACGAGGTCCCCCCCGGGCGAGTTTACAGGAAACGCAAGGTCGACTCTCATTCGTAATAATGACGGATGCATTGGGCGAGGATGCGTTTGCGGGAGGAGAAATCGCGGTATTATTAAAGCGCAACTTTTTATCGCAATAATGACGTATTATGCGTATCTCGCGATTCTTCGCTCTTGTATATATATGTACATATATATGTATATATATATATATATATATATATATGTATATAATAACGTTGCGATGAGACGCCTCTCGGCTCTTTTCGCGGAAGAAAAAAACAATAAAAAATAATGATAATGATTGCCACGTACAAATATAGAACAGAGGCGAGACCATATTATGTGCAGATAAACTTTTATGAATCATTCGATAAAAGAGAGACAAGATTATGCAACTTTTTTTTAATAATACATTATCGTGGATCCAGGAGAAAAGATTTTAGTAGAATTTCGAAAGTTTTTTTTTTCTCAAATTTTATTCCAATTAGAATCCGAATAAAATTATCAATTAAAAATTAATTCATTATTTTCAATGATCAATTAAAGGTTTAAAAAAATACAAAATTCGTTTTCAAATCTTAAAAAATTTTATTAAATCTTTACTTCGGTTAAATAATATTTATATAACTTCTCCTTGAAATCGAATTAAAAAAAAAAAAAAGTATTTCTCAATGTCCTAGAAAAAAGGATTATCGTGATTGTTTATTTTTTATCGATATCTTGTCAATTTTTAATTGCCCTCGCCTAATTAATTTCGCAATCAACCTCGTTCATTTTACATTTATTTATTTTTTTTTTTCACTGAAATTGCAACTCAGCAAAACATATAAACGACGATGAAGAATCCCACACGGTCACTGAACGAGTTGGTATATTTATATGGGGATGAAAAAAAAGAACAAAAAAAAATGCCTGAACTCGTCTCTGGCCTAATAAAGGGGATTCCGAACGAGGTTCCCTCCCGCTTCGTACAAGCACACACACAGACACACACGCACACACAGAGTTGTGAGTCACAAAGAGATCTCGTCGCGAATGTTCGAAACATATCTTCTCAAAGCTCATTGAAATTCCATTCGTGAATTGGTCGCGAGAGCGAGACGTGAACGAGGCGCAGCGAATGACAATCACGCGAGAATGAGAAAGATTTGAATTAAAAGAGACATTGGTATAGAGAGGTAAAGGGATACGAAAGAAAAAAAAATACAATGCTTCAAAGTGAAAAATAAAAAAAATAAAAAAATTCACACGCAAAAAGCAATCGGGGAAATCCCAGAAACTTATCCTGTCCGCGCGAGTTCACGTTGGACGGTTTGTTGCGATGAAAAAAAAAACAAAAAAAAACGATGCCCTCGGACGAAAAGAAAGGAGCAGGCCCTTGAGCCTGCCGCGAAGTTTCAGGATGAGTCACGAGAGTGCCGAGGAATTTGAGCGACGTTGTTGAATAACTTGCGAGCACCTTTTCTCATTTCTTTCTTTTTTTTTTTTTTTTTTTTTTCCAGCACGAACTCATTCATTCTTTCGTCACTGAGAATCTTCTTTGGCTTCGTTAATTAAAATTTCTCGCTTCTTATTCATTCGTCATATTTTACACCATTTATGATTCATATCACGTTTTTTTTTTTTTCATTCAATTTTCAAAAATGTAAATTTATCGATCTTCAAAATAAGGTTTCATGCTTGGGGCAAAATTTAGTGAAATTAAAATTTTTCTTGGCAGAAATTACAAATTGGGGGAAAATTAATGAACTTGAGATTTTTTAAAATCTCAAAGTGATGTATAAATAATAATTATTATTATTGATGTTATGCATCGATTGCTGAGGCACCTCGATTATTTTATCCATTAATTTCAATGCCCCTTCGACTTTTCATGACTCTCGATTTGTCATTGTTCGGTTTCTTTCACCGTAAACATTTTCCCTTTTCTTTCGTCTGACTCATATTTTTCATTTCTTTTCTCTCTCTCTCTCTCTCTCTCGGGGTCTGCCTTTCGTTGCAGTTGCTCGTTGGCTGGGTCAGTGGAACGCATATATATAGAGTTTACGTCTGGAATTTCGATGCGATCGACGACCCGTCTTCTCGGATGAGGCCCAGGTTGGCCATCACCGGAATGCGCGGAGCATGAGCCAGACCACTTGCAAGTATAAAGAATGAAGCACGAGAGGACAACTCGAAAAATGAATTTTTCGTTTCGTGGATCCAGCTGGAGACCCAGATTTTTTTTTTATTGTTCAATCGATTCCAGAATTAGTTTGATCGAACCTGCTCGAACAGTTCGATTGTTAAGTTCAAACAAACGAGGTCAAAGGGTTTTTGTAAATTATCAAACAAACCATTTGTTGAATTTTCTTGTTACCATGAAGTTACCATAAAGTGTCCATGGTGAATTTGTATATATATATATATATATTTTTTTCAGAACTGTATAATGGATGACCGGATGGATTTTTTTTTTTTTTTTTGTAAAATCAGACAATTTATAACCACCCTGAGGGAGGCTTTTCAATTTTTCTTTTCAGGAATTTTGACGAATGAACACCCGAACGAGCGTAGCCGGGGCTAAAAGAATAATCGAGGCAAAGATTCGTTCCTCGTGTATCACTGTTGGTGATTCAAATGTTAATTTTCTCGTCTCCAGGAAGCACGAAAGAGGTGGGACCTCTTTCGTGGGATTTTTTTTTTTTTTTCGTGTCTCGTGATCCACTGTGGACCATCGGAGCAAGATCAATGTCTCGACTTTGAATATTTTGACGTGAGCCAGTCGATCGTGCCACGTGTGGGCTAATCGGAATTTTTTTCCCATTTTTTCACGCAAGTATTTTACGAATAAAATTTCTTGACCGAAAGTTTGAATTTAAAAAAAAAATCGATTGGGTGAGTAATCAATTTCATTAAGAAAATGATTGACTCAGTTGACGAATAAATTGTTAAAAAAAATTTTAATTTACATTTAAATTTACAATTTATTGAATTTTGTAATTTCAATTTGCCTAAATTTGAAGATTTTCAAATATTTTAACTTTAAATTTTAATTGATTAACTTCAACGTTTGGTAAAATATATATCGAAATTGACTTTTTGTTTAAATGAATAATTGAAAAATGGAGTGAAAGAATATCGAATAAAATTGGAATAATTAAAACATTTTTACAAAAAAACTGAGATTGATGGAAAAACGAGAAATAAAAAATTAATAGATAGATAGAAAGTGTGATAAAAGTTGCGGTATATTATACTTTGTGGATTCGCGAGGGTCACGGGCCTCGCGGAGCTGCATAAACACGTTAAAGATATGCACATCGCAGCCATGGCACGAATGCGATGACGATTAGTCACTATGAGAAAAGCCAGTGTGATCGTCCCGTTCTGCTGGCGCACCTTTCCCAACAGACCATCGCACGTGCGTTCTTTACTCAAACTCTCTCGTAACTTTACGGTCACCGCGAAGAGAGAATTAGATGCAAAAAAATAAAAAAATTGCAAAAAATGCATCCAAGGTGAAAATTGACTACTTCATCGCTCCTGGTATACGTTTGAACGTGAAATTATCGTTATTTGTTAATGGCTCATGGAAAATAAGTTGTTTGCAATTATAAAAAAAAAACAAGAAATCTAATTCGCGAGTGACTCTGATTAGAAGAAATTTTTTTCCTCGAAAATGTGTAATCGCAAAAAAAAAAAAAAACTCACGAAAATATTACCGAAGAAACGAAAGGATGTCAGCGAGAGAGTCCTCGTTGCGTCAGAGAAAAATGAAAGTGCAGTTACTTTTGTGCAGCAAGATCTTGCATACTTAACGATCAATTATAATTACTTAATGAGATTTGATAGTGCGTATACGAGATCGATGAGTGAAAGTGCGCGGTACGAGGGAAATGTTATTTTTACGCAATTAACATTCGCGAATATAACGAATAACGATAATCAAAGGATTAACATCTTTTCACGGAGCATTATATGCTTTTTTCAATGAGGAAGAATATTATATTCAGTGAAAATCAATTATATCAACAAGTAATAATTCTTATCGACTATCGATCGATAATTCATTAACTGATATTATCAATTACGCCGTCAAATTAAAATCGTTAAATCATTCATCGATTCGTTGTGCAATTGCTCTTTGTAACTTTTAGCTTCCGAGAATATTAAAATTAAAACCGTGTAAGATCACTGACGCGTCGAAAAATTGTGAATAAATTTAATTTAAGAAAAAAAAAATTACTCGAATCACTCAATCGACTCGAATTCCTCGCTCGTTTCTATTATTATAACGCTCAAATCACCATTTTATCTCAAATCGCCATTTTATCGACCGATTAATTATCACAAAAATAATTATAATTATACGGTTGTTGGAAATAATTTCCGTTCGCAGACGCTATAATTTTATCTCATATAACACACGTGTATTCCGTGTACTTTTTTTTTTTTAAATATAGCATGTTAAGCGAGGTTGGGATAAGATTCAATTGTGCGGATAAGCGCTCTTGGATGTATATATATATATATATATATATATATATATATATATATATCAGTGTGGCTCGTTGGCTCGTGCCAGTAATTGCTGTTACTATAGTAATTGTACAAGCGTTGCAATTACTCGCGCGTGCCCTCCTTCGATCTCACTCGTCTCCCTCGTGTCTTGACTGTCTGATAGATCAAGACCGAGGCTGAAGTAACCAAGAGCGTGATAATGATATTATTAAAGGCTTCCGGTCGTTGTCCCGCACCCTTTGGAAGATCGTTCTTCCAATTTATTTATTTTTTTATCGAGATAAATGAACGAGAGATAAAAAGCAAATAAAATTAAAATTCTTGATAATAATCATATAGCTATCATTAATGAGCAAAATTTTATCGTTAATTTTTTTTTTTTAATGTCTCAATGCACCGTTATGCAATTAATATGAAAATGCAAGTGATCCAGACCGATGTAGAAATCGTCAATTAAAAACAACGATCAGACATTTTTAATTGCCAAATTGTCCCGATACGGTTTGTAGGATAAAAGAAAAAAAATTGTTCAATTTTTCTGGAGTTTATTTTTAGCAGATCGGACTCCGAAAGTCATCATCTTTTCATGCTCGCATCTTCTGCCACAACTCTCGGCAATTTAGTTCGAGTTACACTCAATTAACGCGAACGCTTGGACTGTCTGAATGAGACTTTTTTTTAAAATACTTTCTCTCCTTCGCCCATGTATGCATGCGGCGGTATAGCGGAGACAGTAGCAGAAGAACAGGCGATAAAATAAGAAAAGACAACCCACTCGAAAGCGGATGCCACGGGTCGTCAGGGTCGTGTGCACAGTAAACTCGATCTTATATTTTTTTTTTTCACTAATTTCGTTTTTTTTTTAATTTCTAGTAAATTTTTCGGGTCAATTTTCGTTTTATCGATATAACGATGATTTAATTGAAAGAAAAGAAGAATTAAAATTAATTGTATTTGAATCAAATCAATATTCGTTTGATCCAATTAAAATTGATCTCAATTGAATAAATTTGTTCTCGGTGACTTTTTTTTTCAAGCAAATATGTTTCGTAAAAATTATTATCATCCGATTCGGATGATGCGAAAAACAAAAATGCAGAAAATATCCCGTTTTATTTCTCGCCACGTTAATTTTACTCGTGACATCTCATTAGAGCATCTTTTCTACCAAATTTCATCGCTATAAAAATAATTGCATTCTTCCCACCGTTTTTGTTTTCCTCTCGCTCTTAAATAAACGGCTGGTAATTACGTCTTTTACGTATGAAATTTTATGGCAAGCACGCAATTGTATATTGAAATTTTACAACGGGGAGGAAAATACGAGAGCATTTGGCGAAACGCGAAATGTTGACTGACCAGTTTTTTTTTTCCCCCATCTCAGATGTAATGGTAAACATTTTTTTTTTCTCCCAATTTTTTTTTCGCACGTATTTTTATTTGCTCTCCATCCGCAGAGGCAGGATGCGCCGAAGGATTTTTATTTTTCATCGTGTCTCTTATTCTTTCCACTCGTTTCACTGTTTAGTGCTGGAACTTACGATCTTACACCCGCATCTTAATTTATTTATTTATTTTTTGTATCCTTTTACTCTCTCCCCCCCCCCCCCCCCCCCTCGCGATTGCGAGACTCGAAAAGCCAACGAAACTCGTTTCGCAGAGGATATTCGCCTGCGACAAAAGACGTAAAATATAAGCGACGACTCGTCGCAGGCCAAAAAAGACATTTCTTTTTGTTTCAAAAGAGCACATTATCGTTGAATTCCATGAAAACTTATTCTTGAAGCGGAAAAGAAGTCATTCACATCCATATTTAGTGGCAATATAATCAACGTTCGTGAATTAAAGTGTAAAATAACTAATTTCATGCCGCTAATCCACGAGGATTATTTTTCGAGCAGTTTTTTAAAAGTCAAATTCGTAACATTTGTCCGATCTTGATGAGTGACGGGTCATTTTGTTCAACGCGAGATATTCTCTGTGGATTCACCGCTAAGAATTTACTGTGATATTAATTTTTTCAAAATTACAGCCATTTTTTTTATAAATTGTAATAAAAAATATCGAAATTAAATGAACTTATGGTCTAATTAAAAAAAAAAAACTAAATTGACGATGTTAATCGGTAAATCTACGGAGCATCAATTAGTGAACAAAATCAAAAGATTCGACGGATCTGACTTTAAAGAAGTGCACGAAAAAGCTGCCAAATGAATAATTATCAAAAACTAACGATATAATCGTTTGCATTGATTATTAATAATTTTTTTCAGCATCAATTAGACATATTTCCATCCAAATCGTCCGTTATTAAGATTCATTTTCCTCTTGAAAATTCATAATATCAATTTTTCAAGCTTCTGAGGATCAAAAAAAAATTAGAATGTTTAATCGATGAAGTTTTACGAAATTAAAAGAAAATGTTGAATCTATATATATTCTTGATATAGTATATATATATACGTGAGAAGAAAATTTTAGGCTACGAGAGGGATTTTCGTGGGAAGACGAATCGGGAATTCGAAATAACAAACGTTCCCGGTAAGTCGGTGTATCTTGGACCATACAGCGGGCAGATCGAGTCTCGAGAACAAGAAGAGAAAGAGAGAGAGAGAGAGAGAGAGAAGTAGGAGGGCAAAATAGAAATTCGAAAGACAAACGCAATATTGCAATGTACGTGGAAAATTTAGCCAGAGAGACCTCGTTCTCTCTCTCTCTCTCTTTCTCTCTTGAGGGAGAGAGAAATCTCTTCTTCTCTCGCAAAGCTGTTCATATCCTCTGAAAAATATCTATAAATACAACGTAGAAACCCAGTTTAAACGTTAGGGACTAGAGCACGATAAATAACTTTGTGCTGTGTGTGCATCCCGAGAACGTACGAAAAAGCTCTCACGGTGCGAGAAGAGAAGAAATCGAGGGAGATGGAGAGAGAGAGAGAGAGATGGAGAGAGAGAGAGAGAGAGATCGAAAAGTAAAATAGGTTTATAGATTATAGATGAGGCTGAGAAAATCATGCGAAAATCTCTTCGTATACAACCCACGTGAGCTCGTTTTCTCGAGAGCATCGCGAACATTACGAAATCGATTCGACGAAGCTCTCTCTCTCACCACTGTATGGTTTATTAATAATCTTCATTGCGACCAAGTGCGTTCAATTCCATGAAAATTTGCAATAAATTGCATATAGAATTGAAGAAAAAAAAAAAATATAAAGAAAAAGATCAATCACTTTAGCACAACAGCACGAAATATTCAATTGGCAAACAATTTTCTTTCAAGTCTCTCGACTTTACAAATTATTTTCATATTTTTTTAAAATTAAAATTAATTATTGCAATTACATTAATTTTAGTAAAAAAAAAAATATCGTAAATTTTCCATACGAAATAAACGTCACGAGAGATGTCATGAGAAATTCCTGAACATACCTTTGCGTGAAATCCCGAGAAAAAGTTACGACGAGGGGTTGGATTGTACGACGACATGATGACTTTATTGACGACCATTGTCATGCCAGACTTTCGTTAAATTAAAGCTCCACCCTCCGGAAAATTCACAACAGTTTTCCCACGTCCCACAAGATTGTACTTTTTCACTCCCTCATTCGTTTCTCAATCTTTTTGTTATTTCGTTTTTTTTTTTTTTTTTTTTTTTCGTGAAAAACAAAAATCAAATTCACGCCAATATTTCGTACGATTGTTTCATGACAATTTTTTTTTTTTTTGGCAAAACTTTCCGAGCACACTGACCAAAATTCTCGAAAACTTTCAAATATCGCTTGTAATTTCGATCTTCGAGCGGATCTTCATTTTTTTTTGTTTTTAAATTTTTATCAAGCTCAAAACGCACCGTTTGTTTATTTCATTGATTTTCTTTTGGCATATATATTACGATAGCTCGATGCTCAAAAGAAGAGGAAAAAAAAAAAAAACGAACAATATAGACGCGCGCTCGAGTGTCCGTGGACGAACTAACGGCTCGCGACTATCGCGCTTCTTGTTATAGTCGCGCGTTCTCCCACTACTCGGCTTCATCATACTATACTGGCCGCGAGTATGACTCGCGGCCACGGGGCAATCATGCATTTGTAAAATTCTCTTTTGCCATATGATCTTCGAACCTCGAGGGAGGGGTTTTTTTTTTTCATACTTTTCTCCCACCATGAAAACAAACATCAAAATCTCTGCTTGTTTTGAGCTTGGAAATTCTGGTGGGAGCAATAATATGTGGAGAGGATAATTGTTATACGAATGCGTACAGGATTGATCGTTGATTCTCGTAAGAAAAGGATTTTTTTTTTTAGCGAGATTGTTGAGGATGCGAGCTATGAATTTGGCTGTCAATGTCAAGCTTTAATAATTCGATGTTCCCCCCCCCCCCCCACCCCTCTGACTGGTCGTCATTTTTCGTTTCTAAAAAAATTCTTCGAAGGACAAAAGTTCAACTGAAAAATCGTTTTTACGAATTTGCAATTGCATTTATCAGAACATGAACGGATCAACGAAAGGAGGGCGGAACATTTGGATAATCATTCCCATACTCGTCTACATCATCATCATCATCATCATCATCCTCCTCCTCGTAATTGTTCTCTTCCTCCTCGTCATAATCGTCATAAAAATCTTCCTCGTCATCGGGATCCTGAGGTATAACGTCCACAGCTCCAGGGGGAAAGTATTCTTCGATAATTCGTTCGGCCTCGGCGTTTTCTTCGGTCACGAAAAATGGCTCGTTGCCCGCAAAAGCGAGAAATGCCTCTTCGTTTATTCTCCTTATCACGATCACAAAAATCTCACCACCGGTCTTGTAATTGACCTTTTGATTCAAAGGGAAAATTGTAAATTTTTTTTCCCCCCCCCCCCGAAAGTATATATTGTCCGGTGTATAATTGCTTGCTTATCGTTCGATGTTTATTTTTATCGAAGATCTGGACTTAAATAATAATGATAAAAAAAAAGCAAAGAAATTTTTCGATTACTTTGTTCGCGAAATCTTCGGGATTCGAGGCTACTCTTCGAGCGCGAGACGGAGCGTCAAATTCGAAAACGCCAAACTTCTCGATCGCCGTGCCGAAGGTTTCGTACGTATCTTGAAGGATCGGGAATTTCGTTGCGTCAAATTTAAATGCACAGAGGGGCAGTGGCTCGATCGGTTCCTCATACGGATGCGCTTTTTCCATGTAATTAGCGAAGAGAGTTTTGTAAACGTGCACTTTGCTTCGTGCCTTGAGAAAATACAATGGTTATATATTTGCCGTTTTTTTTTTTGCTCGTCCGAATTTCAAAATTTTGATATTTACATCTTCGCCCATCAATGATTGAGAATTAATCGTAAGCGTTTTTCTTTTAATTTGTATTTTACGAAGTTCCTTCGAATTAACACTGAGGATTTTTGAAAATAATTTTAATTTTCAATGAATTAAAAAATTGTTAATCTCACTTGAGGTGGAAACCAAACGGCCGGATAAATTCTCTGATAATCCTCATCGTTTTCCTCGTCGGGCTCGTAAATGTAAACTTGTCTTTCGAGATATGAACCCTGGATGGAACTATTTTCCTCGTCGGGGGTCGGTGCCGCCTCGAGGACGCTGCGAAGATAATTCTCAGCGTCGTCGATCGCCCTTATGGGACATCGTTCGGTACCTTCGGGGCACTCGTTGGGATAAGGGACTGGCCATTCAGGCGGCGGAAGTCTTGATTTTAATCTCATTGCCATGCATTTGTCTTGGGTCAAGCCTAAAATTGATTCAAAAAAATTTATCCAACTTGTCAACCCCAAAAAAGAACGCCCGAATAAAAAAAAATCGATCATTTTTCTAAACTACAGAATGAATAATAATTAAATCTCGCTCGATTCGAAACGCGTCGGACCTGCGATCAGATCGTCCGTGATTTCCACTCCGCTCTCGACCAACATTTTCTCAATAATTTCCTCGTCGAGCTGAACTCTAATCTGTTCCAATACATCGAAACGTTCGGGAAATATTTCACGCACGAGTTCCGTATAAGCTGAACAATTTTCCTTCTCCCTTGGATAACCCTCGTCGTCGAGGAATACCCAGGGATAAAGGAGTATCGCGGTTTCCTCGCATAGCTCGAACATCTCTTGTTCGAGAAATTTCTCATACTTGGCCCTTTTTGCGGCATTTTCTTGGGCAATTTTTTCCTCCTCTTTGGCCTTGCTGGTTTTTTTTTTTTTTTTTCGCAATCGCAAAGAGACGCGTGAATTTTTCGTTCAAAGCAAGATATTTTCATTTCGAGTGCGAAAAAAGTGTGTAAAAAAAGAAAAAAAAAAAAGGTGTTCATTTTGGACGATCGATGTGAAAATGTTAACCTGATGGATTGTTTTTTTCGCCAACGAGCCTCTTCCACGGAGCCTCTCTGCGTGACTGACAGCTTTCGCCTCGGTGGTTCGTTCTCTTTAACGCGGCGCAATTCATTCGTCACTAATCTTCGAAGATTCGGACAGTGAGCGCCGAACATGAGATTCACGATTTTACCATTCTGTAGGAACATCCAAACGGGCTCGCTTTTGCCGCGAAAACGTTCGAGGGACGCGATATCGTTGTTACGTGCCACGGCATAACTCAACATATCTCCGCCAATGTCCATCTTTATTTTTCTCAATGTGGATATCATTGCCAGACATGGACCCGACCATTCCGAATAAACGTCCACGACTACCAGTCCTTTTCTATTAAGAATTTGTTCCCACTCCTCGTCGGTTGCTACCTCGGTCTGCAGAGCAGCCTGTGCGCCCTTTTTCCCTACTTTCGTCATTTATTCTAATGAAAATGCAACGATGAACTTTTTTTTAAGATAATTTCTAATCATTTTTTTTTTCTCGCTTTCATACTTTTTACATTCATTATATTTTGGAATTGCAATGACCGTGATTAATATTATTTTCGATTTCAAAGTCTTATCTTCGCATGTGCATTATTTGTATCCTTTTGTTCATAATGAGATCAATTTTTAGAAATATTGCCACATGGATATTCCTGCTCATTATAAAAAATTTAACGTTACCTTTTTTTTTCCAAAATGAATCCTTTAATTTCTATTATTACGTTTTCTCATATATGGCATTAGAAAATGAATTTTCTACATAAATCGTGTCGCTGGCAGATTATGTGCGGCGATAAAGATATTCTGACTGGAGAGTTCGGTGCTGACTATATACGTGTGCATGATAATTGAGATCGACGATAACCCCTATTAATTGAGCGAATAACACGACGTGAGACTTTTACGACACACACGAGGCGAGTGAATTCGAGCTCAATTGACGGCGCGGAAATCATCGACGATTTACGGTAAACTTCACGACGTTTCACACTCGTCAAAAAACAACCTCGACGAGAGATATGACTATTGTCACGTTGAATTGAATGATGAAAAAGTGGGAGTGTGAAAGAAAATGAATGCGAAGCTGGATATGGGAAAAAATCTTTGCTCGAGTAAGAGAGAGAGAGAGAGAGAGAGAAGGGATGAAGAGGGGAAAATATGGATAACTTACGCGTCGAGCAATTAATTACGAGTTGCCAGACGGGACGTCTCGAATTAGGAACGAACGCTTTAATATAAATTTTATGCTTGTCAGTAATCAACGGTGAAGCACTGCAAGATAATCGACGATGATAAGACGATATAGTCCAGTCTATTTATGCATGATTCGAAAAGGAAGTGGCAGGTTGGCTCCTTTTTTTTATAGTCAAACATAAATTTGTATGAAATAATTGAGTACCGGGCAATAGTTTGAAGTAAAAATAACATTTTATATTACAGGCAATAATATTTTATAGCGAAAGCAATAAGAATTAAATTACCTATAAAAATTCTTTCATTATGACTATAATATGACTGACTTATCCTTGAGGGACTATGATATAATGATAATAAATAAAATAGATAAAAGCTTGCAAGATAATTTTTTTTAAATTTATTTTATCTAAAATTAAGAAACTCGTATTTGTGAAATTAAATTTTCTAAATAAAATTAACATTGGAACTCTTTTTTTTAAATCAACATACACATTTTTTGGATTGTCAATTTGTCACGCATTTTTTAGGCTTTCTGATTATTTTAATTCGAATTTTCAAATACTTAAGATTCTCGATCGATTGCTTCAAATTTTTTTGATGGACAAAAATTTTTTCCAAATCTCGCAAAATTGATTCGG
Source organism: Rhorus exstirpatorius (assembly GCA_963564615.1). Lineage (NCBI taxonomy): Eukaryota > Metazoa > Arthropoda > Insecta > Hymenoptera > Ichneumonidae > Rhorus > Rhorus exstirpatorius. Next base: position 42,045,014 of record OY751316.1, on the reverse strand, counting down.
AAATGGAGATAACGAGGAAAAACTAATTTTTCGCGAGTGCAAAGAATAGACGACGAGAGAGGAAAACTCTTTTGCCATGCGTTTACGGGCACTATACTGTCGCGTCTGAGAGCGAATTCAAGAGGGCTTATCGTCGCTCTCGATCTGGCGGATCTTATAAACGTAGTTTATAAGACTCGCGTCTCTTCGCGTCATTAGGCTCTTTCGTGTCGCACGATAATTTGCATCCTCCAGCAAGCCCAGATACGAGAGGGCAGAAAAGAAAAATATATTGAAAGTAATCTCGAGAAGGCTCGGTCCGGGTAAAATAAGTTTCGTTATTCCTAGTTCACCAAGTTCGATATCAGATAAGGGGATTTTTTTTTTTTCAACTTTTCACGTATTTTTTCATTTATTTATCAAACGAGGATCGACAGAATTCCGGTATTTCGAAATGCACTAATGAGATTTATGAAAATAGAAACATTTTTAAAATGTAAAATTTATTTTTGAAAATCACTTTTTCCAAAATAAATGTTCCATAGTATGCACCTCTCATGAAAAAATTAAAATTAAAATTCTGCATTCGCCCTCATTATGCCATAAACGAAACTTCTTTAAGGATATTAGAAATTCCCAAAAAAAAAAAAATTGAATAAATTCTTTCAAAGGACGTACTGCGAGAAAAGACGTTTTCTCAACGCACGAGTAATGTTTGATGGTCGTCTCAGAACTACGTCAATCAAAATGTCTATCTTCGAATGAAAGCAAAAAAAAAAAAAAAGTAATGTTTGCTCGTCTCATCTACAGTTGTTAACAATTAATTGGCTCTCGTCCGCTCATAAATGCGAGGTGTCGGATGAGCAATATTCAAACTTTACGCAAAGTGGGCAAAACATAAAAATATTGTATGCACAACTGCATTTGTATAGGCATTTATATAGGAGGCGTTTATTTCTTACGAGTGAACTCGCTTGAACCCAGAAGTGAATTTTGCCACGTTCGTATTTTCCGCGGCCTAAATTCCAAATTGGCGGCGATGTAGGGAATATTATATACACGCGTGTGTATTCAAGAAATGTGCCTTCAGCAAATTATAAAAAAAAACACGACAAATGAAAAATCAGCAAAAATAAGCGGAAACTTTCGTGCTCCGAGAGTGTTGTAACAGAGCAGTCGAGCTTTCATCATTTATCGCGACCTACCTATGCCATTTCCGGCTATATATGCACGTGCGGTTTTTGTGCAAGCCCGTGAAATCCAGTAAGCAGTTATAATATCATGAATATTGATATGAATCACTTGTTGAAAAAAAAAAAAAAAATACCTATAATCACAACTACCGCGGTCTTTCCGATGAAATTACGATTTCGGAGGAATAATGCAGATTGCATTTCTCCAAAGTGCATGAAATTATATATGTCTCATCCTGATTTATTGTCCCCGACGAAAAGGTATAATTATTTGATAAGTTTTCTTTGTGAAATGTTGGTGGTCGATGTCAAAGTAAATGAATAATTTGTTTTTATTAACTAAAATTTAAAAAAAGAAGGCAATGATGGCCCCACGACCATGGAGCAATGAAGACATTTATCGTGTGTCATATATAAACTGCGATCGAGGCTTCAAGAAGATGTCAGTTCAAGCTTTCCATTTTCGTCTATGTAATATATGTTATAATAATATTATATATATAATATAATATATATTATATATATATAATATATATTATATTATATTATATATATAATATTTATATAATATTATATATATATAATATTATAATAATAATATAATAATAATAATAATAATAATAATAATAATAAATAATATATATATAATAATAATAAAAAATATATTATATTATATATATAAAAATAATATAATAATATATATATATAATATAAAAATAATAAAGATATGTGCGCACATAACAGATTGTACTTTTGCAGTCTTGGAAAACCTAACTCCAATTATTTCTCCATCAGTCTTCGCCTCTCGTGTCAGAGAGTCTCAGGACTTGGCCAGGAGCAGAATACACAAACGATACAACAAAAAGACAAAACGCTGAGGAAGCAATTTGTTAAGGTAGTCCTCGTGCAAATGCATTTATAATGAGAATTTGTTAAAATTTATAGTGGACGAAGAGAATGCTAGTACCCAACTTCTCGTGAAATTTGAAGCAGATTGACCGTTCCCAACTCGAGATATTCAATGTCAAAGTTAGCAACCATTACGCTGTAGAGCATATAGCAAGCATTGCTGTACCCCGATACTGGCACGGTTTTTTAAATATTACAACTAAACGGGTAACCAGATTTTGATTTAAAAAAATTATAGACGGGAGAAGACTATTATTCGCATGTTAGGAAAAAAGAACAAAATTATTAACCGTTTCGTTTACGAACGATGATCACAAAAAGAATGCAATATGAATAAAAATTCGACGCGTAAGCTGCATATTCTATGGTGTGAATGTATCTGAATATGCACGGTTCCATGTGTAACAGCCATTTCTGTACAGACTTAACAAAAGTTCGCTGCATATGACCACTAGCGCTGTGTACATTTTATCATGTGGCACATAGGAAACTTTCTCGCACTATTGTAGCACGAGGACTATCTTAAAGATTTGTCGTTCCGACGACACTGTAAAACGAAGAAAAATTACCGAACCTATGGCGTTACGTAATTAACGGTTTTTTTCTTTAATTAACAGAGCAGCCTTCAGAGCTTTTGCGATATATACCTCGACGCGAATCAGTCATATCTTATGACGGATTCTAAATACGATAACACTGATAATGCATGATTCATGTACTTATCTTTGGATTCGTCGTAATAATCAATTATGCATTATTACATAATTAAAAAAAAAATAATTAATATCAATGTATTTCTATTAATTTGCGTTGTTTTTAGATTAGGAGTGATTGAAATAAATCTTACTAGGAAAATTATACAACTGCCAATAATTTATCGTTGTATTTTTATTTATTTTTTTTTCAATTTTGCCTTTATAATTATTTGCCCTAATCCGGCGAACAAGGCCTCTCGAGGGTTTTGCATAATTTTTTTTTCCCTCTCGCTAAATTACTGCAAAGTATACTACTCGCTTGGACGAGATCTATCGCAATTGAATCTGGACGGGACATCGAAGTGGCGCGGCAGATATGGTAAAACCGTATGCATGGTCATTTTACAGCCACGAGCTATCCGCGGTAACTATATTGCTAATCATATACCGAGAATAATGAGCAAACGATTTGACGTTTAAACTTTGCCAAGATTGTTGGTTGAAAAATCATTCAAAATGCTTTTATTTCATTCGATGCTTCACAGTCCTTTTTGTTTTTGTTTCTTTGCTTTTGAAAATTTATATAAGCAACAAAAATTAATTAATTTTGAGATTTTAAATTCGACACGCATCTTGATTCGAATTCCGAAAAAAAAAAAAAAAAAAAAAAAAAAAACATATTTACGCGAGAAATAGAATTTTAATTGCTGAAATATTTAATGAAGCTGTATGTATACACGAAAAAAAAAAAAATTATAACGCACTTGGAAATCGGCTTTTACAATGAGCTCTCTGTGCATAAACTCGAACAGCATGATTATACAGTGATCATGATCAGCAATCCAGACCGGCGAGGGGGAAGGAGGTGGGGGGGGGGGGGAAATTTCATCAATTTCTGCTGAATCGTTATAACGCATTGTATAACTGCAAAGTCCATAAAGCTTTTACGTTGCCAACGACACGAGTGTCTATCTCACCACCTACGCGACTATGAATTCAATTATTGAATTTTATGGAGACGGAAGACCCGCGGCTCCGCGCGCGATACTCCGATATCGAATCGTCCTCATTAATAATTCAATGATTTTTTTTTTTGTTCTCGCGTATCTAAATAGAGTGGCGTAAGCAAAAATCATAACTTCCATGTTGTGTAACGATCGATGAAAAAAAATTTTCCGTCATAAAATACAAAAATAATTAAACTATTTTGCGGTTAAAAAAATTTTTTTCGAGTGTTCAATATTGTACTCAGAATAAGAATAAAAGAAAAATATCGCATCACAATACTAAAATGAAATACTAAATTAAATTGTGAAATTGTGAAAAATTTGGCAATTTAATGGTCTTTCAATATCACAAGAATTTATTTAATCGCACGATTTATTGATTCGGGCAATTGGATAAATTTTAAAAAATGTTAAGCAGTTAGTCAAACACATGAAATTTTGCGATATATTTTTTTCGGAAAGTTTAATTTAACTTTTTCATTGCCAAGTTATACGACTCTCTGGTTATCGAATGAATCGAGTCGAGTCGTTATTTTTATTGTTATTATTCTGTTTTTTTTTTTCATCTTTCTTCCATTCTCTTCTAATCATTCCCTTCATCATAACGTACATGATCACGGGGACAAATCGCGCTCGGTATAAAGATAATTTCCTGCCTCGAGGAAGGATATCTCAGGGAACCCGCGAGTCTTTAAGGATAATCGTCGGAAACATCAATTCTTGTTAAAGCGTAGGTGAGATTCATACCTATGTACGTTCGTGCGCATACTTTGCGAGATACACAAGTTTCGCGTTCTCTCTGTGTAATATATATATATATATATATATATATATATATATATATATATATATATATATATCTTTTCAACCATTGGACAGAATGGTACTCAAGACTGCACGGTTCTTACTGTCTCGTTTAACATATTCTTATATACGGTATACTTTTGTACTCGACGAAGTGTAAGTATAATATTATGTAGCATTGCCTGAGTACACACAATTCAGTCATTATATATATATCCTGTCTGTTTCAACATTTTTCTAATGATTCAAAACCTTTCCATCTCATCGAGTCAGCTCTTCATAAATGCCCAGAAGATATATTATGCAAGGACGTTGCAAAATTATCTCGTTTGTTCGGCCCTTCGATCCTTTTTTATCCTCCAATCAAAATTATACTGCCTGTATACCATTTTGAATGGTCGTTCAGGTAGAATTTTAGGCTAATTAAATAAATGAACAAAGTTCACGAACCAAGGGATAATATATAAATCCTGCGTCCGGTCACGAGAGGGGAAGCTTAATAAATTTATCAATTTTAAAAGTCAATTAGCCCTGTCGCCGTCGCACGTGTCGACGCTGCTCTAAGGTTGATTGATCGTCCTAAGGACGAGGCAGATGACGGATTAAAAAGATGAAAAAAAAAAAAGGTTAAAATAACCACCGGAAACAATGATTGCAGAAGGCTGCCGAGTTTCAGGTCACCTCCAATTTGTCATTTCAACATCACGCAGACTTTGGGTCGTATCCGTTAACCAGGGAGATTTATATTGTTTATTTTACCCTCACCGTATTTTCGATGACAGTTTCGATGTGTTCCCACGATTTTTTTTTTTTCTTTTTTTCTTTAACTATATTTGTACACGATCGTGCTTTTAATTCGACGAATAAATCGTCCTGGATTTTTCACATTATTAATTACCGTTAATGCATGGGAACGATTTTTATTTTATTTTTTCTAATCTATGAAATGTTGCAACTGCACTTATTAATTTCACGTCCATGAAACATCGTCTTTTCACATAAAACTGATGCCTCGAGTGATGCAGACGAGAAATAGAAAAAAAAAATCACGTATATTACCGTAATTCAACATGTGGGGTAATGTGGATTACGACCTTTTGTTTGTCAGCAGTCGATACGTGCTGGTGAATGATACCATGTATGTGAATACGCATACACATATATGTATATGTATATATATATATATGAATATTATAGCGTATTGACGCTCACGCCGATTTATAAATGACCAGACACGTCCTTGACACAGTCACATCGAGCCATACAGAGGCCCTTTTTCTTTGATCGAGCGCCGTCTAATTTTTTTTTTTTACCGCTTGTCTCATCGACTCGTGTCTCTTTTACCTCTTTAGCTCATATGCAGTTTTCATTTTGAAATAGTTTTTTTTTTTTTTTTAATTGTGAATCGAATTTGCAATAGAACAAAATTCGCAGAGCATTTCGAACCATCGTTACGTGACTTTTTTTTTTAATTTTTGTTTATCAAATTTTGAAAATTTTTACGTAAAAATATTGCCTGATCGATGATTTTACTATTTCGATAATATTTTTTAAAATTATAATACTGAAACAACGTTATTGTGTTAATTACACAATACGCATTCATTTATTTGATATTTTTAATATTTTTATAATTTTCTTTTCAGCCATGTCGCTTTTGTTATTTCATAATATCCAATTGAATCTTTGCATTGTTCTCGTAACTTTTTTTTTTGCCATTTTTTTTTGTTTTGTTATATCCACGAGAGTCGTAATTGTCGCAGGCTAGGACGTGAGGGTTACGTCGACGTGTTTAATAGCGGAAATCACGTTACGTGTAAATGTCTGTATCTCGGGTACAACTCGTGTATATATACGTATATTTATAGACGACTGAATTAACGCCTGTCGACGTTACGTACAAAGTAGGCACGTACTGTGGCAATGAATAAAATCGAGAGATCGGGATGAATCGATAGCGCCGCAATGATCCTTTTAGGAGAGACGAGGAAAATTAACTAGCGTGAATCCGGAAGAGGTGGAAACAGAAAGAGAGAGAGAGAGAGAGAGAGAGAGAGAGAGAGAGGAGATTCCAATCGCAATAAAACGTACAAGCGCGCAAATCGACGGGAAAAAAAATTTCACGAGCGCGGAAAATTCAAGAAAAAAATGTCCATTACGCAATTGCTTTTTTTTTTTGTTCCGATAATTATGAGGATTTTTTTTCTTTGCCGTCGAGATATCTCTGAACGATCATCGTTTTTGTCATAAACGTGAAACATAAAATTTCTATGACGAAGGTGAAGATTAATTAAATTGTAATTTATCACAAAGTCAACGGTCAGCCTTTTGATTTCCCAATAAAGCATTCTGCAAAAGGAACGTCTGCGGGCGCTGAATTGAACGACGGAGAAAATTCGTCGAGGTTCAAGTGCGCAATGATTTATGCGCGATGGTTGGCCTTTCTTTTTTATCGCGCATACGTGTATAATTGTTTTTTTATTTTTTTTTTTTTTTAATTCTCACACCGCTCGTATAATCGCATAAGCGTTAAACTTTTAAGCGGGCCTTTAATTATCCGAGTTCATATACATTTTTGCTGCTCGTCCGTGACCGCATTCACGGATTTTCAACGATATCATGCAAAATCCTACCGTGCACCATCGCCAATTCCCATGAGGCAAAATATTCGTAATTATCATTCTCAATGTAATTTTATCATTGGATGGATCAAACGAATATCAAAAGCTCAGGACAGGAGAAAAATTGAATTTGAAATTTAAAAAATAAAAAAAATCTAACAATAATTATCATAACAATACTTTGGCAATCCTATTTTCATTTTTTTTTTCTCGATCGGTATATCAACGATAGGAATTAATTTTTAAAAAATTCGAACGGATAAAAATTAATACAAAGAGAGAGGCTCGGAGATGCGCGAAGCGCCACAACGCGATGTGTATTATAGCAACGATCGAGTATCGCATATATGTATATATATATATATATCATCGAGAAGAGATCCTGTTCGCCCACCCCATTCGGCGAGTCGAGTTCGTAAGTATAAGGAAATCGTTCCGCAAACGTCAGCCAGGATAAATTACGATTTTCCATATAAGAGATCGCGAGAGTCTGAGTTTCAGTATCGAGAAAGGCTCTTCTATCGATGCAAAAAGAGCATCTGTTAGACGTGAGAGACGCGAAAAATGCGTGCTGCTCGAGTGATTGCATGCACGAACGAGAGATCCCAGACCGTAAAACGAGTAATGGAACTTTTCAATATCCACGAATCATTTTACGAATTGATCGTTATATTCACTATTCCAATTTCAAATATATTTTTGAAATTTCGTCTCGTGGTATTCGAAAGCCTTTTTGCCGCAAGCTCTGCACACTCCCAAAAACTCGATGTGTGCTGCAGCAGAGAGCGCGCAGTCAGGGGAATTCGATTGAAAAATCGGCAGTAATTATAAAAAATAATTTTTTAAATTCGATAAGAAATTACAGTTTTTTTTTTTAAATACGATATAATTCACTTTCACACTTCTATACATGAGAAAACTCGAGTTTTCATTCTTCAAATGACGTTTCACGGAAAAACTGATCCCGTTTTAATGACTATACATTGCGCAGGTCACGAAAAATTCGTAGAAACCAACAGTCGGGATTACGGATGACGAGAGAAAACATAAATTATGATGGCTTGTACGAATATTATTATACGTCGACGAGAGTCATGGGTCTATCAATCATACTTAATTATTCCACTCTTCGTGATGTTTATTCACGTTTGAATGTTTTTTTTTTTTGTTTTTAATTTTTACTCATCGCCCCGTCTATTACTATCGTACGAGTACAATTGCAAATGACAGTGAGATGAAGAGTTTTGTGTTATTGCACGAGTGTGTCAATGAGACAAGAGGGAGGCTTGCAAATACTCGAGCTGTGTGTGTGTGTGTGTGGCTTGGACAAAATTGGAACGCGTTCCTGGAGCCCGGAATTGTCAGCTGGCCTTAATTTTATATCCTCCAATTCTTCCATAATCGAGTCGAACAATGGTCAAAAGTATTCGTCATTCGATTATCCACGATTAATATTCAATTGAATTAACAACGATTTTCATCGATTTGTATTTTTTTGTCTTGTTGATCGTTATTTATATTTTTTTTTAAATTCAAAACGATAACGTTTAGTTTGAAAGATTTTTTAAAAGATAATTGAAATATTTCCTACGAATTGAAGCAAAGAATTAATTTGCCTTTCTTCATCCTTTGTCACGATTCGAACAACCAGGATTGGAAAAAAAAAATGATCAAAACTCGTTTTTACAGATTTCGGTGCCAAGTTTCCTTCCATGGTTGGAGTGAATGAAACAAAGATACATTTTCTCTCGCGAATGCAAATATACAAAAGATAATAATGGACAAAGAGTCCTGACCTCGAGCTTCCCACGCGAATCGATCCATCAGAATTTCGAGGGTTCAAAGGACGTTTTGCAAAAAAAAAAAAAAAAAAAGGACGAGTTAGTTTTTTTTTTCGGATGCTAAGATTCATGTTTGTGTTTTTTTGCTGAATCGAGATGTAGTCAAGATTTTCCCAACAAATTTTCTTGGGATTCGTTGTTTCCAGTTAATTTATTCCTGGTGATTAATTATCAATAAAAGTTCATTTTTAACCATCGAAGCGCGAATTATTTATTTGAAGAGAATCCCCTTCTTCAACATTTGAGAACACATTTTTTTTTTTCCCCCTCGAATAATATCAACTTCCTACAGCAGATGTTGCGATAAAATCATAATATTTATTTCTCATTGGGGCAAGACCACGATAAAACGGCTGACAATTAATCATTGGGGGGGTTGATTATAGTAATGATTCATGTCGCGTTCAGTGATGCTGATAAAGGAGTAAAATTAACAATGCGGCTTTATAAGATCTTGGACGCGAAGATTTGTAATGCGACACACGACGCTTATTTACATACTACAATGAGAATTGTTCACTGGGACAAGGTCTTTGATCATCGATTATCGAAGACTTATAATTTATGGACACCTATCATAATTAAAAGAAGAAGAAGAAGAAGAAGAAAAAAAAGTAAGTAATCATCCAAAGAAATTCCGAGGGACTCTTCGTGCTTGACGCAATCCATGCAAACGACAATTACACTATACGAGAAATCGAACAGAAATCTTGAAATTCAAATTACTTGACCCTTTCAGCGTGAAAGTTATTACTTCTTCGAGCAAAAAAAAAAAAAAAAAAATATCCTCGATTCCTATCATTTTTCCTGTCATCAAGCTGAGAAAAAGCAAGCAGAAAAAGCTGAGAAAAAACATTGTCGGAATGAAGATTTATCTTCGACAAAAGGACATTTCATCTCTGTCTCTATTTTTCGTGAAAACAAAAAATAGAAGCTCCATTTTTCATGCACTAAACAAAAGAATGAAGCACGACGTGACTGGAATAAAAAAAAAAGAAAACAAATTACACTCGAGGAGAAAGAGATTTCGTCCGGAGACCATGAGAATCACACTGCAATCTCTCAAAGTTTTATAGGACTTTCAGTCGAAGAGCATGCATGTCCAGGGACAACGGAAGATTGTGAAAAAAAAAGAAGAAAAATCATATATATCTTCGTGGATTGTTAGGTGTTTCTCGAGAGGTGGGACAATAAGCGCGTGGGCATAAAATGCGCGACACTCGGAAATATATAATCCATTGTGCACGAGGGAAATAATAATTGCTGGCTTGTCGCGAGTTCACGGTAGCTTCGACAAAGTTATTTATTGCTTATGACCGATATATAGTACAAAATCCATTGCAATACATCTGTATAGTAGACATGTGTGTCATGGATTTTTTATGAAGCAACGACGAACGAAAGAAAGAAGATGAAGAATCCAATGGTACATATGCCATATTTGAAAGGATAATAATGGGAAAAATTAACGATTAATAAGAACCGATAAATAATAATTAATGCGCTCGCACAGGTAGTAGCCCGGGAGTAAATTTATTATTACTATTGTTTTGAGAATGCTTGCGCTTGCTGGATAAACCGTATTTACATGCGAGGTGAGAGGACAAAGATTTATCAAGTCGAAGAATTATCATAAAGCAGATTGAAAGGTCGATAATATTAATTACAAAAAAAAATATATATAAATATATTAGCTACTACGAAGAAGTAATAAATAATATAATTGCATTATCGATAAACACCAAAGGACGAATTCAGTGGACCGAGAAGTATGGATTACTTTTGTTCCAATTCGACTTATTCACAATCGAAACCTTTTGACTTTTCATTTGTTTGAATGATTAAATTACATTTATTTCTCATTCATCCTCTTAAATTATGTAATAATTTTATGAAATATATTAATGACGAATAAGATTGTCATTTGAGGATGCGGAGAAAAAAAATTAATCGCAAATTGTGTAGTCGCGAGATGATCGTCATCGTCGGTCTTACAACGATAATTAATAATTATCTCATGGACTGATGTAAATGCAATCGGTTTACCGGAGAATCCGTAATTATGGGACTTTGGAGTATCTGTATAAAACGGTAGCGAAGAACGCAAATAATTTCTCTTTAGTAGAGAATACCTGCGATTACGGTACTTGTGCAGTATAAAACACGCTATATGTACATTTTACGTTAATTTATATATATTTTATATATGTATGTATATGTATATGCACATCGTGAATAATAATAAAATATAACGAGCTAGTCCAGACGCCGTGAGAAACTTCGTCCAGTGTTGGGTGAGCGTGGGTCGAACGTGTTCATGGATATATTGTATGGGGCATTTTAGGAATAATCTACTGGACCGGAGCTGGGCAGTAGTTCAAGTATACCCGGGTTACTTGCGATGTACTGGAAGTACAGTACTCGAAGTGCAAAGTACTTTAAAAATAATTCAAGTATTTGTACTTAAATTTTCAAATACTTTCCGTTACTTCGAGTACTTTTTCAAGTACCAAATATAAAGTACTTTTGAATACGTCTTGCCGATGGTTGCATGTATAACGCTTTTGAATATATATAATTGAGGAATGTTCTGCGCCATTTTTTGGTTAAGATCGTACGGAATGACCGTTCAAAGGCTCAAGCTAAGGTAGTTACGGTATCATTGTCAATGCATGGCTCCGTTTTGAACAATCGGTGTATTATATTCTTTATTTTTTCTTCTTTAAACCTGAAGCCAAATAAATCTTAATTACAATCGTCAATGCTATTTTTTGAAAATTATTTATAATTCTTCGTTTTGATATTTGTGTTCCAATCTGCCCTAGCCTGAGTGAATTGCACAATGTGAAAATATGTTTCGATACAAAAAGTACTCGAATCAAAATTAAATAAGTTTAAAGAGTACGCGAGAAATAAAATACAAGTACTAGAACTTACGAGATGTATACCGGAAAACTTGAAAAGTATTTGATACTTGACGTGTGTCGAGTACTTGGTACCTCGAGTACTTCAAATATTTAGTACTTCAAGTACTGAGTACTTTCAGTAGTTGGTATTTTACGGTACTTGGTACTCGAAATGTCACGAGTACTTCAAGTGCGCGCAGTACTTTGTACTTGAAGTACTTTCAGGTACTTTGCCCAGCTCTGTACTGGACCCTAGACCTCGGCAATTACCATTTTTTTTTGTCACTCAAATACGTTTTAGGACGAAGCAAAAAAAAAATTGAAACAAGTTTTGAGACGAATTGAAAAATTTGACGGCAATGACTAAATAAACAAATTGAAAATGCAATAGGGAGAAATATTGCTGAAACAATCGATGGATCCTAGGTAAAAGTATAAAATTATTGCCAATCCTGGATTTCAAAATTTATTTAACGTTCACGAGTGTCTCGTATTATGCAATGAATCCGAGTGATGTCTGGACGTCACTTTTCTTCGAGGAATATTATTTTCTCGTGAAGCAACGTTCAGCATCACGACAGAGAGAGAGAGAGAGAGAGAGAGAGAGAGAGAGAGAGAGAGAGAGAGAGAGAGAGAGAGAGAGAGAGAGAGAGAGAGACCACCCGTTCTTGACGTATGCTCGAGAAGCTCTTTGCTCTCTCAGCAGACTTGTCCGAGTTCTCGATCGTCGGGAACACGCGTCAGTCACAGACGAGAAGTCACTTTGTGCGACCAACTAACCCGAGAATATACAACTCGTTAGCCGTTTGTCGGATGAGGTATTGTATAACTTTGGCCTCATATAATAAATAAAAGCACCTCGGAGAGGATCAAACGCAGAATCCATATGACACGAACGTATAAAAATCAATTGAAAACGCGAAGTAAATTTCCACAAGAAGCAGTGCCTATTTTATACAGGAAATTTTTAAATGAATAAAAATGAAAAGTTCGATTTATTCAAATTTCGAAAATGTTATTGAGGAATAGAAAGAAGGAATTAAACTTTTGAAAAATCAACGAAACTATCGATGTGCAATTAAAAAAAAAAAAAAAGATCACGCAATAAAACGAATACCACTGTCACCCTGCCATTATTCCGCATCGACTGTGAAAATTTCATCGGATTCCATTCAGAAATCGCCAAGTAAAGTGTGCTCAAAGTTTCGAGGTGGCATTTTAATTAGTCTAGCTATAGCGGCGCCTCTAGTGGCAACAAATTGCCCTCTTTCGATCGTAATTATTCCGGCGAGGTTAGTCGGTCGCGAAGCAAACGAAACAAACAAAAAATGAATAAACGGAAATAAATTGTGCAACATTGAAGAAGTTTTCAGTACACGGGGTGGTCCGAAATGACAAACGACTCGAGACATATACGCGACATTGTGCAATTGACCCAAGGGCCAAGTCTGAGGAGGTTACAAGACGAGAGACGCGAACTAAATAAATACAAGAGACGCGGAAGAATAATTGCGCATGCGCATCATAGCGGGCGAGCGAGCGGGACTTTTCGAATGAGCGACGAGTTCATGATCTGATGTTACGTTTTTTTTACTCGCTTCTCATCTCTGTCACTCCAAATGGGCTGTTTGTGCTCGTCCGCCGTGGAGCTTCAATTTCATAACTCGCGCGGATGAGAGTTGACATTTTTGCTCGGAAGAAAACTAACGCCGTGTAATTTCGTGTGATGTTTTGCCGCGCCCGAGGGAGAGAGATAGATAGATAGATGGATAGATAAAGAGAGAGAGAGAGAGAGAGATAGAGAGAGAGAGAGAGAGAGAGAGAGAGAGAGGTCTCTAAAAGATAATACGGATGAATTGAAATCGTGAATGCGCAAAGACTCTCTTAATCTCACTCTCTGTCTCATTTTATTTCTCTTCGTTGCTTGAGAGATCTTTACCGCCCTCGCTCCCCTCGAGACGCGTATAACTCGTAAATCATCGAAACGCGAGACGCGAAAGAGAAACCGCCGTGGAACGAGGGAGGTCTCGCGGGCTCTTAGGCCCAACGACTCGGGAGAGTAATCGAGGGAAAACTAGACAACTGACCCGAATTCCGTAATATCTTACATTATTCGTAAACTACGTAGGTTCACTGATATCGTGTCACTAAATTCAACTATATACAGTCCGTTTTATTCGTCGATTAGTCCCTCTGTAGTCGAATAATAATAATTTGAATAACTGCAATTCAATAAATTCAATAATAATGTTTTCTTTTTACGAATTTCTTCATTAATTATTCTCTCAGCATCATTATTCATATTTTTTGAATCGATTATTATTTTTTTTTTTTTTTTCGTTCGTCTCATTCGAACGATTCAAAAAGGATGAATTGTATAAGAGGCAGCGGGGACTAACGAACGTTTCACGGTTAGATCGAGATTCGTCGAGCATCGCGATATAGACAACTCGCATCAGCCTTGTGGCGCGTCCACGTGTGCCAGAATACCGAAAATAAAGCCAACGTTTGTTTTCATCGCGTCGCCCAATTTCTCGTGGGCGAGAATGTATGCCTCCCGTCTTCCCTGCCCTTTCTCATATACAGCCGCAAAAATAAAATTGCATTCTTTGCAAACAAAAAAAAACGTCCAATGTGCGAATTAAAAAAAAAAAATAACACCGATCATTTGCATGACAAAAATATTTTTTTACATCCCTCGGAAATTTTTATTCAACTTAATTTATGGTATGTTACGAAAAGCAATTTTTTTTTGAGCAGCTATCTAATAGGGCTCTCGAAAAATCGTCTCGTACTCGCATAGGAGAAAAAAAATGTTATTCACGTAACATTATAATGTAACGGATCATGAAAATCCGTGCCAATGCGGAAGGGCATGGTAAAAAAAAAAAATTTGGCCGTCTTGCCAATGTGGATTACACGTAATATCGTCTGACTTGTCCGTACAACTCGAGAGAGCATCACAAGAACACCCACGAGGTTGAATTAAAAATAATTTTAAAAACTGTCGATATATATAATATAATATGTATAATGTGTCGTTACGTTTTGGACAGATGTGCCAAAAATAGGGGGAGGTGCGGATTGATGTCAGCCATGTTTTTTTTTTGCACAAGGCAGCTAATGATTATCATCTTGTAACAATCGAAAGATCGCGTTGATTTAAAAAAATTTCTTGGAAAATTTTTGCCTCGTGTCTCGAAGAACGTTTTCACCTTTTGTAAAATTTTCATCAAAATATTCCGTGAAACGTAATAAAAGTGACAAGAATAGTATCCTATGCGCTGTGTGTGTGTGTGTGTGTGTATTACGAGCCACTAAAAATTTACAACAATTGCTCAAAGTTTTACGACCGCGTGTATATTATTGAGAATGAAAAATGATATCTCCGTTACGCTTTTGTGGTCAAGGCTGTGGCAAAATGTTTCAACTCGAGAGAAGGTTTATTGTTCCTTAGCCACAAAAGCGAGGGGGGGAGCGCGTGAACCTCTCCCGTGAGAAGCTGCATTTGTTTGCGGCACTCTGCGAATGGTAATTCCGTGTGCGGCCATTCTGCGATGCAAGCGAGGAAGAGCGTTTGTTTCAGGAACAAGTTCATTAAGCCTCGAGAAACTTGGGGGATGTTTTTTTTTTTTTTAACTTCGAAGCATTTCGAGCTGATACGGAGAAAGTAGGACGGAATATGGCTTCGAACTTGAAAACTTTGTCAGGGACTATAAGGCCAAAAAATCGACTTGAAGATGTGAACACTATTGCAGGGTAGATCGACCTCTGAATCATCTAATAATTTCTTTAACTTATTAAGTTAAAAAAATAACAAACAATTTCTCTATTAAAAAAAAAAAAAAAAAACATTGCAAGTATCGCTGTGCTTGTCCAGCTCGATTTTTTTTTATTATCAGAATACTCTCGTTATAAGTGTGAATTTGACTTTTCGTGAAAACAATAATTTATCGTCAAAGCCGGTGGTATATTTGTCCGTGGATTATAGGGTCGTAATACTCGCAGACTTGATCTCGAAATAGAAGACTCTCGAGACGTCGAGCTTTTTGGTTGCTCTTGCCGATTCTATTTCCGCACTTTTCGATTACTCGAAATAACCTTCGTGAATCACAGGCCTTTGTTTGGAGTAGGTGGTTCTCGTGCATTATACACACAACGGCAAGCACCGGAGTCTATGTCAGGGACTGTTGGCTCGTGAAATATGCCACCTTTTATTGTGGCTTAGAACTTTGCAGCTTGCCAATAACGTGACAAATCGACACGTGTATAATATAAATATATGTATATTTATTTAACAATAGCGATAAACATGAATATGAAAATGGGTGCGTGAATAAATTGCCAATCATTCTCTTGTCTTGATAGTTTTTTTTTATCCAATTCATCGTTAATAAATTAATTATTGAAATTCTTAATTAATCAGTATTTTTTTTAACCCTCGTAATTTTTAGCGGCAATAGAAATAAAATTTTCTTTCAAGTATCATTAATTTATTTTACTTCAATGATGAAAAATTAATAATTAATAATTCATTTCATAAATTAGTTAATAACGATCAATTCTCACGAAAAAGTTCTTCAATCCATTTTTCATTGATCGAAATCAGAGCCGGGCAAAGTATCTAAAAGTACTTCAAGTACAAAGTACTGTAAGTACTTAAAGTACTCGTGTATTTCAAGTAACGAGTACCTCAAATACTTTAAGTACCAAGTACTTGGGGCACCAAGTACTTGAAATACGTCAAGTATCAAGCATTAAATAATTTTTAAGTTTTCAGGTATAAATCTCGTAAGTTCTAGTACTTATATTTGATTTCTTACGTACTCTTTAAACTCATTTGAATGTGATTCGAGTACTTTTTGTATCAAAACATATTTTCACATTGTGCAATTCACTCGGGTTAGGCAGATTGGAACATAAATATCAAAGCAAAGAATTAGAAATAATTAAAAACATGGCATTGACGATTGTAATTAAGATTTATTTAGCTTCAAGTTTGAAAAAGAAAAAATAAAGAATATAATACACGGATTGTTAAAAACGGAGCCATGCATTGACAATGACACCGTAACTACCGTAGCTTGAGCCTTCGAACGGTCATTCCTTATACTCATCTTAACCAAAAGATGGCGCGAAACGTTACTCAATTACATATTCAAAGGCATTATACATGCAACCATTAACAAGACATATTCAAAAGAACTTCATACTTGGTACTTAAAAAAGTACTTGAATTATAGGAAAGTACTTGAAAATTTAAGTACAAATACTTAAAGTACAGACCGAGTACTTGGCAATTTAAGTACAATATTTGAAGTACCTTTAAAGTATCTTGTACTTCAAGTACATCGCAAGTACCGGCTACTTGAAGTACCGCCCAGCTCTGATAGAAATCATAATAAGAATGCTCATTATCGTTCGACGTCTTTTATACAACCGAAAAATTCGATTTTTGCGCAATTTTTATTGCACATTGGGCAATGAAAACTCGGGGGAAAAGTTGTCGCGATTATTTCTAAAGCGGGCTCTTATACATGCGATTCTCACTTGCACGGTGACCGGAGGCGAAATGTTCTCGTGAGGAAAGGGTTTCATAAAGTCGAGAAGTGGCGGCAATGGCGGACAGAGGTTGCCTGGAGGCAACCCAAGCAAAATATATAGAAAGGCGTCGTCGCGCGCGCGTTGAATGAAATTCAAGTGGGTCGCGCATGAATGAAATCGCGTCTCTCACATACAAGCAGCCGCGATATTAAACGCGACGATTATTGGACAGGAATATGATATTCTGAATAATTATAATTACCGCTGAGCGGCTAGAACGATCACCTCCTTGCGTCTATTGACCATGGTACGTTTGTAGACTTTGAAATTTTAGTTTGAACCAACATATATCTTGGATTGCTTATCAATAGTCAAAACACTTCATAATTGCGGTCATAGAGGAGCTGCTTGATTAAAAAAAAAAAAAAATAATCATTTCTATGAAATTTCATCGTTTATTCGAGAGTCGTACTTTCAGTATTGAAAAACAATTACAAGGCTTTATAATCAGCTTTACTATGATTTGTAATAATTTCTAAAATGGTAAATTTGATTGCTTTTATCTTTATTAACTTCGCTTGATGCGATTCTTACTTTTCATAATTCTGTCCGTTAAAAAGTGTGCTCTATATACTTAATTGCAGATATTTACTTGCAATTGTTTTGCAAATAATTATCTGCTAATGATATTGTACAAAGATCACTCTCCAATTTTACACAAACATTTTTTTTGCAATATTTAAGACGCATTTGATAGCTGCAGTTATATCCGAATCTAAGAAAAAGTCCTCTTTCGCACCTCTCGTCACCCCAACTATTAATTTCTATTTTTTTCTTTTAATTTCTCCTTTCGATTAAAATGGTTTTCAGTTTGCATTTTTTTCTTATTTTTTGTCCTAGAAACAAGACAGTATGGAGAACCGATTGAGCGTGTGGGCGACCGGATGTGATCCGAGACCAAACGCATTGCACACACACACGAACCAACCGGTCTCAGAGGACGTGCCAAATGACAGAAAGAGAGAGAGAGAGAGAGAGATATTTCATTCGCGTCCTTCGACGATGGATTATCGGTACAGACTTTCCATAAAATTCGATTGAATTATATGGGTTTTTCGAATATTCTTATCGACATTATATTTTTGTAAAAGTTTCAATGAGATAATTAAAAAAAAAAATTAAATTAAAAAAAAAACAGAACCAAAGACGGACGTAGTATCGGGTCATCGCATTATCTAATATTTACGAAAAGTTTTTTTTCATAATTCACAACTTAATGAAAATAGACAACGGTTTATACTTCAGGCAAAATTTGCCATTTTTGGCAATGAAATTTTTCGGTTTTACGATATTGATGGATTAGAATGTCATTATTACGATTTTTAATTAATTTTAAATTATTAAAAAATCTCGAAATTAATATCTTTAATTTTTCTGCATAAATAAAATTAAAAAAAAAAACAACAAATTATTGAG
Organism: Rhorus exstirpatorius; assembly: GCA_963564615.1. Classification (NCBI taxonomy): domain Eukaryota; kingdom Metazoa; phylum Arthropoda; class Insecta; order Hymenoptera; family Ichneumonidae; genus Rhorus; species Rhorus exstirpatorius. Next base: position 42,026,039 of record OY751316.1, on the reverse strand, counting down.
CATAATATTATAAAATTATCGAGAATATCCGAGCTTGCAAAGTAAAAAAAAACAAAAAAAATGATACAGGCATACGATATGAAACAGTATTACGTTGTGGTACTCTCGAGAGATCTGTCTCGCCTATAGCTACGTGTTTGTGATAAGGAAACAAGTAACGAAGCACGAGCGTATATAACGACGAGATATATCGTGTACGTGCTTCGTTGATTGCTACTTTTACACACTGCCACAATCTTGCAGGGGCCTAACGAGTAGGATCTCGTTTCTGTAAACGCAACGTCGTCAGGAACAAACCGAGATGCACCGAGCTTCAATAATTTTCTCTTTTTTTTTTTTTTTTATTGTTTCTCCTGACGTATGAAAAAAAAATTGCCTTTTTTCCATTTCGAAATATTATTCGTGAAAAAAGTATAATTATAATTTATAACGAATCGATTATTGTGCTCTGAGTAACAAGTAATGCGTGCACTTGATTGATTCGAAGTTTCAGCAAATTATCTTCATATTAATTTTTTTAAGCTCATCACTTTTCGTTGTACGAGAATAAAAATTTTAATTGATCAATCAAGTATTTCATCGATTAAATAAATAATTAATTAACCCCACAGAGAGTTGTAATTAATTTTTGCAAAAAAATTTTGATTACGCATTATTTTCCTGTTCATTTGATCGTGATATTTTCGGAATTTATAAATAAACTTTTCTCGTCGCCCTAACGAGGGTAAAAAGAAAAAAGAAATGTGACGAAAACTAAGAGAGAGAGAGAGAGAGAGAGAGAGAGAGAGAGAGAGAGAGACGGGTGGCTGCGTGGAGCAGGCAATGGAAGAGGCTCGTAAAGATTCGTCGCGCGGTATTAAAGGGAGGGTGAATTAATTTTGGCGTAAAGCAAAAGCATGGTGGCGCAGGACGAGAGTTTTAAGTATGATACACACGAGAATAGAACTACCAACGAGGGGTAACGACCTCTCACGGGATCACCGTGTGTATGTACAGTCATAGACGATTGAGATCAGTTTGAGAAAAATTCTACCGGAAAAATCTCAAAATTTGAAGTTTGAATCTCAAACTCGTTGACTCGGAATTCAAATTTTTCTGGATTGAGAAAAAAAAAATACGTTCTATCTTGGGTCAATTTCTATATATTCAATTTCTCTCTCGAATCCTTAAAATTTCGGGTCGTGGCACAGATTCATAAATTTCGATAAATCCGACTGGCGAAAATAAAATTCGAATCGTTGTGTTTTGACGAACATACAAATCAATTAAATCGATTGGATCAATAAGAGCGAAAAAAAAAACAATTTCGAATGAATTTCGAAGGGGTTGAGAAAATTTTCATTTAATTGAAGGGACTCACCAATCGTCGACCATAATCGATTCCCGATTGCACTTCCGGCGCTGTGATGCTTCGCCTGAAAGGCTTTGCGCTTCTCGTTTGCATCGTCGACCTCATTTTTTTTATTTCGGGATTGTACGATTCTTTTTGTTTCTCGAAATTCCCTCACTTCGAATTGTGCACAGTTCAACTCGTCTCTACTCTATTTTCTTTCAGTTCTTCATGGATTTTTTTTTTCACATTTTTACCACTTGATTAAATACATATTTAGGCAAAGTCGTTTCAACACTTTTATTTCACACCGATTTCATTATTTTTTTTCAAAATTTCATTTCACGAGTCACGACACGTTATTCTGTTTTTTTTTTTTAATTGGGGATTTTTATTGGACAACCGGAGCGGTGAAAGAATTCGATCGAATTTTCGAGTGTCAAAAATATTAAATGTAATTAAGTATTAAAATACTAACATTTACTTGTGCGTAATCGGGGACGAAAAAAAAAAGAGATAAGAGCCTCGATAAATCTTATCGAAAATAAAAAATTTGAAAAATTTTACGATCTTTAGGATCGAGCAATTGTGTCCTTGAACTTTAACGACACTTTTCCCAATCAACAATAATCTTCACGATTGCATGACTTCCGGTAAACAATGAGACAAGAAAATTCGAGTATTTCCGGTCTTCCCAGCAAGCAACAGGGACGCGTTTAACGTTTACAGGGACGTGTTTTTTTTTTCCCGCGGGAGAGTATATACGAGCGTGATTTCGATGATTCGATTGACTTCGAGAAACGTGCTGTGAAAGACGGCGATGCTGCGACGGCATCACGTCAAGACCGGGACTAAAGGCCGCGAGCTCGCGTGCTCGAACTAGCTGAGAGATCGTCGAGTGAACCGCCGAGAGACATACGCGAGGGCAGCTCGAGTGAGAAGGAAATACTCGCGCGAAAGCGAAACAGCAGATATATATACACGAAATATACAGGATGTATCAAAATACGACGAGCCGGAAGTGAAATTGAGGGATGAAAGATAAAAAAATGATGGGTAAAAGGAAATGGATGAACTTGCGATCGATTCCAGTATGCAAAATCGATGCATTTCTTAAAAAGTCCATTTATTGGATCATTTTTTTTCATTGAAGCAACAATTTCGAGAGTATACTCTTAAATTTTTAGCTCGATGTATTAAAAATCAAAAGAGTTGTGATTTTTCGAGTAAAACGTGATTTAAATGAAGGAAAAAAAATTTCAATATTTTTTTTTTCAATGAAAATAATCGAAATACGAATTTTTTATGATTGAAATATATTTTCCTATGGTTGAACTTGATCTCGGAATTTTTTCCGAATCTTACGGCTCTTGGATTTTAAACTGCAGGTCATGGAAAATTTTGTTGGATCACGGTGACTCGGCGTGACAGTCTCGTTCGAAAACAAAACATGTTGAAACGTAGGATTAAGCTCGAAATAGACTTTAAAGGATGCCAAGGATCGCTGAATATATTTTTTTTTACGATTTTAGGGATATTTAAGTGGGTATGGTTTTATTTTGGAGTAATATTTACGCTGACAGCATTAAAAATTACTCCAAAAAGCACTCGAATGCACTTTGGAAATATCCAAGTGGAGTTACTTCTCTTTTGGAGTAAATTTTATGCCTACTGCATTAAAGGTTACTCCAAAAAGCACTCGAAAGCACTTTGGTGATATTTAAATGGAAATAGTTTTCTTTCGGAATAAATTTTACGCCAACTCTATTCAAAATTACTCCAAAAAGCACTCGAAATCACTGTGGGGATATTTAAATGTTGATACTTCTATTTTGGAGTAATTTACGCCAACTGCATCAACAATTACTCTAAAAAGCACTTGAAAGAACTTTGGGGATATCTAAATGGGAATACTTTGCTTTGGGAGTAAATTTTATGCCTACTGCATTAAAGGTTACTCCAAAAAGCACTCGAAAGCACTTTGGCGACATCTAAATGGAAATAGTTTTCTTTTGGAGTAAATTTTACGCCAACTCTATTCAAAATTACTCCAAAAAGCACTCGAAACCACTGTGGGGATATTTAAATGGGGATACTTCTATTTTGGAGAAATTTATGCCAACTGCATTAAAAATTACTTCAAAAAGCACTCAAAAAGACATTGAGGATATTCAACTGGGCACAGTTGTCTTGCGCAGTAAATTTTACGCCAACTGCATTAAAAATTACTCCAAAAAGCACTTGAAAGAGCTCTGGGGATATGTAAATGAGGATACTTCTCTTTTGGGTTGAATTTTACGCCGAATGCATTAAAAATTACTCTAAAAAGCACTCGAAAGCACTTTGGAGATATCTGAATGGGAATACTTCTCTTTCGGAGTAAATTTTACGCCAACTGCATTAAAAATTACTCCAAAAAGCACTCAAAAGAACTTTGAAGATATGTAACTGGGAACAGTTGTCTTGTACATTGAAAATTATCGCATTGAAAATTATTCCAAAAAGCATTGCGAAATTAGCTAATCTTTTTTAGTCCTGAGTGAATTTTTATTGCTCAAAACTCTTTGAATCTAAAACTCTTAAATTCGTTTCATAATTACTCCAAAAAGATGTATACGTCATAATTTTTTTTTTTAATTTTTGAAGTGGTCTTTTGGTGGAAGCTGTACCGATATTTTTACAAAATGAACTCGCAGGGAGTGAGAAAGAAAAGCGAGTGTCTCCGGCAGCTCAAAGTCCCGGGAAAGGAGGGAGAGAGGCTGCTGCTCGGTGTGTACCGTGTGTGATACGTTCGGGAGCTGTGTGGCACGCGTCCACGAGGTGGGGGCAGAGTTAATAAAAATAAAAAATAAAAAAAATATAAATAAGAAGAAAAAAAAATACAGCCAAGAGGTAGGGAGAGGTAGAGAGAGATCAGTTGAGTGCTCGAGTACTCGATTCTGGCCTCGCGCGCTCTTCTCGAGATTTTTTTTTTTTTCGTTCATATTTACTCTCATTATATTCCTCGATCGAGGAAGAACAAAAAAGTCATTCACGGAAATTAATGTTTGATCAATTTTTCCGTGACTATAGCGATATAAATTTTGGAGTAATTTTCACAATTGGAGTAAAACGTGCTCCAAAAAAATACTCTTCGTGTTATTTACTACTGCGATGAAGTGCACGATTTTTTTTTCACAAAAATGTATACGGTCAGCGTTTATGATCTTGAAAAAATGGAATTCCAGCTGTAATTAATCGGCTTGGAATTTTTAAATGAAAGATCTGGGGTACAGCTATATATTTTTCTATTTTTAAGGTAAATTAATTTCAAAGCAATTGAACAGAGCGAGTAAAAAATTAAGTGCAACCGATGTAAATTGTTATTTTAATTTTTTGAGGAAGAGGGAATGTTTTTGACGTTTTGACATGGAATTTTTGAGTCTCACGGACGAAAAATTGAATATTTTATTATTTTCATTTTTATATTAAATTATGTTTAGGTGTTTTTGTGTCCTATGGAGTGTGTATTAATGCAACGATTCACTGACGAACACACGAACGATTAGTGGAAACGCGATTAAGACGGATCGCGCCGGCTATCTATAAAAGGAGACAGTGAAGTAGAAAATACACGTTTGCCATATATATATATATATATATATATATATATATATATATATATACACGTGCCTCTCTCGCCTCACTTCCACCATATTATCGTCAATAAAACTACGCGTTTGCAATATACATTTTTTTCTTCTTCTGAATTTCCACGAAGACTTCTTTTAAACGCCATCACCGTCTCTATGAAAGGATTCATAACGCTTCCTTCGTTGAATTTTTTTTTTTTTTTTATAACGAGCTCTTTTTCCCTCATTTGTAATTATCAAGATTTCTTTAGAAAGGACCGCAAAACAATTAGAAAAATGTTTCTTTTTACGAGCTGTTTTTTAATAGTATTATTATTTTTAAATTAAATTTATCCAAATCTTAATCCATTTTACAGACGCATTGGTACGGAAAAAATTATAAATAAATTGAAAGTTCAGGAGAGAATTCGAAATTCATTTCGTTTTTTTTTTTCAGATTGTTTTTTTCAAAACTATCCTCACTTCAATCTCGTTTAATCTCATTGAAAAAAAAAAAAAAACGCTATCGTCAATCGAGATTCATCGAGATACGTGACAATGTCCAGGGTCATGTCTGGGTTTTTTTTTTTTAATTTTATATTTATATATATGGGGTATTTCACGTCAAACTACGAGGTCATTGACCTGAATCCCTCGGATTCCGATGACCAATGGATTTTTTGGTTTTTTTTGTCAAAAATGATATCTCTAATTTTTAGAAATTTTTTCGCCATTTTGTAAGCCTCAAACATCCTTGAAATGAAGATGGGCAGTATTAAAATCGATGAAACTTGAAAATCGGGGACTCGAAAACATATTTTTTTAATTTGTGTTAAAAAAAAAATTCTCGGAATTTATTTTTAACGATGTTTTTTTGTCCTAAAAAATAAAATAAAAAGAAACTCCGTCTTGGTGAAATTCGATTTTTCTTTTGGTTTAAGAATAAAATCGAATTTTATCAAGACGAAGTTTCTTTTTATTTTATTTTTTTAATAAAAATAAAAAAATATATTTAGCATTCTCATCCCATTTTTGTACCACGATAAAAAAATGTGTCTTCGAGTCCCTGATTTTACAAAAAAGTTTCATCGACTTAAAAAATGTCTATCTCCATGTCAAGGATATTTGAGGTCAGTACACCCTTACAAAATTGCGAAAAAATTTCGAAAAATTAGAGGTATCATTTTTGACCGAAGTAAACCAAAAAATTCATTGGTCATCAGAATCCGAGGGGGTCAGGTCGATGACCCCGTGGTTTGACGTGAAATACCCCATATATATTTATAAATATGGTCAGATCAACAAAATACAAGATAAACATTAAACGTGTTATGCAGGTATTAATTGCAAGTGCAAGTTTTTTGCTCAGGAAAGTCCATTTTTTTTCGATTTTGTCATTATTTATCAATATTTACGTAAAATAATAATTTTAACGATAATAATAATTCAAAAAATGATATCAATTTTATAATATTGTAAAAAATGCAAACCCAAGAATCAAAGCAGCGAATTATAAATTCACATTATATAAATATTATTATTATATTGTATATAATAATAATAATAATAATAACAATAATAAAAATGTAATAATATATCTGCAAAGAAATGTTCATTTTGCCCGCGAGACACGCAATTATCCCTCGAATAAATTCGTTACGCGTTACTTCGAAATTGCGTTAAATTGCAGTTCATTACATATCGCACATGTACAAGTATATTATGCGAAATATATAATACAAATATATGTACATATATATATGTATATTATTTTTTATTTCTTTATGGTAGAAGCCTAAGCGAACGGGGTCAAGCGATTAACGATCGAGTCGTCTCAGCCATGGCCATTAAATTGTTGCATTATTATACCATATTGCATTGCAATAAAGAGCGTGCGAGATGCCAGGAGTAAAAGCGTTAGCGCGCGGGTGTCCGCACCGCACACACGTTAATTGCAGCGCGGCAGCAAAAAAAAAAGGTGGAGAACGATTTCATAAAGTGAATATAATACATAATTCGCTACTTCACACGCTCGCAACACGATGAATACCAATTATCCAACGCGTTTAACGATAATAAACTATCTACGATTTGTAATTCATAATTTTTATCGCGAGTGAAGAAATTAATACGTAATTTTTCGTCAGAAGTTGGATGTTTTCTGTTTAGAATATTGTCATACACAAAACGCACACACACACACGCGGTTGGCCTCGATTTGGATCTACAGTTGGGATTTATATTTCACGAATCAAAACGATTTAAAGAAAAAAGAAATATATGTATATCAAATCACAGGAGCTATTCGATTTACAATGAGAGCAGGTTGAAATTTTTTAAATTACTCACGCTTCGATGCTTGTTTATAAAAGATCTTGCCGTCACAAATACTCGTATTTTTTTTTTTTTTTTATTTTTATTTTAAGGGCTTTGAGCGCTAAATACTCGTATTGTGGCAAACTATCGAGTAGAGCCATCTAGCAACGTTCTTTCAGACTGTGCACGGTACTCGTGTGAAGTTTAGCTGAGTGACACTTTGAGCGACCTCTCGGAAATTAGCCGGGAAACTTTGTTCGACTTCTCTGAACATGGCTGGTTAACTTTACGGAATCTCTATTAAATTTCTTGTTTTTCCCTTTTTGTTCCAGCGATCCCTAAACTTTCGGGCATGCATAATTATTTTTCTTGATAAAACAAAACAAATTCTTAACTGTAATTTTAAAACGGACTTGAAAATTGTGCTTCGTTCATGAATTTCCATGAATATCAAAGCAAGCTTCGATAGCTCCAAACTTCACATGAATCGCAGTAATTCTGTCAAAAGAAAAGAAAAAAAATATATATATATAGAGGTTTCCCCTGACACCCACGTGCAAATTAAAGTGTATCGATTTGTTATTCCTCAGAGTAAACAAAAGCTTCAAATTTGCCAGATTTTATTCTTCAATACCTTTAACGAACGATATTTTCGTGTGAACGATAATCAGGGAGTGAATTTAAACTTGTCTGGCGAGTTATAACGACTTATTTTCTCTCAATCCAACAGTATTGAGTGTATAAAAATTATCTAAAATTAACCGATCTACTTGATACGTTTTCAAGAATTAAAACAAAACAAAACAAAACAAAAAAAGAATAAACCATCGCTAACGATTGCTCAGACTTGATTTATTGTCTTTGCGCAAAATATATTTGTAAAATATGTCTCTCGAAGATAGCGACATCGAGTACATCAAGAAGCAATATCTTTGCTGCGCTCCCATCAACAAATTCAGCTTTGCGGTGAGACAAATTTTACTACTATCTCAGTCTCGCCTTGTCGGCGTAGTATTTTTTTTTCTTTTCTTTTTTTTTTTCCTAAATTTTTATCGCAAATCATTGCGCTATCCAGGAATCTGACGAAGCGTCGGACGAGCCGATCGATTATGAAACGCAGATAAAAATATTTGAAAGTACCATAGAAGATTCGGGCTCGATCAAATATCCGCCTCGATTGTCGTATCGGATAGCTTTTCTTCGAGCTCTGTTGGAAAAGGTTGCCCCCCCCCCCCCCCCCCCCCCGATCGATGAGACAAATTATTTCGATTCTCAATCTCTCCCTCCGAGACGAAAAAAAAAAAAAAAGTTTAAAATTCCGCGACGCGCAATCCGTAATACGAATGAATTTTGGTTTTTTTTTTTTTTTTTTATTTTCAAGTCGGAGAACAGCGACGAAGACATTTACGACAAATTGTACGAAACTTTCACAAATTACATGATGCTCAATGACGATGAAAATTCCACGCATTATCGTCAATTTTTGCTCGATCCGGATACGGCGGATAGAATAATTTTGGAGGAGAGTAAAAATTTGATATCCGAAGGAACGACCGGATTGTGCATTTGGCAGGTATATTTTAATTATTTTTTCATAAAGCTCGGGGGGTGGCACAGGAAAAATTCGAAACTTTTCGTTACAAATCGCAATAATTGTCGATGCGAAAAAAAATTATCCATCGATCGATTAAATTATGCCTGAATTACGCGCGCGACAAAAGTTTCATCGTCTCGAATTCGATTATCGACGATCGCCCTCGCTCGCTATCGCTTGGCAAAAAATTTTTTTTACCCAACAATCGGAGTCGCGAATTAGCACGATTATGCCAAATTGCATCGATAATTATTTGAAAAAAAAAAATGATGAATTTCAAATAAAATACAAAATCGTTCGAAAAAATATTTTCTGTGCTACCTTTTTTTTTTTTTTCTCTCCGCAAAAACCGTCGCTCAAACTCGTGCAATTGATTTATCGTTCGATTAAAAAAAAAAAAAAAAAAAAAAAAAAAAAACATTAGGCTGGTTTGGCTCTTGCGGAATGGTGCAACGTAAACAAAACAAAGTTAAATGAAAAAATAGTACTCGAGCTCGGCTCGGGGATCGGTTTGACCGGACTATCCGTCATTATGACCTGCTCGCCGAGACGCTACACCTTCTCCGACTGTCATCCGAGGGTTCTCGATACCATTGTGAGAAATGTAAGATTGAATTTTGGAAAAAATGAGAAAACATGCCTCGAGGATACGCGCACCGTCGAATGGAACGAGGAATCATACAGAACGACTTATCGAGACACGGACGTGAGAATAAAGCGTTTATTGTGGTCGTCGATAAGCGAATATGACGTAGAGGCCAGTTGGACGAATCCTGAGGTTGTACTGGCGTCCGATGTCGTTTACGACGAGAGTACGTTCGACGAGTTCATCGAAGCGCTTAGAATTTTCATTAAAAGATCCAATGCCCTCGTTATTGTTGCCACGACCGTGAGAAACGACGAGACGCTCGCAGGATTTCTCGACAAATTAGGTAAAAGTAAACGGGCGAATGAAATTTTTTGATATCCGTCGTTCGATTGGAATTTTCGTTTTTTCGGCATGCGGTATATTTCAATTGATCTCATGATCTTGCGCATGATTGTTTTACACGGCATAAGCATACCGGAAATAAATATTGAATATTGAAAATTTAAATAAATCGTTGCGATGTTAATTATGCGCGCTGGTGTTTCGCGCCAAGTCGAACAAAGAATAATTCTTTGATCGAAAGAATAATTCTTTAATTAAAAAAATAATTCTTTAATTAAAAAAATAATTCTTTAATTTAAAAAAAAATTCTTTAATTAAAAAAATAATTGTTTAATTAAAAAAATAATTCTTTAATTAAAAAAATAATTCTTGAATTAAAAAAATAATTCTTGAATTAAAAAAAATAATTGTTTAATTAAAAAAATAATTCTTTAATTAAAAAAATAATTCTTTAATTAAAAAAATAATTCTTTAATTAAAAAAATAATTCTTTAATTAAAAAAATAATTCTTTAATTTAAAAAAATAATTCTTTAATTAAAAAAATAATTCTTTAATTAAAAAAAATAATTCTTTAATTAAAAAAATAATTCTTTAATTAAAAAAATAATTCTTTAATTAAAAAAATAATTCTTTAATTAAAAAAATAATTCTTCAATTAAAAGAATTCTCAAATTTTGGTTTTGAGATATTCTTTCGAAGAATATCTCAAAACCCATTATGGAATAGTTTTAAAATTTCGAAAAGAAAATATCAACATTTTAGCTATTATCGATTTTTTTGGTAATTGAATTTGAAAAAAATGAAAATGCATCTTAAGAAAAAAAAATCAAAATTGTACCATTATGTAAATTTTTTCCAGGCAATCATGGATTATCGTACGAGGACGAGACTGTACCGAGGCCAAATTTGTTTTTGCAGCTCGACGAGACTCCGATACGAATATTAAAAATTTTCAACAAAGAATAACATTTTTCCGGTTTTTTTTTTTTTTTTTTCTTCAATCGAACGTCGCTGATTTCTTTTCTCTCTATCCAGTAATATATTTTTTTGTATTTTCAAGCCCTGATACCGAGTGAATAAAAACAAAATTAAAAAAAAAAACTCCGATTATTGGCGATTCGTATTTATTAACTAAAAACGTACATAATCTATTATTATTATTATTATTATTATTTAAATATAAATATAATAGTGAAAAAGGAAAATTTATGTATAAAGAAAAGATAGTAAACGGATAATTAAATATTGACTGAACGATATACGTAACTATGCAGTCTGAACGAGATTCTCGCATTCTCGTTTATCGCAATTTTCGTTTCATTTGTCCGATTGAGATTTCTTTTTTTTTTTTTTTTTAGAACCATTTTTTCTTGTTTTGGCGTTTCAGCTTAACTTCAGTCTCGTCCACGTCCTTGTCGGCGTCCTTTTTATGAACTTTTCGCAATATTTTTTCCTTCGCCTTCTCCTTGAGCTTTGTCTTTTTCGATTTTCTCGAACGATTCGACTCATCCTCGGCCTCGAGCTCCTTCGCCAGGTCACCTTTGTTCTTGGCTAAAAGAAGAAACAAAAAAATGACGAATAAAGATTAATTTTTTTTTTCCGTTTCTATGAAATTTTACAGATTTAATTTTTTTTTTTTTAATTATTTTACCGGCATAAATTCCCATTTGCGTATTTATGCTTCGATCTTCCTCGACTTCCCTGCGTCTGTCCATCTCGAGACACTCGACGATTTCGTTGCGTCTCTCGACAATTTCAACCAATCTGCGAAGAACAATAAAACGATAAGTGAATTAGATTTGTTTTTTTTTTGTTTTTCGAGAAAATTAACGAAAATATTTTTTAATTCGAGAGGTTTTTCGAGAATTGACAAGTTTGAGACAATTTTTGATAAAAATTTTTGAATTAAAAAAAAAACACTAAAGCGGCTTTATGTGGGATTAGTTCAAAAAAATTGAGGACATACATAAAAATCTGTTCAACTTTTAAATTATTTAAATGATAATTATTCAATCGTTTGCATAATAGGTTTCTTCAGTTGCTCATCATTATTTTTTTATAATATAATATATTAAAAATATATTACATTATAATATTATATTACATTATAATATGTAATATTATATATTATATAGTTGAAAAAAAAATTAATCGAGGATGCATGAAAGCGACATTTGAAAAATTGCCAAGAATAGATTTAGAGATGTTCCCTAACGCAAATAAACTCGTGTTCAGACACATTAGTCATATTTGAACCCTACATATTTACGAATTACGAAGATTTTTTTGGGTTAGGAATGATTATAGCTGCTTGAATTACTTAATTTTACCGCTAGAGGCGCTGCTGCACTGGGGTATTGTGACGTCACTGTAACGCGATATACGTTTGAAATGCAACGTCAATTTTCAAGCTGGTATAATTAATTAATTATACGTCAATTTTCAAGCTGGTATAATTAATTAATTATACCAGCTTGAAAATTGACGTTGCATTTCAAACGTATATCGCGTTACAGTGACGTCACAATACCCCAGTGAAGCAGCGCCTCTAGCGGTAAAATTGAGTAATTCAAGCAGCTATAATCATTCCTAACCCAAAAAATCTTCGTAATTCGTAAATATGTAGGGTTCAAATATGACTAATGTGTCTGAAAACGAGTTTATTTGCGTTAGGGAACATCTCTAAATCTATTCTTGGCAATTTTGCAAATGTCGCTTTCATGGATCCTCGATTAATTTTTTTTTAACTATATACTATATAATATTACATATTATAACATAATATAATATTATAATGTAATATATATTTAATATATTATATTATATTATAATAGTATAATTATAATTATAATTATATTATAATATTATAATATAATATTACATATTATACACTTTGCTCGCAGAGTCCTCAAGTTTCTCACAATTTTTACATCTTAAGATATAATTTATTTGCTCAAAGAAATTAATGCAATGTTTATTAACTTCGTAAAATAATTAATAACAGAGTGATAAAAAAAACAAGGAGAAAATTGTTTATATGCAAGTTCTCTAGTGACGAGCTTGGGACAATTTTTAATGGAAATTTTTGAATTATTGAATAAAAAAAATGGCTGCAACGAATTTTCGATTACCAGTTCAAAAAATGAAGACGTATTCCTTCGTCTGGTCATTTAATTCGTAATTCAAAATGGATCAAAGGATAGGATACGTTGAAAAAAAAAAAATTTTTTACGAACCTCTGTATAAGAGTTTCTTCTCTCTGCTTGTCGAAATCCGTTTTCGTCGCTTCCGGTTGGCACAGGAGACAACGAATTTGATACTCGATATCCGCGTGTTCCTCCTCGAGTCTCTGCTGTCTTCTGAGCAGCATGAGCTCAGCCTGACGCCGAAATAATTCGTTTTTCTCGTTAACAAGAACAAACAATTCGAGAACGAGTTCCTCGACGTCCATTCCCAGACTCGTGTCTTATAAAAAAAATGATATAATATTAATTTTTGGAAATTTTTTTTCAATCATTCATTTTTTTTTGGTGATCGATAATAAATTTTATCTCATATATACCTCCAGTCGCATTTCCCGTCTCTGCTTTGTCTCTGATCAACTGTTCCAGCCTCACACCTTGTTTCTCGAGTCCCTGCTGTTGCATCTCGATCTCGTCGAGTTCGAGTTTCACGTCCTTCAACGACATTACTTTGATCTTTCGAGAAATAAAAAAGTTGAATAAGTTTTTATATTCCCCGAGTATATACGGATTCCTCGTAGATATAAATTTCATGAAAAAAACTCGACAAATCGAGACAAAAGAGTTTCGTCGAAACGTAAAAACTCGTTCGAACCTCATTCAACCGTCCGGACGCCATTTTGTCATCCCGTAGAACATCAAAATGGCGTCTCGAACGAGATAAAGCATTGCCATAACCTCAATTCAAAGTTTTTTCGATCCCTCGCGCGTTTCTTCCAACTATTTTGATCATCTCAACGAATTATCTCAGCGTGCAATAGTTCAAGAATGCTTTTCCTTCGTGCGATTCATGAATTTATCACTCGCGGTTATAACAGTCGGAGAAAGTCGTCGAGATAAAGGGGAAAAAAAAAATAAAAATTAGCGGGAAAATTTGTACCTTTCGCCTGTGTGGAATCGGCCTGGCTGGTGCAGGTCCCTTTTTCCTCTTCCACTTTCCCTGCACGCTCTTGTCCGTGTAAGCTTCGTAAGGACTCGTCTCGTCGCGCGAGATGGCCGCCATGCTCCGTTTGTTTCTATTCGCCTCGTCCTTGTCGTTCTTCGGATCTTTCCACAGCTCGTAATCGCGACTCTCGATTATCTTAACGTTATCCCTTATCGGAGATTCGTCAAGGGTCATGTTACCTGCTATGAGATTCGCTTTGCAGGGTGTGCTCGTCGGAGGTGGCGGAGCTGGTTTTGCTTTTCTGGCTCTCGGGATCGTTCGCAGAGAATTATTCTGAACAATGGATATTCGTTCGGATTGGAAAAAAAATCATTTCATTCGAATAAAAAAGAAATTAAATAATACGAATAGGGTGACCGAACCGGTGAATGAACAACTACCGGTGAATGAACAGGCTTAGTATTTTAATTAAACGGCAGAGATATGATTTTATTATTATGAAGAATTTTGTATTTATAATGAAATGAAAATTCTGAGCAAACATCTGGTAGTGATATTATTTGACGCTGTGAAAGATTTGCGATGCTATGGATTTTTTTTTTCGTACTTGGGGCGCATATTCATAAGAGACAGCCATGTTGTTATAACCATCCGACTGTGCATCGAATACCGGAATATTCCATATTACCCGGATAAATCTTTTTAAAAGATATGCAATAATTTTTTTAACGTTATACATTGCTAAGCTTCAATTATATTAATGAATTTTTGGTCAAAAACCCAATATTGTTTGTTATGTATGGCCGTTTATTCACTGGTCCAGCTTTCTAACCTATTTTGCAGTGATTGAACGAGCGTTGAAAAGGCTTTTCATAACCTTAAAACGCACGAGTATGATATAATATTACCCATATGGAAAAGAAGTATATCACAAGATATATACGAGATATATAAGAGATATAGAGATAATAATATATAGTATAATAATATAGTATATTTTATATATATATATTAGACTGTTTCAAAATAAATCGATAATTTTTTTTTTTGCTTTACACAATCTTAAACTATACTTGGACATAAAAAAATAATCCTCGCGAAAGGAGGGGCCGGTCCTTCAAGATTTAGAGGTATCTCATCGAACTTTTGTCTTTTTTTATTTCATTAATGACTAATTCTTTTACAAACCGAACACCATTCTGACTGACACATTTTTTATTTGGCTGAAACTTTTTTTACGGGTTCTATGTCGAAAAAAAAGATACGCGTTCAAGGATTTTTTTTTTTTTTTTTTTTTTTTTTTTTTAATATAGAGGGGATTGAAAGTTTGAGATTTTCGTGATTTGTGCCTTGGAGACTCATTTTCAAAAATTCATAACTCCGGTTATTTTTAAGCTAGAGAAAACTTTTTTTTTTTCATTTTGAAGATAAAAGAGTGAATTTTGAGAAAGAAATATTTTCAAAAAAATTTATAAAAAATTTCATATTGTTATAAACAATTGAAATGTTTAAATCAATTTTTCAACCATGGCCCCCAAATTTTAACGATTTCTTAATACAACTATCGTATTCTACGTCAAATTTTCGATAAAAAACGTATTTTTTATTAATGGAGAAATTATGTTTACCGGTAGAGATAAATTCATTTATCTAGCGCGGCACGTCGTATCGGCGCGCGGGTACCTTTGCACGCCTGTTTTTCTAACCCCACATCGTTTTTCTCAATAACATTAATGATTATTCAACTCTTAGTCTACTTTGTCAATCGAGTACAAATTATTATTATTAGCAAACAGGACTTTATGATTAATTGAACAAAATAAAAACATGTTAGCAAATGAAAAAACAATTAATTACGATTTTTATAAAAATTTTCTTAAAAACGTTATTTATCAGTAGTTAATAATCTCCTACTTAATTGTAGGAGAAAGTACAAAGTGGGAAGTACCTTAAAAGGAAAGTAGGAGATTATTGATATTGATTTTTGTATTTTTTTTTGTTTTTTTTTGCATTCATCGACGTATATATCGACCGATAATTGTTGCTGCGATCATCAAGATCGTTTTTTCTAGTATATTCGGTATTTATACATAAGTTTGGAATATATTCATCATATTAGGACTAGAAAAACGTTTGTTCCATCCATGCAAATTAATTATTCACGTATTAACGAAATAAAAATGACAAAAGTCCGATGAGACACCTCTAAATATTGAAGGACCGGCCCTTCCTTTCGCGAGGATTATTTTTTTATGTCCAAGTGTAGTTTAAGATTGTGTAAAGCAAAAAAAAAATTATCGATTTATTTTGAAACAGTCTAATATATATAGTATAATAATATAGCATAATAATAATAATATATATAGAGATAATAATAATATAAAATAAAAATATATAGAGATATATTTTTTATATATCTGAAGTATACTTTTTTTTTCATGGGGGTAGTAGTTCTATTGTACGTTCATTCACTGGGGGAATTGGTAATTTCGTTCATTATAATTTTTTTATACAAAATCCTTGCGAACAGGGCACTTGAAATATATTTTTTTTTAATATTCTGTGAACATTGTTCTATAAGATATAATTATCTCATAAAGAATTTCGTAATAAGTTAAATTATACGGCTTTATCGAAATAGAAAAAAAGCTTATGCGTTCAGTAACCCTACCGAGTAATTTTTGGATTATCATTGTCGTTGTGTTGAATAAGTTGTGAGTTTGAGGAGGCAAATTTTACTCACGCTTCCCGTATAAGTGTTGGACGAAGACGGGGAATCCCCGACGGTTTCGTACAATTCTCTGACGATAGGCGGCGGTGGTGCAGGTTTCTTTTTTCTGAAAGTACCGCCGGGTGTCGAGGCCGATCCTGTACTGGCTAGGGAACTGTTCGAGGCGTAGATCTCGCCTCGATTCAAATCGTTTTTCCATGGTGACAAGGACGAATCCGCGGTCTGTCTGCGTGATAAAGCAATAAAAACAATAATCTTAGTTATGCCTATAATTATTAAATCGTACCTTATCGAACTACCGGGTTTTTCATAATTTTTCAAACGAGCCTGGGCCACATTAGCGATTCAATCAAAAGTGCAAACAGATAATCACTGAAACTTCAACTTGTGAATAACTTTACGACATATTCCTCGGAGATAATTGAAATAGGATTATTCGAAGAAAAAAAAAAAAGCAAAGTTGAATCGAGCTACACAATAATTAAAAAAAAAATGATAAATCAACGTACTTGATGGTTCGTGGTTTAGGAACTGGAGTATTGTCATTTAGACTGTAATTAAGATTCTCCTGTTCGTCCTCGCTCTCGTGTTCCTCGTCCTCGTCGCTCCAGAATGGATTAAAGTTTATCTGCGGTGCCTTGAGTCGTCTCTTGGTCGGCGTTGCATTCGCATCAGCCGCGATCACTTCCACGGAGCTTTCAACGACTCTGGGAAAGTTTCTCGTGGCTGGACGAGGCGGAACAACGATTTTCGGATTCTCATCGTTCTCGTCCTCGCTACTGCTGCCAAATGGATTCGTCGAGACTCGACTGCTGCGCGATAAATCGTGACTCTCGTCGATTCCTCGCTCCTCGCTGTTCTCCTCGTCGCTGTCAAATGGATTCAAGTCTTTTGGATAATTTTCCACGTCGCTGAGATCGATTCCCGATGCACTCAGCACCGTTATATCGGAACTCCTGACTCGCGATCTTTCGTCCCTTCGAGCTTTGAGATTCGAACGTTTTGGTACACAAGGTGGCAGAACTTGGCTCGTTTTAATTTCTTCCACAATTGTGGGATCGATCGTTGACGAGATTTCCGGTATTCTCGTTATTTCCGCAAAAATAACGTTCTCCCTTTCGTCAATAACGCCGGTTAGCTCGATATTTCTGTCATCCAAACTTCCACCGATCGAATCAACGACTCTCGGGTCTTTTTTCCATATTTTTTCGTTCTTCTGACTCTCGAACATTCTCCGGCGTCTCTGCACGAGCGAATGAGACTCGCCTGAATCGAGCCTCGATTCCTCGTTGACGCTCGCTCCCACATCGATTTCCGGGCCAATTTTATCTTTGGTATTCCGTCTGATTGAGATTCTCGTATTCTCCGAGCTCGAACGATCATCGTTCGATCTTGTCGGCTCTTCTTCGACGTTATCGAAGCATTTAAACTCTCTCGGCTCCACATCTTTACTATCCACTAATCTAGCATCTAAATAATCGCTCTTTTCACTCACTGCAGGATGAGCAACTTTACTAAAACTATCGCTAACATCGCTAATTCCTAAATTAGCTGCGAAATTTATCGGACTATCGTCTTGTTCGCGCTGACGGGGCATTTTTCCGGCAAAGTCCACGTTTTCATCGCTGACAATTGATTTTATCAGCGAGCCCCTGGGATCGCGACGTTTTTTTTCACTCTCACCGGACGACAACGACCGAGATCCGTTCGTTCTCGTTTCTATTGCAGCATCAGCGTCGATGATCGTCAATGACGTTTCCACGCTGTTGCGCGACGAGCTTTCCGTATTATCATTTTGTTTTTCCGAGATCAAATGATCCGCCATGAAGCTCAGTCTCATTTGCGCCGTTTGCGAATGTTTCTTATCCGAAATCAAAGAGCCATCGAGGGTTTCTTCATTCACTCGCGACGACTCGATCTTTCTCGTTTCTCCGTTCAATATATCGCTCGTCAATCGAGCTCTTCTCTCCGTTTTTTCCTCATCGCTCAATGATCTCTGATAAACTTCCGTCTGGCTCGTGATCATTGGATTCGCATTCTCGCGTACGTGTATCATTGCTTCGTTGTATGCCTGATGATAAATCGGCGCTGTATCCGGCGAGATGGATTTATCCTCCTCGTCGGGACAGGTCTCGCAGCAGTACTGACCTTCCTCGGTCTCGTAATAATTGCCCGGTGTCAGCTGATTGCTGCAACGGGCACAGCGAAAACACGTGCGATGATACGGTGAGCGCGATATCACGAGCTTCTCAGCGAGAAATACCGGCATTCCGCAAACGGCGCAAGCCTCTCGTCGCATCCCCATACGCGGACCCACCTGCATCAGTTAAATTTTTTTTCAAGAATAATTAATTTTTTTTTACGCTGATAAATGGTTTTTTAAAAAAAAATATATATATATATATATATATATATTTATAAGAGACATGGCGAAGACGTCTGAAAAAATTTATAGGAATTCTAGCTCCAAGCGGTCAAGGGCGATATTCGTTTATTGGATTATTTGATGGTTTTGTTGGGAACGTTAAGGAATTAATCACAATTTGATCTGATCTAATGGATTCTTTTTGAGATAACAATTGGGAGTTTTAATGAACTTTTTTTTACTCCATAATCCGGTAGTTTAGGAAAAAATATTTAGGACGTATTTTTTTATTTGAATCAAAATTACCGTTAATATAACGAATTGAAAACTATAACATTATGACGTGACACATGTTACGCTATATATATCAAAATCCGTGAAATTAAATTGCCTATAACATGTGCATCTGTCATTTTTAACGAAAAATAAAAAATACGTCCTCATTATTTTTACTTACTCTGCATTATGCGCCCCAATGATTGAAAAAAAAAAAATTCATTCAAACTCCCAATTGTGAGTATAAATGAAATTTTTTAATTTCAAAATCTGATAATTTAGGAAAAAAACATTTAGTACGTATTTTTTTATTTTTTTATTTGAATCAAAATTACCGTTAATATAACGAATTGAAAACTATAACATTATGACGTCACACATGTTACGCTATATCTATATATGTATCAAAATCCGTGAAATTAAATTGCCTATAACATGTGCATCTGTCATTTTTAACGAAAAATAAACAAATACGTCCTCATTATTTTTACTTACATTATGCGCCCCAATGATTGAAAAAAAAATTCATTCAAACTCCCAATTGGGAGTATAAATGAAATTTTTTTATTTCAAAATCTGATAGTTTAGGAAAAAATATTTCGTACGTATTTTTTTAATTTTTTTATTCGAATAAAAATTACCGTTAATATAACGAATTGAAAACTATAACATTATGACGTGACACATGTTACGCTATATTTATATGTATCAAAATCCGTGAAATTAAATTGCCTATAACATAAGTGCATCTGTCATTTTTAACGAAAAATAAAAAATACGTCCTCATTATTTTTACTTACTCTGCATTATGCGCCCCAATGATTGAAAAAAAAAAAATTCATTCAAACTCCCAATTGTGAGTATAAATGAAATTTTTTAATTTCAAAATCTGATAATTTAGGAAAAAAACATTTAGTACGTATTTTTTTATTTTTTTATTTGAATCAAAATTACCGTTAATATAACGAATTGAAAACTATAACATTATGACGTCACACATGTTACGCTATATCTATATATGTATCAAAATCCGTGAAATTAAATTGCCTATAACATGTGCATCTGTCATTTTTAACGAAAAATAAACAAATACGTCCTCATTATTTTTACTTACATTATGCGCCCCAATGATTGAAAAAAAAATTCATTCAAACTCCCAATTGGGAGTATAAATGAAATTTTTTTATTTCAAAATCTGATAGTTTAGGAAAAAATATTTCGTACGTATTTTTTTAATTTTTTTATTCGAATAAAAATTACCGTTAATATAACGAATTGAAAACTATAACATTATGACGTGACACATGTTACGCTATATTTATATGTATCAAAATCCGTGAAATTAAATTGCCTATAACATAAGTGCATCTGTCATTTTTAACGAAAAATAAAAAATACGTCCTCATTATTTTTACTTACTCTGCATTATGCGCCCCAATGATTGAAAAAAAAAAAATTCATTCAAACTCCCAATTGTGAGTATAAATGAAATTTTTTAATTTCAAAATCTGATAATTTAGGAAAAAAACATTTAGTACGTATTTTTTTATTTTTTTATTTGAATCAAAATTACCGTTAATATAACGAATTGAAAACTATAACATTATGACGTCACACATGTTAGGCTGAATCTGTATATATTAAAATTCGTGACATTAAATTGCCTATAACATGTGCATCTGTCATTTTTAACGAAAAAATGAAAAATACGTCCTCATTATTTTTACTTACTCTGCATTATGCGCCCCAATGATTGAAAAAAAAAATTCATTCAAACTCCCAATTGTGAGTATAAATGAAATTTTTTTATTTCAAAATCTGATAGTTTAGGAAAAAATATTTCGTACGTATTTTTTATTTTTTTATTTTAATAAAAATTACCGTTAATATAACGAATTGAAAACTATAACATTATGACGTGACACATGTTACGCTATATTTATATGTATCAAAATCCGTGAAATTAAATTGCCTATAACATAAGTGCATCTGTCATTTTTAACGAAAAATAAAAAATACGTCCTCATTATTTTTACTTACTCTGCATTATGCGCCCCAATGATTGAAAAAAAAAAAATTCATTCAAACTCCCAATTGTGAGTATAAATGAAATTTTTTAATTTCAAAATCTGATAATTTAGGAAAAAAACATTTAGTACGTATTTTTTTATTTTTTTATTTGAATCAAAATTACCGTTAATATAACGAATTGAAAACTATAACATTATGACGTCACACATGTTACGCTATATCTATATATATATAAAATCCGTGAAATTAAATTGCCTATAACATGTGCATCTGTCATTTTTAACGAAAAATAAACAAATACGTCCTCATTATTTTTACTTACATTATGCGCCCCAATGATTGAAAAAAAAAAAATTTCATTCAAACTCCCAATTGCGTGGGTGTAAGGATACTATCCAACTGTCTCGAGGTTTTATTTCAATTGGTGAATTATTGATATTTTTGGGAGATTATTGTGAGTTTCATCTAATCAGTAATTTTATTTCAACAAGATGTAAATTTCTATTATTAATTATTTTAATTGTACGATTTTACTAGAATGTAGTTGATTATTATTTGTCATCGTTGCTATTGGTATGCCTTCTTTTTTAAACATTAACTAAATTTCTATCGAATTAATTATGCTTTACCGTACAATTAATAAATTTATTTAATTTTGAAAAAAATTGCAATGATTTTGTTTTTTTTTTTCGAAAAATTCGTTGTTTCATCTCGATCTATCTGGTCCAGTAGAAAAATTACGAATGAACAGAAAAAAAAAATCATCAAACACGTATTATATTCGATCACGTTTCTCGCGACGAGAGCCCCGACAGAGGATACTTTCTACCATGCTTATTATACCTCAAGGAGACGAAAGAAATATACGAGCTCATCGTGAAAATTTTGCATTCTCGAATCCATGCTCGCATGTGATTAGCATCGATCCACAGCCCTCCCCAACAACGATTATACCGCGCAGCTCATTTATTCACGGACTACTTGTCGGTTAGATCGTGGCATGTTTTTTTTTTTTTTTTTATTTCTTCTTCTTTCCTTTATTCCTCAACTCGATGATGAACGGTATGGGCGAAGAAGCCAACAACTTTTCCCGACAGGTTTGCAAAGGAGAGAAAATACGATTTGCTTGCATTGGGATCGTCGTATCATTAGGCAAAATAGATGGTCGACTTGGTCGAATAATTGCTGAGCCGAGAATCGATCGAAAAAAAAAAAAATCGTACGAGCAATCAGAAAAATAATTTCATTCTTCAATTAAATTTCTACGTTTATTTGAGCGTTTTTTTTTTTATTATCTATTTATAAAAAAAATATATTTTTAAAATATTCAGTTTATCTTGGTAATTATTTAATTTTGGGCAAATTATTATAATTTTTTTATGAAAATTATTTCAATAACGAGGAAAATTTTCCGCGATCAGTTTTATCGTTTTATTCGAGTTTTAATGCATACATTTTTTTTTTTTTTTTCATTCGCGAATTTAAGCCGCGGGGCCCCCACCAGCCACGATGCATTTCATGCAATTCAGGCGCGGGTTCAACGTTCGCGCCACTCGCGTTCATTCGCGGTCACACAAATGACGCATCAGCCAACAATTAATGCCCGCGTCGATGATGCAATCTCATTAATTCCCGTTGACTCGTTATCCCTATCTCATTACACTCAATGCTCATTGTCCTCAAAGAATTTTCGCACTCTGACACGTTCTCGCCTGTCGAACGAGGAAAAAAAAAAATCAAAAATGCCAATTAACGATATTAATTATCGAAAATCGATTTTTTTTTCTTCCAAATTCCCCTCGATGATTCAACCTCGAAAAGTATAATACGTCAAACGATGAATTTATTAATAATTAAAACAATTGCCAAGCACTTTTTTTAAAACTTTCAATTTCAATGAAAAATCGCGATAAATGATTAATTACCGTATTATCGCAATTGGGATCGATCGAAAATCGTTCCATCGACATATCCATAAAATTTTCACGTTTTTTTTTTTAATGAATTTTATCAAAAAAATGCAGGCACTGCACCACGTTATACCGGCGAGTCTTTGAGAGTATTTCGTCTCGAACTAACGGCTATCTTTCTTGTTCTTCCTTTTCTCTTTCGTCATCAACTATCACACGAACCCTCGATGGATAGTATGATTTTGCTATTCAACGATTCACGGCGCGTGCGCATCGCGAACCAAAGATCCGTCGTATATACGATGCTTTTTCAATTTATAAATAGAGCCGCGTACAAACGCCTCGATGTGCCGTCGAGTCTTCGGTCACCGGTTGTACATCGATATACATATACCATACAAACATCGATGATAGTAAAAGTTTGAAAAAAAAAAAGTAATATAATTTAAAAAAATGAAGGCAAAATTTTGACGAACGGCTGGTGGCTTGGAAAATAATTTAACAAAGAGGAAGAATTCAAAATGGCTGACCAAAAATATTTAAAACAAAAGGTAGGTCGATGAACGTGAAAAATGGCTACTCGTTTTTTTTTTTTTGGCTCGCCCGGTTATAAATCTGAAGGGAAGATTCAACATTTTGATTCGGCATTTAAGCTTCTCAGACGCATAGGAAGAGTTATTTCCCCCCCCCCCCCTTTTTTTCTTCCTTCTCGTTCCTTCCGAGCCCTTTATATTCATCGGACATTCACGTTTCCACATTCACCGAACGTTTGGTAAACGTGACGAGACAACACACGTTCATATATATATATATATATATATATGAACGTGTGTTGTCTCGTCACGTTATATATATATATATATATATACGTGACGTCCGCGCGACAAAGAATAATTTATGTACCTCGTTCGTACAGGGCTGTTAATACTCTGAGCTAGACGGCGTAGCATAGAATTTAAGTCAAGTATAATCTACGTGCGTTTCTTTATTTCTCTTTTTTTTATTTTCTTTTTTTATTCCCCTTACTCCCTCGGGACATTAGAATGCCCTCCCCCGCGTTCTTCCTCGTATGTAAATACGTGGCTCAAGTTCGAATAAAAAATTCTGCATAATTGATCGAAATTTTTGAATAAAAAGGACGATTTAAAATAAAAACAAAACACACACACACATTTTCATCGACTTGGATGTTTGTCTCATTATTTTGGAAATAGACCTCGACGAGTGCCATTACTTTAATTTTCGACATATTGATAGTACCAGTTGTGGCCACTTTAAGCATTTTTGAACATTCATTTACGAACGGTCTTCACATTATTGCAAATTCAGAATTGAAAAAGTGATCAATGTAACCTAAAAGGTACACAGAATCGAATTGTTATCGTTTAAAACCTTTTCTGATCATGTTAAATAAGAAAATTGAAAATTATATTGTAGCTGTCATTTTAACCATTTGTTTTGGCCATCCAAATTACCAGTTGCGGCGACCAAGCTTTGAATTGGGATTGGCCATAAGCTGGCCACAAATAGAACAATCGCATTTTGAGTGTATCACTTTTGGCAACCGCGTATTTTTCAGGAATTTTAGCTGAGACATCAGTTTTTTTGTAATTATAACCCGAAAAATGAGCTTCAAGTGATAAAAATATAAATTTTTTATGGGACGGAATGACTTTAGATATGAGAAACCGTACAAGAAAACTACACAGATCGCTCAGCGTTGACAAATTTCGTCATATTTCGTTGAAATAAATTAGTAGATATTCAATAAAGCAATCTATATAGTGGTCCGGAAACATTCTTGAATATCGAAATATTACGCTCGATGAAGTGAACATAGCCTTGAAACTTTAAGAAATTCGAAAGAAATTCGGAGTGGCCACAACTGGTACGTC
The DNA here is from genome assembly GCA_963564615.1 of Rhorus exstirpatorius. Lineage (NCBI taxonomy): Eukaryota > Metazoa > Arthropoda > Insecta > Hymenoptera > Ichneumonidae > Rhorus > Rhorus exstirpatorius. The sequence continues at coordinate 42,000,919 of OY751316.1, read as the reverse complement.
TACCCTATGTAGATATATTAGGGTGGTCCTTATTTTGGTCATTTTCGAATTTCGATTGCATCCTCTCGTAGAAGGGTTCAAAATAATTAAAAACAAATATCCCCAAAATTTAAAATTTTTATCTGAATATTAACACATGGCCCAGAGCTCCGGAAGTTTCCCTATTTGATTTAACATTACGTTTTTACTGAACTTCATTAAAAAATCTGCCACACCGACAATAAGTACGAGAAAAATCTAATTCCGGTTGGAATCTCTTCAGGAATCCCGATATTATTTTATCGAATTTTGAGAAATTTAAAATTCAAAATGGCGGCTTTAAAATTTCGAAAATGCTCAAATCCACTCAAGGGTCAGCTTGAAAAGGTTTTGGGGGTCGCTGATGTCAAATTTTGTGTCGAAAATATGAAATTCAAAATGGCGGACCCAAAATTACGGCTGTAAATGTTTTTTACCTCCTGATTTCAAATTATTCATTGTTGTTTGTCATAGTATATTTTGAATGAATTAAAATGATTGATCCGATTCATTCGCTCAATGATGAATGTTGTACTCAAATTCATCGCTGGCGAATCAAGCTTTGTCTTTAACAAACGATTTTAATTGTCTCTGAAAAAAAAAAGAAATAATAATAATTTCAAGAAACAATTGTGAGTGACAATTTTTCAGATGGAATGCGTGTCAAGGCTAGGTTCTGTGATTCTTGATAAGTAATTCATTTTTTCTTGATCATAGAAAATATCTGGTGTTAATCTATGGGTTTCAATCAAAGTGATTTTTTACAGCTGCCATTTTGGGTCCACCATTTTGAATTTCATATTTTCGACACAAAATTTAACATCAGCGACCCCCAGAACCTTCTCAAGCTGACCCTTGAGTGGATTTGAGCATTTTCGAAATTTTGAAGCCGCCATTTTGGGTCCGCCATTTTGAATTTTAAATTTCTCAAAATTCGATAAAATAATATCGGGATTCCTGAAGAGATTCCAACCGGGATTAAATTTTTCTCGTACTTATTGTCGGTGTGGCAGATTTTTGAATGGAGTTCAGTAAAAACGTAATGTTAATCAAATAGGGAAACTTCCGGAGCTCTGGGGCATGTGTTAATATTCAGATAAAAATTTCAAATTTTGGGGATATTTGTTTTTAATTATTTGGAACCCTTCTACGAGAGGATGCAATCAAAATTCGAAAATGACCAAAATAAGGACCACTCTAAGATATATATATATATTTTTTTTTTTTCAAATGAGTAGAATAAACAGCTGTTAGCTGTCAACGAGCAGACTGCTCGATTTTGTTATCGAGGCAACGCGATACTGGAATATTTTTTGAGAAAAAAAAAAAACTGTCTAAGCTTTTTTGAGATTCGTACAAATTATATGTGCAATTAAGATAAAAATAAAACTTCATTTGTACTTGGGGGAAAAAAAAATGTAAATCGATCTTTTTTTCTTTTATCGATTCACTTTATCAAAAATTATGCCCACTATTTGATTCAATTCCATATTTGATTAATTAAATGGAAATTCATGTTTTTGTTTTTCGTTTTTATTTTTACGGCGAATAAACAAAAATTTTATTGGCAAAATTTTGAAAAAAAACAATGCAGTTTTTTTCGTTTTAGGTGAAGAATATGTTAAAGTCCTACGATTCTACAGGAGGGGGAAAAAAAAATTCCTGATCTACTGGCACAACTATCGCGTACATTTTCACTCATAAAAATCGCATTTGAGCTCACGTCGCGAGAAAGGTCCTACTGGCCTCTTTCGAGTTCTCGGTGCATTCAATTACCCATCAGGGTAAGAAACTCTCTTTGCACACGCGAGCTCGACCCGCTTGGACGACCAGCACCCGTAAAGTTCAAATTTTCGTGCATAACAAAACGTGGAATTACGCGAGATCGTCGTGAAAAAAAAAACAGATCTGAATTACATAGATGGGAATTTTCAAACCCGGAAATCCGGTTATTTTTTGTAAGATTTTTTTTTTTTCAATTTCTTAAATTTTAAGACGACAAGAAAAGACGATGGGGAAAGCTGTTGAAAATACGTAAATTGAACATTCTCGTAAAATTTTATCGATTAACATAATCAACGATGAAATTAGGATTTTTTTTTTTTTTTTCAAATGAATAAACAAAATTGTAAAGTTTTTGGGAATTGGCGAAAATCAAACGTATACAACAATAGCTATGGATTTAACACAAAACATTGATTGTGTTGAAAATTCTATGAACAATCATGCATAAACTTTCAGCTATAAACGAATACATGGGGTTAAAAAATTTTTCGTTCTTTTATTATTTTCGTCAAGCGTGCAAGCATGCAACTAAAAAATACGATGAATGCCATAGGATATCGTGATGATGATTTGAACAAAAAAAAAAAAAAAAATCAAAGCAAGAAGAAAAATACAACGGAAAGTAAAACGACATGTGAGATCGAAAAAAAAAAAAAAAAAAAAAAAAAAAAAAAATGATACAAGCGAAACAATAACGACAAAGCAAATTACCTTCTAGCAGAATATTTCGGGTTTATATTGCCCCATTAAGTCCAAGCTTTCCTCCTGGAGAACAAAAATAAATGACGAGGTGGTTAAACGTGGCTGGATCTGCAGTGATGATTTTCGTTCTTTTCTATTTTTTTTTTCCCATTTCTTTCTTTCCTTCGTACGGGGCCGATTGTCGCGAAAAATTTAACGAATTTTTCATTAGTCGTGTCTTTTTTTTTTTTCACCGGAATTATTATTGCAATTAATTTCGTACATGTAATCTTCGGATGAATCATTTTTTTGAATTTGTAAATTTACATTTATATAATAAATAAATAAAATCATAGTTAAATCAGATTAGCTTTTACTATTAATTGTATTCAATTTATATTTCTTTTTTGATTAAACAAAAATTATTTAAATCCTTTCTTTTTAATGAGTGTGCAATCGAGGAAAAAAAAATTGCAAGGAAAAAGGAAATTTCCAAAGTCCACGAAGGCCGTTTGTCTCTATAAACTTCCGATTCGAGTCGCGGCAATCGGTGCAACTGGCAAAAGGAAATTTCTAAAGTCCACGAAGGCCGTTTGTCTCTATAAACTTCCGATTCGAGTCGCGGCAATCGGTGCAACTGGCACTGCTGATCTCGTGATCCACTTTGAGTAAACTCGCGCGTGCATAAATGCCAATTTAAAAAGCCTTCCCCATCATCTTCCATTCTTCTTCATCTCGTCATCTCTCGTCATTCTTGTCGTACGTTATATATATATATATATATATATATATATATATATATATATATGAACGAATAAATTTAGCTGCGTTGTATCAACCGCGCGTGTGCGTTCCAGAATGGCACGAGGGTGACCGAGCAATGATCCAATTTTCTCTTTTCACTTCCGTGATCGGAATACGTGTATATATATAATCACGTGCAACTTTTTTTTTTTTTTTTTAATTTTTCTTCATCGTACTTTACCGATTTACCGTTGAATCTAAACGATAGATACGAGTCCGGGATAAGCAATGATGACGAGGCGTAAAACAAACATCGAGGAAAAATTTTAATGAGTTATGAAAAAGAATTAAATTAAGGAGTATTTTTTATATTTATTAATTTTTTTTTTTTCATGGAATTATTTCGTTTAATCGAAGACATAATTTTTTTTCTCTCGAGTGTAATAAATTTGGGGCGTAAAAAAATTATTAGACTGGAAATAATACATTTTATAAATTGTCCCGATCATATTTGGATCAATTAAATCTTGTTTGTTTCAAATTATCGTTTATTTAGGGTAGACGTACCAGTTGTGACCACTTTAAGCATTTTCGAACATTCATTTACGAACAGTGTTCACATTATTGCAAATTAAGAATTGAAAAAGTGATCGATATAACCTAAAAGGTATAGAGAATCGAATTTTTATCATTTAAAACCTTTTCCGATCATGATAAATAAGAAAATAGGAAATTATCTTGTAGCTGTCATTTTCACAATTTGTGGTCACAATTGTACTACTTTTGGCCATCCAAAGTACCAGTTGTGGCCACCAAGCTTTGAATTAGGATTGGCCACAAATTAGCAATTAGCAAATTGAATTAGCTGGCCACAAATAGAACAATCGCATTTTGAATTTACCACTTTTGGCCACCGCGTATTTTTCAGGAATTTTAGCTGAGACATCAGTTTTTTGTAATTATAACCCGAAAAATGAGCTTCAACTGATAAAATATAAATTTTTTATAGGACGGAATGACTTTAGATATGAGAAAGCGTACAATAAAATTACAAAAATCGCTGAGCGTTGACACATTTCTTCATATTACGTTGAAATAAATTAGTAGATATTCAACAAAGCAATCGATAGTGGTCCGGAAAAATCTTGAATATTGAAATATTACGCGCGATGAATCGACCATAGCCTTGAAACTTTAAGAAATTCGAGGGAAATGCGGAGTGGCCATACAAACGGTACAATGGCCACAGCTGGTACGTCTACCCTACTTAATCAGAACGTATGGATTTTTCTTGCCACGTATATGAATTTATAGTTTCGAGCTCAGATAAAACTGACGTTCAAGACCAGACGTCATGCTCTGTATCCAAATGTCTAAAGCAGCATCGAATGGGAACGAAAAATTTCGCGTAAGGTGAAAAATTCTCAATTTTCGATTTATACCTGTCAACTTTTGTTTTACGAGAAAAAAAATTAAAAGTTGGAATTTCCAAAATGACGAATCAGTCGATATTTTACGATAATGGAGGGGGGTTTTTTTTGTTTTTTTTTCATGAATGATGGCTTCGTGACAACGATACGAAATTTCACGAGACAATAAACGAGACAGCAGTTGCAAAACAATAATAATAAATAATAAAAAATCACGTAAATTTTCACACACATTTGCACGCAAGATGATAATCAATGAAAGACGAATAAATTACTTAATAAATATGAATAAATTATTCAAAAGCATTTGTAATGAAACAAATTGCCTAAGAACGATCGAAGAGGACAGGTGGACGGATTAATGATGGAAAAAAAAGGAAGGAGGAAAAGAAAATGAAAAATAATTAATAAACAAAAGGAAGAGAAAGAGAGAGAGAGAGAGAGAGAGAGAGAGAGAGAGAGAGAGAGAGAGAGAGAGAGAGAGAGAGAGAGAGAGAGAGAGAGAAGAAAATTATGCTGTTCGTGACGTTACAAGTCGTGAGACTTTCAAGAACGAAAGATCGTCGCTGTGAGCCGAGACGCGAGAAGTCCATCGACCTTCCAAGGCTTTATGCGGAAAAGGGCTCGAGTCTTTATGAGATATACGGAGAGCTGTATGTTTAGTGCTGTGTTACGAAACTTTGCCAGAGGGAATTGAACCTTTCTTCTTTTTTTTTTCTTTCGCATAGGAAGTACAAGGTTCAAGGGCCTTTTTCCCGGGCATGGTAAATTATCAGTCTCTTTCTTTCCATCCCTGATACACCTCTTGCGCAGTTTTCGTGCCAAGAGAGTTCGTTTCTGTCATTATATATATATAACACCACCTTCGATCCCTGCCTCTTATTACAGGGCTCGAAAAATACTCGTGTGACCAAACAGCCCTATACAAAAAAAACAATACCACCTATATCTATATATATATATATTTTCTGCATATTTATACATCCTGTTAAGCACGCAACGTAAATAATTTAACGTTTCATTGATTCGATAATTATTTATTCACGATCAAACCGCCAATTGATTCGATAAAGAAAAGAATTTAGCTTCGAATCGTACGTCATCGGTGAAATTCAGATTTGGAAAGTTTGAGAGAAGATAAAGCTGGATAAATTGATAAATCACTTAATTTTTTTTTTTTCAATTCTCCAAGATATGGTCACTCGCGAGGATAAATGAAAATTTATCCCCAAGAGCCAAAAAATCGTCGATAAAATAGAAAGTGGGAGAAAAAATATCTTCTTGATCTTTTAGTTATTTATTTCTTTTTCTCTACATTCGTATATATGCGCTCTCTCCCGAAACTATGAGATGCCGCGATATCGCAGTGGAATTCCGAAATACGAAGAGAAAGTTTTGGGAAAAAATTAAATTCACTCATAAGTATGTCTTGGAGAACGGGGATTTAAGTTGGAGATTTTTTTTTTTTTATATTTATAAAAAGTCTAGAAAAAAAACATGATTCGTGCTTTTATTATTTGCCCCGTGTCACTTTTGTATCGAGTAAAATGACAAACGTCGGATCTACGAGGGAGCGTTTGAAAAAAAAAAAAGATAAAGTATCGACAGAACTGGCGCGCTTATGGCGCACGGTGGTCCAATTAAGCCGAGAGAATCGCGAAAGAAGTATTCTGCCGGAAATTGCAAGGATTCCACGAGCGAGCAGTCACGAAGAAGGTTGAGAAATGTTCGATATATTATTTCTCTCGGTACATTTACCCGGTGATAGAAGGAAATGGAATAAAAACGAGAGATCGAAGTGAGAATTATCACATCAACATTAATTACCGTCATTTATCCATATAACGCAATCGCGATTGCCAATCTCTATAATTATTCGTAAGATTCATCATTCAATTATTTCAACGATATTAAAAAAAAAAAAATTTTCTTTACTTTAAACTCAAAGTTTGTTGCCAAATAATCATTATACCGGACAATTATTATTATAATTGATTCGATTTTTGTTAGAATTATTTTAGCCAGACAGCTTTTTCGTACGTATCCCCTCAGCTGACAAGCGAATAGATTTATCAATCCGGGCAAACGATGAAAAAGTAGCTCTTTAAATTTTTATAATAAACGATTTTTTGAAGTTGCGACAAGCCTTAGTATTAAAAAAAATGTCATGATTTGAAAAATAATAATTTCGTTTCTCGAGCTCGATGTTAATCTTTGACGATTATGAAAATGAAACAGGTGTCGATGATTCGAAATTGTAAAATAGTAGAAAATACTTGAGTACGTAAAAAGAGCGAGCAGTGGCCCAGTTGGTCCGACTCTGGACTGCCACGCAGGCGGCCAGGGTTCGATCCCGCGGCCGGCACCAATGGATTTTTCCAGATGCTTTTTCCGCGAGCTCGGTGGTTCGAAACCCACCTTAAATTGTAGGTTCTCACAAATACACTGGGCCAATAGCAATGAGGTTGCAAAAATCGAGAGAGAAAAATAGTTCCGTAAATGAACAGAAAAACTAAAATAGTGGGCCCAGTGTAAGAGTGATATAGTGAATGAAAGTGTTGTGAAAAGGCTATGCAAGTAAAACTTACTACTTGAGTACGTCGGTCCAGTTATTCAGTCGCCATCTTGGAAAACACGTTTTATCAAATATCTCGTGAACCGTGCATGATACGAAAAAAATAGTAAAGACTTTTTTTGTAGATAATAAAATTTTCTACGACTTTTATCTTCAACTTTTTCCTGTAAAGCGCATATTTTTTTGTTTATAGCTCGGCAAACTTTTCCAAACATGGCTATTTCTAAATATACAGCCAACGGTTTATGCAACAGTAAAAATGGCGATGTTTGGTAAAGTTTGTCACGCTGTAAATCAAAAACCATGCGCTATACAGAAAAAAGTTTCCAATAAAAGTTGTAGAAAATTTCATTATCTACAAAAATGGTCTGCACTATTTTTATAGTGCGATGCACGGTTCACGAGATATTTTATAAAACATGTTTTCCAAGATGGCGGCTAAAGTTTGACTCTCTGCGTCCAGAATTCTCTCTCTCTCTTTCTCTCTATTCTGGGTTAATGCTATGTGTACCATGCATATTGAATTTATGGTGGCCCCTAAAGATATTTACAAGGATGAAAGGCAACGACGATAGTACAATAAATAAATATCGGTACGAGCGAGTCATAAATTTATACACACCGATTGTATAAATAATCATTATTGCATTTGTATTATTTTTTTTTTTCTTTTCTTCATTCACCGGCTATTAAATGTTCGAGGTTGAAGTATCCGACGATTCTTCACGAGAGATTATAACATGGAAGACACGTGTGATACGAGACTTGTCACTTTATTGTTATTATTTTTTTATTTTTTATTTTCATTTTTTTTATACGGCACGAGACTAATTGGTCATTAAAGTACGAACGATTAAATAGCCGGCGGTGGTATCGACGAGGCGATACGAGACTCGAGAGACGAGAAAATTTTTATACCCTTTTAAAATGCCCCTTTTTTTTTTTTTTTTACGACAAGTCCGAGGGAATAACCGTTGTTCGTTGCACAACGATTTCCATGTACGATTCGTCTTTGATTTTTTCTTGTACCAACGCTAGCGTATACTTTTAAAGGGTCGTAACGACGATGTTACAGCTCGTGCTTGAAATTTCTCGTTTGTATCGTTTTGTTTTATATCTTTTTTTTAACTCGTGTGCATTCATCAATGTCAAATTATAATTACGAAAAAAAAAAAAATGTATTAAGCAAATTCACCCAAAACGTCAGGATGTCAAAGATCGTTATTCGGAGTGAATAAAGCTCGAATAAAATCCTTCAAAAAATGATCATAAAAAAATACGAAAATGGAGTCATTAAATTTTACAATAAATTTCAATTCAAAGAAGGCTGCAAATTTATTTGACATGCGTACACGTGTACGCGAGAAACCCTTTTGCTCTTTTTTTTTTTTTATATATACGAAGCAGAAAAGCATGCTAAATGAGATCTGTGCGGTAGGAAATTTATTAGAATTGTGACGAAATTTTAATTTTTATCATTAATTGTGATAAAATTTCGTCGATTAAACAAAAAAGTAGGCAATAAAACGTATTATATCGATACGTGAATCGAACATCTTGGGCACAATGACGTTGGAGAACCGAGGGACAATGGAAGTCTGTATCGTGGCGGTGATAGACGGTTTCCAAGGAAGTCCTCGAACGTATACAAACATATATATGTGAATTTATGACAAACTAAAGGGCATACGAAGTATTTATAAGCGTAGACATTACGTCTTTGTGGCTTTAGGGCATTCGAGGTATATATATATATATATATATATATATATATATATACACATACATACATATACATATATATATATATATATATATGCTGTCACTATAGCTCTCTTGGCGTGATGGTGGATACGACCGCAGTAATTTTCCTTGTACGGTCGGTAGAAGCACCAAATACAGCAGCACGAACTGTCGGGGAGGCCTCGAGATATATATATATATACATGTATAAGAGTAAACGAGTAAAGAGGGCCTCTGTAGAAGCAAAGTCGACCTATGGTTTCTGCAACGACGACGAGCCACGAGTAAAACGTCGATGCCAACGTTTCCGGGGTAGAGTTCTCAACTAACCATACAACCAACGTGTCCTATATCGAGTTACGGATGCTTCGAAAAAAAAAAAAAAAACACTCAAATACTCTCGTAACTATATACTCGTCCCGGATCATAAAGTATTTTGCACGAAATTGAAGAAAAAGAAGACTGTTAAGTTTGACAAAAAAAAAAAAAAAAATTGGAATTGCCTAGCTCGTTTGGGGTTTTCTTCTATAGTGCTTGTCTATTTTATTCTTCACAATTCTCGTTCAAAATTATTCAAATAATTATAAATTTAACGTCATTTCTCTCATTTTCCTCGATCTAATTTTAATCAAATGAAAAATTTATCGACGAAACAAGCCTTGATGAAATTGCAGTGAATGAAGCGTGTTGTAGATTCAATGAATATTAATAATGAGAATTGGTTTTTAATTTAAAAAAAAATGAATTTGAAGAGACGAAAAGTATAAGACGAAGCTTGCGAGCAAAAAAAAAAAGGAGAGATGGATGAGTATAAAAAAATAATTTGCGAACGATTTGGTGTTTGATGAGAGGAAAAAACAACGAGGAACATTATAAATCCTATATATATAAACGATACAGAAGCTTTCTCGGTATGGATCGATAGATCGTGTTACGCAGCATGGGGCTGGGAAATAGAGGGAAAACGACAAAATAAAATAATCGAGAAGAAAGCGGAGAGGAAGAAAAGACTGAGAGAAAAGAGAAGAAAAAAAAAAAAAAGAGAATCGTTTATTACCTTTGGCGTCGTAGACTCCGCTACTACTGGGGTAATTCCTTCGTTCGAGCTTTCCTTTGTTCTGCTCAGTGCCAGTCGACTTGGCGAAGAGCCTGAACAAACAAACAAACAAAAAGAACCATAATTTATTTACTCGCATTAATTGAAATTTAAAAAATTAATTCAACGAAAGCTCGGAGTAAAATTTTCACAAAGCTTTAGGAAATTCATATGAAGAGAGCTTTTTTATTTTCAAAAAATTCCAGCTAATGTAACTCAATTCTTTAATTGCATTTTTTATTTTTTTTTTTTTGCAAATTCGGAGTAATTTCGAGGCTCTTTTTCCGAGCCATTTGTCGTACGAGTGACAACCAAAGCCCATCTGCTGGACGGACGAGACGAAGAGAATTAAAAAAAAAAAATATCTCACGAATTCTCGTACGATACGAGGATCGTATGAGAAGATAGAAATCTGTTTGGAATCTTTACCGTGTGTACTGTCCGGTTCCGTCGTAATTTATATAAAATTCCATGGAAACGTAACATGCGTCTTGCAAAAGTCGTTTGCGAAGGGGAAAAAAAAAAAAATGACACGCTTTTTTTTTTCGCTCGACGACCCCCGTCTACGATATGTGGCTTGCACATGGACGTTGCAAAATTGCGTTAAATCCGCCGATATTTATCGCAGCAGCCCGCGGTCATTTCGCACGAGATCTCTCTTACATTTAATATATATATATATACACATAAATGGGGTACCACCGGAGTGTTGGCTGTTACTGGCGTCGAACGATTATATCTCGATTTGAATCTCTCGTATACTTGTATGGTTGAGAGAGTCTCTCCGAGACTTTACAGTATCTATACTTTTATAATGACAGCGAAAACGACGGATCATACTTGATTTTTTTATCCCCTCCCTGGGAATTTCGGCGAGTTGGAAATTTTTTTTTCAAATATATCGATAATTCAATCGAATCCAGCATGAAAATTGTTTGAACCAATGGAAAAACGATTGCCCATAAGGTGGACGTACCAGTTGTGGCCATTGTACCATTTTGTGGCCACTCCGCATTTCCCTCGAATTTCTTAAAGTTTCAAAAGGCTAACTTCATCGAGCGTAATATTTCGATATTCAAGATGTTTCCGGACCACTATATAGATTGCTTTATTGAATATCTACTAATTTATATCAACGAAATATGACGAAATGTGTCAACGCTGAGCGATTTTCGTAGTTTTCTTGTGCGGTTTCTCATATCTAAAGTCATTCCGTCCCATAAAATATTTATATTTTATCAGTTGAAGCTCATTTTTCGGTTTATAATTACAAAAAACTGATATCTCAGCTAAAATTCCTGAAAAATACGCGGTGGCCAAAAGTGGTACATTCAAAATGCGATTGTTCTATTTGTGGCCAGCTTATGGCCAATTCCAATTCAAAGCTTGGTGGCCACAACTGGTACTTTGGATGGCCAAAGGAGGGTGACTGAACCAGTGAATGAACGCATAAGCTTTTTTTCTATTTCGATAAAGCCGTATAATTTAATTTGTTACGAATTTCTTTATGAGATAATTAGATCTTATAGAACAATGTTCACAGAATATAAAAAAAAATATTTGAAGTGCCCTGTTCGCAAGGATTTTGTATAAAAAAATTCTAATGAACGAAATTACCAATTCCCCAGTGAATTAACAAAAATTCCAATGAATTAACTCTTAGTATCTTTCCAGTGAATGAACGTACAATAGAACTACTAATATTATATATCATACTAGAGCGAGCAGTGGCCCAGTTGGTCCGACTCTGGACTGCCACGCAGGCGGCCAGGGTTCGATCCCGCGGCCGGCACCAATGGATTTTTCCAGATGCTTTTTCTCTGCGAGCTCGGTGGTTCGAAACCCACCTTAAATTGTAGGTTCTCACAAATACACTGGGCCATTAGCAATGAGGTTGCGAAAATCGAGAGAGAAAAATAGTTCCGTAAATGAACAGAAAAACTAAAATAGTGGGCCCAGTGATATAGTGTATGAAAAGTGTTGTAAAAAGCCGAAAAGGCTATGCAAGTAAAACTTACTACTACTATATATCATACTCGTGCGTTTTGAGGTTATGAAAAGCCTTTTCAACGCTCGTTCAATCACTGCAAAATAGGTTAGAAAGCTGGACCAGTGAATAAACGGCCATATATCGCAAACAATATCGGATTTTTGACCAAAAATTCATTAATATAATTGAAGCTTAGCAATGTATAACGTTGAAAAAATTATTGCATATCTTTTAAAAAGATTTATCGAGGTGATATGGAATATTCTGGTATTCGATGCACAGTCGGATGGTTACAACAACATGGCTGTCTCTTATGAATATGCGCCCCAAGTACGAAAAAAAAAAATCCATAGCATCGCAAATCTTTCACAGCGTCAAGTAATATCACTACCAGATGTTTGCTCAGAATTTTCACTTCATTGTAAATACAAAATTCTTCATAATAATAAAATCATATCTCTGCCGTTTAATTAAAATACTAAGCCTGTTCATTCACCGGTAGGTGTTCATTCACCGGTTCAGTCACCCTAGTAAAATTGTGGCCACGAATGATGAAAATGACAGCTACAATATAATTTCCTATTTTCTCATTTATCATGATCGGAAAAGGTTTTAAATGTTAATAATTCGATTCTGTGTAACTTTTAGGTTACATCGATCACTTTTTCAATTCTGAATTTTGCAATAATGTGAACACCGTTTGTAAATGAATGCTCGAAAATGCTCAAAGTGGCCACAACTGGTACGTCTACCCTATACGATGAAAAGACAATTCTCTCGACATGCGGTGAGACCTTTTCGAATTAAGGAGCGCCGTATAACATCGCGCACGAGTGTGTAAAGCAAGGCTCTTCTTCTTTATCCTCGGTCATTCGGTCTCGATTGTGCAAGGGATCTCGAATAGTGAAACAGCGAGTGGCAAAGACTTGATTGGCGAAAGCGTCGAGAGCCATCTCGATAATCGTGTTTGCTTTATAGCTATCGCGAACATGAATATATATTTATATACATGTGTGTGTGTGTGTGTGTTTGGTATTGGTGCAGGTACATCTTCGATCGTGTGCAATATATTATTCCATCGTTTCGTAATTATAAGATCGCGTTACATCCCTGAACTCTGTAGTTTTTTTTTTTCTTTTTTTTTTTCAATATCCATCTACGATACATTATGACTTGTTTTCTACGTTGCAATATAGTAATGAGTTTGCGGTATAAGACTGCTGATGCATCCTTTAAATCCCGATCTAACCTTAACAGGGAACCGGCAGCATGCGCCACGTGTAAGATGAGCAAAGAGACAATGCAGGATTAACAGAAATATACGGTTTAAGGCGAAGTCGCGCGTGTACCGTACGTGACGCGTGCGAGTGCGAGAGAGATAGCTGAAAATCCTTGAAGGTACTTTCTCCCAAACGATGCAACTGATCGCAATGAAAAAAAGCTTAGCCACTTTTTGCCAACGTACCGCAGTGGCTAAGCTTGTTTCATCCTGATCGCTTGTATCATCTCCGAGAAAGTAGAATTCGCGTTTTCGAGGTGGTCGAATCGCCTTAAGATGACTTTCGATTCATTTTGAGGGTTATGAAAATTTGTATGAGTAAAATTAATTGAAAAAATATATGTGAAATACATTGTTACATATTTTACATATTATTTTTATTATTTTTTTTAAATTAGTTTTTCCAAGCGCCCGTCCTTCATCTTTCACATATTTTATTCTCTTATCCCATTTTAAGGGAGCTTTCCAGTGTGACAGCCCGAAAAATCGCTGTTTTTCGCGATTTTTTTTTTTAAAGAAAAAATAATCTAATCGGTCTGGTTTTTTTTTGTATATTAATTGGGTATTGAAGAATACAAAACAATTTTTTAAAGATCGATTTATTTATTAATTAATATCTATAAAAATGATGAAACAATTGTTGCAGAAAATGCACTTGGATGTGGTGTCCACGTTGGGGGTTACAATTTTGATTTGAAACAAAAAACACAAAAAGATTATTGATCGGTATATAATTGGCTTTCGTGCTATGGAGGCTTTTTTTTTTTTTTTTTTTTTTTTTTTGCAAAAATGGCGCCGGTTTGAACAAAAAGTATCGATTTTAGCATTTTTTTTGGCAGTTTTTTTTACAAAAAAATAGGAAGATGTCAAAAAAAAAAAAAAAAGCTTCCATAGCACGATAAACAATGACGTTAAGAATATTGTGTAAAAAATTCAACTCGATAGCTTTAAAACTCTGCCCTCCAGGTTGGACACCGTTTTAAAAAATGCTGTTTCGAGAAAAACGCGTTCAAAGTTTCAAGTGAGGAAGTGACGGCCGACGCGGCAGCTGTAGCGCTCCGTTCCCTTCTTCCAAGAAATGCTGTACAGTAACCGAAATAATCTGAATTTCGGCATGAAAATTTCAGGGAATATTCGGAAGAGTGTATACTATTCGATGAAGCAAAAAAAAAAAAATCGATTTTTTGAAAATTTCACACTGGAAAGCTCCCTTAATTGTCATATTTCATTTGATTCCTCGATACACCATCAGAGCAGTGTCCGCAGGCACTCTTTTCTAATAAACTCATGTATCGCATTTTCACGAGGGCACGGGGAAAGTGCGAAAAACCTAGCCGATGCAGATGACTATATTGACCACCGGGCAATATTGTTCTTTATTCGTAGAAATTAACAAACAAACCAATAAATAAATGTTTATGAAGTTTTTCTTTCGCGAAGCTTTCGAAGGTTTTTCATGAGATATAATCGCGCCAGAAACGAGCACAATTATCATGAAATTGTTAACGAAATAAAATGGAGCACCGCGGGAGAGAGAGCTATAGCCGCGTTTTGAGCTCAACGAATCGTGACGAGAAGTCGTAAGGCAGCGCATATATACGTGGACAACCGACTGTTAAATTTGCTTCTTTGTAATTGTCATTGTTATTATTTTTACGTGGAGGGAGACTCGCGAGTATGACTCTCGTGATAAGAGAAAGCTACGTTGGTAAAATGCTCCGGGGACTCGAATCCATTCATTCGTTCGATCCGAGCAAGACATATGATGCAGCAATGAAATGAGGATCAATTTTTTTTTTCCATTCTCAACGACTCATTGAGATTTTAAAGTGGCTGGTAATAACTAGGCGTGAGGAGATTGAGAAATTTCCGGTTTTTTTTTACTGTCATTATTAATGCTTGTCCCGCATCACGTAAAAACGAAAAAATTAACTAATTTCATTGCATCGAGAGAAAGATTTTTGTTTCTTTTTTTTTCCAATACTTCTCGAAGTTTAGACAAATTTAATTGCAAAAAGTTCATTCCTGAGATTGGAAAAAAAAAGGAATTTTGACATTGATCTGTGACAATTGGAAATTTAATTTTCAATCAAAACGTCTCGATGAATTAATTTTTAGGAAAGTTATTTAAAAATTGATTGTACATCATTTTTTTTTCTCTCAACTTTCGTTTTGATAGTTTTAATTTTTCTTATCCCCTTCTAAGAGACGGATAGACGTACGAATTGTGGCCATTGTACCGTTTGTGGCCACTCTTAATTTCTCTCGAATTTCTTAAAGTTTCAAGGCTATGCTCACTTCATCGAGCGTAATATTTCGATATTCAAGATATTTCCGGACCACCATAGATTGCTTTATTGAATATCTACTAATTTATTTCAACGAAATATGACGAAATGTGTCAACGCTGAGCGATTTGCGTAGTTTTCTTGTGCGATTTCTCATATCTAAAGTCATTCCGTCCCATCAAAAATTTATATTTCATCAGTTGATGCTCATTTTTCGGGTTATAATTACAAAAAACTGATATCTCAGCTAAAATTCCTGAAAAATACGCGGTGGCCAAAAGTGATACACTCAAAATGCGATTGTTATATTTGTGGCCAGCTTATGGCCAATCCCAATTCAAAGCTTGGTGGCCACAACTGGTAGGGTGACTGAACCAGTGAATGAACACCTACCAGTGAATGAAAAAGCTAAGTATTTTCATTAAACGGCAGATATATGATTTTATTATTATGAAGAATTTTGTATTTATAATGAAGTGAAAATTCTGAGAAAACATCGAGTAGTGATATTATTTGACGCTGTGAAAGATTCGCGATGCTATGGATTTTTTTTTTCGTACTTGGGGCGCATATTCATAAGAGACAGCCATGTTGTTGTAACCATCTGACTGTGCAAAGAATACCGAAATATTCCATATCACCTGGATAAATCTTTTTAAGGTGGCTCATCGGTGAATTAAAAAACCGGTGATACGAATGAAATTTCGGGAGAGTGTTATCTAAGATGCAATGAACACTCTCTTAAAATTTCAAGGTATGTTGCCAGGCAAATTATTGCGAACGAGTAATATAAAATTACCTATTTTAACATGGGTCTTGTGACAGTTGATTCAATTTTCACCAGAAGTGACACGATACCTTTTGATAAAGACGAGAGATCTTATTTAAATTTTGAATATTGAAAGATGAAATCGTGAACTTTCCAATGGTATTTAAGGTGGCTCATCAGTGAATTAAAAAACCGGCGATACGAATGAAACTTCGGGAGAGTGTTATCCAAGATGCAATGAACGCTCTCTCAAAATTTCAGGGTATATTGCCAGGCAAATTATTGCGAACGAGTAATTTAAAATTACCTATTTTAGCATGGTTCTTATGGCAGTTGATTCCATTTTCACCGGAAGTGACATGATACCTTTTGATAAAGACGAGAGTTCTTATTCAAATTTTGAGTATTGAAAGATGGAATCGTGAACTTTCCAATGGTATTTAAAAAATTGTGTCTTGCCAGGGATTTTCCCGAGAAATTTAATCGCGAAAGTCATCGTGTGTGCAAATCTCGGATACAATATATATGTCTGTCATTCTGCACGCGAGGAAACATATGAATATCAGCTATCGTTTTTTACTTGATCGCTCTGACAGCGTTAAATACTTTTGTCAGTTGAGACTTTATTTATATTATTTATAATAAATTATGAATAAAATATCACGGGAAACGTCATCGAAATTCATAAATTTTATTTAGACAGAGTATTTAGAAAATATTATGATAGGTTTTATGATTTTTTTTCACGTCACAATTTTGACTAGTTCTGTCACTGATGGGCCGCCTTAAAAAATTGTGTCTTGCCAGGGATTTTCCAGAGAAATTTAATCGCGAAAGTCATCGTGTGTGCAAATCTCGGATACAATATATATGTCTGTCATTCTGCACGCGAGGAAACATATGAATATCAGCTATCGTTTTTTACTTGATCGCTCTGACAGCGTTAAATACTTTTGTCACTTGAGACTTTATTCATAATATTATTTATAATAAATTATGGATAAAATATCACGGGAAACGTCATCGAAATTCATACATTTTATTTAGACAGAGTATTTAGAAAATATTATGATGGGTTTTATGATTTTTTTTTTCACGTCACGATTTTTGACTAGTTTTTTCACTGATGGGCCGCCTTAAAAGATATGTAATCATTTTTTTCAACGTTATACATTGCTAAGCTTCAATTGTATCAATGAATTTTTGGTCAAAAATCCAATATTGTTTGCGATATATGGCCGTTTATTCACTGATCCAGCTTTCTAACCTATATTTTGCAGTGATTGAACGAGCGTTGAAAAGGCTTTTCATAACCTCAAAACGCACGAGTATGATACAATATTAGTAGTTCTATTGCACGTTCATTCGCTGGAAAGATACTAAGAGTTCATTCGTTGGAATTTTTGTTCATTCACTGGGGAATTGGTAATTTCGTTCGTTATAATTTTTTTATACAAAATCCTTGCGAACAGGGCACTTTAAATATTTTTTTTCAATATTCTGTGAACATTGTTCTATAAGATCTAATTATCTCATAAAGAAATTCGTGATAAGTTAAATAATACGGCTTTATCGAAATAGAAAAAAAGGCTTATGCGTTCATTCACTGGTTCAGTCACCCTACTTTGGATGGCCCAAAGTAGTACAATTGTAGCCACAAATGGTGAAAATGACAGCTATACAAGATAATTTCCTATTTTCTTATTTATCATGATCGGAAAAGGCTTCAAATGATAAAAATTCGAGTCTGTGTACCTTTTAGGTTACATCGATCACTTTTTCAATTCTGAATTCGCAATAATGTGAACACTGTTCGTAAATGAATGCTCGAAAATGCCTAAAGTGGCCACAACCGGTACGTCTACCCTACAAGTAAAAACAAAACTCCCAAGTTAATTCAAGTTATCGTTTTGGTCGAATATTTGATCCGCATTTGTTTCACGCAGAAACTCGATTAAAAAAAAAAAAAAAAAGAGTAAAAAACTGGACCCGCAGGTGAAAGGGTCTTTCAACTGTGGCCCATAACGTTGTGCACGTTGCGGGAGTTTGCTTTAACTGTAATTGCGATTGTTGTCGTCGCTGCCGGCCGTACGGTATAAAATCGCGTGGATGAGTTATTACGCTTTTGATAAGAGAAAGCTCGAATTGCTCTTTCCTGGCAAAGTCGACATTATATATATTTTCGATGAACAATGCAATATTTACTGGGTCAATCGTGCATTCGTTCGAATTCAAGCTTCGGTAAATCTTATTATTTTAATTATCGAAAATTAAAAAAATTATTAAAACGAATCCCGAATATTTTTTTATAGATAACAATACGAAAGGACTCTGCCGAAGAATTGGAAATAAATCAATATAGCCATAACGATATAGCCATAAAATGATTATTGAAAAAGCTCAAAGTCCCTTTAAAAAAAAAATATATTTAAAAACGTGAAGATGAATTCATTTATTATTTTTTTTTAATCTATAAAAATTATTCATTCAAACGGTACTAAATATGATAAATCAATTTTTTTTAAACGAAACAAATATATATATGGTAAAACAAATGTTTTTAAAAAATGATCACCAT
The DNA here is from genome assembly GCA_963564615.1 of Rhorus exstirpatorius. Taxonomy (NCBI): domain Eukaryota; kingdom Metazoa; phylum Arthropoda; class Insecta; order Hymenoptera; family Ichneumonidae; genus Rhorus; species Rhorus exstirpatorius. The sequence continues at coordinate 41,981,943 of OY751316.1, read as the reverse complement.
TGTCATTGCTCAAAAAAAAAAGAAACATGCAACCGGATTCAAGTTGCACATGACGTTTGCGATATGGAGAAAGCTTATTGGATCTGAAGGCAGCGAGGAACTCGGGCACACTATGAAAAAAAAAAACCGTCCTGCTGGTGACACACAATACAGCCAGTGAGGTCTCAACGTGGTCGCATACTGGTCTGACAGTGAAAAAAAAAAAAAAACAAAAAAAAAAAAAAAAAAAAAGACTTGTAACCCATTTAACGGGCAACGAGGACACAGGAAAACTGGTCTAGGCTATCCTGTGCCTTGGTCTATCGTTTCCGTAGACCACGCAGGCTGACGAGGTAAATATACAGATTATTAAAACCTCTCTATGATTCGCCAACCATTCACGTCGTCCCAGGTGATGCTCAGAACATTTTTACTCTCTCAAAGTGCCTATCTACTTTAATATCGTACGTACGGTACTTGATATTTGTGTTTTTTTTTTATGTTTTGTTTTTTTTTTTTTTTTTTTTTTTTACATTAGTCGGCATCTCTGCTATGATCTTAGAAATTATCCCACTGTAATTTTTAGGGTCTAAATAATGATCTATCATTTATAATTATACGAGACCTGTATAGTGGGAAAAAAAAAAATAGTTTTCTCCGACTTTTAGAAATTGTCCGACGATAAGGATGCTGCTGCCTTGCATTGCAGGATGTTTTCTTGACGGACAATCATTGACTGCTCATTATTTTTAAGTAGGCTCACTTGCGTATATTTACTTTCGAAGTGTCAAGGATTTTTTAACAATAGAAAGGGTTGCTTCAATTTTATTTTTGGCAATCGATTTTATTCGTCGAACGATTCGCTATTGAAAGACAAAGTCCGATGTATCGAAAATTAATATTTTCAATTATTTCTTGAAGTTGACGAATGGCTATTTCGTTTATTGTAATTTTCGCGCAGGTAGATTTTAACAAAGATATATTTTTGAAAATGCGTTAATTTATACTTGCGGAGCAGCAATTATCAGGTGTGCAATTTAATTTGCAGTAAAATAGTAGAATAGTAACGATAATACGATTGATTTTGGTATTTTTTTCAATGCTAATGTCTCAAAGGTCCGAAAACGACAAAAGGATGAAGAAAATTTGAAAAATTAAAATTATTCCGACAATTTGGGCAATTAATTGATAAAGGAATTAATTTTGATGACCAAATTGATTGCGCAAGGTCCTGAAATATTTTGCGATACATTTTCACAGATCCTGAAAAGGGGAATGTATTTAATTTAGAAAAATTATTAAAAAGAATTTAATTTAAAAAAATTAATAAAAAAAATTAATTAAAAAAATTGATAAAAAAATTTAATTAAAAAAATTTAATTAAAAAAATTGATAAAAAAATTTAATTAAAAAAATTTAATTAAAAAAATTAATTAAAAAAATTAATTAAAAAAATTAATAAAATAATTTAATTAAAAAAATTGATAAAAATTGATATTTTTCTTACATTTCCAAATATATATACTTTATGTGGTATAAATCAGTGAGAAAGATTAACCGGTGCTCTTAATCTCGACGCATCAGCGTGCTGCAGTGATTTTCAGGACAGCAAGACGGTAAGAGAAAGCTGGGGTTACCTATCTCGCACGCGTAAATCGCTATGTCCCGCTATATACCTTTGTGCAATAGACGCGATAATGCACGAGCATTTGTTCGGTATCAATGAAAAACGAATTACGAATAAAACCGTCCCTCGAGCCCAGACGAGGCAAACGAAACAAAAATTCACAATCGCAGTATCACCAAGAATACATGGAAAAGCCTTTTTGGAGTAATTTTTACAAATTGAGTAAAAAAAATTGCAATTGTCAAAGTCTTCGAATTTATTTATAATTTTCACACGAGCTTCTGTAAATTTTACTCCGATCGTTGCAAAAATTACTCCAAAAAAAAAAAAAAAGTTATCGTCGATGTGTTCAAAATTATAAAAATTCATATCTAAAAAATTATGCTACATAAAAATCCTGAAAAAATCACGAAACGTTCCCATAATTCTGAGGAATCTTGGGGAAAAAAATTAGGAAGTAAAAAAATTTGGGGCTGTGGGGAAAAAAAAAAAAAAAAAAATGTCGAATACTTCTCGCGCCATTGTTATTTGTTATCAAATTTATTAAGGAAGTACCCTCGGTACGACGTAAGTCAGAGAATTTTAACCTTCTACTTGAGTAACGTAGTATATAATTTGGCAACATCGCATCCCTTGCTTTAGTGTACGTGCTCACGTATACAAGTATAATACTTGTGTATAGGACACTGAAGCAGCCAGCGAGCGGTTTCTGTGTGGGTCTTATTAATTTGAAAAATGAGCGAAAACAGGTATCATTGGAGAAGAAAAAAATGTTCAAAAATAATTTATGATAATCGAGTGCGACAAAGTGAAGTGGGCAAATCGATTCCCAGTGTTTACGGGAAAAGAAATATTTCTAACCTAAACGATGACTTTAAAAATGATGCAATTGACGGCTGTCGCGTTGTCACGTCTGCGAATTGCTCGAAAATCTTGTCTTATTTTTAATTATTTCTCCTAACACAAGCAAGCTTTGTATGTTTTGGAAAGAGAAAAATTTTCATGGGATATTCGTTTGCATCTCCTTTAAATTTTATCAAAATCTCTTTGTTAATTCCAACTTGATAAATGATAATGTGCGTCAAAATCACAGATTCCCATAAGACCCCGTGTTAAGAGCTTCGAAATGAAAATATTAACATCTTCTTTCAAAGTCAACCAAAGATTACAAAAATTTAACTGAGTCATTTTTGGAAAGGTTTTGACATCTCTGCAAATTTTCGTAATTTTCTTTTTGTTAATTTATTTACCGAGGGTACTTCCTTAAGTTTCTTGGATTTTACCGGGGATTTGTCGGTGAGATAATTTTTATTGCGGCAAACAACACGAAGCTCGGTATTAGCGCTGGGGTATTATTAAAAAAAAAAAAAAAGCGACAAACACGATTGGCAAACAAGCTTAAACATATCTCGCACCACTTTACCAATCGTTCTATCGTTTTCCTCGCCTCAACTGGACCACCGCAAGTCTCGCGATCTTGATATACATCCTGTCTATCGTGTGTCACGTTGCAACAAATAAGCCGAGTCGAACAAGAGAGAGAGAGAGAAAAAAGGAAAGAACGAGAGAGAGAGAGAGAGAGAGAGAGAGAGAGAGAGAGAGACAGAGAGAAAAGTATATATATCGATCTTGGGAGACCGCGAGATCTTGCTCGATTCGTAACGTCAAAGTGCCACCGAAGAAATCATGTATCTTGTACGTATAAATTTCAACACACCAATGGAAATTTAAAAAAAAATCTAAATATATCGACAAACGATTAAAAAAAAAAAAAAAAAAAACCTTAACGATTCCCTGATCGAAGAATTTCGAATGTCAAGACATATAAACAAGTAAAATTAATGAAACGAATAAAATAAATGATGAGATCTGATTGGTCGTACGATCGAGTGATTTTTTTTTTTTTTTTCCCCCACGGTGCATTTTGGACGCAAAAAAAGTGTGTAAATTTTGTTAAATTTGAGGAAAAATAAAAAAAAAAACTAACCTCCAAAGCTCTGATAAAATTGCGACAGATAGGTGAGTATCGATAGTCGATCGGGCACGGAACACGAGGCCATGTCCTCGGCGTCGAGTAGGGCAGGAATACCCAGATGTTCGGCTGCAGTTCTGAAGGCCAGCTCGTTGTTGCTGTAAACGTCGTCCTTGTTGAGACTATCGAAGTCACTGCGAGAAGAAAAAAAAAAAAAAAAAAAAACAAAAAAAAAAACAAAAAACCAAACGAAATTATGAAAAATGAGCATTTTGTCTCGAATCAACGTCGAGCTATGATGAGAGCATCGACCATAATGCTTTTCTTGAACAAATCTGACAATTTGTTTACCTCTTATTTTTATTTCTTATTATATTATTGACACAAACGTGAATTTATCACAGGACGATTGTCTCGATGCCTGAAATTAAAAAAAAAAAAAACGTAAAAATAGTTCTGACCCTCGTTACCCTCCCGAATACATAATCTACCGGATACGTGAGTCAGGCAGGAATCATTTTTTTTTTTTTTTTCATTGCTCCATAAAAGGACAAATTTAAAACGTTCGAAACGAGTCCATTTGCGTGATCTTTTTTTTTTTTTTTTTATTTACGTCACGTATCAGAGACGATAATTTTTCGAATAGAAAAAAAATCATTGAAACTTAATCCTGAACCTTCGAGTCCTGCTTGGGCAAATTGAAGGATTACTCCAATTGGCGAGATTCAAATTGATCGAAAATTTTTCAAAGCAAAAATGTACGGTGACTTCAAAGTATATTTTCTTCGTTAAAACAGCAGAAAGATTATCGAACACGCGCTTATATATTGATAAAAAGGACCTCGTCCTTTTGAAAAAAAAAAAAAAAAAAAAAAAAAAAAAAACGTTGATATTTTTTTCCCAATAATCATTAGAATTATTTGTTGATAAAAATAATTTTCATTCGAAGGATTTGCATGAAAATAAACATATAGGTTATATCTGAGACGAGATAGTCCTTCGTGGTCGATGGTTCTTTTTTTATTATCCTTCCTTCCTTCCTTCCAGACACCCAAGTCCGTCGTGGTCGATGACTCAGAACCCACGTAGTACACACAGTGCCACACCCGACCCCGCTGCTACCCCGAGAGCCCCAACCAATCTTATAATACATCCTCGTTCGAGAATTGATACTGTATATATATATGGTCGTACATAATCAATTTGATCGTAGCAGAAACAATATAGTTACGATTGACGTCCCACGCCACTCGATTCAACTGTCCCTCTCGATTTCTATATCGACGCTCGAGACAAACGAGCGAGCCACGAATTTAATTGTCTCTTTTTAAATAATTTATTGTCCATTTCACCATTACGATATAGATTTATAAGAAGTTTGGGTTTTTAATTTTTCTCATTTACGAAACTTTTTCGATCAATAAAAATTAATTGTATATAATTTTCACTGATAAAAGGATCACGTATGAACGTTTTGAAAAGACCAATGAACTATTAAAAGAATATTATAGCTCAGAATTTTTTTTTTTCAATTTATTTCCATTATATAAAAGGCAAATTATTGATTTGTTAATTTTTTTAAGGGAGCTTTCCAGTGTGAAATTTTCAAAAAATCTTTTTTTTTTTTTTTTTTGCTTTATCGAATATTGAGCACGATCTTTTCGAAGAAGCAGAAGGGATATTGTATGGACCTGGCATCGCTGATTGACCGTAAGTAAACGATTTACCTAAAATTTCCTCACTTGAAACTTTGAACGCGTTTTTCTCGAAACAGCATTTTTTAAAACGGTGTCCAACCTGGAGGGCAGAGTTTTAAAGCTATCGAGTTGAATTTTTTACACAATATTCTTAACGTCATTGTTTATCGTGCTATCGAAGCTTTTTTTTTTTTTTTGACATCTTCCTATTTTTTTGTAAAAAAAACTGCCAAAAAAAAATGCTAAAATCGATACTTTTTGTTCAAACCGGCGCCATTTTTGCAAAAAAAAAAAAAAAAAAAAAAGCCTCCATAGCACGAAAGCCAATTATATACCGATCAATAATCTTTTTGTGTTTTTTGTTTCAGATCAAAATTGTGACCCCCAACGTGGACACCACATCCAAGTGCATTTTCTGCAACAATTGTTTCATCATTTTTATAGATATTAATTAATAAATAAATCGATCTTTAAAAAATTGTTTTGTATTCTTCAATACCCAATTAATATACAAAAAAAAAAACCAGACCGATTAAATTATTTTTTCTTTAAAAAAAAAAATCGCGAAAAACAGCGATTTTTCGGGCTGTCACACTGGAAAGCTCCCTTAATTCGTCAAATTCATTTTGTTTAATTATAATAAGCTTTTTACGAGGAAAAAAATACTCCATCGGCTTTTTTTTTTTTTTTTTTTACATTGTAATATAATTCACAATGATCGGTATAAAACGTATCGATTCCACGTGCCAGAGTTCACGATGTGAGCACTCCGGAGGGCCCTCATTGACGTTTTACCGTTGGCCGATTAGCGCTCTTCTCTTCATACGAGCTCCGATTCATCCGCTTCCTTTCTCTCTCGTCCCCTCTGTATTTTCATTGCGCGGAGATACTTTTTCTCCGGTTATTATTTTTGCTCGCTCAACGTTAACGGAATGTTTGGGAATATTTTTTTTTTTTTTTTCTGGTTAAAATATAAAATAACTCTTAGCAATGAACGAGAAATACAAGGACAATGAAAAAAAAAAAATTTCCCCCATCAAGTCATGTGTTGGATATGCCGCTATTTTTTTTTTTTTTTAATGCAAACGAAATGACACGATTATCGCATCAAGTGTGTGCCAGATGTAATTGGAATATTGTTATTATTATTTTTTTTGTATTTTGGTATTTTCAGCGTGGAAAATTAAACGAGGAAAATTTCATTCGATAATTATTTTTTTTCCTCTCTTTACGAATAACAGTTCATTTGGAACGAAACGAATTGCGATAAATTGAATCAAGAATAGCGTATATAGCAGGGAAAAATGGTATCCGGTACGAAATAGCCGATCAAAGAGAATAAATGTCATCGATAAATTAATTTCGTTATTCAGTCCTCGTTAAGCTCATTATTGCTGCTAGGTTTTTCGTGGCAAAAAAAAAAAGTTTACGAAATCGTTGATAATTCGTGATAAAGTCGAGAATCGAGAAACACGTTGGGGTAAAAAAAAGAAAGAAATGTGAGGGGGAAAAAAAATTTTGGGGAAAGGCAAGCCTGCGAAGGACCGATGTGCACATTATTATTGCATTGGAATCGGCGATACCATGCAGCTTGGAAGGAGAACGAGATCAAGAGTATATATAATATGTATATGTCGCATTCCACGTCAACTCAGCCACCCCGTTTTTTTTTATTGTCTCGAAAAAATTATTCAGTCTGGGCATTTCAAAGGACAATATATCCATGACATTTTACCAAAATTTCATCCCCCCACTATCGTTGGTTCTCGAGATAATGATTAATGAAGTCTCAATTTTGTAAAAATCATAACTTCGTAACTACTGATCGGATTTAAACGATTAAAGAAAGAATCTTTTTGATTTTTTTTGCTCTTTTCGAAAAAAAATATGTCATAATCGGATAAAAGCTCATTAGACAGTTTTCGGAGTAAATTAAGAAAAAACAATTTTTCCCTCTTCACTGATGCCTTGTTCCATTTTGAAAAAATCCTGCGGAGTTGTGTATTGCCTCCCTCTATCAGAAAAAAAAATACTGAGTAGAATTCCGATTGGCCCTTTCGTGGAAAAAAAAAAAAAAAATCGAAAAATTTCCCCGAAAACTGTCTAATGAACTTTTCTTTAATGACGGCATATTTTTTTTCAACAAGGGCGAAAAAAATAAAAAAGATTCTTTTTTTAGTCGTTAAAATCCGATCAGCCGTTACGAAGTTATGATTTTCACAAAATTGAGAATTTATTAATCATTATCTCGAGAACCAACAATAGTGGGGGGGATGAAATTTTGGTAAAATTTCATGAATATATTGTCCTTTGAAATGCCCATACTGAATAATTTTTTCGAGACAATAAAAAAAACGGGGTGGCTGAGTTGACGTGGAATGTCTCATATATATATATATATGGGGAATACTTGGCGTACGTAGTAAAGTAGCCAATCAAGACTAAATCGTTTCGCGAATAGATTCAATGCGAGTCAATAAAGCACACGATCTTATACGCAGTATTACTAACACATTTTATATATAGCATCAGATCGCACGCACCTCGTTGCATTGCAAGATCGCTTTCTCGAACTCGTTTTTCCTTAACGGAAAATTCTCGCTATATTTATACGCTCAGTTCCATATATATAATCCTTATACATTATCTTCGTGTAACACACATATAATCGTGCATGGACATCCGCCTGATACGAATAAACAGCATTATGTACTTGATAAAATATAATAAATACGAAAGAAATGATTATACGGATTATAATATTAATCGACTAATTAATTTTTCTTCATACGTATATTGAATTATTTTTTACTTTGGCACAAACTATTCTTGTTATTAATTACCGCCTTAATTGCACCCGATACGATATAATTAACACGAAATAAATGATTATGTGAATCGTATGAATCGAGCATATAAATTATTAAATTATTCATTACATAACCTCGATTAGTGCAATTTACTCTCAATCGTAAATCTTCCAAGTAAATAGTTACTTCGATTAATTTACTCCAATTAGTAAATTATTCGGAGTACAATTAGATTACTCCAATTTTTTTGTAATTCAACTTTCCCAGCAATTACAATTATTCTATTTTCATTAACGACAAAACTTTCTCCCGAAAAAATACAAAAAATATATCCGTTACGAAATTTGTAAGTCTGCGCGAAATTTGTATTCACTCCACGGGGGGGGGTACGAAATTTCGTTGATTCACGATCTCATTCTGGGCTTATATATAAATCGCGTATAAAACGTTGTTACACCGAGAGGGCTACAATTTCATATTTCATCAATAATTCATAGGGGAATCTCGGTGGTTACACGAGGTTAAGCTTTAACTCGAGAGTTATTCCGTTGGCTCGAAGCCAGACGAAAATTTCCTTATCTCTCTCTGTCTCTCTGATATATTATATCGTCTCTCAGTCTTTAGTTTATCCGAGTATAATATTCTCGTCGCTTCCGGAAATATCAAATCTTGAGCTTATCAGTTTTCCGAAATAGCTCCAGTGCAAGAAACGTGAAATTAAAGAATTTTTTTTTTCAAAATATAAATTGCTATTAGCAATTGATAATAAAATAACAATAATAATACCGATTAATTTGTCCATTTGCGAGATTTCTTCGTAAAAAAAAAAAAAATCCAATCTAACGAGGAAATATAGAAATTCAACTCTCGTTAAAAATCTTAAAAGAGATATGTCTATTATATTTCTTTTCTTTTTTTTTGTTTTTTGTATACAGCCGTAACTTTCTATCTCACGCAGAAGGTTTGTCGAATCGCGTTAAATTGCGAATAGTTCGATAAGAATCATTCTCGAGGGGGGCATCCGGTAACGATCTTGTATACGGGCGTGTAATTACGATGAAAATTTCTCTCGTTCGTAAAGGTTATTGCCTGGCTCGTTAAGCACCGAGACTTCGGTCATTCGTGCAGCCTTTACTGATCATACTCGCATACCAACCAGCGAATATATATGATGATCCGACGTGCTAGTTTAATTATTATCGGGCACTCTCGGGGGGGCCATGATAAGAAAAAAAAATGGAGAATTCCCGATCTGTCTGATCGTGACAGTCTTTTGCTTTATTGCATCAAACGGAAATCGAGTTTTCTCAATTATTATGAGATTCTCGTACGTGCATTGTTGAAAAAAATATATATATATATGCAAAGATCGCATCAGATATGCATCAAATATGATGATTGTCTGTTGGTCGATAAGTTTCCTTCGAAAAATGTGCACGAAAAATGGTTGGGAAGGCTCGGTTACCTGATTGACGTGAGACTAATATTATATGCCACGAGAGCTTTCTTAACACTTGAGGTTTATATATTTTCATAAACTTTCCATTCGAAGAGCTCGCCCTGTCTCTCAACAGACCGCATTATATGCACACACACACACACACGAGTTCTTCTTTCGTCTTTTCTATCTTCCGTATAGGTCGTGTTCCTTCTTATTCTCTCGTAATCGGTGATACGTTATCCGAGCTGTCGTAGCAGCGAGAAATCTTGGTCAGCGTACAAATCGACGGTATAGTCGAGACTGTGCCAAGGAGGAATATAGGGATATATATAGAGACGAGAGGCTGACGTGGCCAAAGTGCAAGAAAGGAATACGAAACTTTTTAGCTATCTCGTTACATACACCCCCTGTATATTTATATATACGAGAACCATTGTAACAATATATATATATATATACATTAGGGTGGTCCTTATTTTGGTCATTTTCGAATTTCGATTGCATCCTCTCGTAGAAGGGTACCAAATAATTAAAAACAAATATCCCCAAAATTTGAAATTTTTATCTGAATATTAACACATGCCCCAGAGCTCCGGAAGTTTCCCTATTTGATTAACATTACGTTTTTACTGAACTTGATTCAAAAATCTGGCGGACCCAAAATGGCGGCTTTAAAATTTCGAAAATGCTCAAATCCACTCAAGGGTCAGCTTGAAAAGGTTCTGGGGGTCGCTGATGTTAAATTTTGTGTCAAAAATATGAAATTCAAAATGGCTGACCCAAAATTACGGCTGTAAATGTTTTTTACCTCCTGATTTCAAATTATTCATTGTTGTTTGTCATAGTATATTTTGAATGAATTAAAATGATTGATCCGATTCATTCGCTCAATGATGAATGTTGTACTCAAATTCATCGCTGGCGAATGAAGCTTTGTCTTTAACAAACGATTTTAATTGTCTCTGAAAAAAAAGAAATAATAATAATTTCAAGAAACAATTGTGAGTGACAATTTTTAAGATGGAATGCGTGTCAAGGCTAGGTTCTGTGATTCTTGATAAGTAATTCATTTTTTCTTGATCATAGAAAATATCTGGTGTTAAACTATATGGGTTTCAATCAAAGTGATTTTTTACAGCTGCCATTTTGGGTCCGCCATTTTGAATTTTGAATTTCTCAAAATTCGATAAAATAATTTCGGGATTCCTGAAGAGATTCCAACCGGAATTAGATTTTTCTCGTACTTATTGTCGGTGTGGCAGATTTTTGAATCAAGTTCAGTAAAAACGTAATGTTAATCAAATAGGGAAACTTCCGGAGCTCTGGGGCATGTGTTAATATTTAGATAAAAATTTCAAATTTTAGGGATATTTGTTTTTAATTATTTGGAACCCTTCTACGAGAGGATGCAATCGAAATTCGAAAATGACCAAAATAAGGACCACTCTAATATACATACATAAGCAGGTATTGTTTATTTTTAGATGGAATTTTTCGGCTTGAGGAAAAAATTCGATGGGATTCGTAATTAGCGGGAAAATTTCCGACCGCCCAGAGCCCGAACACGCGTATATTGGGTGAAGGACGAAAAATATGACAGAATGTGAAAAAAAATTGGCAAAAATCGATGGTCCTACTTTGAAAATTTGTAAAAAAAAAAAATCGCAGCTCGATGCACCAAGCGACGTTTTGAAGCTAAAACGGTTGCGAAGAGAACGAGGACTGAATAAAAGTTTCAAGCCCTTCCGGGAAGCAAAGTTACAGCGGATTTTATGTGGACCAATTTATTTTTCGCAAAAATTCCAAAAAAATCTTGAATTTTTGAAATTTCATTTGGGACTTTACCGTGTACTTTTTTCAGCTGATCACGAATCCGCTAGGCATTCTCTCGTAAAACTCAAAAATCCACATTTAAATTGGCCCACACTAGAGCCCCTCGGGATTCTTGTAGAACTTTATAGACATATATATATTTGCAAAACTCAATACTATACTAGAAACATAAATGCAACACAATGTAACGTATCGGTATATGGATCCCTTTGAAGTGGATGAAGGAGATGATGCGAAGATTACGAAGAGTTAAAAGACTAGAGTGCTATAACGGTAAAGCTTGGTAAGAGTCCAAGCACACAAGACAGTAGCGAAGAAGACGAAGAGAGGTGAGAATAACATACGGGATGTGCAAAAAAAGAAAAATTCTAGATTGCCAGATACGCAGCATTCGAAGAATTTATTGGCTATCCCAAAATGCCGTAAAAACAATTTATAAAATATATAAACCATTCTCGAGACACTCGAATCATCGAAGAGCTTAAATAATTATAATGATAGGCCCTCAAAATTATTATCAGTGCGAAAAAAAGTCACAAAATAAAACAGAGCTAGGAAGCAAAATGTGCAAATTTTGTATTTAAATTTCATTTTTTTGAATTAAATCTAAAAAATTCGGCGATACTGAACTATTCATTTCCAAAAAATAATAAACAACTGAAATATATTTCAATAAATACTTTCTAGGTTTGGAAGGAGAAAAAAAAATGTATGCATAAAAAAAAACTGAAATTTCGAAGTATTTAAAGAAAAATTTGCAAGAAATTGTGAGCTTTTCTCGCGATCATTCGAATTTTGGTGCAGCCTGTAGAGAATACGACGAGACTGAGAGATGAGAACACACGCGACGTCTCATCTCTCGTTTCACCTGTCCCGGGTGTGCGTGTGATCATTGACCTCGTCACGACAACGACAACGACGACGAGTACGAATTCGAGCACGTGTCTTTGCAACTCTGCCAGAAACGTGGTTATATATTGTACACGAATTACATTAACCCCGAAAGAAAACGTACAAAGAGCCAGTGAAGTGTCCCAAGTACACATCCAACATATATACATATATACTCAAAGACAAGCGCGATTGAATAGAATTGAATGTATAACGTGAATAAAAGTGAGAATAGAATTTTTCGTCGGCGAATTAAATTACGAATGGAGTCGTGTCACGTAATATTGTGATTAGCAAAAGTAATTACGTAAGCTCGTCGGGTAAACGAACTAATTAATAATAAGAACGAAAAAAAAGAAACAAAATTGGGTAACGATTGAATTTTACAAAATTCAATTAAAACTTCGTGAATAAACTTTTTTTCTAACTTTTAATAAAGGCTCAATGAAATAAAAAAAGAAAGATTTTCCAAGTATTGGAAAATTTTTTTTAATTCTTAATTATTATTATTATTATTAATTATCAATGCGAAAATAAGAGAATCGAAATTTTATCGAGTAGAAAGTTCTTTCACCGTTCATCCATCTGTAGTATCGATCGGAGAAACAACGGAAAATGAAGAGGAAAGAAAAAACGAAGCAATCTAAATTGGACATTGTGGTTTACACCGTCCATTCTGTCGAGACGGCAACGAAAGACGAGAGAGAGAGAGAGAGAGAGAGAAAGATATATATATATATATATATATATCTTTCTATATATATATATATATATCTATATATATAGATATATCTATATATATATATATATATATATATATATATATATATATATATATATATATATATATATATATATATATATATATATATATATATATATATATATATATATATATATAGAGAGAGAGAAAGAGAGAGCAAGTGTAATAATACGCTGCTGCCGCTGTTGCTGATTATAACGAATGTCGTTGACCGGTTGAACCTTTGGCGTAAAAATAGCCAAGAGACTTTTTGCACTTCAGCCAAATTAGGCTTGAAACGCTTGATACATCAAAAAAAAAGTATCGAGTTATTTGATACTAAATTTTTATTCGAGTAATTTATAATTTTACTCAAAATTTACGAGTCCAACGAAAAAAAAAAAATTACTACTAATCATTACAATTTTACTAAAAAATGATTACTTTTCTATTAATTCGAGTAATTTATAATTTTACTCAAAATTTACTGGTCCAACGAAAAAAAATTACTACTAGATCACAATAAAATTTGAATGAATTGAAAATTAATTCAAGTAGATGCTAATTGAGCGGAATTTTTTTTTTTTGAAGCAATTAAAATCGATCCAAATAGCGCCCTAATCAATTTTCGATTAAATATTCGTACATATATGAGGAGAATCTGTTTTTCCATTATTATTATTATTATCATCGACGCTAATAGGGGCCTGTACCATGTATCGCATTAAAAACGAAAAAATCGATTGAAAAAAAAATTATTCCTTCCTTCCGCTGTAACTGGAAGCCATTTTTTTTTTTTTTTTGATGGAAGAAACAAATTGCGTATCTCTTCTTTACTGCATGAAAATAAATGCCTGCGTTGAAAAAAGAGCTAACGGGAGGAGAAAAAAAGATCTCAGTCTTTTCCTGCTGCTCGTCAGTGCAGACCAACAGTTAAAAGGTCGGGTCTTGTGTAATCAGGATGAACGTCTCGCTTCTTCCGGGAGTTAACCGAGCTTGGCCCACGCAGTCGAGCGTGACCGTAGATAGAGCAGAAGCAGCAGCAGCTGTTCGCGATACCAAGCACACTCGATATACTTAGCCGGCCAGACTCGCGGTTGTAGCGAGTCTCATCAACTTGTACATGTTACAATTTTTGGATATCAATCCATATATTCCAGTCAATTTTAGCCTCAAAAGTAGGTTCATAATGCCAATCTTCGACAGAATTGATTTTGCTTTTGTGAAAGGTTCAGAGTTGTCGCCCGAGTGTAAATTTAAGCTGTCGGGACGCGGAGGGATCTCGCTTCGGTCGCCATCTTGGAAAAAAAAACGTTTAATCAAATAACTCGTGAACCGTGTATCGTACGAAAAAAACAGTATTAACCTTATTTGTAAATAACGAAATTCTCTACAACTTTTATTCGAAACTTTTTCCGCTATAGTGCATGATTTTTTATTTACAGCGTGGCAAACTTTACCAAAAATCACAATATTTAGCAATAACCATGTTTGGAAAAGTTTGCCGCGCTGTAAATAAAAAACTATGCACTATAGCGGAAAAAGTTTCCAATAAAAGTCGCAGAGAATTTGATTATCTACAAAAAAGGTTGTTACTATTTTTTTCGTACGATGCACGGTTCGCGGGATATTTGATAAAACGTGTTATCCAAGATTCGCGTCCCACCAACTTTAATTTGAACCTTAGTCAAAAGCAAAATCAATTCTGTAAAAGATTGCAGAAAAAAATGGCTCGAATGACTGGACTACCGTTCTCAAGTCAAGAGAATCAATTGCCGAATATGGCCCAAACCTTATAACTACGAGCGATAAAAAAAAATTATATAAAAAATTATATAAAATTATATAAATATAATTATATAAATATATATTAAATATAATTATACATTAAATATAATTATATAAATAATTATATAAAAAATTATATAAAAAATAATTATCATCCCGATTTTTCGAAAACCTCAATATCTCAAAATTTCGAGTAGCCATAACTTTGCTTCCGCTTAACGAAATTATACTTAATTGTAATGTTTCGAAAGCTCCGTAACGAGATTTTGATAATGCAATTTATCTCGGTATCCCAATATTTTTCTAGTCCTAAGATCACTTTAAATACCGCAATAAATTCGCGATAATCGATGGTCGGATTTGAAAAATTTCTAAAAAAAAAAATCGTAGCTCATTGAATCAAGCATCATTTCGAAGCTTGAACGATGGGAAAGAGAATTGAGCATATGGGGAGCAGAGTTGCAAAAGCCAACCGGTACGGTAATTTTAGTGACAACAACAGAACGATACAATTGATCAATGAATTATTCGAACCAATGTAAATGAAACAAAATTAAATTCTCCCTGTCGCAAAAAAAATAAAAACAAAAACAAAAAATTTACGCTTCAATGCGTGTATCAAAGATACATTTTATCAAAGCATTCGGAAGTTGAGAGGAGGAAAGAAAAATGTATTCTACTCACATGAGATCTGGACGAAAGTGATGAATCATTGCGCAGAAGGCGAGACCGTCTCTCCACGAGGTGGTCATGTTTTGCACGTTAACTCCTGGATAACCGTCCGTTATTCTTCGGCACCATAGCTCCAGTGCCTTCGTGCCACGGCGTTCCGTCATTCCCGCTGCTTTTTATATATTCCTCTTGTTCCTTTCCTTTTCTCCTCCTCCTCTTCTTCTTCTTCTTCTTCTTCTTCTTCTTCTTTTTATTCCTCCTCCTCGTCTTCTTCTATGCTTCCTCTTTCCTCGATTATTCGCCCGTTACTCCACGAGACTTATATGAATTATTGAGCAAATTTGAGAAAATCTGCAAATCAGAGGAAAAGGGAAAGATCTGATTTTACCATTTTTCGTGAATTTAGCGAAAAATTTTGAAATTTATCATTTTCATTCGGGTAAAATAATACGAGGAATTATTATAGGCGAGGCGAGGTGCTAGGCGAATAAACATTGTTACATTATTCATGAGTAAAATGATCAACGGTAATTTAATTGAACGAGATTTTTCGCGAGTAGTCCTTTTTCGTTAAGAAAATAATTCGAGGAGTATGGCGTTTGAAGTTTGATTGATTTGAGTAAAAAAAAGCTATGCTAAATTTCGTTTCAGTAATTGTTATTAAAGAAAAATAAATGAATTTTTTCCGAGGCAATAAATCTCGAAAGAGAAAAATCCCTGAAAATATGGACGATAAAATTTGCTGTAAATTCGTGAGTAAATAACGACGAGTAATCAAGTTGGACAATGACCTTTGGTAAATTAGTTTTTCGTTTCAGTTTTCCCGTCATCGCGTCGTATATAGAGAGACAATCGTACGCACGTCAGTTAATCGTATATGATCGTTTGCGTGTCAGTCAAATGGAAAACATTGAAAGAATTATTGAGAGCTGTGTACATGTTGCGAAATATAATAATAAACAATGAGAGCGAGCAGTGGCCCAGTTGGTCCGACTCTGGACTGCCACGCAGGCGGCCAGGGTTCGATCCCGCGGCCGGCACCAATGGATTTTTCCAGATGCTTTTTCTGCGAGCTCGGTGGTTCGAAACCCACCTTAAATTGTAGGTTCTCACAAATACACTGGGCCAATGGCAATGAGGTTGCAAAAATCGAGGGAGAAAAATAGTTCCGTAAATGAACAGAAAAACTAAAATAGTGGGCCCAGTGTAAGAGTGTATGAAAGTGTTGTAAAAAGCCGAAAAGGCTATGCAAGTAAAACTTACTACTACTAATAATAAACAATGAAATAACAATTAATAATAATAATAAAAAAGATATTAGCATTGCATTGAATTATTTCTCAGAGGCCTCTTCCATCGTCGTTTCACAGCGTTCGGTCGCGCGATTGATTCAGATCGATCGGTAATTCATTGCGACGAGCGGACGCGGTATACGAGCTCCGCGGCTATATAATGCGCTATGATAAAATAAACGCGAAATAGACGATAGAAATCGTATGAAATCGGACGCTCGATCGAGCACCAAAGTATCCTATGAAATATTTATACAAATATCCCTCGCTTCGATATTCAACGCTTGAAGTGAATTCTCAGCTGTTCAAACGATCATTCAACAATGCATCAGCAGATATTATCACAATGACAATCGATCCATGACGCGAAATCAATCTCTTGCGTGTGTATTATAATATTATCGGCGATCGAATTTTTCAACATCTCAACGAGCCCGTAAAATTACAACTCGTTGGTGGATTAATATTATCGTTATACGGAGATAAATAAGAAAAAAAAAAATCTCAGATAAATCATTCGTTAACGATAAATTTTTAGCTATGAAAAATCGACGGTACAACATTGACGTTTCTCAAACTTTTGAGACACGAATTCGTACAAACCTTTATTCATTAAAGTATTTTATATGGTCAGTTATAGTGTCGGGCATTTTTTTTTTTTTCAATTTTTTTCGAAAGTATTTCCTCGAACCTGAATTCCTATCGGTAATCTCTGTGGCCACTCCTTACCGGACGCATCTTCACTCCGTTTTGTTTGTGTGTGTGTGTGTGTGTGTGTGTGTGTGTGTGTAACTCTTGTACCGCGAGCACTCTTGATGCATTTTCAACGATAAAATAGAAAATAACCGCAGGGCGAGAACGCGCGTAACTTCGTCGTTTGCGATGTTTCGATCCTCTCTCTCTCTCTCTCTCTCTCTCTCTCTCTCTCTCTCTCTCTCTCTCTCTCTCTCTCTCTCTCTCTCTCCTCTCTCATCTGTCAGGGCTTTTAACTCTCGTAAAGTGCATCAGCGGGTTAGAATCGATGCATGTCGATGTGCAGAGCCGATGGAGGAAAAAAAACTCAGTGAACTCTTCTCGTTCAGCCATTTATGCGCGCGTGTGTATTTATATGCGCGCACATATACATCGAACGTCAAACAAGAAATGAGGGCTCTGCCAATTGTCAGAATCCTCGGGGGGCAAACTTTCCAGTGTTGTAAATAATTTAGTGAAATAATTCACCGTGTGTAAAAAAAATTCCGAAAAAAATAAAGCAATTATAATTATTTTTATTAAATATCAATGATTATATATTTTTATCAAATAGTTTGGTAAAAAGTATATTAATATTAAGAAAATTAAAACTTTTGTAAATTATTAAGAATAAGTTTGATAAATAAAATAAATTCATAAATCGACACATATAAATTCTATCGAATTAACTTTTGGATCGCGCCCATCTCGCACCTACAACATCTGCCGATGATTCATCGACCTATGCCCACGATAATAAAATCTCGGATCGTTGCGTCAATCGATATATAATATATGTGGCATATGTTAATTTCCATCGCAAGTGAATCCTCTTTCGTGACATTTCCTTTTTACATCATTCCCCATCCCGCCCTTTCGGTTACTTTGCCACTATTTTACCGAATGCTCGAAGATTCATCTCGTACGGGGGATCGCGAATATGTGGAACAATGATATTCATAAATGTGTCCATGACTCTTATACATGCGCGTTTATCTCCGCCCACGTGTGCCCATCCAAGAAGTGTGTTCTTCACTTGTACACATCCCCGCATACACATATACTATAGTGTAAAACGTTTCCACTTAACGCAATAATTGTGAAAAAAGGAGTGGAACGAATTCACGAGAACCATGAGAGAAATTTGCAAAAAATAAAAAAAAAAAAAATATTCCGAATAACTTTCCAGTAAAATATGGCGAATTAATATTTTATAAATATTAAGATATATTGGAAAGTAACTATATATTTCGAAATATTTTACGTAAATTTTGTTCATAAAAGTATTTTTAATTCTTTTTCATAAGAACAGAGTCTTCATTCCTGAACCAAAACCGAGTACGTGTCTTGACCTCGTGTGCACAGGGAACGTGCGAGATTCTCGCTCTTGGCAAAACTGAGGAACAAGGACGACTACTCTCCGCGTTTTAACATTTTTTTTTTCCACCCCTCCTCTTCGCTCCTACTCACGAATATTATAAGCCTCCTGTAATTTTTTTGCTTTCAAGCGACTCAGACATTCATAATAATTGCATTAATTCGATGCTTGAACAATAAAGAATATAACGTTTTTATTGTACGTTAAGTTTCAAATGAAAAATCGTGCAAAATCCGCCTCCACTGAATAATTATATGAGCGATCATACGTCAATTTAATTTTCTTGAATTTTTGTCATTATACAGTCCGATCCCGATTTTCTTCCCTGGAGGGAGCTATGGAAAGAAGTATCGTAGCGCTTGACGGGGACGTTCGTGTGGTGCTTGTGTCTGTGTAGTAGGTTGCAGGTTAGATATACTTCCCCGCTTACATAGATACATAGATTGGGGGCAAATTATTTAGGGCAATGGAAGAAAATCGGGGTGCAAGAAAATCGGGATCGCACTGCATATACAATAAACTCCTTGTTCCATCTTTTTCCCGAAATAATTTTAAATACATTTTTTTTCCCCGTACTCTCTTTGACATTTAAAGGATTACAGGATATAAATTTGTGGACTATAGACAAAAAAAAGTGCTATCCTCATAGTTCTCAACGCCTCGAGATGCAATTTTTTCCTGGGGCATCATGGACCATTCTATATATATATATAAATTTTTTTTATTTTGGCAAATAAAATTTAACGGTTAGTTTGAGTACCCAGTGCGGACTGACGATGCCGAGAAACGTGTACTAGGAGGGATATCCTCTTGTATAGGATTCCTGCGGCTCGCTAGCGAAAAAGAAATAAGACACAAGAGTGGCGCACACCAACGTGGGCGTTGGCATAATGGCCGAAGCGGTATTCTCTCGTACAAGAGCGAGGACGAAAAAGCATTTGACGGTCTGCCTCGAGATCCGTCTCTCGGCGAGTGTTTCGTACAAAAAAAAAAAACAAAATTAAGATAAAAGGATTGTACGTTTCGCCCGATGGATTCGAAATCTCTTGTACCAGCTTTTGCCACGAGTTCGCAGTGTCATGGGCCAGAGCATGAAGATTTTTTTTTGTCTTCTTTATAATTAAAGAAAACATTGAAATATATACGGATTTCATTGAAAGGAAATTAATTTCGTGATTCGGATGAGCTTTGCATAAATTGAATCGATCGTAAGGATGATCCAACGGAATAAAAGTAATAATAATAATTTGACAAATTTTGATGGAGGGGAAAAAAAAACTTTGGATATTTCAATGGGGAATTTATAATGCATGTTTATTGTAGATCTGTTATATCTGTATGTGAAAAAAAAAATTTATGAATAAAACCGATGTTATAGAGGGAGAAGAACGAACATTCGAGGTTTTTTAAAAGACACACACACATGTGCAACACACGACGGGAGACCCACTGACTCGTTTCAAGGCCAACGATCTTATCAGCTCCATGACTAATGTCTGGTTTCTCCTTTCAGGCTCCCTCGAGCCGGGACCAGAAAACCTGTGTCTGTCATCATTGGGGCTTTCAGTTCGCCTTCGTCCGAGAGACTCGAGAACTTTTTTCGGACCCGCACCGCTTGGCATTTAAAACGATTTTTATTTTTTTATTTTTTTTTTTCTTTTTCTCAAATTTATTATCGAAATTATATCACGAAAAATGAATATTGATTGAAACTTTGTGTCCTTAATTAATTTCAGCGTTGAAATTTTCACATTTTTTTCAACAGCCAAAAAGACAAATTCTCGGACATGTAAATTATTCACGTGTCACGATTCCTCATTAACGTTGAATCTGATTATCAAAGAAAATCTACAACCGACGATTCAATAGTGAGGAATTGTAAAAAAAAAGACCGATTTTTTTGGGATTAATTATAATTTTCAAATATAATCGTCTCGATACTGAAATTTCCATTTCGTTGTTAATAATTTTCAATTTATCGAATCCAAAATTAAAGAAAAGAATAATTGAGAAATAAAGGTGCATAAGAAATGCATGTCGCTTGAAGGTAAAATTTACTTGAAACGTCAAAGAAATTAAGAAAAAAAAGAAAAGGAGACGAAAAAGCACATCAGTTCTGCTAAAAGTGGCCCAGACAAGGCTCCAGAGTTACTTGGATTCGATTTTGCAGCCTCGGGCTATAACAATGACTACCAAAAGATCATCATGAACTACCGGTGCATATATATAATATGATACATTGTATACGTATACACGAGTGTATAATACACAACGATTCGTTCGAGTCGTTGTAGGACGCGAGTAAACGAGTATCGGAGTCGACTATGGGATCGTGGGTGTTGAAACCTCGGGGCAACTGGTTTCGTCCCAGTCATCCATCCAAGTCGGAGAAAAACTGACCTGAGCCGCTAACGCACGTGACGCTGCTTATTTTCTCTTGTATCGCCTTTTATTTTTCTTCGATGCCTGGAAGGCCAGCAGGTGGCTGAAGATTCTCTCATATGTTTTTTTATTTTTCCCTTGCTCTATTGCGACTCTATATACATTCTTTAACTGTATTTAAAGCCAAATATACATTGATTATACTCAATGCATCGATGAAATTAAATAAAAAAAAGTATATGATCGAAAATTAATTAAATTAACAATGCAATTAACACTTGATAATTATGAATCTACTTGTATAACGAAATTGAAAACTTTAGAAAATTGAGTACATCATTAATGAATTAACGAGGATATGTCAATGATGGTAAAAGAAGAATCAAATAAAAATAATTGAAAATCATAGTAAATAATAATATTTAATAATTCATATTATATAATAAACGATAATATGTTTTATGTCCCCAGGATTCATAATTATTTTCTAAAAATATGATTTTTTAGATCTTATATTTCACTATGCAAAGTATAATCACCTTTTTGAAAGGTTCAACCGTGAACTAATTTTTTTTCAATCGCAGTAAAATATCTCGGGAATACAGTTCTAATCTTTTAGCTTGAAATATTAAAAATAAACAAAGTTGGGATTTTTTTTATAAGCGAAAAGTAATCAAGACAAAATTAATCAACATTTTTTTTGCATTAAAATAATTGAAATCCCAATTTAACATCGTTGCAATGTGTTTTTCCATGTTTGAACTTCATCACGGAATTTTTTCAGAATTTTTCGACTCTTGGTTTTTGAACCGCAGAGCTCATCGAGAATTTAATTGCGTGTCTCGTTGACGCGCAGTCTGACGGTCTCGTTTTGAAAACAAAAGGTGTGACGACTTAGAGGGATTAATGATTTTTTCATCGGAGTAAAAATGCATCGAAAAGGGGGGGGGGGGGAATATTATTTCATCCTCAAATTAAATTATCGAGTTTCCTGTTTATTTGAATTTCTTCTGTATCACCTTGTATAGACGAGAAGTCCTACATTGTATCGATATACGGTCAAGGGTCCGGCTGAGACAGAGACGATCGGCAACGATCCGTGAAGCGAAGGGAGGAGATGAAGGACTGTTATAATGCTGTCCTGTAGGTGTAACTAACCATGGAGCAGGTAAAACTGGCGCTACAAACGATTCCAAGCCATTTCCAAGCCAACACACACACACACACTGTTATACACCTTTAGGGTATCCTGTACAATCGAGGGAGTCTCTCGTATAGCCGTGGGACGATTTCATCGAAAGGAGAAGGGGCCCTATACCCAAAGACAGTCGGTCCTCTCCTTCCCCCCCACGCCGACGAAATTGTGCGAGCCGAAAAATCTTCGAGATTGCGCCTCTTCTTCTTCTTCCTTGCTCACCTTATTCGCGGGGCTCACACTCTCTTTCGGCAACGTTAAAGAAAAACGAAATAACGAAGCAGTGGCGAATGAAAGAGCGGCCGCGGGACGGAACGAGAAGATCCTTCCAGGAAAGTAATTCGGAGTTAGCAGGTAGGTGGTCACGCGATTCGTGGGGCCCGGTACAAAAGAGCGAAGGCTGGAGAGACTCGGGGGCCCCCGAATGCGGGAAGTAAGGTAACCGGTATACAGTCATTGACCCCCCTGATTGGCAATTCGTCTGACAAAAGTGACAAACCTTTTGTTCCATACGTTGGAATGAATGGCTATTAGTCCAGTCGAAATAGGATTTCACCTGGAATTAATTCCGGAACGCGATTTTCTTTTTTTATACTTAAGGGGGGGGGGGGGGTTCATAGGTGTGTCATTTTTTTTCATTTTTTCATTTAATTTATTATTCAATTTGTTATAAAAATAGTCATGGAAAATGGTAATAATCACAGTTCAAGCAAATAAAATTCCTTACCTGATTATTCATTACCATTTTTACGATAAACTTGATAATAAACGAAATAACTGAACATAAAAAAAATGTCACCCCTAAATTAAGTATAAGTCCGAAAATATTGATCCTAGGGTAAAAATAGTAATAACCAAAGTTGAAGAAAATAAAATTTCCTATGCGATTATTTATTACCATTTTTACGATAAACTTGACAATAAACGAAATATCTGAACATAAAAAAAAAGTTCACCCCTAAATTAAGTATAAGTCCGAAAATATTGATCCTAGGGTGAAAATGGTCATAACCAAAGTTGAAGGAAATAAAATTTCCTACGTGATTATTTATTACCATTTTTACAATAAACTTGATAATTAACGAGATAATTAACAAAAAACGTTTTTTACCCCTATTAGCAGTCTAACTCTATAAATAACGATCCTAGGGTAAAAAGTATAAGGACCAAACTTATGGGGAATTAGATTTCCCACAACTTTGGTTATTATCATTTTCACTCTAAGGTTGAAAATAAGCGAGTTATTTGAAAAACAAAAAATCCCTCTTTAAATCAAGATGGCGGCAAACGCACTGCGGGGATTTTCCCGAAAATCGAGATTTACACTACCAACCACCACCACCCCCCCTAAGTATCAAAAAAGAAAATCGCGTTCCGGAATTAATTCCAGGTGAACCGAATTTTAGACCTATCTCGACTGGACTATATAGTTGCGAGCAAATTTAACTTTAGCCAAATTAGATGCGTAGTAGTCACGTCTAATCATCCACATTGCTGTCAGACGAAAATTAACGTTTGAAGCAACCATTGGTTTGGGACAAAAACAAATGTTACAAATTTCATTGTCGTCAAATCATAGAACATAAACATCGTCCCGGAGGTAGATAATATACTTTATCTCGAATCTTCGTTACAACAACCGCAGTTCCACTTACATTACGACTTGAAATAAAAATTGTAGTAGATTATTTTCTCCTCTTTCCACTACAAAAACAGTTTTTAGCCTCTAATTCATTCTCATTCGTTTCTATATAACATCCGTCCTGATTTCTCCTTTCAATCCCCATCAACTCTCCGAGCGCTCCTAAAGCCAACGAACAGTATTACGAATAAACTCTCTTCTCGGGATGTACCCGAATCTCTTTGAATAGAAAGGGATTCGTGAGTGCCAATTTTTTTTTTTTTTTTTCCTTTTGTCAGTTTACAGGCTGCCAATAATTGTATCGTTGAGATTTTTAAGTGGGCAAGAGGGCGCATGAGGCCTTCTTTCTGCAGTCTAGGTCAGTCAAAGGGGACCGCGAACAGCCCAAGATCTCGTGTGTTCGCGAAGAGGGGCGAGAAGTGGGGGGGGGGGGGGGGATACCGCGGTTAAAAACGAGCTTTAAAAGACTACCTGTCCGAAACCCTCACAGTCTATATTTCTTTATTTCTTTTTTCTCTCCAGCACCTTTTTATTTTCTCGGGCTATACACAAGCCAGGTAAGGGTTTTCGGTTGTCCATCGCCTTCCTTCATTTGCATTTGTATACGAAATTTACGAATGCATTGTACATAATACAGCCCGATGAATCGGGTCTGTATAATTTCATTGTAAATTATTGTAAATTATAAAACGAAAATTAGCAAATTTACAATATCTCTGATGCGCTCAATTATATTTTTCTATTCGAACCCTATACGCGCTTACCTCTCTATTATTTATAAATCTTTAAAGATGCAAATCCGCATCTTCGTGTTAAATTAAAATTTTTTATGTTCATTACGAAGCATGAAAAGTAGAGTAGAAATGGAAGGTGTCTCCGAACGAAGCGTGTAACTCTTACTGGAGAAAAAGGGAAATCCCGCAGGCATTGTAATATCGAGGTAGATGGAGGGGAGACAAACCGTTCACCTCACCCATTGATCGTGAGCACTCGTCAAAGGTAAAAAAAAAAAAAAAAAAAAGAAATCCATCCAGGTGGAGACTTTCCTGAGCGGACGAGTTTTTGAGCAAGCCAGTTTGTACCGGTATAAAAAAGACAAAAGAAAACCGAGTGAAAGTAAAAAATTCGCTTCATGGGTCCAGGTGGAAGTGGCCACCCTGTGGACTCTCTCGCTTCTCGACGCAAGATAAATTTGAATATTAAAAAAAAAAAACAGCAACAACTTTTTTATACGACGAAATTGCGATTTTTGACTAGGGGAATCTTACATTCGAACTGTCCGATATAAAGAATAATAATTCATCGATCCACTGACGATAGAATAATAATTTGTGCCTCTGGATGATTTTTTAATTGATCGATAATTATTATCAAGTATTTCTCATTTGCGTGCTTCAATAATCATTTTTTTTTTTGCCCCCTTACGATCCAACGAGTGTAATTATGGACAAAACAGAGTATAAAAAAAATAAGACGAAGAGAAAAATAGCCAAGACGAGAGACTTCTGGACGAAAGATATTCTCGAGTATGATAAGCTAATGGCTCGGCGTGAGGATTCGAACGAGTTTCCATATCGTTTTCTCTTTGCAAAAAAAAAAAAAAAAGTGGTACTCGCCGAGTTTGCTTATTTGCCAATCTCGGAGTATGGTTTCTCTCGACGATCGCCGTACGAGAATCGTGTCGTCCAACTAGTTTCGAATAGTTAACAAACGCTCAATAGGTGATAATATGCCTCAAAGAATCTCTCTCTCCAAAAGATATCACACGCACAAGCTAGCGTTTGGCGAGACACCGATGACTTTTATACCTCGATTCTTGGATCCAGTTTCCTCTCTTGGCAAATTTACAGATTAACTCGAGTGCCTCAATGGATTATAACTTGTCGCGACATATTCGTCGATTTCACAGACTATGAGCTAAGAATATTCTAAGATTCGTTTTTTTTTTTGTTATCGAAAGATTCGAGTAAGATTACTCGACCTCGTTGGCCGAAGAAAATAGACCATTTTTGTTAAAATGTATTTCACGAAAAAAAATATTCGATAAATCGTTCCTATATACGGCAGATACCAGCACGTACAGTCGAATCTCGGGCACTGAGCTCGAGCACA
Organism: Rhorus exstirpatorius; assembly: GCA_963564615.1. Lineage (NCBI taxonomy): Eukaryota > Metazoa > Arthropoda > Insecta > Hymenoptera > Ichneumonidae > Rhorus > Rhorus exstirpatorius. Next base: position 41,955,758 of record OY751316.1, on the reverse strand, counting down.
GAGGAGCCTCGGGCACCGAAAGACCTAACCTTCTTACGAACCAATGAGAATAAAGCACCAGGCCCGTATCATACGCGCATCGGTACCACTCGTTGAAATTATACATTTTTTTTTGTTCACGGAAGGTTTATATATTTTAACGGCACACTGTGGATTCCGCAGTGCCCGAGGTTTGATTACTATATACATTCAATGTTTATCTTACTTCGTGCAAATTTTTACCTAAAAATATTGAAAATTCCGGAAACTGGACCGTGCTAAAGTCTCGAAATTGGTAAATTGTATATAAAAAAAAAAAAATCAAAGTGTCTGAATCCAAGCTTGGGTCGTTTGTACACGGAAATTTTTTTTTATTAATTTTTACTATGAAATCACAGTAACGGGCGGACAAACTCATAATTTTCCAAAATTTAGGAAATAAAAGATAAATTTTCATGGAAATAAGTCAGAATTTACTGTCGGGTGACGTAAATTTGAAATGTTTTCAAGAATTTTTACTTGAAAAATCAGTAAATTTTACCTAAATATAAACATTTTATACTTTTTGGTACACTTGTCCCCACGTTAAAATTTTAAATATAATTTTTACCGTGATTTCACATTAAAAATTAATAAAAAATTCTTTCCGTGTACACAAAGTGCAAACTATAGCTAGGCCAAACTGGACTGTAGAAACGGAATATTGAGTCACACCGTCGAGAGTGAAAGAAAAAAAAAAACGGCGGGGGCGGGAGGAGGAGTACAGAGACTATACATATTGTATACGTATGCTTCAAGTACTGTTTAGATATATTCATTGCGCAACAAGAGTTACCATGTAGCCCTCGTATATAGATTGTGAGCCATCAACACTTTTCAGCTCCATAGCAACGATACGATAGCGTTAAATAAATTATAAAAAACACAAAATGACCAAAAAAAAAAACGACAACTATATAACGAGAACAATCATAAAATAGGAAAAAAATGAATGAATATCGAAAATTGTTATGTCTATTTGGCGTTTGAAATTTCGTATAGAAAGCTATTGCATTCGCGTAATTATTCGAAATTCAGATTTTTATCATCAGCTCGGCGAAGTATATATTTAAATTGTCCCGCTGTACCTACTCTTATCATATTTATATATTTGTGTATAAAATATACGCGCGCTGGCTTATTTTCTCTTGCGCAACAAATCTTTGCAACGCTCAACGGATCTCGCTCTGTACGAGAGAGAGAGCCCCCTGACTTCAAGTGTGACTGTCGACCGTGGTGTTAGGACAGTTATTCATATATGAGATAGTGAAACACGCTCGGTGGTGAAACTCGTTTGTGATTTCTTATAGCAGAGAGATCTCGGCGAGAGAACTGCTGTCCCAGACTGCATGGGATCGTCTTATTTCAACAAAGGATTGTACACATTCGTTCTACGATAAATATCAGGAATTATTATTATTATTATTAATTTTTTTCAACGTTTCTCATTGACGCTACCAATTGATTATGATAAAATAATAACCGAAATAAACTTTTTCTTCAAATTGATCTCTTTGAATAAAATTATTAATAAATTCTTTTCTTAATTTTATGAAGATGGGATATTTGAATTTTCATATCTCATGTTAATTTTGCATATCGAAAATTAATTTTGATTATTTGCATAACAATTTCGGCGCCTTTGTTGCATCGACACGAGTCTTCGAGCACCGAAATGTATTCTCTCGGGTCTGCTGATCGAAAAAAAAAAAAAAAAAAAACGAAATAAAAAAAAAAAAGCGCGACGAATAATGTTTGGTGGGCCGATCGAGCACGCACGACCCGCGGCTATAATAACTGAGCGCCGATAAAAATCGACAAAAAAAAAAAAAAAACAAAATGGCACGTGTGAGTATATCGTACATTGTTACTTATAACGCATGTAAGAAATATTGCAAAGTGCTTGATGTAAATTAAATTGAATGCTTCGGAAATAAAATGGCAATTAAATAAATTAAACAAAAAATATACTTTGTGAGATTATAAAAAATATTTGACAAAAACGGAATTTAATTATAACGAGAAAAAAGTTATATCTTTTAAAATGCTGCACTTGAATATTCATAAATATATGTGAGTGCACTGGAAAAAAAAAAAAAAAAAATAGGTGAATGTCGATGAAAGCGACAATGGCTTTCACATGCAGCCAGCAATGATAATGATAAAGATAATGAGCTCTACTTGAGCACTACCGCTTGTACAACTGGTTGCTCCTTTGAAGAACTCGAGTACGTATTATAAGCCTCGAGTGCCGCGGCTCAACTGCTTCTCGAACGCGATAGATTTAACATTACTTTTTTTTTCCCCCATACAAACTGTACATTATATATTTACATATATTGTATATGCACTGCAAGTTCGCTTGTGAATTCTTTCAAGTTTAAAAGAACGTTTATTCAACGCGACGACTCGAGAGAATCGTTATAGCTATATACTGTACAGTAGAATCTTCAATCGTAATGTCGATTTTTTTTTTAAATCGTGATAAAAAAAAATTTTCATTGATAAGAATAGCGAGAGGATAATTTCGCGACAAGCGATTAAGGATGTATCGGACGTATCTTCCTAACCAAAAGTGACTTTTGTCGACAATATTGCATACTTCATGATAAGATAAAAATCGGAAAAAATTCAACCACAATAAAGACGATAAGAAGATTACTTTTTAATAATAATAATGCCCAAAAGTTATCAGTAAATTGTTTAAACAAAACATTGTTTAACAAATTGTTAGAGAATGTTTTTTTTTGTCATGTGAAATGAATTCGTTGATTTTTCTGACTAAACATGAATTTTTTTACAATTTTCTTATCATTTTGAAATTTCGATTTTCGGAAATTTGTAAAGGTTGTATTTACGAAATTATTCGTTCAATGCCCTGGAAACTTCTTAATTGTAATATACAACGTTTTTACGAAAAAATATCAAAAATTCACGATTTTTCCGTCATTTTTCAAAATAAAAATTTTTTCGAAAATCGAAATTTCAAAATGATACGAAATTTTTTTTAAAATTCGCGTGTAGTCATAAAAATCAACGAATTAATTTCACGTGTCAAAAAAAAACTTTTCCTAAAAATTTGTTAAACAATGTTTTGTTTAAACAATTTATTGATAAATTTTTGGAAATATTAATATTCAAAATTAATCTTCTTATCGTCTTTGTTGGGGTTGAATTTTTTCCAATTTTTATCTCATCATAAAGTATGCAATATTGTCGACGAAAGTAACTTTTGGTTGGGAAGGTACGTCCGATACATCCTTAAACTTACGCAAATATTGATATCTCCGTAGATATGGAAACGTATACTCCGTTATGTTAAATTGCAAGTAATTTTATGAGTCATCTCATATTTTCGTAATGTTTTTTTTTTTTTTTTTTTTCATGAATGAAACAATGCTCGTTTTCGTGTATATCGACCCAACAATTGGAGTGAATAATAATTCATGGGGGAGATTTTACGATACGAATGATATTTTCATTGAGACGAGAATTTTAGAACGTCATTCGTGAAATAAAAAAAAATTCTAATGCCAAGGCATTGCTCAATTTTGAATAATTTGTTAAGCAATGAACAAAGAAACTTTTTCTCGGTGTCGGTATATATTCATCGTAGGATGAATGCATTTCTCGTTTTGTAGATACATGGAATATGTTTATAAAAAAAAAAATTATCATGAGGTCGAGAGAGACGGAAGTGGGCTGGGAATCTCACATGGTGATTTGCACATTTCCTGCTTTCCCTCGCATCTTCTCCCTATATCGTCGCTTTCGTCGCGTGCAGATCGTTACGAAACGGCTTTTTCTCGCGAGAAAATCTCCACGGTGGCATTTATTAATTTTTTTCATTCCTTTATTTTATTACGGACGAAGAAATCGATCAACAATATTGCCTGAGGACTGGCTCGGATTGTTTTCAACATTGTGAATCAAATAGGGACAAAAAGTAAAATGAAATATTGAAAAAAAAGCATTAAAAAAAAACTTTCAACAATTTCGCACCGCCAGAGATTTTTTTTTCAGTGTTCTTTTTTTTCGGTAAATAAAAGAAATCAATTTTTAAAATAATAGCTTTTATGAATATTGACCAAATTCGCTAAAAACGACGAATCTCGTGAGAAAAATCATCAAATCACTTCATAAGTGGATGCTGAGCCATCATCTCGTGGCCTCTTCGAAGAGGATCCTCGTGTCTTTCTCTCTTATTTCTCCGATCCTCCCTTTTCCGCTTGTTCTCGTAGTAGCTCTCGGAGGAGATCTCCACGAGTCAATCGCAGCACGCATATATATTATATATATATATATATATATATACATACAAAACGGTGTGCTCGTGTGACGAGAGAGATGAGGATCAAGACAACGTGGAAAAGGAAGAAACGGAGTGAGAAAGAAAGTGCACGCGAGTACCGCGGGGAACTCTTAGGGGATACACCGTGGGAAAGAGCCTGCCACTACTTGTGGCACATATAACAGGTATAATATATATATATATATATATATATATATATATATATATATATATATATATATATATATATATACAATATTGTGTATAGTTATGCATGGCATAACGATCACGAATGGCTAAAGAAGAAGAGAGTACGACTGCGCAACGTACGCCCATGTTGAAATCTCATTAAATCGATTTAGGCGGGAATTTTGAATTCCAAAATTGGGAGTTAAAGAATCGATTGTAACATGCACTCATTTTCTCCAGCTTGTAATTCGAATTTCAAGCGATAAGTTTTCACAGCAATGGTTAATCCTGAATTTAACGATTTATAAAGAAATTGTTATTACTGAGGTTAATGCGATGTTGGATATTAAAAAATTCTTATCGTCAAATTAATATTTATAATTTTCATGACTTATCTGAAAAATGAATCTATCATTTGTTTCCTAGTTATAATTTAATTTCCCATTTTTTTTTCCCCCATAACAATATCTTTGGTTGTGAGAAAACTTTACACGAATCTCAGAATTATCTATAAATAAACTATCCCGTATTAATTATAGAACATTCAACCGGTAAATGAGTTATCGGAAGTATGCGGTAAATATAAAAGCATATCGATGGTTAAATTCCATGTAGGGGCTTATAAGCTATGCTTATAACATAACCGATACGCCCCTTTGGCATTAGTTCATCGATATGATTCGATTAATCGGAATAACGGACATTTGTAAAGATAAGAATTCTGATATTCCGTGTGCTTATCCCGTGATAAGAATCTACCTCTCGTATTTTTGATTCGCATTTATGTTGTCAATCAAATTATCATTCATTTCGTTCGAGGAAGAAAACAAACGTTTACTTTTGTAATTGTGCTTTTTATTTACGAGTATTTTTTTTTTTTTTTTTTTCGTATTGATTGATTCGAGAGAGATTCATTCTCAATCTGGCCCCACTACTCGTGTTATATAATCGTGAAATTATTTCAAGAATTTGTTATATCAATGTAGCTAATTTTAAACGAATTGGGAATACTGGTGAAAAATATAAAGCTAGGTATAAATTCGTAAAATTTTGATTCTTGTATGATAATTACATTACAATGTAGATAGAATGTTTTACTATTTTTTTTTTTTTTTTTAGAATCGAGCGAAAAGAAAAGTACGAGTATATTTTCATTCAAGATGTACAAGATAATTTGTAATTTTAAAACATGAATTTAATGAAAGTACGAACTCCGGAGAGGGGAAAATTGAATTCCAACATTATATAGTGGCGCTGGAGAGTATATTATTGATTGTAAAACATCGGGTTATAATCCGAGATCGGTACACGCAATCGTACTTCAAGCACTATATATATATATATATACATATATGTGTGTATGTGTGTTTATGTATATATAAAATAAATGTCTAAAGTGTGTACTGACCTTACACGACGAGTGTTTCAAGTCGCGAGGTAACGAATAATAAACTAATGTAGCCACTAGTAGTATTATAACTGTACTATTGAGAACCAAATATATTACGATAAATTATATCCGCCGTGCATAATTCAAATATATATTATGTATGGATTATAGTATGAATAGTACAGAGTACAAATTACCGAGGACGAAGGATATTCTTTGTCAGATTGCTGGAAAACAATCTCACATTGATTTGCGTCTGACATTCTGTGGATTTATGACCTTTTGGTTGCTAGGACTCGAGATATGAATATTCGAAGATGAGGAAAATAACGATTCATTGATGTATTTTGCCGGATTCGCGGAAAATATGATACCGAGTCAACGTACGAGCGAGCAGAGAAAAATATAAATGATTGTGTAAGTATTAGCGTCAGACGTCCGTGGATTTTTTTGTCGTCGCCAATTTTGAACGAAACAATAAATCAGATATCAATAAAAATTCAAAGACTAAATTTACTCAATAATGGCGACGTAAAAAAGTTACGAAGATTGCTACGATTTCAAGAAAAATCTATAGGGCTTTGAGTTCAAGAATAAAAAATAAAGAAATTCGATACCCAAAGAGAGATTGACATTTTACATAATTCCCTGATATTTCAGGTCCTAGAATCACGTAAGATTTCCCTGGGAGAATATTCCCCCAAAAATTATAAATAAGTAATCAATTATGCAAGCACATGTTCAGTAAAATAGTGAATGGCGTTTATGCCTTTTCGTCCTTCAACCAAATTCGCGCAGTCAGGACAGGCACACATGCACGCTGTATCGATTTATGTGTACATCTTGCATATAAAAAAAAAATTGTAGAAAAAAAAACGTGCTATGCATGGAGTACATATGTGAATTTTATATCATCACATATACATACATGTACCATTTATTATTCATTATCATATGCGTGCATCTGATTTAATCGAGAAATGTTTTCCCACCGGAAAAACGTCCGTTACCTTTGGCGTCACTCGAGTACACGTATGACCCTCGGTACGTTTGAAGCAAAAGCGAATCCTCCAGCCAGCCCCCTTCGATTTTGCCGTTATATTTTCTCACAGCCCTTTTTTTTCACTTCACATAACTGTGTCCGAGAGAGAGACAGAGAGAAAGAGTCTTGCCCCTCAAGAACCTTATTCAACACCTCTAATTCTTTTTTAACGTCTCTCTCACTTCGAGCTGTTCTTTTTTCCCTATATCAACCCGTAGAAAAATGTTTTTTTGTTGTCTGAATTTATCGTCGTATCAAAGATCGATTTATGTATCGAATCTTCAATAATTTTCCCAGCCCGGGCGAGACTAACGTTTGCACAGCTGATCAAAAGAAAAAAAATAAAGAAAAATCCTCGCGAATTTGTTGACTTGAACTCGATCTTCGAGCGATTCAGGGAGCCTCGAAATATTATGAAAAAAAAAAAGGAAATATTTTGTTCTCGTAGTGTCGTAACCTCAAACACACCTGTTTGATTTTTTTCAGGCAATGCTGCGATTTAGGGAAAACTTTACGGAAAATTTGTATCTCTCTTGGGGTAATAGGATCAATTTTGTATGATATTTACTGCTTGGAGTTGTAAAAAATACGTAAATAATGGTTTTTTCGGTGGGTATTCGTAGATTTGTGATGCTTAGTTTAACGTTAGTCCGACGACATTAACCGTGCGCGTGCGAAACAGCGACTGAGACGCCACGAGACGTGCTGGCTACGTTTTTACGCGCATTTGCCCCCGCCCGATCGCTGGCGTTCGAATTTTCGAATGTGCTTAGTACACATGAACGAGAGCTCTCGAGCCAACACACGCTTGAGAGAGCTCAGGGATTCCCCTTCTCCATTTCTCGATCACTGCTGGTGCCGCAGAACGGAACTGATCCTTTCGCACCAACGCGTTTGCTCCGTATGCCCGAAAGTTTCCTACATTACCGACACGCTCATCGAGCGGCCAATTATTCTTCCGAGAGCAGAGGGAAACTCCGAGCATCGATTATTTTTTGGCGTTGCTGTGCCTTTTCGTGAAAGTAAAGGGTTTTCTTTCAAGGAGGCTGGTCACCTAACGCGTAACGATAAGAATTGGTTCAAATTTATTGAGGATACTCGCGAATAGGTATAACGACTCTGTGCAAAATTTCAAGTCATTCCTCTGCATATTTTTCCTGTAATTAATTGTTGAAGTTGTACTCTTATACATGGGCGACCATAGCTAAATCGTTATCTCATGAAATACTTCATAGCAACGTTAAAAACGATGAGAATTTAATGAAAATTGATTTAGATATTCATCACATCTTTGGGAAAAAGTTCGCAAAGAGCGAAATGCTTCATGTACACATAGTTATTAAGAAATTAAAAAAATAAAACAGCTCTCGATGTATTACAATGTTCGCTCGGGAACTTGTAACGCGGACCATTCGCCGATTTTCCCCTCCCGCACAAAAAAATCAATCTTAAAATTAAACGAAATTTCGTTCATTTTTTTTTGTTTAATTTTAAATCCAAAAAAAAAGACGCTCCGAGGGTCAAGTTACATATCGAGTTGAGACTTTACATTTGGCGGAAGTTGATACTATTCGTGGATTTAAAAAAAAGTATTTTCTCTAAAGGCCTATAAATGCCTACTTAAAAAAAAATTCTTCGATGAAGTTCCGTATTGCTAAATTGCTAATTGCTAAATTGCTAAATTGATGCAACGAAAATCAAGCCATCAGTGATTGAGCCAAAAAAAACCTTTCCAATACAAAATTCAAATATTATTTGCAATTGTTTACATTAGTATTTTTCTACTTTAATATATTCTTATTGTCTTCATCAATTGACACGATATTCTCCGAAATTCATGAACAATGTTCAGCAGAAATTATAGGGAAGAAGAGTCATCAATTTTTCTGAAAAATCGCGACGCTCCAGGCTTTTGAGGAAAGTTCATGCAAATATATATATATATACGAGTAAAATATAGCTCGCTAGAGGAGTGATGCGAGAATCTATGTCGATAGCAGTTGCTGCGACACGAAGAACCACTTCCACCAGTTATACTACCTTGCCTGCTAGTCTCAAAGTTGGCCTGGCTCACTTCGTCTTTTGCAGGTATATACAGCGAGTGCATGCAGCAATAAGAGAGAATAAAGCGAGAATATCCGTCGTGATTTCGAGCCTAAAAGAAAGAAAAAAAAAAAATTACGCTTCAAGCATCGGCTCTCTGCACCGTTATTGCTACTTTTCACGAGAATAGGACATGGAACATTTAACATATTATACACTTACATGTGCACAAAACTCTCTGTATTAATTTTTTTCAATAATAATACATCAGTAATGATCGTTATTTGAAAAAATAAATGAATCATAATTTTTTATAATTAAAAAATTGTGTCGATCGAGTTGCAGATTTTCTTTCTAAATTTCTATCATCTTCTATATATTTTATTCTCGTATCGATTCTCGAGACGCTGACGAAAGACATTTTTTCCCTCTCTCTCTCTCTTTCTCTCTCTCTCTCATGAGAATCTCGTTGAACAGTATCCATGAGGACCCAAACGAAAGGGAAAGGGAGAGAGGCATAGAAAAGCAGGCTTGCCTCTCAGGAAACAGCCTTATACAAAAGGTCCGAGCATCTTATACACACACACACACACAAAGTCTCTCGAGAAGCAGTGAAAGGGATCCGGCGAGGCTTCTTTAAGTTTTTGGCAAGCTCTGGTTTTTTTTTCAACCTGAAAGACCACGATCTTTGACTCTTGGAATTTTTTTTTCCATTGGCCTGGGCTAGACATTATTTTAATAATTATAATTAATAATTAATAACAGTTATCTGTTTTTATTTTAAAATTCGGCAAATACTAATAACAAAATAAAAAATTTGAGGTTGATTCTATTTAGGTTTACAAAAAATTCGTAAAATTACTTATTTTTACTGCATCTTAAATATTTTCGAAATAAATAAATAATATTTCGTTCAATTAATAGCAATGATAGTTAATATTGGCTTGAATCCTTATCGAACCAATTAAGCCAATGAGCATGACCATTTTTAAATAGAAACAAAAATTCACTATACATCTCGACGATTTTTGTCGAAAAAATTGTTCAAGAGCAATGAATGTAAGCTCACCAAGTATGAAGGACTTTGATGGGCTATCATAAAGGCCGAAAAATAGTTGAAAGGTTAATTCACCGTATACCATAAAATAAATCGTTACTTTTGAATAAACTCTTTTCGCAATATCTACCGACAAACTTGCTCAAAATTACTAACGATTATTACAAGCTATATTCGCTACACTTTCAGCGAGATGAATCAGTCGCTTGATATATAATCATTTATTCGGGCGGGAGTTTCACCATAATCGTGAAATAACCGTGGGCGCCGTCGTGCAGTGATAAATACTCAAGAAAAATATGAGCATACAAACACGCGTTCTACATGTATACACTTTATGTACTCTCTTGGTCGTTATAATTCTCCGGTACGATGGTAGTTAACGTACTAAATTGCCAATTGAGCAGTGCCGAGGTTCGAGTCTTTTCAACATAGTGACGAGTGCGTCTAGACGGACATCGTAATGATCGTTTTTAATCTCAAAGGGGGAGAGGAGCAGAAAACTCGAGCCGATTGTCACGACGACGTGCTTTAAAGGCGATTAAGAAGAAAGACAGAAATGGGAAAAGGAAAGAACCGCAATTAACGAATAATCATACCACTCAATCGTAATTTATTTTTTTATTTTTTATTATTATTCCTATTAATTATAATTTTTTGCATGTGATAATAACAGCAATAGTAATAATAAGAAGAGAGAAAAATAAATGTACAAGTCAGATAAATTGGGTAATAGAATAGAGCAATAAAAATGTCATTTTCATAATTATATTTTTCGTTCGCACGAAAATAATTTATTCCCCATCTTTGATTATGCCTGAAATATATTTTCCTTGCGAATAATCGTGGATAACGAATAATTCGAGTGTAGAATGAAAACACAATCGGTCTTCCTCGTACGTTCAACTTATGTATGCCTTTCTGCGGTGCACTCGATCGATCGATCCGAGAATAACAAATTCTGCAACGAGAGCTGAAGCCCATTCGATAATCCGAGAATAAACTTTGTGTATTGTATACATATACACAAACCTCGTGTATATACAACACCGCGTATATACACACAGAGGAGTAACGAGATATACAACATTTCAGAGTTATCGTATATACTATATACGACGAAAAATACATTTCACCGAATTTCATAGTTGAGTAAAATTTTCTCTTCTGTTTGTTTTAAAATCACTCAGACTTGGCGTATGGTACGCGTGAATTTTACTGCACCGATGCTAAGTGCATCCGCGTGCACATCACTCTCTGTGCTTCGCGAAAATTTATCTCTTTGCGTCTTTGTTTCCAATCAAAATTGGCGAAAGTGTTCTCGCATATATTATACTCTCATGGCATTAACGATTAGTGCTATACGTATGCACGATTTTCTGCTCCTATATATATATATATATATATATATATATATATATATATATATATACATAAATATAAGTATAGATTATTCAGTCGTGACCGATGCACCAGATTTTATTCGTCATTTTTCCTCAATTTAAATAATTCATACAATAATTTTTTTTTTTTTTTTCATTTTAATTTCATCGCGTAATTATGATAGAAAATACGCTCTTTTTTAATTAATAAAAAATTAACTGAATATTCATAATTCAACGATTAAAAAAAAAAAATTATTCTCATTTGGAAAATTATCATTCGCATCCGTAAATTGTTCAGTCGCACTTTCGCCAAGTATGTATTTCACGATAAATTACACACGTATCGGATAAAATTGATCCGCGAGATGATCGCGTCTGCGAGAATACAATTTTTTCTATCGAATGTACATGAAGTTCGATGAAAAAAAAAAGAGAGAAGGGGAGAAAAAAAAATTCTTCAAGTATCTCGCATGGCATAAAATGAGCGTTAACGAGATGTTAAGAGTGAATATGGCGACGGGGTATATAAAAAAAAAAACGTGCTCGTTTCGTCTGCCGCGAGAAGGAATCGCTCAGACGCCCTCGAGATCGCTCATACATGCACGCGCGCAATATAGCTCGGTGAAAGTTGTTTCCCCATTCTACATCGTTGAGAGACCGGCAAATCCAAGTTTGCAGCAGGTGCATCATCGGTGCTCGCCAAATGCACTCGGAACGATTATAGCACTCGATAAAAATTAAGTAATCGTAATAACGTGAATGACGATGAAAGAAAAAAAGTGAAAGAGAAAAAAAAAAACAATAATTGATTATGATCGAATTTAGTGAAATATCCAATATTCATAGTCGGGGGAAGGAAAATTATTTCTCCCGCGACTCAATTTCAGGAAATGATTTTTTTTTTCTTATTTTTAAGATAGCTGTGTACTCGTTAAATCAGTAGTAAGTTAAAAAATTCATTTAACAAAGTTTTGTTTATTAGTTCATGTTAATGACTGATAATACCAAGGACAATTTGTACTGCGGTATGCGTTATTAGCATTTTAAAAAATTATGCGCTCTTATCATTGGATACGTAGACTGATTTGTGAAATATTCGAAAAAGTCAATTTTTTGGACGAATTTACTATTCATTTGTCAGAATATATTTGATCATATCGAACTTACTCCATCGCTTAAATAGTTTTCTTGAAAACAAAATATTCAATTTTTCTAAATAACCGTGAATAATCCAAAATTAAATTAGCTAAAACCATCGATATCCATATCATTCTATAATGCATTTTTTATGTTACTATAATGCACATATATTCATCATGACTTTTAGCTCGATCCCCATGAAATCTCGATTCGGGCAAACAGCATGATTTCCTCTTCGTCCATTTTTCTCAAAGTTCTGCTTCCTCATATTTCTTATAGGCATCGCACGCGACCAACAAGTTTTGCTCGTTCAATATAGCCAAATATGGAGTCAACCTTCATTCACACCGCAGCTCTAAAAATATACTTGGATGTCATTGAAATCGATTTTTTTTTTAAACTATGTTCAAGTTCACTGTGAAGGATTTCCTCATTTGGGAACATCGATTTTTCAAACAAGTCCAAATTTCGCGTAGCACAATTTTTCCATCATTTTCACAACTATTCATTCAATGAGAAGCTTCTCGATTTTAATTTTGTATTTAAAGTAATCAAAGTAATATTGAAAAAAAAGAATTTTTACGAATAATTGCATTATAGTTTTGTAATAAAAAATTAAATACCAAAAAAACTTGATTACTCTTTTGATTATCGCTGCAGAGGTTTTTATTTATTTATTATTTCGTTTAATATTGTTAATAAATCGTTGAAGGAGCTTGGAAATTCATTAAAAAGGTGAAAAAAAATGTCAAAGTTCTCTGTTTTGATGCGATGAAATGTAGGGAAAGAGTTCCAACCTAGTGGAAAATGATTGGTATCGATTAGGAGTCGATTTCGTATGGAATCGACCCCATACAGGATACACGCGCTACATACTGATACACCTTATAAGTGGATTATCTGGGTTGATGCACGACGATGTGTTCCTCGCTCATTCGTTGCCGGTTTTCTCGCTTCCCGGTCTTCTATAACCCGTATGAGTCATGGAACATGTGTGTGTGTGTGTGTGTGTATTTATATGTAAAGTAAAAAGAGCAACAAACGTACAAACATGGACGTCATCTACGTGTTCTGTAGATTGCACGATGTTATATATAGGTAGGTATAGTCGAGTATGTTATAACGTTGAAAACCAGGAGGAAATAGTACTGGTATCACGAAGAGGTCATTCACACGACGTGTACGCCTTGGCTGTATATTGTATATGAATGCGACGACGACGACGACGACGACGACATCGAAAACACGAAGACTCCGAGAAAGAAGAGCTCGCGAGGAAAAGCACGAGCAATTTGTCCCGTCAATTTTACCTCATCGACGACTCAATGTGCATACATTTTTTTTGTTTCTCTTACAACGATAATAATTGCTCGTTCGACTAATTTTCATTCCCTATCTGATATCCATGGAATAATTTGATATCCACAGATTCAAGGGAATTCAATATATATATATATTAGGGTGGCCCTTAATAGGGGTAAAAAAAAAATTGATCGCGCCGCCCCCCAAAACGGTTCCAAATAATGAAAAAAAAATCTACGCGAAGCCCCAGCTATGTCCGTTAAAAAGAAAACGTGCCTGTAAGCATGAAATTTTCGTAATTTTAATAAAATTCCTTATTTTTTCATAATCGGTGTCATTATTATTTTTTTTTAAATTATGTTGATGTGAAACTTTTTTTGCATCATTGTAACAACAATTCATACGTGAAAATTTGATTCACTTTGCCATTTTCTTACTATTGATGCATAAATAAATAAAGGCATCAACATTTTACTTGACGAAAATGAAGAAAATTAAAAAAAATATTAAATAAAAATATTAAATAAAATTATTGTAATATGCAATCTTTTGAGATATTTCTGTGTTTTAAATAAATAAATTCGTACTGAACGAACTAGTATCGATATCTCATGTGTACATTTTTTGAATATTATGTTTTGATTGATTATATTTGATTTTGATGTGATTAAAACCGTTCGACAACAGCTAAAGCGAACTATTGTTCCAAAATAATATGGTTATTGTATATTGTATATTGAATACTAATATACAATAGCTTCGGAAATTAAAAAAAAAAAATAACTCATAATCTAGATTTAAAAAATCAAAATTTCTCCAATCATGAAGAAAAATTGATAATTAAATTTAAGTTCATGCTTACAGGCACGTCTTTTTTTTAACGGACATAGCTGGGGCTTCGCGTAGATTTTTTTTTCATTATTTGGAACCGTTTTGGGGGGCGGCGCGATCAATTTTTTTTTTGACCCCTATTAAGGGCCACCCTAATATATATATATTTCTTCAATTCAATCTTCAATCAAGCAACTTGCTCAAACTTTCTCGTTAATAATATAATAACGCATGAAGAGGGAGTGAGATGGAAGGGACAATGAAATGTGGGCAAGGTTAAGAAGTGGCAACATATCGGAAGGGCGAAAAAGAGAGGTGAGAAGAATTATTGAAAGTGCAGGATATGTAAAGGACGAGATGAGACGATGGAGCATTTGTTGATATGTAAAGAAAGGTAGAGATTTGGTTGCAGAGAAAGCAAGAAAGAATGCAGAGGGATGGATGGAAGGAATTGATTAATGGGCAATAAAGGGAGAAATGATAAATAAAGATTAAGAGAAATATATTTCAACTCTAATAATCAACATCGATTATTTATTTACGTGAGACGGTTATTAAATAATATTCAATTGATGAGCTTAGTACTTATACAGTGTTGTCATTTCATCGATAAAAGGAAAAAAAAAATCTTCGGTTATGTGAATAACGCTTCCACCGATACAGCTGAATCAACAGAGTCACATTTTGATAAATTATGTATCCGGTACGATCAAGTAATATTATAGTATATTCGAGAGGTGTATCATAGCAGGCCCCTGGTAACTTATACGCTCTCGGTGCGTGTGTCTGACAAGCGCCGAATCAAACCGGAAGTGTGACAGTTCACGTTCGTCAGTCATCCGATCGACACTTCCGCTCGTACGGCCAGACAAACAATGCGTGCAGCCAAACAATGTACGGTACCGAGAGGACCTACATATCAGCAATACAATAACGTTCCGGTCACGTTCGATATTCGATCGTGCAACATTGTCTTGCGTTTATTTTTTTTTTGTTTAATTGCTCAAATTCACTCGATTTGGCTCGGGGGGATTCTGAAATTCGTGCCAAGTAACAGCACGATCATGAAATTTCCTCAAGAATAATACATATGGAGTGCAGAGAACGAGAAAAATAATCCTCAAGGGAGTTAATCAATGGTTAATTAAATTTGAAACAAATTGATTTAACATTGAGAGATAATATATTTAAAATAATTTTATTTAAACTATAAATAAATTCAATATTATCGATGTTCGGGTACGCTCTTCAAGACTTTAAATAACAAAAAAAATATCTTGAATAAATCGATTATGATATTTCTTTCATTGAGTATTGATAATTACTTCAGTGTGTCTCAGTTCCAATTGAATCTCTCTCTCTCCATTTTTATTGACCTGCGTAATATTTTTGTGTTGAAAAAAAAGGATTAAAAAAACGAGGCTGAGGAAAGACGCAGAAGAAGAAAAAAAAAAAAAAAGTACGTCTAGTTCCAATCGTTCGTCGTCTCGTGGGTCGGGACACGCAGCCGAAACATGCCTGTATCTTGCACTATATATATACTATACACGACCGCTATACTATACTATACCGATCGCTGATCAATAAGTCCCCAGGATATCAGACGAAAACTGCACTGCGAGTGCGCGGATAACGTTGTAGCTGTCGCTGGGGCTCGAAAACGACGCCAGATTACTACGTCGCGACGCTCCCGGTCGCGCGCGCACGAGAGCCTTCGCCAAAAGGGGGATGAGCGAAAAGAAAAAGACCCTCTTTTCCTACCTTCTATACCTTCTCCGCCATCGGCCCGAGCCGCCGCGTTTCTTCTTATACACATATACACTCTTTTTATTTCCTTTCTCCTCAACACTCGTTATAAGACGCGTCTTTCCACTATCACCTTCACACGAATACTACAGCTCTCGTATTCTTATATCTTCGTATTTTTCTTCAGACCTTTTGTTTGATCATCAAATTATCATAATATTAAAATTTTTGATTTTACTTTTGGTTAGTTTTTGACGATAAATTTTTATTGTTTTTTTTTTAGGAATATATTAACAGTTACACGGTCGTATAAATAAGCTTAATTAGCGACAATTTTTATTTGAAAATTAAAGTTCGTACTTTTTTTTACACTTGTCCGATATCCAGAAATGAAGGATGAAGAAATTTCTTCTTCATATATTATTATGTAAGGATGTCTCACATTTGCATTTTTCTGTACGTGTTTTGTTTTTTTCCCCCAAAAAATTTCTGTTCTCCACCGCCCCTCGTCGTAACTCATTCAAGCTCCACGCTGATTCTTCAAAACTTTTTTGCAGTTCATGGCGTACCCTCGTCATCCCTTTTGCTCCGTATTCAAAAATCTTTATGATCAACGAAGTTCATAATTTCTTATTTAATTAAAAATGATAATGGATTTCATTGGTCAGCTCCTGCGAATGACAAATACCATTGTTGTAACAACGATGAAATCATAAGAGCAAATAAAATGAAAAATATATATATATATATGTATTTCTCGACCGAAATCCTTGGGTCTGGTAATGAAATTGTTGTTACCGCGTTGGCTCGGAAAACTTTGTCGACGATATAATAAATTTCATCGACTAATTTCATCTTCCGTCGTCTCCATCGAATCCTCTATATACGTTTCGTTTAGGGTTTTTTTTTAATCCTTGGATTTGAAAACTTTACCTCATTCTGCTCACGTCACGCGTCCCTGTTTACCCGCACCCATATACGTTTTGTCTCTCTTTCCATGCCACGCGTTGATCTTTCAAACTTGCATACGTCCGTCTCTCTCGAAAATCCCACACGATTCATTGCACTCCCACTCCTCTGGCAAAATCCTCCCTGCGTCCCTCTTTACACCCCTATCCAGGACCAATATCATTCAAGCTCTGTCAGCCAACCCCTCCCCCCCCCCCCCCCCCCGCCCTGTCCCTCTTTCATCTCCACCCCTATCGCAGTCATCGCAGGCTGACGGCAGCGGTTACCGCTCAACCGCAAGCGCTGTATATCTCGTTTCTCCCCTCAACTCTTCCAAGCCCTCGATGTATTTTTACCCTTCGCCAACCCTCTCTCTCTGGTGCCCTCCCGAACTTCGACTCTCCATCTCGGACCTGCTCTCGCCTTCGAACATTTCCTATACACGTTATCGGATCATTTTTCCCGAATTTTCCGCTTCAAAACGAAAATCAAATTTATCGCGAAGAGATGATATCGAGTCGTTTAACCGAGTCGCCGAGTTACTCGACAAATGATCCTGAAAACTCGAGGATACTTTGAAAATCTTTTCTTTTCTCTTTCATTCTCTCGGTCAGTAAAAAAGATTTTTATTCCGTTGTTTTTTAAATGGAAAAATAAATAAATGACAACCCTGATGTATGAAGATTCTAATTTAAAGATAAAGCAAATATATTAATTAATGTTTTACTAAATTAGTAAATAAATGATGTTATTGTGTGCTTGGCACCGAATCCATACGGAAAATCCTTTAAGGAGTGAATTATGTATATTTTTTCTAATTAATTAATGCATTTTCTAATCCAGGCTTACTTGAAGGTGGTCTTCGTGCAATTGCGTTTATAATGAGAATTTGTTGAAATTTAAAGTGGACGAAAAGAATGCTGGTACCCAACTTCTCGTGAAATTTAAAGCAGATTGACCGATTCCAACTCGAGATATTCAATGTCAAAGTTAGCAACCATTACGTGTAGAGCATATACAGCAAGCATTGCTGTACCCTGATACTAGCACGGTTTTTTAAAATATTACAACTAAACGCATAACCAGATTTTGATAAAAAAAAAATTGTAGACGGGAGAAGACTATTATTCACATTTTTAGGAAAAAAGAACAAAATTATTAACCGTTTCGTTTACGAACGACGATTACAAAAATAATGCAATATGAATGAAAATTCGACGCGCAAGCTGCATATTCTATGGTTTGAATTTATCTGAATATGCACGGTTCCATGTGTAACAGCCATTTCCGTACAGACTCAATCAAAAGTTCGCTGCATATGACCACTAGGGCCGTGTACATTTTTTTATCATGTGGTACATCGGAAATTTTCTCGTACTATTGTAGCACAAGGACTACCTTAATTCCCACGAATTTCCCATTGAGATGAACATTGCTTGAAAGCATCGTCAATTCTTTTTTCGTTAGTGCACAGTTTCAACATAAACTCGAATTACGAGTAAAAATGCTTTTCTTTTTGTAATAAACAAAATTCTCTTCCACCCTTTTTACCACCGAATCGCCCACTCTTTCTTCTCTCTCTCTTTCTCTCTTTATTCTCTTTCGCACATAACCATACGATTGCTCCGAGCTTCGAGCTGCGCTTTCGGCGCCGAAGCGAGCTTTCGCCCGTTTTCACCGCTGTACCTTGAGCGACGCTGCTGTCGTCTGGTGGTGCTCCACTGGATTTCTGTTTCACGCTGAATAAGCGGTCTCTCACGAAGGGCACCGAACAACCCCGATTCGGAAAAGCTTCGAGAGAATGTGTGAGTGAGAGTGAGAGAGAGAGAGAGAGAGAGAGAGGGAGAGCGAGAGCTTTCTGCGTCGGGGCTCGGGGACTCTGCGCGCCGACATGTCTCCGGAGTGTCAGCCTCCGAGGCGAACGAAGACCGTCGCGAAAAACGAAAAAACCAAGAAGAAACAAAAAACGAAAAAAAAAGATATAAATACAATTCTCACGGTCGTGTAAGCTCGAATAAGGTGAATTGATTGTTCGTTTATCTCGCGAATTCTGTCTGTTTACGCATTGGTGAATCCTCCGATGGTCAAGAAAAGACACAAGAGAGAGAGAGAAAGAGAGATGGAGGTGAGGTGAAAATTTAAAACGACAACAACCCCCAAAAGTGTAAGAGAAAAAAAGCAACAGACGACGCGTAGCGAGGAACGAAAATAAACGAAGAATCCTGACTTTCGTGGATAGTTCTGGGAGAATTTTTCAAACTACCGACACGAGGAGCTTTCATGGAAGAAACATTTTTTTTTTTTTTTCATTCGTTGACAAATCATCATTGAAACTATCCTAAAGTTATCGCGAGCACCGAGAAGGAACTCGCTGAACGAAAAAGTCTCAGCCTGGCGACAGGGAGGAACGAGGAAACAGGAAGAAAGGACCGCAGTGATTGTTCGCAAGCTCGCGTTGGTCCTCTCGCGAGTATCTCGAGAGATTGTGTACGATCGCGGTACGATTGTACTCGATGAAGAAAAATATTACGAGAAAATCATTTCGCGAACGAAAAGTGAGACGACGAGAGAGATAGAGTGATATGAAACAAAAGTAGACTCAATGTGACACAGGATAGTGACAATTATGATCGTGACGATAGAGAAAGTTATCGAGGAAAAATACGATAAAAAGCAAATACGTGATCGGTGAGAAAATGAATAATTTCGATACGAAAAAACGACTTGCCAAAATCAGGGAATAATGATAATGACAGCTACCTAGCTTGTGCTGTGTTTTCTTTTTTTTTTTTTTTTCTTTTTTGTGAAGAAATATCGTGATAATTTCATCAGCAATGATTCTGCGTTCTTGATAACGTATATATACAAATATTTTTTTTTTTTTTTTTTTTTTAAATTATTGAAAAATGTTAATTCAGCTGGACGAGAATGATATGGAGAATCGTGTGGGAGCTGGCTATAGTGTTGCCTGAATAGTCGGAGATAGGGAAACGCGGCTGGTCGAGTTTATCGCGTCGAATCGCGGAGGGGTGTGTCGGTATCGTGCAAAAGCTTTTCTCCCTCTCTCTCTCTCTCTCTCTCCCATCTCTCTTGCTCTCGCGGTTTTGGTCCTTATCGGCGCGCGCGCGCGCGCGCGGGCGTCAGGTGCGTGCGCGCTTTTCCGTATTGTCCTCGGTTGCCTCTGTCTCGTCAACAAAAAAAAAAAAAAAAGAAACAAAAAAAAAACACCCCACCGATGACGAAAGAATCTCACCTGTCCTCGTTTCTCGATCACGAACGCTCCGCAAATATTTAACTTTTTTTTTTTTTTACTATTATTATTTTTTTCGATCTTCACTCTCGTCAATTAACCGCGATTGATCCAATCGGATAACCGATATTTTTCGAGCATATAAATATCCTCACTGAATGTTTTGTCTTCAGTTTCAGGCCAAGATGAAAATTTTAAATTAAAAAAAAAAAAAAATGAAAACACTTCATCAACGTTTTTAATTCGCTTTTGATGATGCAAGAGTCGTGATTAAATCGCGTGCGTCGATATATTATGTCGTGTCACAGGGCTCATATTAACATGAGCGACGCACGGAAAGTCTCTTATCATATAACGGAATATATACATTGATATAATTATGCGTGGCAGCTGTCGTGTGACACGAGATTTTTAACAGTCGTGTGTTTTTTTGAGTGGCAGCTCGAGGAAGAGCTATCTGAGTGTTTTTTTTTTTTTTTTTTTTCACCGTGACACACTCTTCATTGAAGCGCCAAAAGGGCTTTCTTCTCTCTTCGCGATCAGTCTGATATTTTAAGAGCTTTTTGTCTCGTTGGGGGTGAATAAAAAAAAAACAAAAGATTATTTCAAACTTTCCTCTCATTGTTGATACGATAAATCGTGCGCTCGCGTTGGTCAAAACGTGGTGCTGGAGTGCCAAATCCTCTGGGGAGTGAGGGGCGGGAGGGGGGCGAGGACTTTGCGGAGGCCCGATGCCCTGATCGACCATCGAACTTGCGTTCATGAAGCTCGACTGCCCTGACTCGTCGAGTGAGTAACGAAAGAAAATTTATTTGAATGAAAAAAAAAATCAAAAACAAGAAAATACATGAATTGGGAGTTTGAATGAAAATGTTTTTTTTCAATCATTGGGACGTATAATGCAGAGTATGTAAAAATAATGAGGATGTATTTTTTATTTTTCGTTAAAAATTACGTGGACAATTTAATTTCACGGATTTTGATAAAAATATATAGATATAGTGTAACATGTGTGGGGTCATAGTGTTATAGTTTTCAATTTGTTATATTAACGGCAATGTTGATTCAAATAAAAAGGTAAAAAATACGTCCTAAATATTTCTCCTAAAATAGTAACAGATTATGAAATAAAAAAATTTCATTCAAACTTCCAACTCGTAATAATCTTCATTCAGTCAGGTTTGCCGCAAATTTCATTATTTTGGACTTACTTTCGATTTTTTGTTTTATCTTTACAGCTGTAATTATATTATTCTTACATTTGCATTTTAATCAAGACTGGCACTTGTCGAAATTTATTTAAATTTAAATTAATTGAGAATAAACAAGATTATTCGGATTCAAGAACTTTCTATTTAGTTTTTATCATTTATTTTTATCATGCAATGAAAAAAAATGATAAATTCTGTGAAATTCAACCAGATTTATCCAACCTAAATTTCTTCATTTTACGAAATATTTTGTTTTTTTCCACATTCAGTTTTAAAAAAGATCTTTCTTGTATATTTTTGTACTTTTTTCCATATTCGTTTTTTACATAAATACGAGAATAACATAATCTATGGATTGGAAAGGTTTTTTATTTATCTTTTTTTGAGATTTTTCGTAACTCTGTCACAAGTATAGCGAGTCAAGAGAGTGAAAAAAGATATACCTGCCGAAGAAAAATCCCTTTGACTACGTGGCGTGAATGGTCTTGTGAAACAGTGGGATAATCCGGGAATTGTGTGAGGTGTCAATGGCTCTCGTGTGAGGATTGAACGAGAATGAGTGATAGAGGGAGAGAGAGAGAGAGAGAGAGAGAGAGAGAGAAAAAGAAAGAGAGAAAGAGATGAAACAGCCTCATCTCTCTCGCGGGCTTGATCGACCGCACACATTGCTCGTGGTCTCGTAAAACCCTCGAATTCCGACTCGTGTTTCGTACTTTTTCGCTTCCCCTTTCTATCTGCCAAGTTTGACCGATAATCTGTACTTCCGTATACGATGTGAGACAAAGAAGGATCGTTCTTGGTCAAAATTCAAGCCAAGATAAAAATTAAAAAACAGCGAAGAAATGAGAAAAAACTTAAATCAAAGTTTATTTTATTTTATTTTACTTTACGATTGATAGTTTTCAATTATGACAATTGACGATGTTTTGTAAATTCTCGAAAATTGACAAGTCAAAGAATCATTATAGTAAAATGAATAAAGCAGATATCATTATATATAGAATTATTATTTATATAGAGTTATAACTACGAAGAATTGTTTTCCAATTCCATTGGAAAAATCAAAAAATTAATGCCACTCCATTTATTTTTCCATATGAAATTAAAAAATTTAATTACAACCTTCTCTGGGTATGACACACACGTTACAGATCAGAAATGATAACATAAAAGACACGACAGAAAATCGAAAGTTTCGCGATCTGATAATAGAAACGTAATGGCATTGGTGTAAGTAGTTACGGTCAATTATTGATCAGACGTAGCGTGTAATCGCGATATTGTATTTCAACGTTGCGAGCATATGGTTAGTAGTACCAGCAATTCGAGAATAGTCAGAAATTTCGTTCTCCCTGACCTCAGCTATTGGTCACAGTAATTGCGTGATTGGACAATCCGAATTTCAGTGAATAGCGTCTAATTTTCTTCACAATCGAAGATTAATGTGTCTTCGTGTCTTTTATGCATCAATTCACCATCTCTTATATATATATATATATCACTTTATCAAACGTGGATAAAATTCGCGAAGAAAAAAAATGGCGTAACTAAAAACACTGCTGGAATAATGAATCAATCGTGTTTCCTTCAAATATTCACCCTTGCAGGTCATAAAAAAAATTCATTCTCTGGCACTTTATCGGCTGCTCGAATATTCCAATTGGAGAGGAAGGATTCGACAGTGTCATTGTCTCAAAATACCGCGGAGATAAAGCCCGAGGTCAGGTTACAATTTTTTTTTTTTTTTTCAATCATCGACATTAGAGATTTGTTCGTGCGGAATAAAATGTATTCATCTCAGAGAAAAACATTCAATTGAATAAGTAGGCTTGAGCTTACCGAGCTTACTCAGAATTACGTGATATAAGGAAAATCGAAGTAGAGAAGAAACGTGAGAAAAATCGTGATATCGGATGGAAAGCTTGCAACAATGTAGTGTATAGTTTCGAAGAAGAGAGGACGTACGATTGAATCGATTGGACAGGGAACACGATGCGTCTCGAGACATTAACAATTTAATGCCGAAGGCACATCGACGTTCCATCGTGTAGTTGAATTCCCAGAGCTACGGATGTATTTTAGTGCATACTCAAATTGACTGTAAATGCATTGGCTTGGCTATGGAACAGTACACATTGATTTATGAAGAATGATTTTTAAAAAAGTCTACAAAAAAAATGCTCACTGTTGGTATTCTGGCAAACAAAGAGTCTCAATTGATAAATAGGTTTTTTTTTTTAAATAAACAACGAATCAAATAATAATTCCAAATCCAAATATAAAAATTATAAATATTATAGCAGAAAATTCATGTATTTCTTTGTTCATTTTGCCAATTCAATATGTCTACCTCAGCCATAGTTACTTCGAACAGAAAAAAACGCGGGGGAATTTGAAGAAAATTAAAATAAAAAAAAAAAAAATCGACGAATCGATAGATATTAAATACGACGAAGAAATGAGAGAAGAGAAACGCTCACGTGACCCCACTCGTCGTTGCATTCGTCTGTTACGTATTCAACAAGCAGAAATCCTTGAAGTTGATGCATAGATGAGAATATTATATATGTATAGCAAATGAACGTTGGCACTGGGAATACGAAAATCTCTCAGAGTGTACAGCTCTCGGTGAGGCTCTAACCGCTATCATTGCTGGGAATTACTCCAGATGCGCGAAACTCCCGGCCAAACGAGGACAACGACGACCACGAACGACGACCGCTCGCTTTTATATGAAGTTCTCAACGTCCGTATACTATCCTCCTCTTTCCCCGGCATGGAAATCATAATTGCTTGAATTTACCGTTTGCTGAATGCACAGAAATCGATATGAACCTTCTCTGTTCATCGAATTCATACACACAGCTCGTTCCATCACGATTAATTTACAAACTTATTGCTCATTTGATTCTTTTGATTGTTTGCTTCTCGTACAACAAAAAGTTGTTTCAAGTTCGACGATGCACTTTTCAGTTCTTATGCATTTCTTTTTTTTTTTTTTTTTTCTAACTTTCAATCGTTTCATTGAATTATTCTCCTTTTATTAAAAAAAAATATATATATGGGACATTCCACGTCAACTCAGCCACCCCGTTCTTTTTATTGTCTCGAAAAAATTATTCAGTATGGGCATTTCAAAGGACAATATATCCATGACATTTTACCAAAATTTCATCCCCCCCACTATTGTTGGTTCTCGAGATAATGATTAATGAAGTCTCAATTTTGTAAAAACCATAACTTCGTAACTACTGATCGGATTTAAACGATTATATAAAGAATCTTTTTGTATTTTTTTCGCCCTTTTTGAAAAAAAAAAATATGCCGTCATTGGAGAAAAGTTCATTAGACAGTTTTCGGGGAAATTTTTCGATTTTTTTTTCCACGAAAGGGCCAATCGGAATTCTACTCAGTATTTTTTTTTCTGATAGAGGGAGGCAATACACAACTCCGCAGGATTTTTTCAAAATGGAACAAGGCATCAGTGACGAGGAAACAATTGTTTTTTTGTTAATTTACCCCGAAAACTGTCTAATGAGCTTTTATCCGATGATGACATATTTTTTTTCGAGAAGGGCAAAAAAAAAATAAAAAAGATTCTTTTTTTAATCGTTTAAATCCGATCAGTAGTTGCGAAGTTATGATTTTTATAAAATTGAGACTTCATTAATCATTATCTCGAGAACCAACAATACTGGGGGGATGAAATTTTGGTAAAATGTCATGGATATATTGTCCTTTGAAATGCCCATACAGAATAATTTTTTCGAGGCAATAAAAAAAAACGGGGTGGCTGAGTTGACGTGGAATGCGACATACATAATTTGGTTATAAATTGATAGAAAATTTTTCGTTTATTTTTTTTACTGCTTAACTTTACTGTGCAATTTTGTTTATGCACAAAGATTTGTTTCATCGATTTTTCTTTTTCTTCTCGTTTTTGGTTCTCTGCAGCAGCCTCGCGTTCACTTGTGGTTACTCTTATACGCAATAATGAGTACAGTCGATGAAACTCATTAGTCTCTGAACATGAATGAATTTCCGTTCAATTTTACCTCGACGAATGGGGGAAAATAAGCGAGAAAGACAGGGAGACAGCATTATGAAATTAAATTATTTCTCATTCTTTCATATATATGCGAACAGCAGCTCGTTCAATGAAATTTTTGCAATCGAATGAATAACGAAGAAGGCGAGATTATTGTCATACGTGAAATTATTTCTCAAGCAATCTTAATTGTCTGGAAAATTTTATAAAATACTGTGAGCAATAAAATATTTTTTGTCCTTATTAATTTTTATCGAGCGAATAGGAAACACATATATGAGAAAATATAAAAAAAAAAAAATTGATAGGAAGATGAAAATTACTCGATTCAGAACACGATATTGGTATATGCTTCTCCGAGGAACTGACGGATTCGCAGGACTGTATTCCGGGTTGCTAGACTTGCAGGCGCGATGCTTATAATTTCTAAATGCTTTTAGCATAATTTCTTGAACTAAGAAATGATAAAAAATATTCTAAAATAATTTCAAATAATCGTTAATTATTGGTTTTACGAAATATTGATTACCGTAGATTAATCATGAATTTTTAATAAGCTTTATAGAGGAAAAATCTTATGAGATTGATTGATTGAGTCTTTCAACGTTAATTAATTGAAAAACACTTTTTTACTACTTTTTGTTTCATAAAAATATTAGCTATTTTGTTGTAATTAATACTCGAGTGAAATTTTTCATTAGAAATGGTTAATTGCGAGATTTTTGTATTGTCTTATCAGTGGGCGTGCGGGGGTGACTGGAGTGATGGGATGGGGCCAGAGCCCCATGGAGTTCGGGTAGACCCGTCTCCGGCCCAGCTCCCCAGCCCCCTCCGCCATCGTTATCGTCACCGCTCCTGCCAGAGACGCAGAGGGCCACCACGAACGCGATGGAGGCCCATAGCGCCCAACGCGTCCAAAGACCTTGCGCCTTCGACAAGGTATGAAATATATTTCATCGTAGTTCATTGATCAAATTTTCATCATTATCTTGCAACATCGAGAAGTATTTTTTTATAAATAATTTTTTTTTTATTCGTGAAATTCGTGTTAAAGGGATAGTAAATATTTTTTATTCCATCAGTAACATAATAATCTCAATCGAAAATATTTTTACGTCATACTCCTTATTGTAAGTAATCAAGGCAAAAATTATTAACAAAAGAAATATCGTAATGTAGTAAAAAAAAAAAATAATAAAAACTGAGTCATTGAATATGCCATTAAAAATTTTTAATTTCAATCTTTTTAAAAATTGTTTCTCTCGTAGATGGAGGGGCTGGTGCAGGAGATGCAAGACTCTGAGAATGGGGTGCCTGTACGCAGTCAGAAACAATTTCTCACCTCAATCCCTTCGGCGTTCATGGGTGAGTGAAATTGTCGTTATATGATATCGTGGCTAAATTTCCTTATCGACGAATCCACGAGGAAAGTTTTTGCGAAAAATTACGATGAAAATTTGAATGAAATTGTTTATGTCTAGGCTACGACCTCATCGAATGGTTGATCGATCGACTTAACATCGATGAATCAGGTACGAATCATTGATATAAGAATTTTTTTTTCTTTAAGCTCGTTGATGTTACTCGAAATCGAATCCCCTATACATGATTGTTCAATGTTGCATGGCCCTGAATAAAAAAAGCCCATTGTTTAATTAAAAAAAAAAAAACTTTTATTTAATTCGTGAAACAAAGGTTTGTTATTTTTATTCCGACCTTCCTTTTTTTTTTCTTCTCAGTTTCATTCTCACTCGATAAATTTCAATTAGTCGTTAAATCGTAACGGAAATTATTTGTAAAATTTGATACGATAAAATTTTTTGTTTAATTTTTCCACCGACGAATTCAATTTAGTTCTCGTAGACAAATCGATGTGTGCATGATATGTGCAAAGATCGTTAGTGACGTGTTTGAATGTACAGACAAATAATGTAAGATATTCAATACGTTGTATGTTTTGGGAATTCGAGACACGTAAATTTAACGTACTTTTCACCGTCTCGTCGTTTTACTTACGAAATTCTCGAACACTTTTCCACGCAACAGCTCTCGTACGATTCCTCGTTTGAGTATTCATCCCACGGTACCTGCAACATGTGTGTCCATTCATCGTGCATTACAATTATTTTTCTATCTCAAGGATATTAAACGACGATTTTAACAAATTAAAAATTAAACCTGAACTGCTCTATTCAATTAATTCGTCCCAAAAAATTTCATTAGTTCATAAATTTTATCTGTTTATTTATTTAAACGCATATATATATATATATATATTGATAAATATTTCATTCGGTTAGCGTGGTCTCAAAATTTAAATGACCAAAAAAAAAAAAAAAAATTGTAGATTATTTCGATAATGAAAAATTCTGTTAGGGCACATTCTGGATTATACTGCCAAGGTAAAAGTTGCCAAATTTGTCTTATTGAAATTTTCTAGAAATGAATTTTAAAAAATAAAAAAAAAAAAATCCTTCGTCATTCAAAATACTGTGGTGAAATGTTTTTTTTTTTATTTTCCATCTGTGGCACGAATGAAGATTTTGATACAATTCACTATTTTTCAAAGCTCGATGTAAAATGTCTGTTGCACCATGAATGTTCAGCATGCTAATATTATTTTGTTTCGTGATCAAGCACATTCTTATCCCATTATAAACAAAAAAAAATCTATTATTTTCATTTTACTGAGATATGAACTGACGTTTTGATTACCGACAGCAGAGGCGGTCCACTTGGCTAATCAACTTTGCCAGTATGGCTACTTCTTTCCGGTGAACGATTCCAAAACTCTTACTATAAAGGACGACAGCTCACTCTACAGGTTTCAGGTAAACATCGAAGTGAATTAACCTTAAACGCAATTAAAACCCAGACGTTTATTATTTTCTACTATAATTAGGAATTAATTGAGGTATTCGTTGATCACGGGTAACAAGCTAATTTGATTTTTTTTTTTTTTTTTCTAGACACCATACTATTGGCCATGGCAACACAGAACACCCGACAACGTAGAATACGCTATTTATCTTGCGAAAAGAACTCTGAGAAACAAGCAACGTCATGCCCTCGAAGATTACGAGATTGTGAGTAAAATGTACAACGAGCAAAAGGTTCAATAATTTTCTCATACATGACGATAAGTATGAGAACGAAAAAAAATATTATTTCAGATTCGTTAAAAGACAATTTTCAAATTGCTATAAAAAATTAATTTAAAAATATGACACAATTTTTTGAATTATAACTTTTATTCATTCATTGATTAATTATCATTTTTTAAATTGTTAACTTTCGGTGCAGGAAGCCTTGAAAAGTTTGCGACAAAATTTGCAAAACAAATGGGACATTATACAGCTTCAGGCCGAGGAACAGGTAATTATAGTTCGAAAAAAATTCAAAAATTTTCTTAATACGAATTTTTACGAAATCGTTAATTCGCAGGTACGATTGTCGAAGGAGAGAAAGAAAGGCGATAAGATAGTCAGTGACTCGCAGGAGAGAGCATTCTGGAGGGTTTACAGGCCTCCACCGGGCTATCTCAGCAGTCTCGAAGTGGTGCCGGTGCCAACGCGTGGACGGCCAGGAGTTCCGAGACCGCCGTTGCGTAAAAGAACTTTGAACGATTTGCAACGCGAGGTTAGTCGCGAATAAACAATTTTTTTTCTTTAATTGTCACTCAAGTATTTTTTTTCCTTTTTTTTTATTCAAATAAAATTGAGGTCTTTTGGCAAAAAGAAAAATCACGATCGTGCTGTCAAAGTTAATTGTCTGAGGCAATGAGAGATTAATTTTCCTTCAATCATGATATTCGTCTGCAGGTCGAGCTTTTACGAAACAGTTTGACACGCACGAGAATAAAAGTTTCGGTGGCATTGGAAAATTTGAAAACCCATTTTGAGACTTATGTCGAGTACGATCCAATGATAATTCAGCCGCAACCATCTAATCCATGGATCACCGACGATCATACGTTCTGGCAGCTCAACAGCCCACTGTCAGTCAATAAAAAATTAATTATTCATCAATTCGACGTGTCGATAAATCGTTATACAGCGTTTAATTGACAAAAAAAAAAAAAAAAACGATCGATTGATCGCTGCATTTTTCACAGGGTTGAAGTTCCTACGGAAAAACGGGTCAAGAGATGGGCATTTTCGATGGAAGAAATTATGTCCGATCCGACAGGTGAACGAATATCCCTAATTCGTAATTAAATTGAAATAAAAGCAAATAAATAAGAATTTAACAATTATACTTTCGATCAAGGCTTGCAAGAGTTCACGAATTATCTGAGAAAGGAATACAGCCATGAAAACATAAGATTCTGGTTGGCGGTTAAGGATTTGAGGCACAGCTTTCAGGCACAAATATCCGACAAAGTCAACGAAATTTTCAAGTCAGTGAAGGATTCGAAAAATCTTTCATTATATAAAAAAAAAAAAAAAAAGAAATTCATAGATTTATTTATCTTCAACGATAATTTTTATTAATTTTCTGCAGGGAATTTCTGGCTCCCGGTGCACCCTGCGAAATAAATATCGATGGTAAGACGATGGAAAAGACTCATCAGGAAATGAAGAATCCAAGCCGATTCACATTCGATTCAGCCGCCGAGCACGTCTACACGCTTTTACTAAAAAAAGATTGCTATCCGAGATTCATACGTTCCGATCATTATCGAAGTCTCTTGGCAGCTGGGGTTCAGCCTCTTCAGAAAAAAAGGTTAGGTCTCGTTGATTCGATTATTTTTTAAATTAAAAAAAAAATGATAATAAATAAATGCATGATCAAATGCATTTATCAATATATAATATATATATATATATATATTAGGGTGTGCGGAAAAAAAACAATTTTTTTTTTCGGTTGCATCCACCAAAAAAAGTTGAAGTAAGGTAAAAAAAGAAGAATCCTAAAACGGGAGGTAAAAAAAAAAATATTTCGAACGGCGCCCTGCATTTGAATATTTTCCATAAGAATAACACAGGAAAATATTGGGATTTCTGAATGTCGTAGTGCAACTCGTCAGAAAAAAATCACACAAAGATGTCATTAACATATTCTCATGGAGAATCGAATTCCCTACAAAAAAAGTTCTTACGAAAAATTAGCTCGGAACAACCGTTCAAGTGGAATATAACGCGAATGAATATAGTGGAAATAACGCTGTCTGAAATTGAATTGATAGGAAAAAAAATAATTCAAAAGGCTGTAAAAATCGAATTTTTCGCTTTACGAAAAAACTTTTTGGGGGTTTTTTTTGTAGAGAATGTTCTGCTCTAACATACTTGCATGAAATTGTTCTCAAATTATTTCTCTTATACAAAAAAAAAACCAAGTACAACAAGAAATATAAAAGAAACGACGTTCATCATTGATCGTGTTTAGAAAAGCTTTATTCAATGAATTTGGTTTAATAAGATAGAATAGGTTTTTTTTACATTGTAATGCTTAATAATCATCGTTTCTTTTTTTAAGAGTCTGTTTGTTGCAATTAGGGTATTTCTATCGATAATTTTGCACTATGCCCAATAAATATTGTAGCTGCTCTTCGTTTTTTGTTAATGAACCGTTATATGCTTCTATCAAAGCGACGTTGTTAGAGCAGAACATTCTCTACAAAAAACCCCCGAAAAGTTTTTTCGTAAAGCGAAAAATTCGATTTTTTATTTGTTCATTCGCGTTATATTCCACTTGAACGGTTGTTCCGAGCTAATTTTTCGTAAGAACTTTTTTTGTAGGGAATTCGATTCTCCATGAGAATATGTTAATGACATCTTTGTGTGATTTTTTTCTGACGAGTTGCACCACCACATTCAGAAATCCCAATATTTTCCTGTGTTATTCTTATGGAAAATATTCAAATGCAATGCGCCGTTCGAAATAATTTTTTTTTTACCTCCCGTTTTAGGATTCTTCTTTTTTTACCTTACTTCAACTTTTTTTGGTGGATGCAACCGAAAAAAAAAAAATTGTTTTTTTTCCGCACACCCTAATATATATAAATAAATTAATATATATATATAAATGCAAAACAAATAAATGAATTATTCAATGATTGAATAAATAAATTAATAAATTAATTAATGAACGAATTAATTAATTCTGATGGATTTAAAAAAAAAAATTAAATTGCGTAATTGCATTGATTTCAGATTTTTCGGGTTTGGTGGACAGGCGAAAAAGAAGATATCGACGAGTGCAGCCCCGATGCCGGGAAGCTTGCAGCAACAGCACGGTAATTCCGGTGGTAGACGACGCGGAAGTGATCGAAGTCTTTCCGGTTCGGCGCACGAGCTTGCTGTTTGCGGTGTCCGGGACGTAACGAGTACACCGAGAGTTCCCCATTCACACAGCCAATCGAATCTCACCGATATACCATACAGGTAAGCAATCAACGAAACAAAAAATAAAAAAAAAACAATCACAATGTCACCTGCCATTTTTCTTTCATTTTCGTATAAAATAAGGAAGCAAACAAACGAAATAACAACCCTGAGCGGTAATAAAGGGACGATTGACATTATCCCCGAGAGTATTCGTGTCAGGATCAAATATAATTTTCTTAATATTCATTAATTCATTATGAAACGTGAAATGAGTTCGAAAAAAAAAAAAATGTTTAATTCCATCTCGTAAATATTAATTTCGATCTATGATGGAAATTTGTGCCTCCTGTTGGAGAGACCAACGTGGCACATTATTCGTTCGATACTCCTACGTTGTCTGTTGGGCTGTTGATGATGAGATACAAAAAAAAAAAAAAAAAATTGCATTCTCATCCCTGCGGTATTTTCAGGGGAGATCTGGCTCGTCTAGTTAACATTCGATCGAGGCCTAGTCCACGTAGCGTTCAGTAAGTCTACGTAAAACGATGATTGCTGGTCGTTAAATTTTATATTTTTTCATAAAATTCATGTTTGAATTATTCTGCAATTAAAAAAAAAAAAAAAAAATACATTTATATATGTTTACAAATTTATGTCTATACTGTGAATCGGATTGCGATTAATGTCCTTAAGAATGATCGAGCAATCGTGGAACTGGTAAATTCAGCCATGAAGTTTAAAAAGTTTCTGTGCTTATTGGATTTTTCGTTTTTTTTTCTTTCGTCAAATTTTCGATCTGATTTTACTGGTTCGATCGTTCTTAATATTGATATTTAATATTGATTTTTTTTCTTTTTCTATTCGGCGTTATGTATGGTGTCTCAGCTGTGGTTAATTTTATATAATAAAAAAGCTTTTTTTTTTATCGCGCCTTTGAGTATACAACTCCCGAGAATGATTTACATTTAAGAGTGATAATAATAATCTGACGATTCTCCTCCTGGTATAAGAAATACGAATAAAAAAGAAAAAAAAAAAAAAAATGGTGCGAATGCAAACTTGCACATTTTGCTTCCTCACAAATTTTCGTCATTCACTAAAGTTTACCTCTATGGGGAAAACAAGACTGTTTAAATTTTTGCACTCTTTTTTTGTTCTCCACTTTAGCTTGACAGTTTGAGTTGTTACTCAAGTAAAAAGGTCTCCGGATATCTCAATGTATAATTGTTGAAATTTTTTCGATTATTCTGCGATGTATCATTGAGTAATTTCCAAAATACCCAAATTTTTCGAAATTGCCTCTGCGATGTTTTCAAGGGCTGCATTAATCATCCTTTATTCAGTCTAATGAAGTAAATCGATCATTTTCTTTTTTCATTCCATAATTAATAATGTCGATAAAAGTGGAGCAGTGGATAATTGAAATAGCTCGTTCATGAAATCATTGCAGTAAAGTTTTTTTTTTTTGCGTTTTTATTGACAAGTATTGACAACTCAAAAATTCATTTCGAGCGTTTCAAGAGTTTAATTTCCAGTCCCCATATTGACAGCTAATTATATCGCACAAGTTTCAATTCGATACGATCGAAGTGTTAACATTTATCGTAACGTCATGTAATATCGTTTTTTATTCATGGACTAATTTTTCTATTTCACTCAAGTATATCTCAAGAGTATAATCCTCAATTTTCAACTCAAAATATTAAAAATATAAAAAGTGATTTAAAAAATTGTTCAATAGTTTTTCTTTTATGATGAAAACAACGCAAACATTAACATTTTATAATTGAAATATATTTTTCCATGCTCAAACTTCATCTAAGAATTATTGCCGAATTGTTCGGTTCTTAATTTCGAATCGCAGCTCATTGGAAAATTGCATTGAGCCATGCACGGGGTGTGACCCAGTTTAGCAGTCTCGTTCGAAAAAAAAAGTGCGCCCAGAGTTTAATCTCAGGCACAGGGTGACAGTTAGCCAGAGCGACAATTAAGGGGGGGGGGGGGGGGTAGGGTTTTGAGGGTTCAAAAAAAGTGATTTTTTTTTATTGCATATTATGAAAGTATAGTAACTCAAGAATGTTGTCTGTTAATAGGAAGTCAATGATTCTATGTGAGTAAAATAAAAAATAAATAGCTTACTAAGTTTTATCAGGGTCTTTTCGCTACGAAAAACTTTAAACGCGTTTTTCTCAAATCGATGTTTTTTGAGTCGGTGCACTCTGTATCTCAAAATCTATTCAACCGATCGTTCTCAAATTTTTTACAGTATTTCCTTACATAATTTATGAGATAACCCTGTTGAGATTTTTTCGTTTTTGATTTTATTTTTTTTATTATTAACAACAATAGTCATGAATTTAGGCCAAAAATCGGTATTTTCACTTTCAAGTCTTGTAAAAAGTTCAAAAATTAAAAAAAAATGGAAAAACTCGACAGAGATACCTAGAGGGACATAAAAATTAAAGGAAAAACCTTGGTTATTTCATTTCAAATGATCCAGTGCTGAGGTATGACGTGCACCGCAAAATGTATTTTTTCTGAGGCGCCTGCGAAGAATTGCTGCCATTCGGTCAATTTTCAATATTTTTCAACCAATATTTCACAGAATATAGTTCAATTACTACTCTTTAATGTACAATAATCAGAAATAAATTTACTTTCACCGTACGCCCAAAAAAAAAATCTGTAAAAACCTGTTTTTTTCTGCCTTCAAAACCCTACCCCCCCCCCTTAATAATCTCTTGTGAAACGTGGAGGAATGTATTTGAGCTCTCGATATCCCTGAACAGATACTAACAAAAATCGGTATTCTCTTCATCCCACGATCCTTCCTCGCACCCCAAAAAAAAAAAAAAAAACCTTCCGCTTACAAAAAAACAAAAAGAAGCTTCGACAATTCGGTTAGGCAAAAATCCAAATCATGTATAATAAAGTTCGTGTTGTCAGGGATGCTGGCGCGCCGGAAGCTGCGGCTCGCCCTATGGACGACGTTTGCCCGTGGGACGCAGCACCAGGCCCGAGCACTGCCGATCAACCGTCCACGCTTGCCCCGGTTGTCCCACAGTCGTCGCTTCATCGTCAAGCTATCTCGGTCGACGTCGTTGTGCCAACGTCATGCGCCTCTGCGACGGCACTGTCCGCTGACGGCAATGGTAGCGCCGCATCGACGAGCCGTCTTACGCATCAGCATTCGGCGAGCGGTGGCGATATGTCGCGTACTTCGCGAAAAAATTCATCCCAATTGGACTCTTGCAGCTCTTCGTCGGACGTCAGTATAGCGATTGCCGAGGTATCGGAGAGATTGAAAAAATCGATCGATCATCGTTATCAGCAGGCGAGATGCACGGCCTGTACGAGCGGTAAAAATTATTCCGTAGCTCCTGCGAGAATTAAATTGGGAGAGATCGGTAAGCCATCGTTAGCGAATTATCCCTCGTTGTCGTCGTCGTCGTCGCCGCCGCAGCAGCAGAGCTTTGATTTTCCAAATTTACTTGCGGAAAAGCTCGAGGTTGTGGGATCCGTGAGAACGGTGCCCGAAGAGATCGAGAACAATCGTGACGACGACGACGACGACAACGACGACAATGACGCGGACGACGATGCTGATGAATCGGCAATGAACGAAGAGAAGAAAAAATTACCGATCGTCTGTAAGACAGTGACAATGGCACCGTTGATAAGCATAAGCGCGATCGTCGGTGAGCTTACCGGTGATACCGATCGTGGCATCGATAACGAGGATCTCGGAGAGCCAGACGCGATGATAATCCAACGGGAGATCGAGGAATCCGAGGCTATCGATCTTACACCGGCCGAATTAACGGGCGAGACGAACGACGATGAAACCGCGATCGTTGGTGATGCTCAGGTCGTGCCCGTTTGGGAACCCAATGTTGACGGTAAAACAGCCGAATCCGAGGGCGCCACCGCTCAAAAGTCACAGGAGCAGCGAGACAATAATGTTAACGAGGTGTGCCCGTGGGAAGACGAGTGAGTATAATTGGTTTTTTTTTTGTTTTTTCTAATTTATTTCTCATTCGTTCATCGTTTTGATATTTCTTTGCTTTCGAGTACACTGAAAAAAAAGTTTCCCGATTCGAGCCATAATTATTATTGCTTCAGCCATATTATATGGGAAAATACGCTACTGTCATACCATCTAGGTAATAAAGCCATACAAATATGACTGACACAATATCGTTGGCGTGAGCATACCACTATGTCATGACAGACATATACCGAATAGCTCCGCGAATCTGACAAGTATCTCTATTTCAGCAATACCATAGTATGGTTGAGTTCACCATCACGAGTTATGCGTATGCCAACCATACTAGTATTGGGAACTCACAAATGTCACCCTGACCTCTGGCGGCCAAATTTCCAAGTACTTCTCTCCAGTTGCTGCCTAATGGTTACCATTGATTGCCATGCGAATTTGTCACTTTTTAACAATAATTAAAAATCTGCTGCTTTATTACAAGAAATAAATCATAAATAAAGATCGAGAAGACATAGTCGATATTTGATGCAGGGCATGAGATTTTCATCACACGCAGAATATGAATAATCGTTTTAGTTATGTCGTGTAAACACAAGCGACGTGACTTTCAATTTCATAACTTATGAAATATGGACAATAATTTATACATAAAACATTTTTCATGTCATGCTTGATATTTTAACTAATAATTTATTGTTCGAACGCATTTATTTAGCCGAAAAGTGACGGGAATTTTTAAAAAGATTTTGAGGTTAAGCATGGGATGTCATGTAGGTTCATTGTAATCCTTATGGCGATAATCACTTGATCCGTATCCAATTTGCGCAGTGGATTCTATCCACGCATAATCCTCAACGGTAATAAACCCCATTGTCAAACCTTACTACAAAAATCCCATTTTGCCGAAAAATATGCGATAATCCAGTGTTTACAACTGTTCCCTATGCTGCCCCATGCTAACTAGAGCTGGCTACTGGCAACGAACTGGAGAGAAGAGGCCATATTGGATAGGCCCCGCCTCCGTGTTGATTCCCAATAGCTGTCTTATAAACGCTAGCATACGAGGTAAACGAACACCAGCCATACTAGTATAGCCGAAGCAAGCATATACAATGTTGTTTCGTGGATAGCAGTTTTGTCAGTGTAGGCAGAATTATTTGTATACCAACAATACTGGTAGAGCTGTTTTATAAACGCTAGCATACGAGGTAGACGTACCAGCCATACTACCAAAAGAATATGGCTGAATTATAAATTCATTTTATACAGATAAATTTCAGGATATTGTACCTACCTGTACTCGTATAGGTAGGTATATATGGTAGGGGATATTCGGGTCACAGTAAAAATTCAGCCAATATGTTTCATAATCATGAATATTTATTTTAATCATCTGTTATCGATAATGATATTCATACATAAATATTTTGCAAAAGAGACTTGATTTTTAGAGCTAATGAAACACACCTGGAAGTTTGAGAGAATCCATGACCCGGAGACATATGATACTCTCCTTGCAGGAAAATGACAGTTGACCTAACCTACAAAAATTCGCTTGTTACACGATTGGCGTTTATATAACAGGAAAAATAGTCCTTTTTTTACATATTCCGTAGATAAGTGAGAACAGACTTACCTTCAAATGTTGGTATAAGCTCATCAAGATTCCGTTCGTTCAGTTTCTTCTTCACAAACTCGTTCATTATCAAATTTTGCGTAGCGAGGTCTCGTTTTCGCGCGAGGCAGAGGCATAGACACCACGCGTTAACAGATTACTGTAGGTGTTCCAAAAACGTAGCATAGTTGCGCGAGCCATATTAGTATAGCTATGTGTCACAACGTTATTCTCGCAGCCATACTATATGGTTGAAATAGCTAGGCATGTAAAAATCAGCTACTACAGCTGTTTGAACAATACAGTGTAGTTTCGCGAGCTATGTCAGTATGGCTGATTTACAAAAACGATAAATTTCCAGCTATTTATAATGACTAAGCTAGCCAGACGATTGAGTGTCGTCCACAAAGGCGCAGTATAGGCGCCGTAGACAAAACTGCTTTGCCTTCACCAGCGATATTATTGTTGAATTAGAAATACTTCACTAGTCATATTTGTATGAACTTTACGGCAATCGGGATTTTCTAAAAGGGCTACTGCATTTTCTGTGTGGGCAATATTTTTTCACCAGTATACCTATAACTGGCCAACAATAACAGTATTATTGTAAATCCCGAACCATTTTTTTCAGTGTATCAGGATGTGTACCAACTTTTTCGAAAAGTTCGTTCGGAAAATCATATTTTTTCAAAATCAAAGTTACGCAACTCGAGCGTACAATCGCAAATTTTTAGCTCGTAATATCAAAAATCAAAGAGTTATGATTTTTTTTTAAGCAAAATGTGATTAAAATTAGATTGAAAATTTTTAAATCGTTTTTATTTTCAATTTCCGTAATTAAAATATCAATTTTTTTTTGTAATTCGACTATATTTTTCTATGTTTGTACTTGACTCGAAGTATCTGGGCTTGAAAATATGATTTTTATTTTATCTCGAATTACTTTGAACGAGACAAAAATTGAAATTATCGTTCTCATCCTCGTATTTCGAGGGGGAAAAAAAAAAAATGTTAACTATCCTTCTTTCAGGGACTGTAAAGTGGACGCGCCCTATGTAAAGACCTACGCGACTCTAGGCTATTTGTAGTTCAGGCTCATATTCGGCCCAGTGAGAAAAAAAAATAAACATTACATTAAGCATACGATTCAATAAAAAGATAAAACAAACGATTTATCTCGAGTGTCCTGGCTCTATTGGCGCGAATAATTGATGAGCGCCTACGGCTATGAAGAAAAAAAAAAAAAAAAAACTATAAATAATATTAATTATGTTCGGAGGTGAAAAAAATTTGCTACGCCTAAAAATGAGTATCGTGAAATTCGTTCGATAGCCAAGTTGCATTTTTTTTTATTTTTTACTCCATATCGTCATGTCCGAGAGAGAGAGACTTTGAAATGAAATTCATGCATCGCCGAGCCCGCTCTATCACGAGAATAACGAACAAACGACACCAGAAACCCCATGATGTTACTATTTTTTTCTTTTTTTTTTTTTTTTAATACAATGAAGAAAAAAAAAATTATTCTGGGGAAAATAAAAAAATTTCTAAAAGCTTGACGATACACCCAAATAATTCGACGACACACACATACGTTATGGCCTATCAACTCGGTATATATATATATACATGTATATGTATGCTATATTTACATATATATGTGAATATCTGATTTGAGCATTTAAATCGCATGATCGATTGAAGCGTACCAAAAACGCATTTAACTTTTCGATAAATATTGTACCAAACAATATATTATCAATATTCTATAATTTAGATGAATCCTAATGGTTAATACACGCAACGCGTGTATTTCAATAGCAAAATTATTATTTCACTAGGAAATAATTAAATCTGTCCACGTTAT
The DNA here is from genome assembly GCA_963564615.1 of Rhorus exstirpatorius. NCBI lineage: Eukaryota > Metazoa > Arthropoda > Insecta > Hymenoptera > Ichneumonidae > Rhorus > Rhorus exstirpatorius. Next base: position 41,916,050 of record OY751316.1, on the reverse strand, counting down.
TTGAGCAAAAAAAAAAAAAATATATAATTCGCTCGGTAGATTTAAATTGTCTATGAATAAATAAATCTATGGTGTCGTGTAGCAAAATTAGTCAATGCTTAGACACTGCTCTATCTAACTTTGTCGTTGTGTATATGCGTGTACGTAGATTGTTTCATAGCGATTATTCCGAAAACAAAAAAAAAAAAGCTACGGCACTCTATATACCTTTCCCTTAAATTCGTTTTTTCTTCCTTTTTCTTTGCCCCATTAAGGTTCGTTAGTCGGTGGAAAAATTTCGAAAATTTTTCCCGAAATTTCACGCCGATAGAGAAGGTGCGCGCTTAGAGAGATTGTCGGTTTTGAGCCCCCTTCGACCTCTCTCTTCGAACGCTACCTTCGACGAATCACGAGCATGAAAAAAAAAAAAAAATTCAAAAAGAATTTGTTCGCGAAAAAATATATATTTTTTTTTTATTACTGAGCAAATAATTGGCAAAAAAAATTGCAGTATTTGTTCGAAAAATTGAATTTATTTGTTTAATTGCTTATTCGTAATTCATTGGGAATAAATAAAATTTCGAAATGTCGTGAAATGTCTTGTGCCACTAATAATGTCAGATTTGATCTGTGATAAAGTACACTGACGATTGTATCGATGATTAAATTCCATAAAGGGACGTACAAAGTTATTCTTATACATAACCGCGATACGCCCCTTTGGCATTGGTCAATCGATATAATGATATATAAACTTTGGAGAGACGCGCTTTTATTTTTCCTCGTGTTTCTTCAATGTCCAAAATATTCTTCGTGAGTGTTTTTCGTGCGCATGATAAGTGTCTAAATTATAACGATAATCCAACTTGTCGTCTATCTATCTAAGTGTTTGAGAAAAAATAAAGTAACGGCTGAAAAATTTGAAAAAAACAAAAAAAAACGTAAAAGATTCGAAATGAACGGAGTGCGAAATCGCGCTCTGTCTTAATTCGTGTCCATCGTAGCTCGAGATCGTAAATTCATTGAATATTAAATTTACGAAAAATCAATGTTTCTCAATGTTCTTGAAAATTGTACCTCCAATTATTATAGCAATCGATTTGAGAAAAAAAAAAAAAAAAAAATGAACACGAGTATCCCGGAACTGCGACTGCCCCGGATCCTGGAACTCGTGTTCATGATTCATCCAACAAATGACTTAGGGAAAAAGTAATAATTTTTTTCTAAGAAAAAAAAAAAAAATTCACAATAAATCGAAGAAAATGGGAAAATAAAATCTCAACTTATTAAATGTCTGGAAATGAATTAAGGAAATTGTCGAAATTCCAGGCAATGCCTATGGATCTTCGTGACAAGTCGTTGAAAATAATATCCAACATTAAAAAACAAGAAAACAAAAAAAAAAATTAAAAAATATTATCTATCGTAACGAGACGGTCCGAGTGCACGAAACATTGTGACCCATAATTAGTTCTGGATAGATGAAAGATCCAAGAGGGACAAAACCAATTTATTTCATATTTTTAATTGATGGCCGGACAGGATATTTTACACGCGAAACAGAACGAGGCAAAGAGGCAACCTTTATTTTTTGTGATTCGGGCCGACGATGTTCCATTGCTCGACGCGGTCATGTCGAAAAATCAAAAAACAATTTCATGCACTGTATCGAACGAACGCGAATGAGCTCAATTCACACGATCGCAAAAAAAAAAAAAAAAAAAATATAAAAAATAAAAAAAAAGAGATAGAAAACGCTGAACAGATCTCGAAAAGATACAACGATGATTTTTACACGGCTATAAATATAATTTATAGATAAAATATTAGCCAACTGATGTTGATGATGAAACACATTGTTATTTAATCGTTGAATCATGCCAGTTAATTATGATATTCGCGCCGTTGCCCTGGGACACTTGAGAACATCATATTTACGAGAAAAAAAAAAAAAAATGTTCGCTCGAATCTCGTAATTTCGAAAAACAAAAAAAAAAATAAATAAAAATAGAAGCAAATTAATGGAGACGAAGAAAAAAAAATAGAAGTAATGTATGGCATAAATCAGACTCAAACTAGTTTTAGTGAGATTCTTATTCATAGGTGAAACTATTACTATTATTAATATGAATTATAAATCGATATAGTTCGGTGATATGCAGCATTAAATATACACATATTTAGTATAAAAAATCTATAATTATACATACGATTAGAGTCGATAACGAACGCCTACCGTCGATAAATGAATGAAAAAAAAAAACCAAAAAAAAACAAAATGATTAACAAATAATTGCTGTTGTGCAATATACGCCAGTGGATGATAATTAGACGCTGGTTTTGATTGAAATTTACAATACGAGGATGAGAAAACGCTCTCAATCGTAAGAGCTGATGGCTGCTTACGACGAATTGTTGTACAATTATTGTTTTTTTTTTTAATGCTGAAATTTTGACAAGTTATTTGTGGCAAAAGAGTGCCGGAGAGATAGAAAGACAAATAAGTTAGTTCCTCATCGCCGCGAGGAGCAGAAAAGCAGAATTGTCAAACAGCAAGAATGAACCTTATAAATAAAAAAAAAAAAAATGCAAAGTTTTTTTTTCCCTCATGTTGAAAGAATAACCAGCAAGTTGTGCGAGTATTCCTCACTCGATGATTAATCGCTGCACCTAATTACGATTAATCTTTATTCTCAATTAAATAATAATCGTGATAAGAATTTTTTTTTAAATTGAATTTCATTCATTCAATCGTATCCTCTAATTTTTTTTTATCGTCTTTGACATCTAGGAGCACACTCAAGTTTGTTATTACGCACACCGACAGATTCGCCAAGTTCTCATTTCAAAGTGATTAAATAAATATGCATCGGTCGATGATCGCTTCGATCGGAATGACGATGAAAATTGACGATGCGAATCCTAAATCAAACAATTGAAAATATAGATGTATATATATATATATATATATATATATCTATATTTTCAATTATATATTATATAGAATATAATATAATATATATATATATATATATATATAATATATTATATATATATTATATATATAATATATATAATATAATATATATAATATATTCAATTATATATTATATAGAATATAATATATAATATATAATATATAGAATATAATATAATATATCTATATATATTATATAGAAGAAGAAGAAGATAAAGACAAATCGATCGAATTTGAGATAAATCGTGTAAAAAATAATTTATCTCAAATTCGATCGATTTGTCTTTATCTTCTTCTTCTTCTTCTTCTTCTTCATCATCTTTTTCTTCTTAGACTCAAAACAATTGGGAAAAAAATTATACGAGTATACGCTTATCGATGATGACCCCATTCCATTTTCTTTAATTACAGAAATTAATTATAAAAATAAAACTTTGTTATCGAATAAGTTAACGGAGTAATCGGGAAAAAAAATTATCTGGCGAACGGGGCTTACATCATCAGAAGACTGAAAACGTACCTGAACACACACACACACACACACACACACACACACATACAAACGCACACACTAATACAAATCCATAAATACGTGCACTCGTAAGAATCATACACGAGGATGGAAAAAAAAAAGAAAAAAGAAAGTCAGTACACAAAAATACACGTACAATAATATTACGGGAAAAACGAAAAAAAAAAAAAAAAAAAAAAACAAATCGAGTCTCAACTTTGCGGGCCTATACGATTTTTGACAGTATAAAATCGAACAACAATCCCGTTCGCGTAACATCCTTAACTCCCTCCTATTCGATCAAACTATTTTACGAATAAATCTTTTGCGAGAGAATTTTTTTTTTTCTCATTGAGTTTGTATTTTTAATATTCTTCTTTTCGCAAATATCAATGGACATATATTATATGTGTGCTCGTTGTTCGAAATTAAGAATTAGGAATGAGATCGCCTTGAGTGTGCTCCGATGCGTGATCGATCGATCGGAGGATAAAAAAAAAAAATGATCTTATAATTATATTCACGAGAATTAGGTCGAGGGGAATTCCTGCGAAATGAAAAAAAAAGAACGTTTCCTCGTTACATTGCATCTGGAACCAATTTTTCTTTTTTTTTTTTCTCATAAAAATATAAAATTTCCCATTACTATGCATCGATTTGATCGATTGAAATATTCACACGATACGAATCGTGTATATCGACGTGTATGGCATGTCATTTTTCGAAAACAATGACATTTTTCGATGACAGTGATATATAAATCGTTGATTCTTGCTTGAAAAACGATGGCTCGATATACTAGCATAAAGAATAATAATAATAATAATAAATATGTTCGTTGTTATCATTTGTATTTGTCTTTTGTTGATCGCTTCCGACGTCGTTCTCGTCGTCGTACGTGGCGTCGTCGGGTTTTCGCGTAGGTGCTGATAATATACGTAGACGAGAGAAAAAAAAAAAAAAAAAACGAAATGAATATTGATACATGAATAAATAAATAAACAAATAAATAAGAGCTGAATGTCTATATATAAAAACGTATAAACGTAAGTTTTAATCGCGATGAGCTTCGTGTACATACAGCGCGAGATTGCCCCATCGCTTTTATATTAACTGTACGGTCGTCAACGAGCCCAATATTATCGATTAAAGATAACAAAAATCATACGATAATTATTATTACGATGTTAACGACCCGGGGATTTCGATATTTCTAGAAACGTTGATTCGATTCGACGCGATATAAATATTTAAAAAAAAAAGTAGCATAGCCACGAAACGCGATTTCATGATTCAAGAGCAAGAAAAATGAAGATTTATTGCTGGATAAATGAATAAATAAATAAAACATGGATATTAATATAATTGATGTGAAAAAAGGCAGAAATTGAATCGGAAAGACAAAAGAGACGATGAAACATACAAGAGAAATGGATGAAAAAAAAAAAAGTGTAACAACTTATGGCCGTTGATTAGTCAAGTAGAGAATGTAGTATTGAATGAAAAGTTAAAAAAAAAAATCTTTATTACACTTCGTAATGTGTAGTGGCCAACGTACGGATCGTTTCAGTGCCATTTATCCTGAAGCTGCTTTGATATATTATTACTTCGATGATAATGATGATTATTATTATTGTCATTGAAAGTGATGATAATGAGAATTTGAAAAAAAATATCTCTGCGTACCGAGAAAAAAATGTTGCCAGCTAATGGATTAGACGTCAAAAATTAAAATAGAAAAAAAAAAATTAATAATAACAATAATATGCCTGATATAACGAAAGACGAAGATACCAAAAAACGAATAAGTCATGTAGGACGACAATGGGCTTTAGTGTATATAGTTTTGTAAAGTGTTATTAGGAAAGTCGATCGAATGGAATTATTTGAGTAGATGAGACGAAAAAAAAAAAAAAAAGTAAACATATGGTCTTGAAAATTTTCCGATTAAACTTGAATTATGGGAAGTTGGAAATTCATTCAACGAAGAGAAGAGAGAGAGAAAAAATAATAATGATTATCGTTCGTAGATGAGGTAGAATCGAAAATACGATTGAAGAGAATGAAATGGAAATGGAAAATTGAATAATTTTCGATTGGACATGATTGTATATATAAACATGTATGAATATATGTATGTTATATTAAATGAAATTTATGCAAAAAATATAACATATATATTGGTATATGTATGAAAATATTTACTATTATTATTATATATATAAATATATGCGTAAGCAACGTAAGCTGTCAAATAGAATGTCATAATATTGAATATTATAGTGCCATTAAAATAATTATAGCATTGGCAGGAGCAACCTCGTCTTTCGTATAGATTGTCTCTTTTTTTTTTCCAAATCCCTCATCCCCGTTTTTTTTTTTTTCAAATTTATCCTGATCGCAGATTCGTCAAAGCGTGTACGTATCGTTTTATTTTATATTACTAAATCACGAAAATCCACGGTTCAAAAATATCAAATAGCTAAATTAAAGAATTTAATGGATCATATTTTCAGAAAAATAAAAAGCCAGAAATCATGTTAATTCGTTTGTTAAATTCTTTATTTACGTTCGTTGCAACGAGAAAGATTTTTGTTTTGCGTCAATTCCAGCCTCGATTGCACTCGTCGAAATCTTGGGAAATCCATTTTTTTATTTTAATTTTTCATTCCATTACGATAGCTCGAACGATCGCTCGATCGATCGAACAATTATGAATACAATTTTCTCGTTCGCGATTGCTATGGATATGAGAATCTTTATTATTTTTCGTACGTACTGAAAATATAGGAACTTGGAAAAATGGAATTCGATCGTACAGCCACTGTGTGATAATTATTGCTTGCAACGAAAAAAAAAAAAAACAAAAAAAAAAAACAAAAAGAAATCTCCAATTCTTCTAATTCGAGAAACCACTGACTCGGCAGTGACTCCAAATTAACTCAGTAACAGCTACAACGGTTTGATGGACACTCGGAGGGATAGACGATGCATTTATCCTGACAATAAACATCGGCTCCTTCTTGGCCGGCTATATCACCAATCGCGTCGCAACTCTCCCTGTAATTAAAAATTAAATTTATCAGCTGTTATAATAATCAATGAAAATAGAATGAATTTAATTGAAAAAAAAAAAAAAATTTCATTGATTCCTTCAATTATTTTTTTTTTTCCAATTTAATTGTCAACCAATCGAATACTTTATGAACGAATATAACGATGTACTCACGGGCATTGGCAAAATTCTTCGGGACAATTCGATGGATAATGAAGACAATTAGTCTGACACCATTCGGCCATACCGGGAAGTCTTCTCGAACGATTGGTCGGCACGCAAACCTGGTGCCTGTAGAATAGTAAAGCAAAAAAAAAAAAAAAAATAAAAGATTAATTATGAAAATATGATTTTTTATGTTTATTTTATTTTTCCTATTATTTGCTTTGTTTAAAACGTCAATTTTTCTTTTCATTACCTGATGAAGGTGTTGAGCTTGCGCAAATTCTGTAGATGATATTGCGGTGGTATGCCGGCTGTGCTGGTCGTTATACTAACGTCAGCGCAATTTCTGAAAGTTTCGGGTCGTCCACAGCCCACTTTCTGGGTACCGTCTGGACAGGTGCCCCACATATTGCCTTGAATCGACAATTACGTTTGTGAGATTTACGAAAATTGTAATTTTTCTCCATTCATTCCATTATCCATCGTCATTATTGTAATTAAATATCAAGAATATCATTATTATTCAATTTAATTATATTAATATTAAAAATAATTTATAGAGCAATAATGTACCCGTATAATAGTCCCATTGAATGACACATTGGGAACAAGTGAGGCCAGCCGGAAGGGTAACTTTGTAGTTGAATATCCCTTTTTTCTCGGCATTGTCTGGAATAACGAAACTCGCGTTGCGAGTTCCAGACAGATACAAGGGAAACCTGAAGTCACAGATCAATTATTTCATCGGCCATTTTTCGCCCGATGAGCTTTAATTAATCAATTTTTCCGTAAATATATATTTTTTTTATCGACAAAAAATTTCCATCATAAATGTTTCGGACCATTAACGCAGAGAATCGCCTAATTTTCACCAATCAGCGAATAAGCTCAATTGACATTTTAATTAATTAGTTAATCTGTTCGTGATGAATATCAGATCGTAAATTAGTTTGAGTCATTGAATAAAAAAATCCTAAAGCCGTTCGTATAGATGAAAAATCATATTCAGGACGAAGATAAAGGTGGAATTTATGAATGACATAATGATCCGAGAGGCGAGTAACTTTTTCATGGAAGGATTCGATCAATCGTTTACTCATAAATTAATTAAATTTAAATGTTTATCATTATGATGGTATATTTCGCGAGTCGGTTCTCTCACCTGTCGAAGCATTCCTGGGTGGCCTTGCGAGCAGGATTATTATTGGGGCAAATTCGTAGCACAAAACTACCCTGATGATTAGCCGTTAGCTCGACCTCTATGTCGATTTCCTGTCCGGCCACGTAATGCCTCACTATCGTGCCTTTGGCATACTCACCGCCAGCCTCGTGGGGTCTCGGATCCTTTAGATTATAAGCATCACCGCATAATCCACACTTGCCATTATTCTGATTCCACTGGACTGAATCATAAAAATTTACCATAATTTTTATTTCAAGATCGCAGTAAGAATTTTTTTTCTTTTTCTTTTTGGCGAATAATCCAACGCCACACGCTTTACTTTGATAAAAAGGCTCAAGAGAAAAATGGGCCATCGTATGAATCGTTGCGAAACAGAAAGCCTCGAGAACCATAGAGTGTAACGAAAGTGATAATTCGTGTTTTTATTCGAAGCTGTTTTCCCCGAGGGCTCCGCAGGGTGCGGCCTGTATGCGCGTTAATCTTTTTTTTTTTCTTCGATTTCGCTGGCGAGTGCGAAAAAAAAAATTATGCAATTATTATATCTCTCGCGGGTCAGACCTCGCGAGGGCTCTCACGCGGGATCGCGTTCGTTGTTCCGGTGTATAACAATGCAATTATGTACACGGATACCTTGCCTCAAGTTTTTACGAACAAACATACATCGCTTCGATCCTTTTTCGATCTGTTTTGGAACTTTTTTTCAAGTGAAAGAACGTCGGCGAGCATTTATCGATCAATGAAATCGATCCACTGGTGAGAATTTTTTTTTTCTACTTTATTAGCAAATCTTTGTAACAAGTGTGAGGTATAAAATGGTTTTAGAACTTAAGGAAACTTTAAGATCATTCGAACAAAAATAAAGTACACGTTTCGTGTAATTTGCTTCGGTGCTTATAATTCGTTAAACTAATTCATTAGTGAAATTATTTTTTTTATTTAATTGTTTCCTCGATTAAATTTCTTTTCACTCGTTTAAACAGTCCCAAAATACCATTCGGTGAGAAAAACAGTAAAAATAATAATACAGTAAATAGACGTACCTGCATAACCTCCGCAATAAAGCCCATTATCATCGTAGTTTATAGGATTGGAAAATCCGAAACGCCACATACTGTTTCTCGCTGGTGGATCCATGAGACGTCCATGTCCATGGACTTCGATATTCGCAATGATCTTTTCGAATGAAGAGAAAAATACGAAATTTAAAATAAAATTTTTGTTTTACAAGTAAGAACATAAAAGTAAAATAAATCTTTGATGGCCCGTATCGTAAAACGTACAAAAGTCATAACTTACGAACAGTGTAAATATGACAAATCCGTATTCGCTTGTCGAGCCCATTATGCCTTGAATAAAAAAAAAACATTATATATATATATATTGATAAAATAAAAATTCAAGTTTTAATGGGTTTTTACCGAACGATGCTCCAGACAGATTCGACACTCATTGATTAGGAAGAATATATTCGAAACGCCAAAAACCATTAAGATAGTACGCATTTAAATGGAAATGTCGAAGTACCGAGAAAAAATATAAACGGGTTCGATCGAAAACTTAACAGCATAAATTTGGAAGATCGTTGAACTCTTAAGGAGGATTTTTACGATAATTTATCGTCGCTCGTCGAGAAACTATAATTATAATGGATTTTCAATTGATAATTTCGAACGAGATTGATGTTTCCATTTGAATTTATGTTCGGGTATGAATATATAAATCCTCCTGTCGCTCTGCGGAAATAATAAATCTCTCGAGAGTGAATCAGCATTATGTACGATGATATCATATATGCAGAATATTTGGTCGAGAGTGGCCACGATTGTCGACTATAATGCTCGATTGAAAATTGATCGTGAATAGGTTCGTTGCTATTTCGAGGCCATTTTCATTTTTCTATCAACCAAATCTCTCAAAGATGGAGGAGCTTGGGAGAATGACAGATCGTTGTTCGGATCGAAATGCAATACGTGAGTCGAGGCAGACGCACACTAAATCGAGTGTGGAATGGATTTTTAGTCAGCGATTTTATGAAGCAAAAAATTTTCTTGCCACTTCGATCGGAGTGCATTAGATAAAATTTTTTTATCCATGTACCGCGAAGAGTTCGTTAATTGGGTAATTTTTATTTTGCTACTTAAAAGATGAAAGCAGTATCAAATTAATAATATGCCAAAAAATTCAAGATAGAATTTACAGTTCATATATTTCACGAGTACCAGTACATCGATCAAATCAGATCGTATAACGGTCCTCGAGAGTACAATGACTCCTGCCGAAGTGTCGAAGACACATTTAGGATCGATGTTGAAATAACAATGACATAATACATGTCGATGTAGAAGCATCGACAGACATAGTCAGACTGGATTAGATTTTTAATCCGATCAAAATTACTTTATTCCGGTCAGTCTACTGGACATTATTTATATAGAAATAGATCAAAGTAGGAGAGGAATTATAATTGAGTGGATATGTATAGAAATGAGGATACCTATCATTTTAAAAAATTACGTTTTTCGACATTTTAATACCTTTTGCTTGACACTTGGATCAAAGAAACATTAGATACGTAGTCAGCCCAAGACCATAAAATTACTTTTATCAAAGTTTAATTACGAAAAACGCCACGAAATATTTTAATTAAAATAAATTATGTCCACTTGAATATTCGATATCATTTACTTTTTTTTTAAAAAGGCCAACGATTGTAAATTTAGTTAGTTTGACATTAAAAAAAAATTTATAAGCTTATTCGATCGTAAATCGTTGATAAATCCAACCGTCCGTTTATGCAAACTTCAAACAATAAAAAAAAATGAAATTTCTATTCGATAGAACCTTAACATTCGTTCAAAGTCGCCTCTTCCATCTTATGTCAGCTCGTCTACCGTTGAATAGACACGCTTTCGAATGAGCGAAATAGCTCCATACCAATACCTTGACACTTTACGTGACATGGGACACGAACGAACAACGCGTTATACTAAAATTAAACCGGTATTGGTGCTAAAACCATGCGTTTATTCGAACTGCGTTTTTTTTTCTCCATCATTTACGAAAAAAATTTGCATTCAGCATTGCCGAACGCTGATGATTCGCGTGTATATCAAAATCAGTCATATTACGTATAATTTACGAATTGATTATTTCAATAAGACGATTCTTATGAATTTCTTTCGTTATAGCCGTTTTTTTTTTTATCTATTTCAATCTCCATAATACCTTTTGATATTATCATTTCTTTTATTCCATTCAATATTACGTATTTAAATTTTTCTATATTTGTGCAATTTTTATTTTGAAAGAAGCATTATAACTGTGGCTTATTTTTGTCCAGTTCAACGAGGTATTATTGAGGAATTTTTTGGGAACGCCAATAAAATTTTTTTTTTAAAGAATGACAATATAAAGACGCGAAAGAAAAGAAGAGAAAAAAAATGAAAGAACTCGGTAGAACCGTGGCAGAGGTGGCTTATGTCGACGACCGAGTTTGCAGCGAGCTGGACCCGCCTAAAAGTGAAAAAAAAAAACAAACGATTCTGGTTAACCTTCGAGATGAAACGGGTGCAGGGTGTAAGACCTCCTCTGTGTATATGTATATATGTATATATACATCGACTTATCGAACAAGAGACGAAAAATAATAATGCACCGTTCTTTCGTTGATGAAAATTCAACAAATTGAGCATTCTTTTTTTTTTTCGTTTATTTTGTAAATTATTTTTCTTTCATGCAAATTCAGGTGGGATTAACGGGCCATCGCGCGTTACTCCGATTTCGGACGTAAACGACTGTCGTGCGTGCACGGCCGATACGTATACGAGAGAAAGGATATATGCATATATTCGAGAGAGGAAGGTGGAAAGAGAAATAAAAGGAGAAAATCAAGGGGATAAGGCGAGTGAAAAAGGAAAAAAAAATTAAGTCTTCGATCCGTTACCAAGGCCACGTGGACGGCGATCCCACAATAATAATGATAATAATAACAATAAATACGAGGGATTTGGTGGAAAAATAAATTTAAATCGTCTTTTGCGAAACTACGGTTTGTATACGCATCGACACGTTGAAAAAAAAAATTGACATTTCTTTTGTCACTTTTTCCTAAAAATTTGAACGATTTCAACTGAACTGGCAAATTTCGTAATTTATTTCACTAATTTGGGATTTTAATGATTGAATTGAAATTTGATAAGTGAAAATTTTGACTCAATATTGACCTCGGTCGATATGAAAAATGACACACTGTATTTTCATTGACCGATTTCCACTGACATGGTAGAGACAGCTCGTGCGCTGAAACTGTTTTTTTCGTTCGCGCTTTGTCTCGCCGGATCACCACGAAATTATGAAAATTATGAATAAAAAGTATTACTGACACCCACGTAAGGATGACAGGAAATCTCTTTGAAAAATTGTCCAACATCCTGTCACAAAATGCCCTGACATTTTGCAAGAACCCACATGATTGCTGGTTGAAGAAACATTTTTTTAGTTATTTGGGATGCTACGAACACGAACCACCCCTGTGTTCGGGGCTAAAATGAAAATAAAACAATAGAAAAAAAATGCCACGAGGATATTGACCAACGTAACGAAAAATCTAATTAACCGATCTTGCTCTATCACGACAATAATTTAATTTAAATTAAAAAAAAAAGCCGACAACGATAATATTTATAATTATAAGGGAGGAAAAGCCCGTTTTATTTTCTTCTTGTTCCATATTAAATGAAAAAATGTAAAATATTTAAGTGATAGGTATATACCGCAAGTAACGTCGTTCTTACCGTCGCAGTTTGACGCGTGATCGGTGTCTCAATTTGCCACGATGTGAAACGTTAAGTAGGTGACAAGATATAACGACGGAAGCACGTAATCGTCGTTATACAGCTGGATGTTGCCCGGTTAACACCGCGGGACGTTAGGTGAAACTTGCTATTATCAAAACTCATATGATAAAAGAGAGAGAGAGAGAGAGAGTGAGGGAGATTAGACCGAAATCGAAATGCGCTTTTTTTTCCGACTGCACCCGCGGCAAACTCAGAGTCCCGACTCACGATATATTCCGGCGAATAAAGAATACGATTCGGTTATCCCTACCATGGAATCCTCGAACGGACCTGATCCCACTCTGTACCGGGCAAAAGCTATTTAAAAATTGGGCGAACGTATTTAAAAAAATTTTTTTTCAAGGCTACAAATTTTCGTTCTTAATTATAACTAAACGATTTTTAAAAATTTCATTAATCCTCGAGTCAGCTGCACGATTGTATTGTCCGTGAAATATCAATGAAATTCATGGAATAATTAATGATTTTGGTGATTATTGGCATCATTGAATTTTAACTTTATCGTCCTGCTATTAAAATTATGTACTAACGTTTGATCTTTAATGACGCAAGTTTTGCTCCTTATAAGCCTACAATGTACTATTCTTTTTAAAGAAAGTCATATCGTGGAAAAAAAATTCATTGATCTGTCAATTGTTTCGCTATCAATTGTAATTTTTAAAAATTATTTGGTCCAATAGGAATTAAAAAAAGAAAGGTACTCACCCTAATTTTCGTTGTCGTGTTAGTTGCGAGAAAAAAAAATATCGTAAAATGATGATGTAGAAATAACTGTGCGATAGTTGTAAGCCAAGTCTCCGAAGGGTGAAAAATGATTTTCGGAGCGTTACGCAAAAAGTGACTGGTCGAACGTGCGGAAAAAATGTCTCTCGTGGATGGTTTCAGCGGGTTTTTAAAGCAAAAAAGAACAATCCGATGGCGAAAAGTGCCAATGAGGGGCACGGAGAATGATGATTGGTTGTCGCGTGTCGTGTATTCAAGTTATAATTCGCGGTTGCTTGATTTCGTGGAAGAGGAGGAAATTGTTGTGACTCGTATCGCCCGATAGAAAATAACGTTGAAAAAAAAATCGTCATTGATATCGATAAAAAGCGAATGAATTAAATTTTCTTGAAAATTATTATTCAGAAAAATCGATCGTAAGCAGTGATTGGCAAAAAAAAAATGTCTGCTTTTATTTTCTAAATATTTGAGTAATTTGAGTTAAGATACAAAAACATTTATTCCCATGTAAAAACCCCCCAGAGGGGGTGTGCAAGTAAAACTCGACATTATTATTATTACAAAAACATTTATTATTGCAGAAAATAAAAAATTATTAGTATTTATATTTTTAGTTACATAAAAATATCATTTTAACTTCAAAGAATTATAATTTCTTTTAAATTAGAACTTCGCGGAGTCCAATTTCTAAATTCTTTAAATGATTAGCAGTTATTGATGGTAATATTGATAATTTTTTCAAAAATTAAAAATTTTATGATACCAATTACTAATTTGAAAAAAAAAAGTAATCATTTTTCTAATGTTCTTAGATTTTCCAAAGATAAGTAATTATTCTCCGAATATTCCTAATTTTTTTTTTATTTGTAATTATTTTGTCGATATTTTCAATTTTATTTTAAATAAGAATTTTTACCTCAGTCATTGATTTTTAAAAATCTGGCGATAAATTAGTAATTTTTGAAGAAAAGTAAGAAGCTTTTTCGATATTATTAGTAATTAGAAGAAAAATGCAATCAATGATTGCGGCTGGCCTTCAAAAATGGTCCAAAAATATTCTATTTATATTTTCGAGCTCGAAAATTCTGTACTTTTCATACAAAGTACATCATTCGTCCGATGGTATCTCTGAAATGGGTTAAATGATTATGTTAATAATCATGAATGATTATGTCAATGATTATGAATGATTATGTAAAATGATTATGTCAATAATCAATAATATGGGTTAAAGGATTATGTTAAAAATTTCAAATATTATTAATAATATGAATAATTTTATAGAAAATCGTGTACATTATTTGGAATAATTACAATTATTTTGACGGTTAGTTTTTATTTTTTCGGTAATTGACAATAAGAAAAATTATAAATTAAATTTTTTCGGCAATTGGAAGTATTTAGCAAAATCGTTGCTGAAAAAATCGTTTTTGCCGATCGCTGATCGTAAGCTGCTAAGTATTCGTAATTATTAATAAAATTATATTAATTAATAGTATCAATAATAAAAACATTATTAATAATATCTGATACTGTTTCCCTACAAGGGACAAACCTAATTTATTAAATTTAGCGTCTAAACATATTTTACCGAACTACGAATTTGGCTTAGCTACATCCGATATCGTAGAATTCTATCGTCGCAGATAAATTACTTGCACACAGGATAGTCACTGAGGGAGGTGAAAAAAAAAATGTTACCAGTGTGTGTTGATCGCTGGAAAATATCTCTCGAGTGAAACGGACGTCAATAACTAATGTATCGACCGAGTCCTACCTTAACATCGAAAGCAGGAAAAAAATTTCTCCGGACGTGGTCCAGTTTCTTCATCAATAACGATTTACCCTGTGGCAACGCGAGCGAGTTCTCGTGAGGATTCAGGTCAAAGAATTAATCGACACTGCGAACGACTTTTTTTTTTATCTGTTCCTAGCACGTATCTCTCGTTTCTTGCTCATCGAAAAACAAAACCAAACGAATTTTTCGCGATGCTTTGGTGAAATTTCATTCGGAGCATGCGCCATATAGTTCACCGAAAGTGCGATAGCCGTTCAATCGAATTTGATGCAGTGGGATATCAGGGCCACGTAGTATACAGATATAAGAATATCGGGATTAGGGGATGAAAAAAAAAAAAACTGTATCAAAAATTTTTTCACGCTGTTCGATCCAGCGTGTATACGAACGGTCCGGAATAATTGGAACTGCATGAAACAGAACACTCAAAAAGATTTTTTTTTTTTTTTACTGACCAGCATTATTCTCGTTATTTTCATACAAATCCATTTATTAAAAAAAAAAAAAAAAATAAGTAGACGAAATCTCTTGGTAATCCTAATTTAAAAAAAAGTAATTGCCAGCTTATCTTTGGGCTGCATTAAAAAAAAAAAAAAAAAAAAAAAAATGATGTTGCTGAAATAATTGTTTCTACAATGATCAGGCACTTATTGATTTTTCAACAGACTTCTGCGCTATACCTTGTCGGAAAATTGCACCCCATAATTAGTCCTCAGCAGAGCTAGGCAAAGTACCTGAAAGTACTTCAAGTATCAAAAGTACCGTAAATACTTTTGAAGTACCACGTACTTCAGGTACTCGATACTTGAAGCACTCAATATTTGAAGTACTTGAGATACCAAGTACTTGAAATACGTCAAATATCAAGTATCAAATACTTTTCAAGTTTTCAGGTACACATCTCGTAACTTCTTAGTACTTATATTTTATTTCTTACGTACTCTTTAAAATCATTTGATTTTTATTCGACTACTTTTTTTTATCAAAACATATTTTTACATTGTGCAATTCACTCAGGTTAGGCAGATTGAAATGGAAAAATTTAAACGAAGAATTAGAAATAATTTCAAATGTAGCATTGACGAGATTGTAATTAAAATTTATTTAGGCTTCAAGTTTGAAAAATAAAAAATAAAAAGTATAATACACGGATTGTTAAAAACGGAGTCATGCATTGACAATGACACCGTAACTACCGTAGCTTGAGCCTCTGTACGAACATCCCTTACAATATTAACCAAAGATGGCGCGGAACGTTACTCAATTATATATCCAAAGGCGTTACACATGCAGCCATTAGCAAGACGTATCCAAAAGTACTTTATACTTGGTACTTGAAGTACTTGAAAATTTAAGTAAAATTACTTAAAGTACAGGCCGAGTACTTGGAAATTTAAGTACAAATACTTGAAATACTTTTAAAGTACTTTGTACTTCAAGTTACTTCCGGTACATCGAAAGTACCGGGTGCTTGAAGTACTGCCCAGCTCTGGTCCTCAGAGTTGTAAAAAAATATTTTCATAAATTACCGAAATTCAAGGTTCACCAAAATAATTCTTCCCTCGTAGGAAGTTGAGGAAAAAAAAACCGCAAGGAGAAAATTAAAATCGTCGAGATGCGGATTCCGAAGTACCTGAATAAAAAAAAAAAAAATTAAATGCCCATGGTAAAGGGTCTGTTTCGAGCTTGTGATAAATTTAAAAAAATGCATTTTGCCAACGCTATACGTGTCTTGAAAAAGGGTGTTTAATCTTTTGTCAGTGTAATCTCCGTAATCCCGTAAATTACAGGATTTAGGATTTAAAAAAAATGTACGCTGCACATTTTTAATTAAAAAAAACTGTTGTAATATGATAATATTTAATTTCGTTGTGATTGCAATTATCCATTTTATTAATTCATTTTTACAACAGCCCTTCTCAGGATACGTAGTCGTTGAAAGATTGAACATTTTTCGAAGATTCGTTTAATCAGCATATTATGTATATTATGTTATATTACAGAGGACATAATCCAAGCACGTGCTCGAGACTAATGAAATGTTCACATCACAATAGTAATATCAATGATAATATTATACAATCAGATAATTTACAACATTGATCATACATAATATCATTTAACTGCATATAAACATACAAAAGGTTTAAAACTAATTAAATGGTGTTTTGTTGTTGCTGTTATATATTTCCTCTCTCTTTTTCCGTCTCCTTCAAATCAATCTAATTTCGTATTTTACTTATATTGTTGATGGAATGTTTTAATTTTGTATGTTTCTTCGTTCGTTTGGTTTTTTTTTTCCCCTTCTTTTTTCATCATTAATCTGCGTCCCTGTGTCAGTTGTGTCTTTTATTTTGTTCTCTTCTTGGGTCGTTGCTTTCAGCTAAAAATCTTTGGATAATCAATAAACGATTTGGTATATAATTGAGTGATGAATTATCGCTTTATATCGATTGCAAAGAATAAAATTGTTATTCGTATATTTGTTATTTACAGACAATATTTGTATAAATAAAATTTGCCAATGACAAAAGCTCAGCAACTATAAGTACATCCGGTCTCATTGAATACAATATTGCTATTTATTTTTATTTCTTCTTTGCTTTTTCAATCACGAAAATGTTTCTTTCAAGACAAACGATCGAATCAAAGAATTCAAAAGTAAATCACTTTTGTGCCAAGTGGAAAATTTTCAATATTCTTTGCAGGTTCAATTAATTAACTTACACACACATATATATATATATATATATATATATATATATTGTATTTTTGTTTCTATCGCTGGCGATTCCATTTATTTTCGTCTTTTTTTTTGTTTTTTTTTTTTGATATTCAGGCTTCACAGTAGTTACTACAAACTATCAGTCGTGCATGTAATCCAATCGAGATGTATTATTGCTTTTTATTTGCTTCCATCGATGATGTCTTCGATCGTGATTCTTTTTTTTTTTTCGTTAATTATTATTACTTTTTTTTTCGTTCAATCGTGATTCTCCGTGAATGTTGGGGTAAAGGATTTTTCGACGAAGGGGGTTACGTCGGTTGGATTGAGGGTGCAGAGAGAAGTTTACTCGTGTCTGTGTGTACTGAGTATATATATATAGTCTCGTTTGTAGGGCCTAATGAGCCTCGAGTGTCGAATGAATTGTTGAAGGGGGTGCTATGGATAAATAGTGTAACATCGAAGTCCGGTATTCAATCGGTATAACGAGTGTGCTAAAATTCATAATCGATAGATTCAATTTTATTAATTATAAATACTCGTACAACACTGTTTCTCTGTTCGTGTGTCTTGATAATTTAAAAAAAAATTTTTAATCAAAGAAAAGGATAGAATATCTCGTAACCAGATTTGAATATTCAACGATCGTATATGCAGTTAAACAATCAGAATTGTTTTTTCTTACTAACGACTATTTTCCTTTTTTTTTTTATAGTTAATAGTTGCACTGTGTTTTTTTTTACACAATTTTATATCCTTTGCTATTATTTACAAAAATTTGTAATTTGTTTATAGAAACACGTGCGTACATATGCATTTCAATAGGGATATATGCCTTTTTCGAGGGTATATAATTCGTTTAGGAATAAGATTTAAGATCGGAAAGCGATATTTGGTTTGTTTTTTTTTTTTTTTTTTTGTTTTTTTGTTTTGTTTTCAGTACAACCTGAAATTTCGTACGGTGATGTTAAACGATTATTACTCAAAACCACAAGAGACACATATAGTTACTTTTAAACGCTTCATTTTTTTTTTTTTTTTTTATAATGACCGTTATAACGTTTGTTTATAAAAATAATAAATCGTAGAATCGCCAATGGCGTGCATGAGGACTCGTCCACGTGAGAATATTCGTGCATCAGATTTTTCTTTCTCTTTTAGTTTCATCTCGTTCTTACTCAACTTTTTCTATTCCAATCCCACGTGGACTTGTGTCACTCGTCAACAATCTTAGACACCGATTAATTGAATTTTACTTTTATTTTTTGAAAATTTGTATTATCTCTTTTGGACTAGCCTAACGGATGATTTTTACGCGTAAAAATGCGAAATGTAATGTTTTTGAGAAAATGATAACAAATATAATGAATATTAGTAGTAAAAATTTGTAATCGTCGACTAAGCCCTATAGCTGGTGTATGCCTATACTTAAAAATACTGTCCGGATTTCTCTTGAGTATGCACCTTCGATCTTTCTTTTTTAAATTAATTTTTAGTTTCAATAAAATTCTCGTTTTGTCCACGGTGTAATATTTCCACTCGCGCGGTTTTACAGTCATATATATATATATATATATATATATATATATATAATTTAGTATATGAAATGTCTATATGTGGTAAAATTCTAATAAATTAATTTTATCATTATCGCTTTGGAAATTACGCGTTCGTTACGGATACTAATGATATGTATCGGTATTGTTGAACTATAAACTCATTTTTGTTTGATGTCACCCTCAATGTTGTCTCACTTGTCAATTATTCGCAAATTAACTTGCGCATAAAAGTTATCATAATTCAAAATTCGTCATGCACGTTTTTTTTTAAATGCATTCCTTGGGACATTGCTTTCAAAATATATTTATATACATATATATATATCATATGTATAATATATATATATAAAACGTTACCTTATCGAATCAAAAGAACAATTACGTGATTCGGACTTGTGACTAAGAGCAATTTGATTGCACGAAATTCCGAACGAAGAAAACAATTATTAAAAATAAGAGAAGAATGAAAAAAAATTTCGTCAATGACAAACGGCTATGAAGCTTCGCTTGAGAGCTCGTCGAAGCAATCACGCGTGACTTGGAATAAATTTTATTGCTAGGCAAATATCGATTGAGAATAAAAATTCATCTATTTCGATATGCCTTTTACGTGTGGTTTTTTTTTTTTTATTTCATTTTTAAAAATATTTATTCATTCTTCTAACCATTCGCTCACTTTGGCTCCTATTATTTTCTATAATAATTTAGATAAATTTTTTATTAACGTATTCATGCGTATACATATACAATAATACTATATGTACATGTATATTTTTAAGATGTATATATGATATGTTTGTTCATGATGAAAGAAAAAAATTCTTTTGTATCAATATAGTTTTTTTTTTCAATATTGATATACTGATATGTCAATGGATACTCTTTTTTTTTCATTTTACCTCGATTTCCTCAGGCAATTGTTGATATGTATCGTCTTTCAGGATATAGTTTACGCCTCAACAGTTTTTTTGTCTTATCCCTATAGTAATTACTGACTTAATTATTCTAACTGTAAATTTTCTCATTCATTCACTAGACGTTCAAATACTTAATCCGCATTGTTACTATTATTATTATTATTATTATTATTGTTAGTATTATTGTTATTTGCTACATTCATATCCCAATTTTCTTGACCCTTTCTCGACCTTTTTCATCCATTCCCCTTCGTATTTCGGTGTGCATGATAATACAGCAAATAATCCAAGCTGATGCCCCACGTGAAAACTCCACTTCATCATTCACCGCGAGTGGACCTTGACGTTATACTACCGATAAATCGATATTAACAGGGTCAACGAAGACGAATTGTTCGCACACGATGGACAGATGATATATATATCTGACTTTGCACAATTTCATCGTGTACATTCATTTATTATCTCGGGATATGATTTTGAACGAGATGCTCGTTGACGGTTCGGTCAACAGCTGTTTAATTGAAAATTATCACAGGAATCTCGATAAAAACAAATGCATATTATTTTTTTTTTTCCTGTTGCCAAATTTCTTTTTCCTCAAAAATATATTTTTCAATTATAAATTGTGTGAAACAAGAGCTAAATTCACGTTTAAGAATCGTTTTCAATTCGTTTCTTCTTTTTCATCGATTTTTAAATAATTCTTCACTTTGTAACTTTGATTCGATTTTTTTTTTTTCTTTAGCACTTTTCCTGGTTGTTTGAATGAATTTTTTGCGCGTGAAATTTTACGTAGTCTCGATCATTCGTTTTCATTCAACTGTAATGCAACGAATAGAAAAATGTAGTTTACATGTAAATATCTTGTAACTAAAAGTTCGTAATTTTTTTGACCATATAATAAATGCTGAATCTTTGTTGGTCAAGCGATAATCAGTTTTACTGAAATATCCTTCGTGTCTAAGGTTGCATCGGTTAACTCCTATCGCTCTATCGAATCGGCAAAAGCTCGCAACTTAATTAATTCTCAAAGTTCGTCCCGGATAGTTAAGGGTCAAAGGGCAGAAGCTCTCGTAATCGATACATGGATGCACGTAATCCTCAAAGTGTTGCATGAAACTACATCGTCGAGAAGGGACGATCGTAAAGTTGCAAAGCGGCAGAGGTTATTCTTAAGAATCGATATCTAATGGAAGATGATTTTGACGAAGTTTCTCATCGAAGCACTAATCAATTAACACTCGGAAGGATTCAAACCTACGAGAATTTTCGTCCACGCTGAAAACAAAATGCTTCAAATTCTGATTTATAATTATCGTACAATTTTTTTTTCTTTCAATTCATCGATCGATACAATTTTTTACCGAATTCGAATTGAAAGAAAATAAGGTCGGATAATCAACGAGTTATCGTTTGAGAAAAAAAATTAGAATGCAGAGTTCAATTAATCAGACTAAACCATTGTAAAAAAAAAAAAAAAAATTGAGAACGATCTTTGCAGTGATTTAATCCATTATTATTTTTTTAATTCAAAAAACCGTATTCTCCCGGTATTTTTTTTTTTTTTAGGAAAAAAACTTTTATATGTATTCTCAAAGATATAATGCAGCTCGGAAATACGATCTCAATGCCTCGAGGGAAAAAATGGAACACCCCTCATTTGCAACCATTTCGCGAAAATTTTTATCATCATTTTCATTTATTCTTTGATGAGTCACGTATTCGGGAGTTTTTTTTTTTGTGTTACATTACTATTTTACGTACTCAATTTGCGTTGGTCGTCGGGCTATAGTTGGGCTCGAGGGCACCATATATATGTACATATATGTCCCTCGACTATTGCAACCCCTGGCTACTTCACATTCCATGTACGAGTGTGTACCATCATACGATTTACTATAACCAGGTATGGTGAAATATGGTAGTATAGGTATATTGTACTCCGATATTTCTGCAATACACATATACACGTATATACAGTACAATTCTTGGCTATCCACTGGCCTCTCACGCAATTTGATTTACGGATCGTTTCTTACGAGTTATTACTCCCCGAGGCGTCACGCTGTGGGCAATTTCACCATGTTTTCCGCTTTTCTTCTTCTTACATTCACCCCCCCCCCCCCCCCCTCTCTCTCGTCACTTTGCCTTTCCCATGCGAGTCGCGAAATGCACGTTTTCATTCTTTCGCGAAAGAAAACTCTCCATACACGTATAAATATATTATGGTCATCCAACAAGAGTACATAAAAACTCGAAACTTCTTATCATTCCAAACTCGTAATTGTTGTTCCCGTGACTTTTCTTTTTTATCAATTTTTTTTTTTTTTTTTCCTAGTCTGTAAAATTTTCCTTTTCTTCTTTCACGAGAGTAAATTTTTTTCAACAATTCAATGACTAAAAATGATAATGAAGAAAAAATTTCGAAGGGTGACAAAAAAAAAAGTAGGCTCCGTTTGTAATCCTGAACTGTCGATCGAGTAAATTTTCGTGCACCGGAGGTAGATGAGCATGAGGAAAGTCGTGTTGGTGAGAAAAATAATTATGGTCTTCGTAATTACCTCGCGGGCCTCGTGAAAAGCGCGCGAATCTCTTAACTCTTTGCCTCGTACTTTTCGTGCTTAACGAAAGAGAAAATGGAGAATGTGGAAACGAGCAAAAATGGAAAAAGTGACAGATGATTTTTTTAAATGCATTTTTTTGCTACGGACGATGATGCTTATGCGGCTTAGAATCAATCCTTATTTCTTTGGAATTTCATTATTTTGATATCATTTTTTTCCATGATAAACAAAATAATCTTGAAGATTTCAATAATAGGCAAAGCTTGCAGTGCCAATTGTTTGATTTTTCGAATAAATTCTGCCTTCACCGAATCTATACGAGGGACACTCCGTGCCGATTTTATTCTTTCTCTCCCTTCAATTCAAATATCTATGATAATAATTTTTTTGTATTTCTTCAAAAAAAAAAAACAAAAAAAAACAGTATTTTAGAAATATTTATAGACGCATTCACATAACAGACCCAGGGGCAACAGCAGCCTTAATTCTTTGTTCCTTTTAAATACTTTGCCAAATATATTACCTAGATCATCGTAACGAATCTTTAACTATTCATTCTCTTATCAGCAATCATTATACCTACGTTTTTTTTTTTTTTTTGGTGAATAATTTTTTTTTTTTATCACATTCTGATATGTGTCGATAATTTTTTGATATGTATCGATTACTTTCTTGATATGTATCCGTTTACTCCTCGATATATAATCATCGATTAGTCTGATATGTAGAAGTTTCGATGTGACTGGTGAACAAAAAAAAAGAACACTCGTCACATTTAGTCTTTCTTCTTTCATCCCTTAAATAATTACTTCTCATTTATCCTCTTAACTCTATGAGCTGACGTACTCTCGCGCAAATATACGACCGATCGTGAACTATCCTACAACGATAGCGAGAGATCGAAAGTACCTAATTTATAATCTCGATTTTTTTTTTTTAATTCCCTCCGTTAACGCAATCGCAGGACACCAGTTGAACATCAGGACAACAGTGAAATCTCTCGCTTGACTCTCTCGAGTCCGAGCATCGAATTTTTACGACTCAGTTTTGTTCGACCAGTCGATCGTCACAGTTTGCCGAAAAATCGACTTAAAAAAAAATTAATCGATTCACCAATCATTGTATTTCGATATATCCCGATGTTGATAAATATTTTGTAAATGTGCATCAAATATCGCTTTCCAGGATTGTATGGATCGACTGTAAACTATGCCACGAGGTAATGAAAAATTAACTTCATTTTAACGTAAACTTAAAAATTCAACATATTCTCATTTTCCTTTCTCGACACAACATTATAATATTCATCATACGCTGTGATAGATTCCGGATTTTTTTTTTTCGTTAATGATTCATGCTGTAATTATGATTGATAAGTTGACACAGCGATATGATTGTAATCAGTGAAAAAGAAAAAAATTTTTTTCAGGAATTTTAGCTTTTTTTCTCAATCCTAATCTATTCATTCGGTCGATTATGATTGAATTTGATGTACTTTACACAAGTTAATTTTTTTTTTAATGTAAATCTTTGAAAATCATATTTTTCTATTTGTCCAGAGGTGGAAAACGTTAAATCTCGGATTACCTATACCTAGCTAGTCTGCCTTGTAATTCTCCGTCGATGGGATAAAGTATATGTCGCACCATAGCGGACGCTAGGGATATTTACAGAGGTACGAGTAAATATTGGTATTGCCAATGGCGAGTGGCGAAGATTCAATGGACACCCGAGAGACACAAGTGACTCGTTTCTCTCATGGATATGTGCGTGGGCATGCTGAAAAATTCGTATTTTCGACAAAACCCTTCAGTGTCCTCTGACCTTTCGTCCCAAAAAAAAAAAATATATATATATATATATATATATGTATATATGTATATTTATATTGTTCTCGATAAAATGAAATCTCGTTTTCTCAGTCCTTCTTTATTTTCTTCTTCTCACTGCATAAAAGCTCACCGTAGAGCTTTCATGAAATGAGATCGATCTCGAAGGGATCGTCGTTTCGAATCTTTGACAAACCTTACGTGATTATATTGAACAAGATGAGATAATTGAATGAAATTTAATTTTTTTTTCTTACGACTAGATTGATTCTCGATTGCTTCAAACGATTTGATTGAACAATATATTTTTCTGTGATTTTTTTTTTTCGGATTATCGATTGTTTCCCGGATATCTTTGGAATGATAAAAAAAACTCATTTTGCTTCTTTCGTTTCAACGAACAACGTGAATTTTCGATTATTTCAAATCAATCGATTGGACATTGTCTCTTTGTCATTGATTGAGTATGCTGCGATTTTCAAAATAAAATATATTGTTGATTGTGCCCCTTGATTTATGGTGCTATGATTAAACTTCAACCCTTTTGATTGACCAATTTATTTACGATGATGCGTTTTTTATGATTTTCCTAATTTACTTGATTATCCCATTAAGAAATCGCAATGACGATTTCGAAATAAATATCTTTACTTAAAAATAATACGAAAAAAAAAAAAAAACTGTAAATTTTGTGCCCTTTCGTACGAAAGAAAAATCCAATCCTCACCAAATAAAGCAAGCACCAGCCTTGGGAGATTTTTTTTTTTTAGAAGCATTCAAAAATAATTAGTATTATTCAGAGTCATTTTTCAATGCTTGAAACTGAATCGTAAATTTCCTCATCGAAATTATCGAGAAAAATTCAACAACAATTTCACTATGAATTTAACGTTATCGATGAATCGATTAATTCTCGCTAATTTATCAGTCGAATATTCTTCATCGATCAACTGTGACGATCATTTCGTGGGAACCTCTCTTTTTTTCTTTTATCTACAATTATTTATTTATCTTACAACGAACGAGATAACAACTTCCAATGTGGATTTATAAAAATATTAAATTCTTTGCATATTTCACTCTCTTTTGCTCTTTCTCCCTCTCTCTATTTGTTTTTTTTTTCCTCATTTGAACCGAATTCCTATTTTGCGTTCTATATCGGTAAATGTTTATTCAAAGTCATGCACCAATGTGATTAATCGAGACGCGGGCCCAGAGGACGATTTTATCTTTTTTTGTTTTCCTTTTCGTATTTCTTAAAAATTATAATTATAATTATTTTCAATGTACTTTTCATCTATGTTACTATAATTTTATAGTATACCATATATATATATATATATATACAATAACTGTATATAATATCCTCCGGTCGTCCAGACCCGCATCCTATTTTGGCCGGCGTTACTGTCGTGTTTTCACTGTGTGTTGTATATAGATTTTTTTTTTCTCCGATGTATTGTTTCGTTTCATGTGTTTGCGTGTGTTTTATACTTAACTATAGGATTTATCGTTGATCACAGAAGCGTTCAATATCCAATCATTTGCGGTGAAAAGTTGGCTGAATGATTTTTCCTAAAGTTCCTTATGCATCTTTCAGCTTCATTTTTACCCCAAATTTTGATACAACTGGATGAAAAAAAAAGCACTCTCTGTGCTTATTTTCTCTGTCGTTTGTCTGAAATATCGGATTAATTAAGGTTGCGCAATCGAGCTGCCATGAATCAGCCAAGCTTTTAGCCATCGTCGAGCTTTTACGAGTCAACGGTCCAAGCCAGAGCTGTCGAGGCAAATAATAAAATTGCCTCACGCGGTAATTCATCGTTTGGATTGCCAACGAATGAAATCAACGAACCCCCCCGATGTCGATTCGTGCGTTGATTTTAACGAATATCCCCGCGTTATTTCGATATCCCCCAGCGAGCTCTTCAATGAAACGGATCTCAATGGAAATGTTCTCTTACCTCGTATTCGTGAATATTGTAATGTTTCATGGATCGATGAATATTTTTGAGATTTCAATGTACATCAGATCTTTCAAAATTAACCCTTTCTATCTTTCAGTCCCCGACAGTTTGGCTTAAAAAAAAAAAAATTAATTTTAATCAAATTTTACGAATCACGGTCCAGCCGCGATTTTATGTTCGAAATGAATTCAAAATAGTTCGAAATATTCAGTCCACGAGGCGGAACATCGGGGAGAAGTAATGTCAACTCTGTGAAATCGTTTGATTCGTTGTAGCGCTGAATCGACTGAATTAAACTCTCTTTCGTTTCACCTGCCAGCTGCAACATCGAAGAGTTCATGACTCGGTTTGAGTGCTTTTCACCGATCAGTATAGCGTAGTTGCATTGTCTAGTTTCGCACGAACCGGCTCACTCGAGGTTTCATACTCAACGGGTCAACGGGTCGTTAGACCTTAGCAGGGGAGCAAGCATAATGCATCTCCGGTCATAAAGACTCGTATGATCGACTCTGTGTGTCGCTAGAGGGTTGGGATTGTCGACTGGAAATATCTACGGAGATACAGATAATGATCCTCGCTTTACGCGACCGTCCACATCGGGGGGTCCCGTGAATGTATCAATCGCGTTCAGTTTGTATATTCTCGTACGAGAGAACATTTTATCGAGATCAGAGATTCGAGCGGTCTGTCCAAAGAGACTGGATTACGGTTTATACTTGCTCTAAAAGCCTTTAGGTGAACATTCCGGGACATTTTCGGTGGTCAAAACGATTGTAAAAGTATTACGAGTGAGACAACAAACAGATGCATATCGACAATTGGCTCGTTCACGTTTTTTTTTTTTTTTTTTTCAACTATTTTTATCCGACCAATCGATCAACCTTGTGTGATCAAGCTTCGAATGGACCATATCGAACGCTCCTGTGAATCATTCAGGAATGGACAAGGGCAAGGGAGCAATGGAAGATGAGTAATCCTAAGAAGACGATGAAGTAGACAGAAGGAAAGAATAAGAAGTAGGTACTAGAAGAAGAAGAAGAAGAAGAAGAAGAAGAAGAAGAAGAAGAAGAAGAAGAAGAAGAAGAAGAAGAAGAATAACGATAACAAGAAGAAGAACAACAAGACGGAGAATTTTGCTCATCCGTTATTCCTCCGGCCAGCCGAGATCCTCACCGACGAGTTCGTAGAATCGCTGATTGTGCTCGTTGAAGAATTTTCGTAATTTCGTCACGACGAGGGGACTCACCCTGGGATGCCGTCGTCCCTTGCTATCGCGCAAACACTTTTCCGCCGTATCGTTGCGCAGGCAGTAGAAGCCCTTCGTGTGATTAAAGTAAAAATTGTGTCTACCTATTCGTGGCTCGAGGCCGAGAAAATTCTCGATTCGTCGTAACTGCGGCACGGGATCCTCGATCAGTTGATCGCCGTTAACGACGAGAATCTGATCGCGCGAGAATACCTCGAGCCAGCGATGCATATAAGTGTGATAGAGCGATATCGCTATTGGCCTGTAATATTCGTTAATACTGCCGTCGGGTCGCATAACTAATTCCTCGAAGCTCTTGGACGGTTCGCGTATACCCGAGGATGTTGTTCTCGGGATTTCTTGGCCAAATGATAGACCGGAGTCCGTCATGCTCGTTGCTGCCGTTGATGCCGTTGAAGCGTGAGTTCTCAGCTGGGTGTAGTCCGATATAGCTCGCGTTACGGGCTCGCGTACGATCAGCAGCAACTTTACGCTCGAGTTCATGGCGCGTATGCGCTCCGGAACCTCGACAACAAGCGCGGTTCATTATATCAATTGCTATTCAAAATGATGAGGGATATGATCGAGATTCTTTACGATAATTATCTTAATGAGGATCCGTGGATTTTATTGCACTGAAAAAAATGGTTCGGGATTTACAATAATACTGTTATTGTTGGCCAGTTATAGGTATACTGGTGAAAAAATATTGCCCACACAGAAAATGCAGTAGCCCTTTTAGAAAATCCCGATTGCCGTAAAGTTCATACAAATATGACTAGTGAAGTATTTCTAATTCAACAATAATATCGCTGGTGAAGGCAAAGCAGTTTTGTCTACGGCGCCTATACTGCGCCTTTGTGGACGACACTCAATCGTCTGGCTAGCTTAGTCATTATAAATAGCTGGAAATTTATCGTTTTTGTAAATCAGCCATACCAACGTAGCTCGCGAAACTACACTGTATTGTTCAAACAGCTGTAGTAGCTGATTTTTACATGCCTAGCTATTTCAACCATATAGTATGGCTGCGAGAATAACGTTGTGACACATAGCTATACTAATATGGCTCGCGCAACTATGCTACGTTTTTGGAACACCTACAGTAATCTGTTAACGCGTGGTGTCTATGCCTCTGCCTCGCGCGAAAACGAGACCTCGCTACGCAAAATTTGATAATGAACGAGTTTGTGAAGAAGAAACTGAACGAACGGAATCTTGATGAGCTTATACCAACATTTGAAGGTAAGTCTGTTCTCACTTATCTACGGAATATGTAAAAAAGGACTATTTTTCCTGTTATATAAACGCCAATCGTGTAACAAGCGAATTTTTGTAGGTTAGGTCAACTGTCATTTTCCTGCAAGGAGAGTATCATATGTCTCCGGGCCATGGATTCTCTCAAACTTCCAGGTGTGTTTCATTAGCTCTAAAAATCAAGTCTCTTTTGCAAAATATTTATGTATGAATATCATTATCGATAACAGATGATTAAAATAAATATTCATGATTATGAAACATATTGGCTGAATTTTTACTGTGACCCGAATATCCCCTACCATATATACCTACCTATACGAGTACAGGTAGGTACAATATCCTGTAATTTATCTATATAAAATGAATTTATAATTCAGCCATATTCTTTTGGTAGTATGGCTGGTACGTCTACCTCGTATGCTAGCGTTTATAAGACAGCTCTACCAGTATTGTTGGTATACAAATAATTCTGCCTACACTGACAAAACTGCTATCCACGAAACAACATTGTATATATGTTTGCTTCGGCTATAGTATGGCTGGTGTTCGTCTACCTCGTATGCTAGCATTTATAAGACAGCTATACTAGTATGGTTGGCATACGCATAACTCGTGATGGTGAACTCAACCATACTATGGTATTGCTGAAATAGAGATACTTGTCAGATTCGCGGAGCTATTGGGTATATGTCTGTCATGACATAGTGGTATGCTTACGCCAACGATATTGTGTCAGTCATATTTGTATGGCTTTATTACCTAGATGGTATGGCAGTAGCGTATTTTCCCATATAATATGGCTGAAGCAATAATAATTATGGCTCGAATCGGGAAACTTTTTTTTCAGTGTGAATGACCTGTCGAATAAGCTTGCGAGAAAGTACCGCGCGTTTTTTTTTTTTTGTGATGGTGCCAATGATATTGCTACCGTGGCTCTAATAAACCTTTGCTACGTTCTGATCTATGCTGAGTTCGTGAGGATTCAATCACCACTGGCTCGTATAAAGGATTTCCAACCGACCAATGGTGATGATTCCACCACACGAAAATGGAGTGTCATTGGAACGAAATTTTTCTAACATTGGCAAACTAACGCGCTATACAGGATGGATGAAAAATTGTCGATAATTGCTGCTGGATTGTCGAGAACGGTTGAAAAAAAAAAAAATAAGAGTACGAGGATAAACTTACTTCAGGCGTGACGAAGTAACTCGGACTCTTCTCAATCGTTAGCTGTCCTTTGAACGAGTAAGGCATTTTTCGTCTGTACCATTCGAGGCCCTTCCCGTAATTATCGTCACGATCGAAGAAGTGAACTTCCCCAGCGGCTTTCTGTATCTGCGGATGCAGGAACAACATTTCGAGAAGGGCCCTCGTGCCGCACTTTCGAACGCCAACGATTATCGCTTGCGGAAGATGACGATTCGTCTTTGAGAAATGAACTTTGCCGGACAGAAGAAGCGGAGGTGCTGATCTCGGGCGTGTTACCAGTTGCTCCATTGCGTGGCCCTCCACTACCGCGGACGCATGAAGGCTGTAAACGGCGCTGTCGTACAGTATGTGAAATGTGAGAAACAGGGAAACCAGTGCAACCGATAGAAACGCCGCTGCCATTTTCGGACGCGATACACCGACAACGAGAATGCAGTCTGTAGGATCGCCAACATCGGCCGGCCTCATGGCAGAGCGGGTCATCCACCTGGAGTACAGAGGTAATATCGTTGCATACCCTGGGACAAAGAATGTAATTTCATTATTAAAAAATTCAACTTTCCCCTTTACCCCGCGCTATACTTTAGCTCAATTAAACTTAAAACGATCGTAATTCATATTTATAGGGGGGGGGGGGTCTCGACTCTGCAATAAGATTACTTGATTAATCCAATGGATTGACACGCCATTGCGCAACAATAAATACAACGGACGTTAGGGAAACATATGGGGACCCTAGAAATTTATGCGGAATGATCGCTGAAACGTGGTGAAAAAAAGGCACAAAGGGAAATCGTAAATAAGGGTGTCGGATTTATGAAGTTGATGAAAAATACGATGAGTAGCTTGTAGAAAGATGTCGAATGGATGATGCCGTGTCTGATGGAAAAAGGTGAAAGAGTTTCGCTCCACGAAAGCAGCTTATACATTTACGTATACACAGGCATACAACTCGGAACGGTAAAAAGAGCCAGAATAATTATAAGAAGAAAAAAAAGAAGAAGACGAAGAAGAAGAAAAGAAGAAGAGGAAGAAGCGAACGCAGAAGAAGTATGTGTAGTATATCTACGATAGAAGTTGCAGTAGAAAGTAGCGTGGGCGAACAAGCCGATTGTTAATCGCGGTGTTCGGGAACTTCGTCTTATTATTCACCGAGCCGTTGTGCCGGGGCTCTTCGAGGCTCATTAGCATCACGTGAATTCGCACGATAGCGTGCTGCCTAACGTTTCCATGATATACCAAAGTTCTCCAGGACTCGAGTCTCGCGGCACCCACGGCTATATGTATTCAACCGTGTCCCCGTATTCTTACGCGTATTCGTGCAAGGCTTTTTTTTTTTTAGTTTCTGCATATCGTATTCCAAGCATATGAATGGCTGTACTCATATCTATGCGAGGCTTTTTCCATTGTCTGCCGTGGCGTTTTTACGGTGTCTGTGGCTTATATTTAACGACGTCTGAAGGTTATTTTCCATCTCTACTAGTATTTATCATCTGTATCTTTAATAAATAATGTTTAAAAACTTAATGGAAACATTTCAAGCAGCCGAAATATTTAAAATTTTGTTTGGTTTTGAAATTTTGATGACGCAAATTGTCAAAAAATTCAAGTTTTAGTCGATTAAGCTCATGGATAATTCGAAATTTGAATTAATAATTCATGATTTTTCGATTTTACATCGTCCCAAGCTGTGCTCGATGTATATCTTAAATGAAGTATGTTTCGTGCTTCACAATAACGTGTTCTCTTGAGCCAGCAGTTGGGACACGAGCACGATTTGTGGCATTCCGCGTTTGGCCGGTATGTGAGAAACTTTGCGTTGCTCTTGTCCCAAAACGATAACTTCAACCCGCATGTATTCCTTTACCATCCTTCCCCCTTGGCACGGATATATCCTGTACTATTGTTGCCAGCGAAGTCTCGGTCTGATAAGACGCAATCACATACCAGCACTGTGATTAATCGTCTCCCAATTTATCAGAGGCTGACTTGTTACAGCATGTATGTACGACATACTCTTTTTTTTTTTTTTTTTTTTTTTAATTCTTTCAACGTGTCTGCGACGAAGATATCCCGGGGAATGTGCTATCGGGTATTTTCTTCGGTGGAACACAGAGAGGCGCGAACGTTGTTTGACGAATGAGATGAAAGGGACGGAAGAAAATGGGGCGGACAAGGAGAACGGAAGTTATGCATCGACTGCGCAGCGTGTTCGTGACTGGGCGCCATGTCCGTTGCGTTGAAATTAAAGACCCTATCCGGCGGATGAGTGTGGTGGTTGCTTTGGTGGTTGTAACACGGGCCAGCCTAAATTTCCAACGATGCGAGAAAAGCTAAAACAACCGTTTCTTCCTGCACCCTTAATACCGTTCTCTATTTTTCCCTCTCTCTCTCTCTCTCTCTCTCTCTCATTCTCTATCCATGGTTTCTACAGACCTATCCCAATCTCTCATCGCGGCACCGCCTCGATCTACTACTTCGTACACAAACTTTAATTAGTTAATTACACGTAGCACGCGG
This sequence comes from Rhorus exstirpatorius, assembly GCA_963564615.1. Taxonomy (NCBI): domain Eukaryota; kingdom Metazoa; phylum Arthropoda; class Insecta; order Hymenoptera; family Ichneumonidae; genus Rhorus; species Rhorus exstirpatorius. The sequence continues at coordinate 41,883,001 of OY751316.1, read as the reverse complement.
AACAGCCACGGGTTTGATTAGACCCGAGTGCCCGGTGGCACGGGATGCATACAATCAAAACAATCGGTTGTATTCCAACGGGTTAATGGAAAAGCAAAGTCTGACGTTGATCTTTTGAGTTACTCTTTGTTTAGGGCTGTTTTCTTGCTATTATTTTTTTTCAATGATGCACCAAGCCGGAGTTCTGACTGATCTAAATCAAATCTATTATCTACATCGACCGTACACAACTGGTTTTCTGAAATCATTCGACTATTTCCAATTTTCGTAGCAATCTGCTGTCGCTATTCAGAGCATCGTTAATTTTCCCTCTGGGTCTTTACAACTGGGTTGCGCTTTACAACTAAATCGAGCAACTTTTTTCGCTATCTGGAACGAGCAATGAATTTAGCGATTAACCGCGACTCTTATGGTTGGTATATAACGCTTTCTGTCGTTGCACAGAGGATAATCGGGTTGGAAAAAAATAACCAGAGAACAGAGAAAAAAAAAATAGGAATTCATCCAGCAGCGATGAGATTCGAAACAGTGCCTTGACATGCGACAATCAAAACAATCGGTGACAGAAGTTCTGTCGCGTGGATGCTCACAAAATGATGCGCCTATATCCGAAATTACAATGTACTTTTTCAAGTCACGGGTGTAGCGTGGCTTGATGTGATTAACGAGTGAAGCATGATTTTGTAGAGAAAAGATCGTAAAATTCGTATAGTTATGAAACAAATTCAAAGCATATCTCAGAAATTGCAGGCTATACGTTTAAATTTAAAAAAAATTGTTTACTTACAAGACATCGATAGGAAATTTGGGAGACCACTCACGACGAGGCCGTGCCTTGTTGGGCATCTGCGTTTGTTTTTTTACTGCTCACATTTTTGGTTTTTCCTAAAACAAACAAAAAAAAATTACGTTGAACGTTGATATAAAACTCTCACGAGACGAATTGCTTATGCATAAAGCGATTAATATTTCAATATTCCAATTTTTTGTAATTTTGTTCTCCAATGATGGAGAATATATGCGTACATTTAATTCTTTATCCCCGGTAAAACGGTTGTAGGGCAGAGCCGCTTTAATGGTATTAAAGCAAGTGGCGAAGCTACCGTTTTGTCGTTCGATAATCGTCTTAGACGTATCAAAATGTCTCCAAGAGTAAGTTTTTTTTTTCCTCTAGTCTCACAAGGAGAAAGAACAGTGAAAGACCGTTGGCCCCAATTTAACCTGAATTATGCATTTATGCGCCACGATATGAATCGTGCTGAAAAATCGTATCGTATCGAACCCATATGTAGCCGTAATTATTCATTATATGTGGCAGATATAGAGCCGGCCTTGATTCGATTCCACCACTGTGCTCTCATCGATGTTTCGTCTCCATTTATATCGGCGCTTCTGTACGAGAATTCTAGTTTTCGAAATCAAACTCGAAATATTGCAAAAATTTACATTGTTATTTTGAAATTGTACTATACTCAGATCTTATCGAATTCTCAAGCTTTAACATTCTGTTCAACGAATAACTGACAATTTATCGATTGAAAGCAATTGATCAACTATGAAATTAATTGAGGCATATTTTTGTTCTCTAAATAGGGATCGTTATATTGAATAAATCGTTTACCCAATTTAACTTAATTAAAACAAAAATTCAGTCGATGTATTGAATTGAGAATATGACAGAAATATTTTTCAAAAAATAAAACGTGCTATCGATGAATTTTTTCACATTTCTGAATCGCGTAAATCGTACGTCACTCTCAATAAAAAGGGAGGGAAGCATATCCGAGGATTCTGCCACAACCGTATAAGAAAGTCAAGACGAAATACACAAGGATTTTCCTTCTTTATTCGTTTGGATAGAAGAAGGCACATGCAAAAAACAACCCGAGGACATGGTATACGTTAGAATCGATATATCGAGTCGTGTCGTCGAGAGGGCCAGAACGAAGGAAATAGAAAGAAGAGAAAAGATATAAGAACGTGGTGAAGCAAGAGCACCCTAATGTTTCCCAGACGAGTAAGAGGGTTGGACTACATAAGCCGTTGAATAAGAGGGAATGCGAGATAGCGAGGGAGAATATGAGAGGTGTTCTTTCTTCCTTTAGATATAATGGCGAGAAGCGAGAAAGCCCTTTTGCTTCGACATTGCCTATAACATTGTCTAAGGGTGTATATTGTCTGATAGCGGCATGTATATATATATATATATATATTACACGGAGCCATATAGCGGAGGTTGGGAACCGTGCAAAGGCCGTTTCCAACCTCTTTAACAAGCAAGACCTCGCCAAGGTATATTTGCCAGTAACACGCGAATACGAAGACTCTTTGTTTCGTCTCTGAACGGAAATAACATCTGTACGTACGTGCGAAATATATCTCAAATACTGGCAAGAATTTTTTTGAGCTTATAATAAAATAAAACAAATTTAAACGAAGAGGGAAAAATTTATAAAAAAATTTAAGCCATAATTTATAATCTCTCGAATTTAATCTATAATATATGTCGATTGAGATAATTTTTTTGAGCATCAAGTGTACGAGTCTAATTCAAAGCATCTTGAGCCCGATATATGTATATCGTACAAAAAGAGTCTAATCTTGGAACTGTCGATAAGTTATATTCAATATAACTTCAATATAACAGTATATAAGTTATATTCAACAAGAAGCACTTTTAAATGGAACAAGCATCGAGGACGAGAATATACAGGCAATTTTCCATCGCTATTTTCCGGGAAAACTATCGAATAATGCCGTGGGACTGAGCGGCTTGAGAGAATACATTATAGGCATGCATGCACCATGTCTAGGTCATGGAATCCTTAATGTAAAATTACGAAAATAGGATTCTATACGTAGTAAGTAGTAAAGTGGAGTATCAACATATCCGATACCGACATATATACGTGCCGGTAATAGGTCAAACAAATTTCATCCCTCGATTTGCCCTTTATTCACACCCCATTTACCCCTAACCCTTTTTTTCTAATTTCGTTTCGTCGTCCTTTCCAACCGTGATATCGACGATACAGTTCCCCTCTCGTTCTTTCCCTTCATATCCCATTTTATACTATCCCTTGCAGACCTTTTCCTTTTTCCATCCATCTGCTTTTCTTCCAGCTCTGTCTCCTTGCCTCTCCAGCTATTTCTTCTACTCCCTCTGCATGACTATTTCTTCTTCTCATCTTATCTTCCTCAGCATTGTATCCCTGTATATCCACGCTCTCGGGTATACTTTATCTCCAGCACAATCCTCTCACCTTCTCCGTTTATCGAACGCTCGACCCTGTCTTCGTATTACCAAGTTCAGACTACACGTACGTACGGAGAACAGTGCCACACAGACATACACACGAACATAAATAAAGTATAGTGTTGGCGAATCCTTGGTATGGAGGAAAGTGTGTGTGTGGGAGAGGGGATGACGAGAATGGGGTTGAAAGCAAAGTGTACGCCGGCATCGAGGACAGCGTGATGCTTATACACCGGAATCGGGGGAAACAACTCGGCGCCACCTGTATGCACTTCGAAAGACCTTGCATGCACCACCCCTAGCAGCCACCAACCTGGACGAGCGAGTCGGCGGCGCTCAAGGGGTGCATGGCGTAATCAATAATTATTACGTATGCCAGCGACGTGAAAGCGCTATACGAGAACAACGAGAGGGAGCAGACAGACAGATTATGGTGGGGATCGCGAAGGAGCGGAGGGTGATGAAAGGTCAAAGGTGTCACATTCGCCATTTAACCCGCTGATAGCCTTTTTTACGTCCGTCAGACGCGAAAATTCAGTGGGTTTCTCTTTTGCAACAGTTTCTGTTCTACCGTGATATACCCAAATAGCCCCCGCTCTGCCGTCACATGAACAGCATTATAGCTTTTAATTCTCAATGGTGAAAATCGACACGGTAGGCGAAAGGTCTTTTTACATGTCCTATATGTATGATCCAGCTTCGATGTCGTGAATAACGGAGCTCGAAGGTTAAAACGTGTGTTGTAACAATAGTAGTAAAAGACGTAGTGTATACGAGGACGTAGTAGTAAGAGCCGGGGATACGAGGGATGACGAGGGGGTGCGAGAGAAAGGTGGAAGAGAGGCTGACGAGGACCTCGCGCCGGTCGTAACCGCGACTGCGCGTTCATGCTCGGCCACTGAGTCAAGGTCTTTTCCAAGCCTCTATACTCTCCTGTTCCTGTCTGTATAAACTTACCCCCGTAGCCGCGACGTTATATACCCTCAAGCCTCGCTATGTCGCGCGATGGTTGGCTGCAATCGACCTGACCTCGCGCTTCTCCTTAAAAACCTCCACGTATAAACACATACATACATACATACACACACATACACACATATAATCCTTGCGACACTTTTCCTGACATATATATTTATACTTCTGAACCCCATCGTCCATCCCTCTACATTGCTCTATTGTCTACCTTGTTGCCTTATGATGGAAGGCACAAAGCACGATAAAAAGCACTTGACTCTGAAAAGTCGTATATTAGGTATCTGGTGACGTAAATAAGCTTCATATAACTTGATCCAAAACTGAATGAATCAATGATATGTGATTGTGGATCGGTGCTTTCATTGACGTCCGGTGTTTTGCGAGAAAAGGACCCATTTGATATGTTACAACTTAAATAACTGCTTCTTCCAAATAATATTTCGTATATTTCGGTCATTTTCAATCAGGTAGTACAGTCATTTCGAGTGATTTGGCCTACTTTGCCATTTTTTATTCCAATCATCGACAGAGACAGCCTGATGTTAAGCAAGAAGTGTGTTGAAGCTCAGAGAAACGAGGACAAACACTCAAGCTGATGCACGTAGCTTTTAATCACGTTATTGTGTAAGCGCCAAAGGCAATGAAAGCTCGGAGAAAGGAAAACGACGAATAAAATTTTCGATCCAACGATCCACGAACACAAAGGATTGAGAATGAAGAATAGAACGAGCCCCAGATAGACGAGATGAAGGTTCACGAATCGTGTCTTTTTGTCTTTGATGATCACAAAAGCTCTTGATTCGATGAAATTTTACGGTGATTATTTTTTTTGATAATATTTTAGCCATCGTTCGTTTGTTTATTCACATATTTTGAGTTACGTTTATTCAATTTTCCAAACCGGAGGATAAAAAACACACTTTTTTTTTCTCGAATGAACGATACAGTCACGTGGAATATCACGGCTTCTTGATAAAGCTTGTTGCAGTAGAGAGAGCATGTCTCGAATAAGAATGAATAGTCAAGGCTCTTCCCTGTTTTCTTACCTATCTCTCTTCATCCAACAATCTATGCTCCTAACTCCGCCCGTGTCTTCTTTTGCATACGTAACGAAGAGATTCTTCGCTGAAATCTTTGCTCTACGCTAGTCTAATTTTGCATGGATCGAAAAGATTAGACAACAAAGACCACCGAGGCCCGCTAGTCAGTTTAGAATTTTTCCAACGATGTCTCATGGAGAGTTAGTGTTTTTGAATTGGGCTAAAATTTTCAGAAATATACGTGAAAGAATCTGAGATTAGTATAAAATGACTACACCTGAAATTAAAAATTTTCTGTTCCCATCAATTCATCGTGCACGAACTTCATCAGTAAATTTCAATGGATAAAGTATGAAGGTATTTTCATTCATAAAGGCTTTAAAAAATAAAAACGCGAAAACTAATTTTATTGAGAGATAATATGCTAAGGGATGAGATATTAATATGTACAAATTTAAAAAAAAACGAGAAATAAGTTCTCTGCTGCCAAAATGCTTTTACCTGTAAGTATAACGTAGCCAAAGAGCACCATATAATGAAAATGCTAAATAAAATATCTATTCATGCTCATTTGAACCGACTACATATGAAGATTGACCATTTCTGTGCAATCTCTCCCCAAACAAAATTTCCCTGTTTCGTGTTTCACACGCTTCTCTCCACATTGCATTTGCAAAGATTGTGCCCCAAAACAAAAACAAAAAAAACTTATTACAACCACTCGTCATCTCTTTCTCTGTTCGCATTTCAAAAATTTGTTTCTCATGTAAAATTTCTTTTTTTTTTTTAATATACTTTTACCATCTGCTTGTGTCCCAGTTTCGAGGATGTATTTTCAACTGACGCTCAACCAGGGGAACACCAAAGTTCTCCGTACTGTGGAATGCAAATATTAAGGACAACGAGGGAGAGAGATAGAGAGAGAGAGAGAGAGAGAGAGAGAGAGAGAGAGAGAGAGAGAGAGAGAGAAATGAGAGATGAGAGAGAGAGAGAGGGATGAGAGACGAGAGTAGAGGGTGGAAGCGCTCTAGAGGGATGGAAAGCAAAGAAGAGAGAAATGGTGGAACACACGTCGACGTCGCTTTGGCTATACGGGAGAAATGCGAGTCTTACCATCGGACGATGTGAAACGCTATACAGAGGTGCAAAGTTTCAGGAGTTTTCCCGCAATAAGAGGGCTTTTTTTCTCTAGGAAACCGCATCGAATTAGGATCAAAGCGCGCAGCCACCCAGTCCCTTATTATCATCATCATTATTTTTATGAAGAGTGCAGGCAAAAATTGCAGGTGGTTTGAAAAAGCATATTAATTATAATACACGTTATACATAAAATTATAATATTGTAATATTAATATTATTAAATTATGAATAATATGAATATAAATAATAAAATGTTCATTTTTAATAACAGTGCGCATGACAAAGAGAGGAAGATAAATGAGCAAGAATAAAAGAGTTGAAAGACCCAACGTGGAAAATTTATAAAAATCGAATGAACCTTTTCTACAAGAATCATGATTTATCAACAAGCTGCATGTTAAAAAAAAACATAATTTGAAAAATTATGTATCTCAGCTTTCACCAAAGCTCATATTTCGAACAAACGTGATGCGAGCGCATTGAATATTTTTCAGCGTTACGATTATAATGAAAGAAAAGTATTCTCAACTAACCGGGAACGTGACCCGTGCGATATTAATTTCAATATAGAGCCGGATTGAGTGAGTGAAAGGTGAGAGCTTTGCCAGGGAGAAAAATGGAGAAAAACGTTCGGGAGTCGGGTGCACGTGAGCTCTTGTACATGGAACTTGAATCCACAAGCGCGGCAGTGGAACAACGGCGGCGGGCATTGCACGAACGGGCGTGCATATCGTTATTCAGTGCCCGGAAAATTGCAAAGTTTGCGCAAAGAAAGGCGACCCGTTTTTCTACTGAAAATATGGTCGAAAAGTTGAAACCCCCCCCTGAACAAACACTCTTGTGATTTATAATGAAATGCGAGAATTGTTTACGGAGGAACAAATAGACGGAGTTAAGTCGCGTGGGCCAGTTTTATATAAACTGTAGAAAAAGAAGCTAAACTATATTTATATCTTTGAGATTTTATTCTTTATCGTACCGTCTGGCATATATTAATTATTCGATCAAACTTCGGTGCCATTAAAACCTACTATAATTGCCCAAAAAAATTATCATACCAAGAGTATTTTTCTAACGTTTACGATACAACAATCCAGATGACAATGAAAGAATTTCGAAATATTATCGAGCAATTCACGATAGACATTTCTATGAATATGTGAAAGCTCTAGCTAGAAAAATAAATGTCATTGCGATTTTGAAAAAAGTAATGAAAAAAAAAAAAAAAATCATGAATTGATTATGAATAATAAATATGAAAAATAAAAATAAATACGAATGACAAAACCGTGTTGAAAATAGAAAATTCGAAGCAGCGATGCTGCAAAGCATGCTACATTAATTTGAATAACACGGGATGACGGGAAAATGAGGATAAGGCTGGTGCGCGGGGGCTGATAACGATGGGGTGAGTGGGATTGTGCGAAGCTTCCACGCTAAACGTATTATATCCGGGTGCAGTTGCAATTCACCCGTGAATTCTCCGCTCTTCCATTTATCGTGCGCCACGTCGTGCTATATGAATATATACTCGGGTGTATATCGCGACGAGAAAATTGGAAGAGCGTCGAAGGAAAAAAAGAGTTGCGAAATAGAGAGATATACCGGGCAAAGAAACTGGCAAACATATTGAGCTGTTTTGGGAAATGAGACGCGAGTGAAAAAGCTGTTCGAGTGCATATCAGAGAGGTGGAAATTCAACAAAAAGGTAAATAATCATTTTAGAAAATTTCAATTTTTGATCTCGAAGAATGCCGTTTTGTTCACCCCGATATATCTTTATTTTCTCGTAATTGTGATCGCACTTAAAAAAATACCAAGAGAATATTATCCCCCTCCCCAGGGTATGCAAACTTTTTAAATATGTACCAAAATAATAAATTTAAATAAAAAAAAATCTCCACATATTTTAGCTGCAGGAACAAAGTCTTCATCGTATACACACACATACAAGCTACGAATAAATTACAAAGACAATATTAAAATTGTTGACTAACGATTTTTCCGTGAGCGAACATTATCTCGGTCATACGCTCTTTCGTTGCCTTTCAAGAATCGCAATTCCCTCGTAGCACGTGAGGCATTATAGGGGGGGGGGGGCAAACGTTGATGGGTTCTGTCAGAAGGTTAACAGTATGTTGGCTAGAGATGCATGACTGGGCTAGAATCTCGTGGCATATACCGGGGACCTTTTGAGATATAAGGTTCTCGCGCTTAAGCTATTTACGTGACGGTCGTTCCGGGTATCCGGAACAGCGGAGAGGCGGGGAAAAAAAAAAAGAATGAAGATACGAGAGACGTGGTGACGCTATGAAATTACGAGGTAAACGGAGAGTGCGTGGGTTTTTGAAGCAAAGGAAATGAAAAAAAAAGAAGGAAAAACATAGGAAATAAATCCAGGAAAATAAAGACGGGTCAAAGGGTAATGATGACACATGGAACACTGACTCAAGCAGCTTGGAAATTGCAATAGTTACGTTGTGCGAGAGCAACGATAATTTTAATTCGAAAATTATTTACCGCAATAATTGTAATCTGGCGTTATAATTGCATTTTGTCATTCAAACACGAATCCTCGGTCACCATCAATCTACCTGCAACGAAAGAGTATCGCAATGGGGCACATCGAACGAAAAATAATTAGAATCTAAAATAATTATTCTTGCTGAATAGCCAATCGATGTTTCTTTTGACGATCGTGAAATATTAACAGAGTGATCGATTATCCTAGCTTGAAGTTCGCGTGGCTCGAATGAAACGGGGAAAAAAAAAGGTTGAGAACAGTGAATCGAAAAATTTAATCAGGCTAAAACAATGAGCATTCGTCCAGGCTCTATGGATCGGCTGGGAAATTGTTGTTTGTGGCAGGTGTTCCATAATTTCACATATCGAAGCTTTCCTGAAGGTTCTCGACCGGCTTCATCGAGACTAGTCCCGAGGTAATTGCTTCTCGACGCGCGTATGCTTGTGTACATTTACTCAAGGTGGCATGCATCTTGATGGTGTATGTGCATGGTTCACAGTGTGTGCATTCTCTTCCCTGTGTCGTCCATCAACATTGCCCTATACCATTCTACTGTATCGTGTAACGTAGTTGGGATTTAACACGCCGGCGACGACGTAACGTAAAGTGATTTGCATGCACCAGAGCAAGTCGCTCGCCACGAGAAATACCAAATGTATATTATACAATATACATAAAGCAGCAGATATTAACACAAAATATAATCCTGGAAAAATGGATCTCAGAATTGAGATAAGTAATCAACGAATCAGCAGCCATTGTGGCTCGAATCCGCTGGTCTTTACTCAGTTGAAACAAAAATAAATTCCGCAAAATATAAGTAAGCATCAACGTGCATCACGTTCGCTGCCTCTGCGTCAATTCTTCAAGCCCATGGCAATTACCTTCGCGTCAATGCCCGAGGGATTCAATCGAAGAATTATAGCGAATGTCTGGTATGCGCCAAAGCCAGACTCCAGGATGGTTAATAGAGCGAAGAAAAAAAGATGAAGTGGTAAAAAGGTGAAGAAGAAAGTCACGAAGAAAAGAGTGAAGTCACTCGGCGAGGAATCGAAGAAAGGATAAGAAGAGTCTGGGTGGAAGGAATGCCTGAGGGAGAAAAAAATCGTTGGCCCTGGAATTGAAGCTTGTTCTTCCGCATCGTTTGTTGGCGTCCTAAACAAGGACAGACGTCAATCCGAACGAAAATAAAACAAAGATGCAGAGAGAGAGAGGAAGAAGAACGAAAAATAAAACACTGTTGGACGTCTTTGGAGAACCACGAAGTCACATATAAATACACACACACACATTGCCCTAGACCCAAGTTACCACCTACGACCTGATTCTCACCAACGAGACAACAAGAATTCGTGCCAATTCGCGACTGCCAAAGGCTGTTTTCGTGTACGCTTGTGTCGATGCATTGTATTGAACACGTCGATACATTCATATAGGTACGTGACGTGTATTCAACTGTTTATAGGACCAGAAGAATCTCGAAGGTCGAGGACAACTGCGAGGGTCAACGATGGAACGGGGATAGTACCGGAAACTGCATCGGAATTCAGGACGGAAATTCGCTAATTCGCTGCTTTTATACGTATTTTTTTTCTTCCTCCAACCTCCCACTAGTGTAACGATTGGCTTTGGGACAAAACCAAACGGGAATACCAATAACACATCTGGCAGAGTTCACCAAATGGATTTTTTTAAAGTTTGCTGAATGCAACCCAAATCCATGCTTTTTTAGAAATAAAAATAGGATTATTCTTCAATATCGTCTATCAACTGTTTTTCTCCTCTTCGTGATCAACTGCATTGACTACATTATCCAAAGGTTCAAATCTGAATTTACTTTATGAAAAATTCATTGTTCATAATAGTAAGAATTAAATTTCATTCAGAGTTTATAGAATTAAAATCTGAATTAATTTTTCTATCCTGTAGACTATAGCATGCATCTTTATTATTTACAGAAGAAATTTAGAGTGCTCGTATAACGACCCTAAATTGGGTATACATGCAGCAGGATCGCACTTCAAAGCTTCCTCTCAAACTTGCTCCCCTTTTTTTTCGCAGTTGTCTGGGACTTCTGATTAAAGCATCAGCGTATAGCTCTTCCAATGCTGTCTCTCGAGATGGTGGAATGAATTTTTTTTTTTTTTTGCCATTGAATCTCCGCGATGTCTTAGCTTATGGCTCTCGTTGCGAAGAGCAAAAGAGGAAGCAAAAAATAAAATGAAACGTTCGACGAAAGCTTCTCGAAGGTAGACGAGAAAATAATTAAAACCGATGGAACACGACGAGGAATATCACAAGTTTCAGTTTTCAATTATTCACTCCTTCCACGTTTCCCGACGTTCCGATCCATCTGTATTTATGTAAATCCGCATAAAAATTTCATATTTTAAATTTCAAGATCGGGAGTAAATCTATTCGAATGGAATTACGTAATGAAAAACGTTGAAAAATATTTATAATTTCGTTGAGATGTACGCAGTTAAAAAATTCTTGAAAAAGTTTAATATTATTGCATGTCAAGGTAATGGAAAAAATTTGAGACGATAAAAAGACGTAAATTCGTAAAAAGTTATGCGAGTTGAAGATATGAAAAAATTGCCAGGTCCAGTGAACTGAAAAAAAAGTTAATTATGAGAAACTACAACTGGCTCTAAGAAAAAAAAAAAGCGTAAGCCTCGATGAGGAGATCGGTTTTTCGTTACAAAAAAACCTTCGCGCGGAATAATTAACATTTGAAAATGAATATATAAATTCAAAGTAACGATACTTCAGTGTTCCTCATAGCATAGGCCAAAAAATTTAGCCAAACAAGCTCCTCGCTCTGTCTGATCACATCCTGATATTTCTACTTTACGCAATTTTACCTATAATCGTTCGAGCATTCTTCAAGATTTAATTTTTACGGCAATGATAATTATCGAATATGAATTTAAGATTCAACCAAACAGTTCACTGAATTATACAGTGCTCTAAAAAATATTAATTGTCGTTTTCACGAATATGTATCTCTGTAAAATGGAGAAATAAATAAGTCAATTTTTTCGAGCAATAATTTTGGTCTCGCACGTTGCCAGATTTTACAAATATGTTTTTTCATCCCCTATCTCCTTTACTCAGCGATCATTGGAATCCGTGCACTACGTCATATCGTCGATGTGACAGGTATTCGCGAATTCTCGGGGAAGGGACGATGAAAAATAAAAAAAAAAAAAAATCGTGCAATATCCGAAAGAGAGATTTTCACGCGTTGATGGCAACGACGTTTCGTGATTTATCGTTGAATTTTCAGGGAAGAGGATACCGGGAGGGGGGGGGGGGGTTGTTGCACCCCCTCAGCGCGATGCATGTAGGTCAGATTTGATTAGTTCCAAGCTCGGGTGAGCTCGAGCAAGCTCGGGACGAGCTGCAAGGGGTTTCCCGAAAGCTATACTTCGTATAAGTGGCTTTACTAACGCAATTCTTTTTTTCGTTGTCGCTGGAATGCAGAATTTTTTTCTTCCCCTCAAACTGTCACCGAAATAGGAATAAGTCGGACAGTGGTAAAATCCTCCAACCATTCGTGAAACAACTCCCTACGATTGTACTTCATTATTTTAAGATGCCACCTCCGGTAGGGTTGAGTGTGCTTGCTTCTGGCCAACTTTCACTATTTTTTTTTTTTTTTTTTTTTTCATTCTCCTCCCAAGAAGGGGATGACCCGGGGAATGAGGTCCACGACCCCGCTCGTATGCACGAAGACTCTGGGTCTCCGTGATTAAACTCTTATTCACTTGACACGGTTCTAAGACAGTTTTTTTTTTTCTTTTATGAAAATAACAAATGAATATTTATAAAATATTTATGTGGATTTTCATAGCTTCGTTTTTCAAGCTCTTTTACGGAAAATGTTATTTTAGAAAAATTATAAAAATTATAGAAAACAATGACTAGACATATATGAGTCGTAGTATTCTATTCGAGACTATTCTAGATTAAAAATCGCATTTCGTGAGGAGTCTAGACGGTGAAAGCTGCGAGCGACAAAGGGAAAATAAAACGAATCGCAAAATGGGCATATTTTCACGATTGATATAATCCTGCCTCGTCGATGGCCAACACCGATCGGACAGCCCCCTCCTCCAATTCGTCTTCCTACCTCTTTCGTTATTACATCTCTAGCCTCGCTTACCCTCTTCGTACAGTATATTCTCGATATTTTTTATCCAACCCTGCTTGCTGCAGTTTCTTTTCATGTTTTTATCGACGTTCCAACGCGTCGGTGCAACAATTTTTCATCCTGCGCTTTTAGCGAAAAATAAAAACAGGGTGAAAAACACCCACACCGAGGAATTCCCTTCGAAGGTTACATGGAAATTACGAGAATGGCGAATGCATCTGTCGATTTTCCGGCAGCATCAATTTTATGTTGCCGCCTTTTCAATTCTTCTGCTTTGTCGATTTTCACTTTGACTTCTCTATTGAAAAAAAAATATATATATATGTGTATGTATATGTTTATTCCATCTGGAAAAAAGTATTTTCAATAGATTTTTCACGAAGCAAACATTTCGATTTTCATTAGGAGAGTACCGAAGGAATAAACATTTTATATTTCCCTCGTATAATTATTTTGTTAAAAAATGATTTAACATTTGAATTATGAAGGATTTCGTACACGATGGAAATTTTCACTCGTGTCTAAGTTGAATCGATCGAAATTTATTTTCTGATTGCTGAAACGTATAAGTGGGTACGTGAAATAAAATCAATAAAATGATCACGAATAATCGAAATAGAATTCCTATGGGAGAGCAGCAATTGTAATCGATCAATGAAACTATACGGAGTACCCGTTCGACGTCATTGTCAAAATACCGGCTAGAACGATTGATAACCAACGAGCCAGTTGTTGCTGTTCATTAACTCACAATATCTCCAATGTCCCGGCCCATTAACATTCAACGAACCATTCTAATGGTTCATTGAAACAATGCGAGAGTATTCCCATGCAAATAACTCAGACAGACGATTAATAGGAATTGTCGATTCTACCTTTGGCTAAAATCGAAGATTTTTAATGATGTTTAGACTCCAGAATTCGATTATTCGAGCAGCATAATTTTAAATATCAATTTCTTTTCGAACTAAATTTTTTTTTCAATCTCTCATGCCCTTTATCCAAATAATTGTAATGATATTCATTCCAACGTATGAAGAATATTGTAAAGAGTTACGAATAATCGAAGAAATAATTAATTTTCGTAACGATTACACTTCGTAAAATTTTATTTCTAATCTTTAACGAATTAAAATTCGTATTTCTTCACTTTGACCTCGTCGAGCAATCGAATTGAATTGCTGCGGAGGTTACAAAATTATTCGAAATTTGTTTGTGTCATCGTTTCGTGAAAATCGACCTTTACGCTTTATATATTGTTGCTCTGCCTTTCGTTACCCCATGGAGTTCAGGCTACCGAGTGCACACGTCATTACATACGTTTCCAATTAATTATAATACGGTGAAACGGACGGTAGGATAGATGGAGAGAGGGTTAAAATCGTCATTGAGCTCTCTCACAGCGGGAACAGAAACGAGAGAGACAATTAATTTTCCAATTGGCCAACGAGAACGCGCTCGGTTGATTATCGGTTGATTGGAAGGACACACGGTAATTGTGGTACTCGTGTTAATTTATGCGATAAAAATATACGTGTATATATTTTTTTTTTATCATACGTCTATTCAATTATTATTTTATATTACATTTCATGTATGTCATATGATATTCTTATAACCCGATTCGTAGGGTGATTCGAAAAGGGCGATAACGAGATAGCGATAAAATTTTCACTTTACAAGCATCTCAGGAACGATGGAACGTAAAGACTGAATCGACAATTCGTAATTTGAGCGTGCACGATAATAAAATAGATTATTTACCTATGTATGTATCTATGTACACTGACGAATTAATCTCTTTAATTTTAATCACTCGTTTTATAGTGCAGCATATAATAATAATTCATGTATCCGTATGCACATTTACACGAACAGCGCATATAGTAGAGATGCAAACGAGTAAGACGAGAACTTCCACAGCCTGCTGTTTATCACGCTCATGAACCCCTTACGATGCGCTAAAACACAATATGCTATGGTAGAACTATATGGACGCCGATGCGCTTACGAGGACTTTAATGTTGTATCTATCCCCCCCCCCTACCAAACAATTGTTTCACCAACCTCCGTCGGAACTCATTATGCATTGTTTTGCAATACGCTTGGATAGCTCGTTAATAATAATAATGGAAAATGGAATATCAAGGAATCTTTAAAATTAATTAACGAACATGTTGACATTTCGAGCCATCATTTCATCTCTCTATTATTTATTTTGTAATATTTATTTTACAATAAAATTGGACAAAATTAAATCATTGAAACGAAAGAAAACTGAAAAGTAAATAAAAATTGTTTCTCGACGGTATTTCTTCCTTTTTTTTATATGTATATTTCGCCCCTCATGAATGTTAATAATTGCGTGAAATTGATGATCGTAAAATTGATGATTAATTGATCGTAAAAAATTGTGACGATAAATTATTTCACAAGGACGATTTTTCATTTCATATGAAATTATTCGAATCTTCGAAAATCCGTTGCTGAAATTTCAGAATTCACAGTAACGTACATTGTTAAAGTATACACAATGGCCTTTCGGACTTTGATCTCATTCTGTTCCGGCTTTTCTCCCTTGTAACACACATGGCCGTCCCTTCCATTGTACATGCACGTCGAAACGACACGTGATGTGCAATCTCCGGCATGTCAGCTTCCCGCAGGTATTTCCTACAGGCCAAAGCCAAAGAACAAACTTTAAGCTTCGAACGTGTATACGACATATATGTATATATATATATATATATATATATATATATATATATATAAGGGATACGCGTATAGAGAACGAGAGGTATGGAACAAGGCAGGCGAGGGATCCGTGAATTGAAATTATCCGACCGATATACGTCGTGTAGTCGAAGGGAAAAGACGGACGGGGTGTTTGGTCGAAGTAGAAACCTCAAGTCGAGATCAGACGTGCAACAAAAATATGAAGAATGATTTACAATTATTTAATGAAAAATAAATAATAATAATAGTAATAATAATACTAATAATAATAATACGTTGAAGAATTGTCAAAAATAATGAAAAGTATTTAAATAATATTTGGAGAAGTGCGGTAATTAAGGTTAAAATAAAATAAAATATTATCTAGAAGTAAGAAAGAAAAATTGAAAATGTATTTTCATAAAATCTGATATACTTCAGGATGATAAGGCAATATAAGGTGTAACTATACGTCGCCTAGCTCGAAGAGATTTCCACTTTCATTGTTTCCATAAACGATCGTGTTCGCCGGAAAGGAGAAAAGCTCAGTGGGGAAAGTTCTTGTCGTCGTTTTAGCAGTTACGAAGTGGCGGGGAAAGGCAATGTTGAGCCCTCCCGTCGAGATTATCATAATGTCCAATCGTCAGGCCGAAGCGAATAGTACGATTTCTCCTGACAATTCGGAAGGGGCTGTGTGTGTGTTTTTTTTTTCTTTTTCGCTCTTGCGAGGCATCAACGATGCTTGAGCTTTTTTTCAGTCGACAGGGCGAAGGGAGAAATTTGTATGGGGGGGAATAAACGGTAAAATTGAATTGACTATAATTATTGTGCAGACGAAAAAATCATTATCTAGGAAAAAAATTTATGTATAAATTCCTAAATAATGCTCGGGAATAAGGGAACACATTATCGCCCATTTTTTACGTTCTATGAGGGATGTCTTACCGAATAGCCAATAAAAATACTAGTCGGATTTTACTCATTTTCCTTTCCTTTCGACGTCTCAGCTTTTTTTTTTTTTTCTTTCCTGATGCACCCCGCCCCGCCCTTTTTATCGTTCTCGCTCTCGACTTTGCCCCGGAAGAGAATTTTCCTGCTGAGAACTTTTTAATATCGAACCCTGCGTGAAAACTCTCGCCTTCGTGGCGAGTAAAATGGTGGGTGAGGCGCCAAGTTTTGCCGCATGATTCGCCAATCGTTCGCAATTCTCGCGGGTAAACCCAGATAGTTGAGCTGGCGGAAATCGACGGATCGTTACGAAAGTATTGCGAAACTTTGCCCTCGTAGTCTTGGGAATTTTCGCGACCAAAAGGAATCCGATGAAATCCAGATATGAAGACAAAAAGATTTCTTGTAACGATGCTGCTATTATTTAAGAATATAATCGGCTGGGTATCATTTTAAAACTCATCCTACACACAGATATAAATATGTAATATCTATAAATGAATTTTAGTCACTACTCGAGCGAATTCAATTCGTGTAAAAGCGCGTTTGTCGTTTCAGACATGCCACTTGGCACTGCACATTCTTGCCTCTCTCTCTCTCTCTCTCTCTCTCTCTCTCTCTCTCTCTCTCTCTCTCTCTCTCTCTTGAAAACCTCCCCCGTGCATTACAGCGACTACCCAGTGAGAGATCGAACATGTAAGATAAGGTTAGCCGTAACGGCGAGGCCAATTAAGCGAATTAGTGCTGTGGACGATAGGGCCTCGTCCGATCGATATCCTATGCCCGCAGTATTCCCTTCGTTATCCCCTTGGAACATTCACATTTTAGATTTCATCCCTTCGCGAATGCCTATATATTTATGTTACCCCTCGACACGTATATCGACTCGAGTATCCCACTTTGGTGAACGATATAAGCGCGAAAGAACGAAAGAAATGCCCCGCGAGAAGAATGAAAATGAGAAATAACGGCTGGACATAAAGGAACAATTAGTACTCTATGCCGAGAACTTAATTGCGCCGCGATAATTTCATCGAGTTAATGCCACAGTGGGGTGTGCCCTTTCCGTGAGAGCGTGCTCTCTTAAGATCTATATAGTTTTCTCGAGTTTTCAAGAAATTTCGAACTCTCGAGTTCTTCGCCATAAACTACTCATTTCGAAATTGCATATTTCTGTCAAAAATGTTGATGTATTTTTTATTTTTCTTGATGCGTGATTTTTTTTTTTCAACAATTCATACGCGGATTTTGTCGATATTTATTTTTTGGAAAACTTTGTGGGATACGAAAAGTAAAATAGTAACGTAATTCATTCCGAATTATTAATGTCGTATAAATAATCGACTCGATTAAATGGATTCTAGATTGATTGATCGGTCAATTGATTTAACATTTGTTTTCGTAATTAGAAATCGATTAGTTGCTAATGGATATTGGATGATGAATAATTAATCATGATTTTTCGATAGACATTCGCAGGTCCGCGTTTACAAACGAGCATTTTCATTAAAATATACTCTTGCCGAAATATTTGACAAACGCGAAATTATTTCGACTGAATAATCCACTCAAACCGAGCAATATGTTGCAGCTGTGCATTCATGCATGAACTGCGAAATATTTCAAAGACTTCTAATCGCATTTAATTATTTCGGTCGAGTGATTAAGAGCCATATGCTTGTTTCATTGCACTTTGCCCGAAGCCACTACAAAGAATAATGCACAAAGGTTTACTTCAGTTTAGCGTATTCGCCAGTTTATACGATATATACGGTATTTAATAATTTTTCTACAAAATTTATAATCATAATGAAATTAAAAAAAGTATTCATAGAAAAAAAAAAAAAATATAACATGTAACGTTGACTGTGAGAAATTAGACAGGAAAAAATAGTACAAGGATCGATTTATTAATGCCTTGGGGCATTTATCGATTTGAACCATAATTATAATTGACACGGCCACGAGAGACCAAATGTTTCGTGTTACTTTCAATTCTTGTTGTTCGCTGATTGCTGATAAAATATTTAAGCCTCGAGTTGAGGACTCTTATTCGATATTGTGGTTTCATATTATACGCGTTTACTATTATATATTATGAACATGATTTATTATTATTATTAACAAAATATTTGTATGAAGTATTGAAAGTAAAAAATCCTAAAGTCTGTGAATATCTTTCGTCCCCAATATACCTATTGTGATGTAATTCTAGCGAGATCTAACAGTTGTGAAAAATGATACGATGTATTCGTACTGCTACGAACATCACGTATTTATGATACATCTATGAAATATGGGCTGTGATATTCACGATTATGTCCAGAACAATAAAATATTCTAGTACACCCGTATGGTACAAACTCCGTAGTTGACTTTTGCTATAGCAAAACAGAGGTAGAAATCCTACATATGTGGCTGTAAATATTTATGATTTATGATTTATGATTTATCCGTTAATTATGCACATCCGGGTCGAGAATTGACCAATACGTCACAACGAATACGAAATAATTCAAAGGTGGAGTATAAAACAAGGGCAGAGAACTTCGTTCATGAAGAAATGTAAATCTTTGACACGATGTTTGTCGTGAATCGATAATGCGTTTGAATATTTGAGTTTTTCATTTTTTCGAAAAAAAAACAAAAAGTCCATTGATGCGTTTTGTTTTCAAACAAAAGTTGCTCGTTCGAGTTTATCATTCTTGTACATTGGTCGAGTTGAGTTATGGAAATATTTGGGAACATCATTATTTTCAATATTCGAAGAGAAATCGAAATGTGAAAAAGTAGATCGCGTGTCCTTTGCATGATTCATTAAGCTTTGCCTGTGAGAAAGCCAAGAGATGCTGGGAGACGTTTTTTTTTTTTACACAGACAAAGTTTCGCGAACAATGAATAATTATATGAGTATAAGTGGTCTGCGAATTTTTATTGTTCCGACTGTACGATATTTTCACGTCTATTATTTGTCCGAAAAATTTTGCGAGCGGCTTAAAACTCTCGATAAAGTTGAAAAAGTGCACTCAGGAAGCTCAGGTGCGGCTGACTCTGGAAAAACTGCATCCGGATAACTTTGCACTAGGCATTTTTATTCGTTCACCGCTATATTGCGCGTTCGCCAGGTGAACGAATGGAAAATGCAGGATAAAGAAAAGTGTACTTTTGTGTGTGTATGTGTGTGTGTGTGTGTGTGTGTGTGTGTGTGTGTGTGTGTGTGTGTGTGTGTGTGTGTGAGTGAACGTGATACATAATGCAGAAGAATAGCCGAGGATTCGAACAGCGCAACGTGGGTTACGGTTTGAAGAATTTTTTGTTTTTAAACATAGGAGTTACGAAAAACAGCCTTTCTTTATTTATAGCTTTTTGTATACGTTGTTCCGGACGATACAAGCCTCACGACGACTCAATACGTATAGCTCGTGAAGCCATGAGAATGCGAGAAAAATAAAATGTGAAATTCTCGAGGCTCCATGGAATATTCAAAGAGGGAATATACGTTTTTTTTTTTTTCAACGATAGATATGGATCCATTCGGAGCAACTGGATCTTCGAAAAATAAAAATCAAACTTCCGGTGGACATTCGAGATTCTTTCATAAAAATAAATAAATAAATCAATCGATCAATCAATGGCGAGACAATTATATTAGAATGAAAAAAAAAACTGGAATTGTCGTTTTTCCATTAGAATAGTAGTAAAAAAAAAAATCTCGCGGTGAACCGAGGGCAAAGAGTGTTAAATGGCAGACGGGAGATTGAGATAGCTTCTGGTGTGATGCAGTGGGTTAGTGAGAGCTGGAAATGGAAGGTAATTTTTGGTAGGAAATACAGACAGAGGAAGCTTGGGTAATGCTGAGGAATGGGAGTGCGTTTGAGACGGTGCAAGCAGACGGAGTGCAAAAGCGAACTTGGATTTTTGCCAACGTTCGAAGCTAGCGTGTACCGATTACCTCGGTAAACCGAGGACCGGAGTGATTCAGTATACCCCCCAAAACTTGCATATAATATACATATATACATATAATAAAGGGTATTCAATGAAATTTCGACGAAAATGGCATCCTAGTGAAACATGACATCAAGTGACATTTCATTTGACATCAAATTGAAGCCACTACCATACCTACTTTTGTTTCGGACTTGGAAAAAATAATTTAATAATTAAAAAACGAAAGTCATATCTTTTTTCTCCTTTCCCTGATGAAAGTATCTAATTTTTTTTAACGACTTGAAGGTACAATTTTGTTAAAAAAACGCGGTGACGTCGTTATTTGCAAAGTTCATTCGACGGGGCGCGGCGGCTGGATCGTTTAATTAAATTTTATCCCATGTAGGGTGACTTGCAAATTAAAGTGAACTATTATATTCATGTAATTATATACTCCATTATAATTTGGTCCTCAACATATTGGGTCTGCTCCCTTTTTTTAAAAAGTACAAAATTTAACAATTTGTTATTTTTTAATTGTATTGAGAATAATTGATTTTGGTATAAATAATCTCTTATTCACGCATAGAGTATGTTTTACTAAATGACCAGGTTTGAGTAGCGTGGAATTCTATATAATGCTTAGAGCCCTGCGACCACCCTCGAGTCTTCTCGAAATCAAAACATCGACAGTACCGCTCGACTATGGGCCAAGAGGAATGATTGTCGATGTTTGCTAAGTCAGTCCTTTCCCTTCATTACGTGTGAGATCATTCCACAGTCTTGGATCTTCGAGTATCATCGTCGATCCCCTCCAAATCAACCCTTGAATCATCCTTTCAATGACTCTCGGACATGATACGACTATAATTTATTTACCCGTACGTACACAATCGATCTTTTTATCGTGCGTGTCCAGCAATTTAAAAATAAAGTTCGTACGAATAATTGCAAAATTACATTTTTCTTTAATGTCATTGTTTAATAATATGAAAAAATCTTGGTCTCCGAAAATGTTGGTAAACAAAAAATGCATACGTAAAAAATGTTCCAGCTCCACTGAAAGGAAACTATGACCGTTAACAAAATTGACAATTCTTAGGAACAAATTATGAAATTCAAAATTACCGTGAATCAATAATTTTCAATGCTGTGGATTGTTTTCGTAAAATAAATATTTTTAAATCTTCACAAGCAAACAACGCGTGAAGAACGAATCGATATTTTGCAGCCATTCATTATTTTTTTCCGCAAAATAGAAAAAATAAATAAAAACTGTCATTAACAATGTAAAATTTGTACGACCATTGGTGGATGCCTGATGGGTTTTTTTTTTTTTTTTTTTTTTTTGATAAAAACAATTTTGGTGTTTGTGCTAGTGATGGTTTTCTTTACTTTTTTTTTTTTTTCCTCGTTATTTGACCATGGTTTCTTGACTGGATAGGGATGAAATGGTATTTCGTTTTACGGGGGCGAGAGAAAAGTTCTCGTCAATGGCAAGAGGGACATTCACGTGAGCCAACAATTGGCCGGAGGGGACGTTGAGCTGAACTGAAGCGGCACAAGTGGTCGGACAATGTCGTCGGAGACCGACGACTTGTACCTCTCACGCATCGAATGAAAGGAAAGTAGAAGAAAAAAAAAAATGATTGGACCCGCGAAATTTATGACAGTCACTCAACCATCCTGATTTTTTTTTCTACTCGATTCAGGAAAAATCACCAAGCCCATGGAATTTTTTCTTCGACGTTGTTTTCTCGCGCTGAGACTTTAGATTCAAAGGCTTCGTAATTTACTTCTTTATATTGCGACTGAAAAAATTTTGATAATCAAATTGTTTATAATTCATTTCCATTTTTGTCTTCTCATTCAACTTTTTTCCTTGCACCTTCACTCAAAACGCAATATGCTCAACTAAATTTTCTCCCATTCACGGGTTGATATCCAATTTTTTTTTTTTGTTTTTAGAAAATATTTCTCACACAATGTAAATAGACAGTCGAAAGCTTACTCGGTTCATTTTACGGTTTTTTCATGCCCTAAATCTTCATACTAACTCACGAAATATCCCGCGGACTCTTCCCGCCATATCTTCCCTTTATTATTTGCATTTATTCATTTTTTTACGAGCCCTTGCACGCCTCCAGTCAACGTCACATTTTGGCGCAGATATACATGTATATATATATATATATATATATATATATATATATATATATGGCAACGCAAACGAATTAGCATACTAAAATATAGACGGGGTTTTCAGCCCAAACAAAAAAAGCATTGCCTCTCTGGGGTAAAGCCTCACCGTTGAGCTTATGCTGATGCTATATAGTTGGATGAATAAATAAATAATGAATAAAAATGTGGCAGAATGGTGAAAGTACCCCTGACTTTTCTCGTTGGCCAATGAAACATCATTTCACGTTAAACAAAATATTTTTTTTAGCCTCGCTAGTTGGAAATAGTCGTCATTCGGTTATAAAATGGCATTATTTATAATTTTTTAAATATTCGTAATTGCACAAAGGGGGGTTAATTTATTTTTTTCCTGATTAATATACATTTTGATTTTTATAAAATTCATTTAAATACCACGAACAAATGAGTAATAAATACAAAATATGAAATTTTATGAAAAAACAGGGTAGACGTACCAACTGTGGCCACTTTAAGCATTTTCGAATATTCATTTACGAACAGTGTTCACATTAATGCAAATTCAGAATTGAAAAAAGTGATCGATGCAACCTAAAAGGTACACAGAATCGAATTGTTATCGTTTAAAACCTTTTCTGATCATGATAAATAATAAAATAGGAAATTATCTTGTAGCTGTTATTTTCACCATTTGTGGCCACAATTGTACTACTTTTGGCCATCCGAAGTACCAGTTGTGGCAACCAAGCTTTGAATTGGGATTGGCCATAAGCTGGCCACAAATAGAACAATCGCATTTTGAATGTACCACTTTTGGCCACCACGTATTTTTCAGGAATTTTAGCTGAGACATCAGTTTTTTGTAATTATAATCCGAAAAATGAGCTTCAACTGATAAAATATAAATTTTTTATGGGACGGGAATGACTTTAGATATGTGAAACCGTACGAGAAAACTGCACAAATCGCTCAGCGTTGACACATTTCGTCATATTTCATTGAAATAAATTAGTAGATATTCAATAAAGCAATCGATAGTGGTCCGGAAACATCTTGAATATCGAAATATTACGCTCGATGAAGTGAACATATAGCCTTGAAACTGTTAGAAATTCGAGGGAAATGCGGAGTGGCCACAAATGGTACAATGGCCACAACTGGTATGTCTACCCTAAGTTGTATCATAGCTTAGAGAAATATTTATATTCATTATTTAATAATCGTAATAATTTCTTTTTGAATAATTATTATTCATTGCATGTGCATTATTAATGAAATCCTTTTGAATGAATTTTTAATTACTAGTTTTGCCCATTTTCGGCTACGATTTCTCTCCGAAGAGCTCAAGCTTTGAACAGTATCCATCGCGGAAACGAGTCTATATTCCAGTGGTATAGCACACACGGTAACACCCTACACACAGCACCACCGCATGTCCGAGTTCTGACCACGAAGTTTCCAACTACCATGGGAGGCTAAAGCTACATATGGGCCTTCTACTTAAATTGCTGTAATACTCGCTGCTTATCGCGCCTCCGTATCAGTCCACTACTCAGGTTTCCATCAGTATTTTTTCAAAAGAAGGTCGTTTCTTTCCATAATAGCAGACCGTTATGTTCATGTGGAAAAGAAAAAAAAAACACACACACACACAATAACGAGTAGACAAAAAATCTTTAATTGCGTGACTCGAGGATTCGTTGCAAATTTGAAAAGAATAAAAATTCATTGAAAATTGCTCGATTCGATTAAGAAAAAAATCTTTTTTTCAATTATTTTTATTCGAAAAAAATGTTCTGTTTAAAAAAAAATTCAAAACAGTGCGCAATTATATTAAAAATTACGAGATCTGTACATTTCTTAAATTTCATTCATATCACAGATTGACGTGTCACACGAAAGGGCGATCGTGCACATAACGATTTCAATTTTCTTCGCGTATTACGAAAAAAAAAAAAAAAATTTCTTCCCACTGCAGTTCTCCAATTGTACTTATCCCAGTTTCAATCGAAATTACACCTTCGTATCGTGGCAATTTCGTTCTCACTTTTTTTTTTCCATTCTCACGTCTATTACCACCCTCGACTCTTGGATAAATTCCAAGAGACTCCGATATAACGGGAAAACAAATATACATATTACGTATATATACACACTTCAACAAACTCGACTCTATTAAACGTCGGAATTAATTAGTACTTCGTTTCAATTGAAATGATAAATCGTGCAAGATACTTTTACAATATTCATAATTAAGAGTAAATATTCCATATTTGGTACTCTGGCACGAAAGGGAATTATTTTTTTTGTTTTGTTTATTTTTTACAAAATCAGGAATATCTCAATAGTTATTTTAATGACAATTCTTATGTTTAATTTTGCGAACAAAATTATCCAAGCTATATTCTTTCATTAATTACTCATATCTTCAGTATGAAAGCAATAAAAGTTGTATTAGTTGTGAAATGAATGTAGAAAAAAAAATTCTGAAAATATCGTTGATAATGTTATAGGAATCGTGAGAACGTCGAATCTCGAATTCGCGAGATATACACCGTCAATTCGTATTACCATGACGTTCGCTCTTTCCGTCAATATTGTCGATTATATACGCGAAAGATAGATAGAGAGAGAGAGAGAGAGATGGAGATCCAGCGTAAAGAAGCTTTTCGTTTCTATACGGGCTACGCTTTGCACTTATACCAGAGAATCCCGGGAGTAGCCAACCGGGTATGGGAAAGCTCTCAGTCAACTCGACGTGTATCGATAAAACAACCTTTGGAGCTCGATCAATCGTGTCCAGTTCGTTGACTCTGCCTGCTCTATCGTTCCGTTCGTTTATATATCTATATATATATATATATATTTCCTCCCTTGCTACAGGAAAAAGTCGCGCAAAAATATTTGAGCAATGGGGAAAGAAGGAATTTGAGAATCTCGTTGAAAAAAAAGTTTCGTAAAAAAACTTTGTAGCATGAAAAAGGGGAAAAAAACATTAAATTAATCGGACAAATATAACATGTACGTCAAGAATGTATTGGAGGAATCGTAAAAAGCGGAAAAGTTGTTGCAATTCTTATTTTTTCTCGACTTTTTTTAATAAAAAAATTTCTCCTAAGATCGAAGAATTCAAGGCAGACAAAAGAATAATATTCTTTTTATGGAGACATTGTAATTTTTCGGTGACACGTAAATTAAAAAAATAATCAAAAAATTGTGTCTGTTCACCAAGATCTTTCTAGAAATATATTTCCAAATGTGCAGACTTAAGTAAAATAAATTTTACTCAACCGAATGTTTATACTTGGATCGATTTAATGGAGCACAATGTAAAGAAGTAAAACTGTGAACAATAAAATAACGAATAAAAATTTGCCATCATTTGTCTCATCATTTTGTTACGATGGGAGTAAAGAATTTTGTGATTTTTTACAACAGCACAAAATGGAGAAGGAAAAATAGAACGCAAAAAAGAGTTATCGATGAAGAAAGTGAGAAAGAGACAAGAGAGGGACGTGTCGAGTTGAAGGATTTTTCCCGAGCATTCTCGCGATCGTCGTCCCTCCAGGACACCGCTTTCTCACACAAAGGCTTCTTACAACATACACGAAAGCGACGGTGGTGAAAACCGAGTCTCCTGTTCCAAGCTCAGACCTGAGGTCGCGTTTAATGGCACTCGCCATACTATTTTTTTTTTCTTCGTTTTTTTTTGTTCACTTTTTCTCGAGTATGCCTCTCGCAAGCTTCGCGGAAAAGTTATTTTATACGATTTCCAGTCGACAGGAGTCCTCGCGCGAATCGAAAAGGAATGGAATGGGAATCATGTTTATCCTATAACCTAACACGTATGAGACAACTTCAGCAAACTTTTTTTTCCAGAGTCCTCAACGAATTTCTTTCGTTCGAAAAATTAATGACATTTTTTTTCGAGATACGAAAGAAATATTATCAAACATGTTTTCATAACGAACACTATCGAAAATAAAAATTGAACCAACCTCATCGGTTATTATCAATTGTTAAATTTTAATTTTCAGTGAATCGGAAATTTTTCATACGCAAAGAAATTTCATTGAAACGAAATGTATTTGAATTTTTCAAATTCGTTATTCTCGTGTTTAGCAATGACAATTTGCTCGAAACAAGCATGCAGAGAGTACGTAAACTGTATACTTTACGAGGAAAAGAAGTTTCGCACCGTCGCGAGATTATAGTAACAAGAAACAAAAGAGGGTCAAGAAGAATGAAACAGGAACGAATAAGAAACTGTAGGAAAAGAGAGAAAAAGAGAAGAGAGAGAGAGAGAGAGAGAGAGAGAGAGAGAGAGAGAGAGAGAGAGAGAGAGGGAGAGAGAGAGAAAGAGAGGTAATGGAAAAGCGGATAGTCGACAGTGTAACACAGAGGACTCAGGCAGTCAGAAGAGTCGAAAAATTCCCAACGGTCACGTCAGGTCGGTTTGTCACCTGGTTAACGTTTTTTTCCTCGCCAAAGAAACGAAAGAGGACTCTCCACCCTCTCATCCACTTTTCAACCCTTTTTTTCAAACCTTTAGTTTCGTTTGACCTACAATGCCTTTCCATCACCTATCCTCATTTTCTTCTAGCCACCCTGAACATTTTTTGTCTCATTTGACCTCAAAAAAAGTTGATTTTATCGTTTATTTAAATAAATCGATTGAATTATAATGTTAATTGGAAAATCATGTCTGCATATACTATCCAAGGGTAGTATTTAATTATACCGATATTAGAATTTTGATATCGATTCGACAAGTTTTCTTCGTAAGATGTAAATGAACGATTGCTCATTTTGAAGTTATACGCGTGGCTAATTTCCTTCATTCTGTTTTGTTCGTCAGGTCACGAGGACAATTTTTGTGGGCCAATGCGATTTATTGTCGCTCAATTGATTTTTTGGGCTCGAACGATCCTTAACAATTGCGCAGTCTTTGAATTTCAACTCAATAGGATATTCGTTCGAACATAAATATACACTGCAACGAGTCTTTTGTATGTGCATATAGGAGTGATACATGTATAAACGTACAGACGGGATTTATTTGTATGGATATACAATTGGTTGTAGAAGCATCGAGGAGTAGACGGGGCGAAACGATTCTTTTCTCCGAAACAATTGGGCCACGTTTCGTTCATTAACGAACAATGGCAGTACCATTGAAATTTCTGGCGAGTTTACAAATCCCGAATGGCCTCGCTGGTCACGAGCCCATACGCGGGACTATCGGGCCGCGGTACGTGAGCTTTGCCAACGTGAAAACCTCACACCATCAACCACCAATATCCTTTCTTTTTCCCCCCATCTGACAAAAGCTAACCTTGCGCTCAACGATGATAGTTACGAGTGGTACGAGTCCGTGTGCGATCAGGCGCGATAAACGCGATCGTGTAAAGTAAACTTATCGGCTCCCTTCATCGATAATGCAATATATTTATGGTGTAAGCTCATAATTTAAACATTAATACACTCGATCATTCATTCCTCTGTGTTTTCAATAATATTAATAATGAATTTACGATATTTTCGAACTAATTACTCGTAATTTTTGTTGTAAATTAATTTTTAATTGAAATCTCATTGAAATATTGTATCTGGCGGGGAAAATGTTCGTATATCACAGGGAAATGTAATTCGTCGTCTCGTATAGTGAGCTCCGTAGAGAGAAAACTCGAAACTTTTCGTAAAAGTTTGAGGATGTGCAACCCTTGGGGGTCAAATGTGGAGGAGTTGGTGGATCCTGAGCTTCCTGAAGTTTAGGCCGTTCGTTCGACGCTCTTGGGATTCACGAAAATTGTGATAGACGAGCGAGTTAGCACATCCACCCTCTCTCGACTCCATTGAACTGTGCCAACACGGATATATATATATATATATACATATAACAGAGTGTTTCAAATTATAAATGAGGGACTCAGTTGATTTTACCTCCTCCTGCTCAGGATTTTTTTTTTTTAAATAAAATACAAACATTTGCCCATTTGTTATTCAACCGATTGGCAAGAAATCCATAGGGTGAATTTACATAATTGTAAGAAAAATTGAAAAACAAACAAATTTCGAGGAAAACAAATAATGTAATTTGAAAAAAAAAAAAACAAATATAAATATCGGGAACAACGAAATAGAGCCTTACAATTTTTAACTCGATTCTTTTCTACTTTTTATCAACGAGTTTCATTTTTTCATTTTTTAGAATAAAATTTGTATTCAATTGAATTCAAATTTTAATAAAACTGAATTCGATCTGGAAAACAGTGAAAAGTATTTTTCGTTTGGTGCAAAATCTCTCCTGAAATATGTCTCGAAAATGTCTGAGTCTGCGAAGATGATGCGGTTTTTTTTTTGTCTCGACGGGGAAAACATCTTCAGCAAGTCAAAAAGTCGAATTGGCAAGCCCCGTGTCCATCCTGTTGACTTTTCTCATTCTCCCCCAGGACGTCCACACTCTCGTTTGAACCCTCGGAATTTTCTGCTCGAACTTTAAATAGCTTTTACTTTTTTTTTTTTTTTGCTCTTCTTTGCATCAGAAGGTTTTCGTCCAAGCTGGGCTGTCCTACAGTGATAAATGATTCCACTAGCCCTGAGAGACTTTTACGTGAAGGAAACAGCAAAGAAAAATGAAAATAGTCTCGTGCGATAATTTGTTTTTTTTTTTCCCTTTTTACAGGGCAAATAATGATATCATTATCGATATTTTTAAGGACTTATCGTGACAGGAAAATAAATTGTTTTTAGGAATATTTTTGAGAAATTTTATTTACAAACAATTAAATTGAAAATAAAAAAATTGTCAAAATTATGAACATTCGCGAATTTTCTAGAAACCAAAATTTACTTTTTTTTTTTCACGAATAATTCGAGAGAGCATCGATAAACACTGCGAAACACTTTAATTCGTGTCTTTGCGTGATAAGCTGCTAATTAATCATTAACGGCCACGCAATACAATCTTCATCTCACATCGTCAAATGTCGTGAGGGTTTTCGGTGATTGAACGTTTCTGTTCGTAAATTATATTAATAAATTCTTGCTCAATTGAGGAAGTAAAACCAAGATTAATGCATGAAAAAATCGATAAAAGCAAGTTCAAGGGTACGTTTAATCGAATAAACATCAGGTCGTTCTCGTCGCACAGTAATGACTGGTCGATTAACTTCTTCCGACAAAACCTCGCGTAGTCCGAAACGTCCAAATGTCACTCTTCGAAATAAAAAAAAAGGATTTGTCGAAA
The DNA here is from genome assembly GCA_963564615.1 of Rhorus exstirpatorius. Classification (NCBI taxonomy): domain Eukaryota; kingdom Metazoa; phylum Arthropoda; class Insecta; order Hymenoptera; family Ichneumonidae; genus Rhorus; species Rhorus exstirpatorius. The sequence goes on along the minus strand of OY751316.1, from coordinate 41,852,905 downwards.
TATGAAGCTACGTAATGCGATAATATTCCATGAATAAAATTCTCTTTGCGATTGTCATAGTCGACATTGAGCCGGAATATGGAATGAGATTTGTCGCTAATGATTCGAGTGATGAATAAATATATAAATTCTTGAAATAAAAATAAAAGACGTGCTCTTTGATGAATAAATTTATATTTCCATTCATGAAATTTAAGTATCATTTTTAATAAATTAATTAATTTGAAAAAAAAAACAATATACTTTTTTTATCATGCACGAAGATTAAGGCCATCAAAATTGAAAAAAATCTTATGAAATGAGTTTAAAGATATATGTATATATAAAGGTATGTTAAACGTTGAGTGCAATTATATGATAACGAAAATTTGATTGAAGGACGTGCCATTTACGAGGTTTCATCTACGTCCAGAAATGAAATAAACGATAAATTAACGTTTGACCGAGGCTTGTTCGTTGAAATTCGCAAAATGAGAAAATAATTTCCACCAGTCTCGTTTATGTGTATGTGTGTCTGTATGTATGTGTCGTCCAACGAGGGAATCTTTCTTCACCTTGTAGCCAATTTCCGTATAATATACGAAGAGTATACTCTAGAAAGAGTGGAACAAAAGAATAGGTGTGTGTTTGTGTGTGTGTGAGAGAGAGAGAGAGAGAGAGAGGGAGTTGTGAGTCCATACGATTCGGCTACATCGTCTTTTCGACGTCGTCTTCCCCAGTTTCGCCTAATTACGACTAGCGTTTGCCTGTCGCACGCCTTCTAACAAATTAAAACGAATAGCCAGCCCAGAAAGTTTGTTTCACCAGTAAAAATAATTTGCTATACCCGCCTGTCTGCATATGGAATGAAATAAATTTATCGATAGTATCGTAGATTTCGTGTGATAAGAATTTTTTTAAATATACAATTAACTATTGTTATTATAAACTCAATATGGTACATTAATGTATAATAAATTATCATTGAAAAAAAAAAAAACTATACATTTTAATATTGAAGTTTGTGATTCCCCAGCATCAATCCGAGAGAGAAAGAGCCGGATGGTGCAAGCTTGTTTTTTTTTTCCACTCACGAGCTTTACGTGTGCCCTCGAGTATGCCTTAATCGTTGATTCAAGCTTTTCTCAGTGACACGACTATATAGCGTCGAATGCATGTGTAAACTACCCTGGAAACGTACGCACGTCACGCACGCGCTCGTACAACCCCCTCGTTCACAACCACTCTACGACAAATCCTCGAAGCCCACGTCGCGTTGTACGTACGTACGGGATGAAATGAGAGGAGCCGGGGACGTTCGCAGAGAATGATGTCTGTGTGCAAAATCCGATAGTACGATTTGCACCATACACACAGAGGGTGGTATGTACTCACGAGAGCGAGGGAATGAGGCAAGAGCGAGCGAGAGAGAGAGAGAGAGAGATGCGTACGTCGCATTAAATTCTCCCTTCGGTCTATAACCCCTCACTTCGGTCAGTGATACGGGACATTCGAGGGAAAATTGACAGAAAATAGTCGGTGATGCCAAATATATCTTTTTATAAAAACATCCTTTTTTTCTTCTTCAAGTAACAATATTTTGAATTACGAAACAATTTGACTCGGTTATGGGTTATTATATGGACATTCGTATTTATTTTTGTGCCATGAAACATTTTATTACAATATCTCAAGAATAGTCTCAAGAATTTTGTACTTTGAACAACAATTTACCTTGTAAATATCGAAAAGAAATCGACATTGTTTCGCAGATTTAATTTGTCTGATCGCAACGAAATTATTTTTGAAAACGTGTAGCCCTTTCAAGCATTTAAATTACAAACAAAAAAAAAAAAAATTCACGAGGGTGCTCCAGCGATTTAGCCTGACAGCCCCATATATAATACCGTATATACGTGTATGTGTGTATGTGTGTGTGTGTGTGTGTGTGTGTGTAAATACGTAGCATGCACGGTGGTATTACAACAATGCAATTCCTGAAGGGTTGTTTTCACAAAGGCAATTGGGTCCATTACGATGCTATTTAGTAAGTGAATAATCTACCCCTCGACGTAACCCTCTCAGCCTTTCAACCAAGCCACATGGTCACGTATATGGGAGGGGGGGGGGGGATTGTTCTTAAACCTTTTTTCCATGATGAAATAAGTACAAAATATTATTATAAAACGCCACGGAGGAAAGAACCATGTACGCAAAATGTGTGACAAAATAATGATAAACAATTTTGAGAATATAAATATAAAACTTTTTTTTTATGCAATGAGGCAGTAACGGAGAAAGCAAGAAAGTATGCAGAGGAATGGATGGAAGGAATTGATGAATGGGCAATAAAGGGAGAGATGATAAATATTTTGTGTGGTAAAATATAAAAAGGGATGTGCGATTACTATAGGGAAATAGAGGAGATGCGTAAAAAAATGAGTAAGGAGGAAGTGAAAGAGATGCAGTAGAGGATTAAACGGTGTGTAAAAGGAAGAAGAGAACGTATATATGATGTTATATTATAACATATTATCGCATGTTATATAATTTTGTAAAAAAAACTTGAAAATAGTTGCGCAAATAAAACTTCAATATAAAATAAATATATGAAAATTTCCGACATCCTTCGGGACAAGCTCGAAAGGAAATCCCTTAAATTTGAAAAAAATTACGAAACAATCCCCAACGACGATTCCCCGGATTTAAAACGGCAATGATAATCACAATAATCTTCGGACTTTGAATAGGCGAAAGGAAGTAGAAAAGGGGTAGTTTTCAAGGGGTGGTTGGTCTCACCTGTTCCGTCCGAGCCAAGGTCAGGTCAGTGGGCCGCCGCTTATAGCAGCCTGCGATGTTGTGTCCGAAGTTGTATAAATTATATATGTACTTAAATTCCTTGTGTCGCGACGATCTTACGCGTTTCTTCACTTTATCGCGACTCGTTGAAGTCCGACACTGACGTTATCGGGAGCACGGAGCATCGTGAAATAACGAGCGACAGTTGAGCCAAGAATCGGTGGTGGTAATTCCAACATCATCATCGTCGTCATCATCATCATCATCATTGTAATAATATTCGGGATAGTAATTAGCAGTAGTAATTTCAGCAACGAATCAGCCACACATGCGAGCCCGGACCGGACTCACGATCCTCGTAAAATTAAAAAAAATCACATGGACCATCAACTTTTTTTTCGTCCCTCTTCCCTTATTTCACTCGAACGATAAAGTATATTCACTCATACCCCGTCACTCTCGCGTAGAACGAAGAATAAACCGAAAAATTCTTGACACTCGATTGATAAAACAAAACAAAAATGCAACGCGGTGACGTTTTTACAGATCGTCTTTCGCTCCTCTCTGTTAATCATATCGAAGTATATCTTCGGTTGTCACTCGGTCGAAGTACGAATACGGGGGATGAGGAATCCTCGATATTAACGAGGGAAACGAGAATACAACGTTGTTTGTTCGAAAAAGAAAGAAGAAAAAGAAAAACGTCCATTTGTATCTTTATTTCGACGAAAAAATCTTAATGGTCATCAACTTAGTTGCTTCAGCGAAGGCACCGATGATCGAAGCACAATCAACGATGATCCATTACTTTGTGACCCGGCAAAAATTATTTCTCCGTTAAACCGTAAATTATCAAAATCTAGTCTTATCTACGAGAGTCTACGAGAGTCTTCATGGAGCTCACATATAATCGCCGATGTATCGTGCTTCGAAGTGTCGTAAATTTTACGTGTATATCGGACATCAGCACTCGCGCACCATCGAGATTATTCATCGATGTTGTTACTATAGCGTTGATACTATCGGTAATATGATTATTAGTAAAAAAAAAAAAAAAAGAAAGAAAGCGCTCCGACCGTATATTGCCGAAAGCGAGGTAGACGATGACGATGAGGATTTGTACAGCGACGTTTGACCGTCGGCGCCGATGATAAATGAGGCACAACGTGCTTTTTTCAACCCTCGCCCTCTCTGTCTAACTTTTTTCACCCTCTAGAGCCCTTCGGCGCGTTCGCATGCGACCGTGGGGGAGGGAGAGGGAATCAGGGGGCCCGGGCCTCTCCTCGCCTCGCGCGTGTGGCCTTCTCGAGCTTCCTCGAAGTACTGGCGAATTCGGTATCCTTTCTCGTCACTCTGGCTCCGGCTACGAGCTCTCGCTCCTCTCGGATGTGAAACACGCAGGCTTCCCACCCGCGTTAGGGGTGGAAATCTACCTGGTGAAGGAAAAGAGGGGCTGGAGGGGGAGGAAGGAGGAAGTTTTATCGCGATAGCGGGAGATGAGGGTTGGTTCTAGAGCGAGAGACCCCCCCCTGCCTCGTTTTCTGTCTATATATAAAGCCGGGGGTATAACAGCCACGCGTTTGTATGTAGTACACGCTCTGATAGTATTACAAAAACACACAAGGACACCGACGCAAAATCCTCTAGTTTCATGGTATTGTCCTACAGGAGGTAAATCACCCGTGTACGTTTACGTTATCGTACAACACACACACACACACACATACACACACACACAGAGATGCTCACTCACACGATAGGGTACTCACATTGATGCTCGCTCGCACAAATTCTCACTCAGACGGTGGTAAGCCCACACGGACGTTCACTCACACGGATACCATCACGGGGTGAATTTCGAGGGTGTGGGTTTACATTTTTTTGCATCATACATATATACGGACGCAATGCATTAAAGGAGAAAGAATTCTGAGAGCATCGGGCATCTTCTTCGCTCACTATTATCATCGCTGGTAAAGAGAGAAATTGAGCCATCGAGTGATTCGCCACGATATACAATCATTGTCATGTCCCTGTTTCTTTTTATCCAACGCTAGCCCATCATTCTATTGCTACGGAACACTGGGGAATGTCCAATGAGTATAGAGTATTGCGATTACCAACGTTGGTATTCGCTGGGTGTGCGCTTGAGGTACCAACATATGATCCAAACCCAACGGTAGAGTCATTACCGATATCCCTCATGCGCACTGTTGAATCGCTATGCCACGATCCTTAATACCCGTTATACACGGGGCAAAATAAATGGTATACCGTGGCAACCTCCTCACCAGTGATTGGCAGAATTTCTTTGCCGTATCGCCTCTTTGAAGATAAAGGGAGAAAGAGAGATGCGATGGGCGAAAAGGGAAGAGTGCCAGTGACTGTGGCTCTTAATCTACTCCACAACTTTATACGCTTGCTCATGGTTAGCAATGACTATGCGATACCGTAGTAAAATTTTTCGCTACTATACTTTCTTCACTATCGGACTCCTAATAGTATCACGAATATACATGTATACTCTACCGGTGTTTCCGATTGTATTGTTGCACTAACTATCTCCGAGACTCTCTTTGCACTACTTTACAAAGTCTCATAACATTTCGATGATGACTTTTATTTATCGGCTAGCCCAAATACGTATGTGCAGAGATCCTGCAGGAAATAAGAAAATAACTACTCACTATCGAAATAGCGAAGCTTTACTTAAAAAACAATTGTTTTCTTCATCATTTCTGGTAGAATTTCAGTTGACAAAGTTTTTCGATGGATCAAGCGTGAAAATTGTTATCGATGAAAGGCTGGGAATAAAAATAACAAATCTGCAATAACTTTTGGGAATTATCGTTTCCATTTTTTGAGCAATACTTTTCTTTAACAATTTCTTCGAGGCAATATTTATTTTTGAAATCCATTCAAAGTTCCTTTAACTTTATTGAAAAGATGAATATGGCAGAAAAAATTAATGATTCATTTATGGAATTTTGTTTATTTGATAAATTCTCTTTCTTAACAAAGCTTTCGTTCGAAATTTTTACGAAAATATATTTAAAAAAAAAGACACTGATTTTTTATTTCTCTTCCGCGGTATCTCTACGAGCGGGACCGTTCGGGGGAGGGATATTTCGCGTCGTTTCTGTTTTACCCTCATTTGTTCTTTTATATCTGGTACAATATCCCCGCGCGTGATTGCCCACAAGTTGTATTTTCTATGCGGCTTATCTCTCGCTACATTTCCTCCTCCCGCAAGCACAATCATTACATCAGTATCCGCATAGTGTTTCACCGCGTCACACACATGGATTATTCGACGTGTATAGTTGGGGAAGAAATTACTGATATGTATGCCGTGGTTGTAAGAAAGGTTTCGACCCGTGGGAACGATATTACGATTTCTAGAAGATAGGAGGAAATAACACAAAGATTTCGTTGTTCCGGTACCGAATTACGATAACGTTGTTCCGGAGGATTTAATTTTATTTATTGCTAATAGTTTCGTTCGAATCCATCGACTGGGCAAATGTAGAATTTTTTAAATTTATTTTCTACCACTCTCAGGTTTTCATTAGTTCGGAAATTTTACTTTGGCAAAACACAACGAGTTTTCATCGAAAACTCAAAAATTCAATGTAAAAAACCCCAAAAAATCATCATTGTTGATAATTATGAATTATTGAATAATTATTTTTCATTTATGTTCAAAAAAAATTAATAAATTATAATTCCATTGATAATGTTTCTCTAAATGCCATTGAGGCAGGGTCAAGGGACATAATTTTGAATAGAGCACGTCATAAACTATGTTTACTATTTTCAATCTTACCAATGTAGGGTCAACAACGATTATACGAGCAATTAAATTTCATGGATAATTATAGTTTACATTGTTATGATAACTTAAAATTATTTTTCCGGATGAATAGCCAAATCGTACGAGTCCATATACAATATAATATTTTGTTTATCTAGGAGCCCGAGCAAAATAAATAAACCTAATATAAGTACACAATTATAGACAGTTTTTGTGGTGAAAGAAATAGAATACATCGCGAAACACTTACTTTTCGAATCTTGATGAGAATCTCAGCTGAAGAATCGTATCGATTTCACACTGAATCACTGTAATCACTGTTTGAATTCATCGTCAAATTGATTCACACGTATTTGGCATTCAATATTTTCACATTCTCCACTACCGTTTATGAATTAAAGTGATCCTAAATAATAAAACTTCTTACGACAGCACGAAAAATGCTTTTCTTTTCGTTTTGCGGAATTGTTTCTTGGCCCTTGTGCGGTGCTGCCATCAGCGACGAAAATGTGAAGCATTGCGAAGTTGCCGCAGCGCAACAGTTGCGACAGTAGCGACAGTCACACTCGCGGGCAACGCGCAACGGAAAGTGTCAAACGAACGCCAGCAACGAAGTCAGACGTATATCTTCTATTATCAAAAAATCTAAAATATACTATACATCTCAGAATCGTGTGATTTGTTTTCTCATTTATTCCGTGAAAGTGTAATGACATTAGTGGGTGGAAGGGGCACGACGCCGCGATTATTATTTGAGTCGTTTCCAAAAAGTAATAATATGCTGTGTGATATTAGGGCACATGCACTTACGTAAAACTCGTCTCACGGTGCGCGCGGGGTGTGCAGTACTATTCAGCATTTTTTATTTTTTATACTCCAACGTTCTAAAATAATCATAGCGGTATTTGTAAAAGTTTCAACACATAACAGACAACACGATACAGCGATATTTGCGATATATGGAAAGATGACGCAATTTGTCAGTCCACGAGACGAAACAGTGAGTGTTGATTCGAGGTTATGTTTAATGATAAATTTTCAGAGAATTATTATTAATATATAATATATGTATCTTATTTATGTGAAATTCATACCGTACCATCACAGGAGCGGCGCGAAGACTATCGTGTTTGTCAAATCAATCGTGCACTGTGTTTGTATATCCATTTCATCGCTCCTAGGTCGATTAATACTTTTACGGAATGTTTTTATCGGCTGGAAAAAAAATTATTGCAATTTGTTATTTGGATACAATTTGAATCGATAGGATTATCTGATTTTTAAAGAATCTACTCGATATGATTTTCCGGGTCAACAATTTGGCACAATATATTATCGTTGAAAATAATTATGGTTATAAAATAATAATAAATAAAAATTAGTCCAGATCGCCCACAGCCCAAAGACTATTATATTTCATAATAATGATTCTCCGCTTGTTTGTTTGCTTTTCATAGATGCTAATATTTTTTTGTTTCTGTACATCTTATTATCGTTTCTATCGTAAATTTTCTCACGTTCTTACGACCCTTCTCTTTTTTTTTTTCCAATTTCCCATTCAATTCCTTCGGTCCGCCCTCCGCCGCCCGTCCCTCGACTCGGAAAATCGCCCGAGCGGCATCCGCCGATCGACCGTCGCGGAGAGATTCCACCGCGATACAATTTTCCTTAATTTCCCGACTCAAATTTTTGCACCCGTCCCATTTAAAATCTCAATGGTCCGTCTCATCGATTCCGTTGGCCCGACCTAAATTATTATATGTTTCGCACTTTTCTCATATAAATACAATTGAAAATATATGAATAAACATCGTAATACCCTTTTGAACGGTCATTCGTTCGGTCGTATCCCCAAATTCAACTTGTAATATGTAAATATGCATCGACAAAAGTATATCTCGGACGCGCATCGTAGAGAAAAGAAAGAAAACAAAAAAATGTTACAATCTTTCGCGCGATCTCTCGGTATCGCCTCGCGCAGACGATACCAAGATTGAAAAAAAACAGTGGAAATTTCAAATTTTCAGGTTTTTATCTCATCGTCATCATAAATTCTTTAGTTTCGATAAATCGAGATACGAAAATTTTAGCAGGTATATTTCGGCATTTTGTTGAATAAAAGTAAGATATTTTGTTTGTCATTTTTCTTATTCTTGTCCCGGGTTCGGACTACGCGGGACGTATCCTCGGATTTTGCGAGTCTCGGAGTATCGTCGCTTCGCGAGGCATCGCGCGTATCGAGCTCGATCGCCGAAGCGACGATAGGCCCGGACTCGAAAGCGACGAACGACGATGCGTCGCGGATGCGAAATCGCGAAAACGAGAAAAACGCTTGCGACGTTGTCGCCGCTCGCGGCGAGGATGCCGCGAGCGAGCGATCGAGCGCAAAGAAAAATATGAATGATAATTCGACGAGAAGCGGGAAGCCGAGGAAAATCGAAAAACTCGTAAACGCGAGGAACTCGTCAATCGCATCGGGCAATTGAGAACGTAATTTCGCGAAAAATGCCGTGATATCGGCGATCCGTCGAAAACTTGCAAGGATAGAAATTCAGCGGCCGTTGCACCGGCTCATTTTGCCAATAGATCGAAAGAGCTCGGCGCTCAAATGGCAATCGATCAACGAAAAAACTAGGGTAAGGGAACGCGCGAGGGGAAAATTTTTTTTTTACAATCTTCGCGCGTTTGTTCGTTTCAATGTTGTTTTTTCTTTTTTTCGTTCCAGTCTGGTGAAACGACAACCGCGGTTCCTGAGTATCGCCGAGAATGTCGCACGACGGAGCGAGCAAGTTTTCAACGTTTTTAAATCGGAAATTGGTGGGTAATGCGCGCGCGCGCGCATTCGAGTGAAACAAAAAGTATTGAAAATTTATGCATCATGATGTTTTTTTTCCCGATCATTCGAATGGTTAAAAGTTTTTTTTTTTTTCTAATTTCAAACTCGAATCATGCATACGTTGATTACCCGGGGAGAGAATAACAAGGGAGAAAATATTTTTATTTTAAAATATATTTATTTTAAAATATTTTGATTTTAAAATATATTTATTTTAAAATATTTTGATTTTAAAATATATTTATTTTAAAATATATTTATTTTAAAATATTTTTATTTTAAAATATATTTATTTTAAAATATTTTCATTTTAAAATATATTTATTTTAAAATATATTTATTTTAAAATATTTTAATTTTAAAATATATTTATTTTAAAATATTTTTATTATGTCATGCCCGGGCAGAAGCGGCGGCGGCGGCGGCTCGTTCGGTAGGAGAAGATAACGCGAGCAATATCGAGGAAAAAGTTATTCAAGTTCACGGGACGTTGGTAAATTCTTTGGGTGAGAAAGAGTCCGCGGATGGGGCAATGAAAAATTGAGCCGGTCGTTAAAAATGCGCCACCGCCGCGGCTGCTTCGCCCGCTGCACGAAGTAAACGCAAATGGTATTTCGAAAATTTTCGGAATCCCGAGCGATTGTTCGTCGTTAGCTGAAACGGCAGCAGCCGGTAATGAAAATATCCTGATGATTATTCTAATCGAATATTCGCTCAGCCTAATTATCGAGCCTAATTATAATTATAGTATATAAGTATAACAATATGGATTGTTATACTTATATACTCTATACTTATATACTTGATAAGTACATATATAGTATTATATATACTTATACTTATACTATACTCATACTATATACTTATATACTATATAAGTATATAGTATTACATACTATATAAGGATATACTATATACTTATATACTATACGATTGTTATACTTATATATATACTATACGCATTGAACATTCGTTTTTATTTTTAATATTTTCAGAGAAAAGTGACGCCACTGGATCTTTGGATTACGAGTCATTGCAAATGTACACGAAGATTCAAGTATTTTTGACGAATTACGAGGCTATTTATCGCGAGCTGGCGCATACCCGTTCGTTGAAAAAGTTTCGTTTCGAGTGCCGGAAAGCAATTATCACACCCGTAAATGCAATATCCGGTGGACACGGCTCGCATCTGAAGGAAAAGTACGAAATGTTGAGACGTTTGCTCAAAAAAACCATCGCTCGATATAACGCAGCATCCCCGTGGCGTCGCTTTCAAGAAGATATTGGTAAGTTGTGCCAATTGATATATTTACTCGAGATAAACATTTATTGATAAAGACGCGTGAGAAGCAAGCATGAATTGTAATCGGTATGAAATTGGTATTATTGGAATTAATTGGGTCGACGAAAAAATCGGCAGAGTCACGGCGAAACTTTGATATCGAGCAAGCCGCGGAAATGGCTTTTTCCGATCGCGGCCGTTGTCTCCGCTCCGTGAAACGATTATACGGATTTCGGTCAGCTTTTGTTGGCTCACTATCGTCGCACGTGTTCCCGTACATACTGTCAGCCGGTATTTTTACCCCGTCTTCGGGGACAAACGAACGAGCAATAATTACAGATTGCTCGGTTACAAGTGCACTTAATATATTTTATATTAAGTGCACTTATATTATATATTATATATATATATATGTATATTATATATAATAACATATATATTATATATATATTTTATAAATATTATATGTATATATAATATATATATATATAATATATATATATACATATATATTATCTATAATAATATATAATATAATATATTTTCTTAATATATTAATAATTAATATATTTTCCGCTAATAAAATATAATATGCGAAACCTCACATTGAATCGTGTAATGTTTTATGATCGCGCAGAGCCGCGCACGGATCTTTCGGACATTTGCGCTACTTTGATTCTCAGCATGCTCGAGATGGCCGATAATTCTTTGTTGCAAGCGTATCCGCGACAATTTCCGAAAATTCTCATGGCATTGGCGACACAATAGTATCCTCGGATGCGAAACGAAGCGGGTATCGGGCGTGGACCGATGGCGAGGCTGGAAGAATTCATCGACGATTGCCCGAGCAAGAAAATTATTCCACCGCCCGAGGGACGACTACCCGCCCAATTTTTGGTGAATCAATTATGAAATTCTCGTATCCGCGAGTATGACGATAAAAAAAAATCCCCGCGTATAAGCGTACGTTGCGTATATTCGCGGGCGTCGAAAATTCTACGGAATGCTATTGCTTTTTTTTTTTTTTTCGATGTATTTTTTCGATATATCCGAGAGAAGTTGATGAGACGCGAGCAAAAGAGACACGATCGATGGGAAATAAAATTATATCGCACGTACATGGAAGACGATGAGCTTGATGATCATTTTTATTCATACAAAGAATACACATATATTTTCCTCTTTTCTTTTCTTTATTTTCCTCTTTCAGTTCCTCCGTTCGAAGGAACAAATAGAAAAAAAAAAAACAAAAAAAAAAAACAAAAAACGAATTACCGCTGGTAGAGTAGGAAAGGCACGCTGCTCACGACGGATTTCATATCCTGTTTAAGGTCGTAGAGATCCTCGCTATACTTGGAAAAGCCCTCGACACCGAATGGTCTTATCAAGTTAGTCTCGCCGTCCAAGCCTCGCGACATTCAACGAATCATCCTTGATCTTGTCGCGGAGCGATGCTGCGTTGGAACAAAAAAAAAAGTCACGAAATTCATTTGCCGCAACTCTATGAGAATCAGGATTTTTTTTTCTTCATCGTCGGCCCGGACCAGTCATTTTATATGAATTCCGTCGCAGTTACTAAATTTTTATAAACATTTCTTATATTTTATTGCATGAGATTGGATTTTCAACGCCGTACCAAGCCTTTTTGAGATGGAAAAAAAAAACTGCAGAATTTTATCTCACCGACATCGGATGAATGTTCATTGGAAAAAAGTAAAGCGCGTCTCGGAGTTACATAATAAATTTTCTCCATATTATAGCGAAACCGCGGAAAGAAGAAAATATTTCAAGCGGGCCATCCGCAGATTTTTTTTATCCGCGGGAGTGTGCGCGCGCGCTTTATTTTTAATTTCCTTTTTTTTTTTTTTTTTTTTATTGTTTTTTTGTTTGTTTCTCAAGCTGAACACGCGTTGGGTCGCGATTCTCCCGAAACTCAATGATTGACATCTTCGATTCCGACCGCGCCTTCCGCGTGTGGAATTTTTTATCCCCATCGATAGCTCCGAATGTTCGGCGTAGCAGAGATGAGGCGTTTAAAGAATAAGAAGAAAAAAAACAAAATACCATTTCGCAGGTAAATTTTAACGATTATTATTATTATCATTTGAGTCTGATAGCTTTGTTCGTTGCTCGAATAACAATCGAAAATCAAGCTGCTGTATGAATCCGCCGTAAGGGCGCCCATCATGTATAAAAGTCAATGTTTCACGATTATTTTCTCGAAAATGGTGCTGGTGAAAGTTCCAAAAGAGATCAGAGTTATAATATATTGAAAGCTCAAAAGAATATTGTATAGAAATTGCAAAGTAATGGCATGTCTCGATCAACCGGCATGAACAGTCACGAGTCCTCAAGGTCAGGCAGTGTTTATAATTCTTAGTTTTCGAACATTTCGACGAGATATAACAAAACACAATCGCGCTCTCTTTCACTCACTCTATCCCTCCCTCTCTCTCTCGCGCAAACCCATCCGGACATTTGTCTTCTTTTTTCGAGAGACCAGTATCGAGAATTCACTCAACGAGTGCACATAAAATTTAATATAATGAACCGAGACGATACAATAAACGTGGAAGACTCACCCGAGCCAGATCGCGGGAACAATGGTGAGAACACAACATTTTTCAGAATAAACTTTCAAAAGAGATTGAACTTTCCTCGAGATTGAGAGAGAATGAGAGAAAATGAGAGAGATTGGAAGAGATCGAGAGAGATTGAGAGATTGAGAGAGAATGAAAGAGAATAAGAGAGATTGAGAGAATGAGAGAGAATGAGAGAGATTGAGAGAGAGTGAGAGAGAATGAGAGATATTGAAAGAGAATGAGAGATTAAGAGAGAATGAGAGAGAATGAGAGATATTGAAAGAGAATGAGAGAGATTAAGAGCGATTAGAGAAAGTAAGAGATAATGAGAGAGAATGAGCGAGATTGAGAGCGATTTAAACGAGCGAAAGCTTAAACGGTTAGGAAAAGAACAAGCACTGACTCGAGTCCCAATCAACGCGGAAGAAAAAATGACAGCAATTATAGTGAACCCACATAAAATTATCGATAAGAAAAAGTGCAATTTTTCGTTCTTTCACCATTTCGTATAGAAATTTTGGATTACAGGTAAAATCTCATAGTAATTTTTAATCAGGAGAAAATTTCCGATCACCTGAAGGCCAAAAAAATGGTGAAAAAAGTAGAATTTTTTTTTTAAATACATTTTAATATCTATTTTTAAAAATCTAAATATCACGAAATTTCAATCGGCCATAACTCTGCCAAAAAATTATGCGATGGGGCTCATGAGGGGTGTTTTGGATAGCCCTTGGCGTGGACTGAGAGAATGTCGTTCGTTTCATCCTGATATATCAAGTCTTAGTCCCCCAAATAGTTGGTTGAAATTTGAAGAATTTTATTTTATTTTTTAAAAATAGGTGATCCGACTTTAAAAATCTGTAAAAAATCGAAAAAAGCTCAGATCACGACGAACCAAGCTTCATTTGAAAGCTTCAACGGTTGGGAAAATAACAAGCACTGACTCGAGTCCCAATCAACGCGGAAGAAAAAATGACAGCAATTATAGTGAACCCACATAAAATTATCGATAAGAAAAAGTGCAATTTTTCGTTCTTTCACCATTTCGTATAGAAATTTTGGATTACAGGTAAAATCTCATAGTAATTTGTAATCAGGAGAAAATTTCCGATCACCTGAAGGCCAAAAAAATGGTGAAAAAAGTAGAAATTTTTTTTAAAATATATTAACCCCTATTTTTAAATATCTAAATATCACGAAATTTCAATCGGCCATAACTCTGCCAAAAAATCATGCGATGGGGCTCATGAGGGGTATTTTGGATAGCCCTTGGCGTGGACTGAGAGAATGTCGTTCGTTTCATCCTGATATATCAAGTCTTAGTCCCCCAAAAAGTTGATTGAAATTTGAAGAATTTTAGTCCCAGGGGTGTGTATGCAATATAGGCAAAAATCGATGATCCGACTTTAAAAATCTGTAAAAAATTGAAAAAAGCTCAGATCACGACGAACCAAGCTTCATTTGAAAGCTTCAACGGTTGGGAAAAGAACAAGCACTGACTCGAGTCCCAATCAACGCCGAAAAAAAAATGACAGCGATCTTAGTGAACCCCCAAAAAGTACCGATAAGAAAAAGTGCAATTTTTCGTTTTTTTCACCATTTCGTACCGAAATTTTGGATTACAGGGAAAATCCCATAGTAATTTGTAATCAGGAGAAAATTTTAAAAGAGACCGCAAAACATTTAAAGCGGCTTTATCATCATAAACCCACCCCTACGATGGGCCGAAATTTCTAAAAAATCGTATATTGTGTTGCATAAATTACGTCCCCGTTTTTATTGTCGTTATTGGCTCTGAGACTATAAAAGAGACCACAAAAAGAGTTTAAGCGATATTAACTATCAGGAACTTGCCCCTACGAGACGGTGAATATTCGAAAAATCGTATCTCGTGCTGCACAAATTAGGTCCCCGTTTTTATCGTCGTTGTAGGGTCCTGGATTATAAAACAGACCACAAGAAAAGTTACAGCAATTTCAATCATCAAGAAACCACCCTTACGGGGGGAGGGGGGGAAGGGTGAAATTTTGAAAAAATCGTATTTCGTGCTGCATAAATTAGGTCCCTTTTTTTTTCGTCTTCGTAGCGTCCTGGACTTTAACGCAGACCACAAAAAAAGATTAAGCGATTTCAATTATCAGGAACCCAACCTGACAAAGGGGTGAAATTTCTAAAAAATCGTATCTCATGTTGCATAAATTAAGTCCCCGTTTTTATCATTGTTATGGGCTTTGGGACTTTAAAAGAGACCACAAAAAATCTTAAGCGATATTATTACCAGGAATCCACCCCTACGAGAGGGTGAATTTTCGAAGACTTGTATCCTGTGCTGCATAAATTGGGCCCCCGTTGTCATCGTCGTTATAGGCTCTAGGACTTTGAATAAGACTACAAAAAAAGTTTAACCGGTTTTAATTATCAGGAACCCATCCCCACGAAAGGTTGAAGTTTCGACAGATCGCATCTCGTACTCCATAAATTTGGTCCCCGTTTTTATCTTCGTTGTAGGATTCTGAACTTTAAAACAGACAGCGAAGAAGTTCATGCGATTTTAATGATCAGGAACTCACCCTTACGAGGGGATAAAATTTCAAAAAAGCCGCATCACGTGCTGCATAAATTCTGTCCTTGTTTTTAACGTCGTTATAGGCTCTGAGCCTATGAACGAGGTAAAAAAAAGTTTAATCGATTTCAATTATAGGAAACCCACTCCTACGAGAGGGTGAATTTTCGAAAAATCGTATCTCGTGCCACATAAATTAGGTCCCCGTTCATATCGTCTGGGATTATAAACGAGACTACCAGAAAATTTCAGCGATTTTGATTATCATGAACCCACCCGTACGTAAGGTCGAATATTCGAAAAAGGAACCCATCTTTGCGGGGTGATGTTTCTAAAAAATCGCATCTTGTGCTGCATAAATTCGATTCCCGTTTTTGTCGTCGTTATAGGCTCTGGGACTTTAAAAGAAACCACGAAAAAAGTTGAAACGGTTTCAATTATTAGAAACCCATCCTCATGAGCGTGTGAAATTTATGAAAATCTGTATCTCGTGCTGCATAAATTGGGTCCCTGTTTTCATCGTTGGTATAGGGTCTAAGACTTTCAAGGAGACTACAGCAAATGTTTAAGTGATTTTAATTATCAGGAATGCACCCTAACAATGGGGTGATATTTATAAAAAATCGCACCTCGTGCTGCATAAATTAGGTCCCCATTTTTATCGTCGTCATTGGCTCTGGGACTTTAAAAGAGACCACAAAAAAAGGTCTAGTGGTTTTAATAGTCAGGAACCCACCTTTCCAAGGGGATGAAATTTCTAAAAAATCGTATCTCCTGTTGCATAAATTACGTCCCCGTTTTTATCGTCTTTGTGGGCTCTGATACTATAAAAGAGAGCACAAAAAAAGTTTAAGCGATTTTAATTATCAGGTATCCACCCTTACGAGGGGGTGAAATTTTGAAAAAAATCGTATCTCGCGCTGCATAAATTGGGTCCTCGTTTTCATCGTCGTTATAGGTTCTACGACTTTGAATGAGACTACAAAAAAAGTTTAACCGATTTTAATTATCAGGAACCCACCCTTACGAGGGGGTAAAATTTCTAAAAAATTGTATCTCGGGTTGCATAAATTAAGTCCCCGTTTTTATTATCGTTATAGGCTCTGGGACTATTAAAGAGACTACAAAAAAAGTTTAAGCGCTTTTGTTTATCAGGAATCCACCCCTACGAGGGGGTGAATTTTCGAAAAATCGTATCTCGTGCTCCATAAATTAGGTCTCCGTTTTAATCGTCGTTGCAGGGTCTTGGACTCTAAATCAGACTGCAACGAAAGTTTGAGGCATTTCAATTATCAGGAATCTACCCTCACGAGGGGGTGAAATTTCGAAAAGTCGTGTCTCGTGTTGCATAAGTCAGGTCCCCGTTCTTAGCGTCGTTATAGGCTCTGGGACTATGAAAGAGTCCACAAAAACAGTTTAAGCGATTTTAATTATCGATCAGCGACTATTCGCACTCATACTCATTGTACATTGTAAGCACGTCCACTTCCGATTGTTATAGTGATGAAAAAAATTTTTATCGTCATGAACGTGATTCGAACTGTGAAAAATGAATCAACTTTATATTATTATGAATAGAACATCGATTTTATTTTTTTTTGTGTTGAATAAGTTGTGAGTTGAATTCTTTTTATGTTGAGTGGCCTGTGCGTTGACTTGTTTGTATGTTGAGTTGCTTGTGCGTCAAGTTGGTCTGTATGTTGGATTTGTCTGTGTTTTGAATTGTCGTGTTGAGATGAATTTTCTGTGCGGCTAATAGTCCTGTTACCGTATTGTATTTCATTATGCTACTCTCCGTATTCATAACAATATTCTAAATTTTTGTTCACAGATAACGCAGCAGGCGGCGGACCTCAACCGAATCCGAACTTGGGAGAAGTATTATTATTTATTCGTTTTTCTTCTTCATTTATATTTGTTTATAATATAGATAAAAAGTTTCTATCGAAGAAATTTTGTATGAGCTAATTTCAGCACATTTTTAATGAATCAATTATTTTCACCTGTTACAGACACTATTGGAGTTTCACCGAGCGCTGGGGGTAGTAAGTACTAGAATTTATTCCACGTTATATTCCAATTTTATTGTAGATAAATATTTTTTTAACATTTTTAATTCAATAGCTCACGCGGATGACGAGGCTGATGCTTCCGCATTATATCGACCCAGATGAAATGGTAAATATCACGAGAAAGTAGTGTGCAAGTTATTATGTGGAAAAAGGAATAATAATTCATTACATCTGTATTTTATTCATTTTTTAATAATAATTAACTTTTTTTTTTTATACAGAGGAGGTACGATATGATGGAAGATTATATGATGAACCGCGTACGCGAGATGGGTGTATGTAAATTAAAACTGCTCCGAATATAGCTTCTACGCTTTGAATACGACTAATATTAATAATCAATTTTCTCGTATTCACAGGCGCATCATCGGGAGCCCGCGGCGGAGAACCGCGAAAGATCGCCGCATCAGCGGCGAGAACGGCGGCCGGAGCAGCCACCGCAATCGCCGGTGATGGGGCATCGGCCGCAAAATAATTTGTTCGATACACCGGTGATTCAGCGGCCGCGGCCGGTGGTACGAATCGACCCGGAGGAACTCGAGGTAAGTACAAAAACATTTTTCGAAGATTTTTTTAATTTTGTCAACTTTTTTTTGTTTTTGTTTTTGTTTTTTTTGTTTTTTTTTTCATTATTTCAGGTCGGGCGTGAATATAACGCCCCGGGTTACCAGCCGCGGCCCTGGTCAAACCGGGAGCAATTGTCGATGCTCGCATTCGTTTTTTCTTTGAATAATCACGATATTGTGCGAGCGGGCCGGCGCAACGAGATATGGCTTCGGTGGATAAATCCCTTTGTAAGTTTCTACCTAGATTTTTTTCAATTATGTATGGTATGATGACGTTTTGTAGGGAAATAATGATAATTTTTGCAGAACCGAAGCCTTAACGCAAGTAGACAACGATATTTGTACTTGCGGGAGGCCTATAGGGACGGCCGATGGGAGCCGCCCCAAGAAATAGAACAGCTGTGTCGGCGATACATGTTAATGCGACGATGAGAGCGATGAGCACGGGGGTAAAAAAAATAAATAAAAACGTTTAAAATTTTTCGAATTATTGAATTTCGTCGGATCGTTCTCCTGTCCTCCTGTGCGATTCGTTAGAGCGTCCTTTTGTGCGATTCAGGAGAGCATCCTCTTTTTCCATTATTCCCTTTGCATACTTTCTTGCATTCTTGCCGGCGCACGAAGATTCGGACGCGCTACACGAAGGCACGCGGGCATACGCGCTCGTACGCATGCGCACGTGCGCGCACGTGGGTGCGCGCAGCTCAATATAATTCTAAAACTAAAAAAAAAAAAACTCGGGTTCGGGTTTTGGTTTAGTTTTGCGTGCGTGCGTGCGTGCGTGCGTGCGTGCGTGTGTGTGTGTGTGCGTGCGCGTGCTCGTGCGTGCGCACGTTTTATTTCTTTACCTGAATCTTCGGATAGGTAGCTGTTCGAAAAGCGTGAATTCACCACTCGAATCGCTATATCTTCGTATTGCCTAGGCGGTTGCGGCGCATAGTAACCACGTGGTCTAGGCACAGAGTGGATCCACTCGAATTGCACCGTAGGGCTGGGGGATCGTGGTGGTGGGAGTCGAGCCGGTGGTGATGGCAGAGCACCCGGTGGCGCAGACGACGGAAGATCTCGGAGGAGACGCTGGTGGCGATCGGTCTATTGTAATAGTCGAGGGTGATGATGATGATGATGATGATGATATTCATGTTGAGCACCGGTTTAACCCGGACGGCCCAGCTATTGCCCCATCTGGCTGTACTAAATCATCCTGATCCGAAGATATTCTTCGTCGGAATCGGCGAGGAGCTCCCGTTTTGCTAAATAGATAAATAAACTTTATTGCAGTGTATACTTTATATTTTCTGAAGAGAGAGAGAGAGAGAGAGAAATGGATGGAGGAAGAAGAGTCAGGTTGCTGAGCATTCCCAACTACAGTTAGGCATTATGAAGAGAGTAAGGTGGTCAGGTATAATGAGCTGACAGATGGTTAGGTCTGAGTAAATTAGGTCCCCGTTTTTATCATCGATATAGGCTCGGAAACAAAAAGAGACTATACAAAAGGTTTCAACGACTTTAATTCTCCGGAACTAAAATTTTTAAAAAATCATGTCTCGTGCTGTGTAAATTAGGTTCCCGTTTTTATCGTCGTTATTGGGTTTTGCACTCTAAAAAAGAGACCACAAAAAAAGTTTCAACGATGTTAATTCTCCGGAACACAACCTTACGAGGGGGTAAAATTTTGAAAAAATCATGTCTCGTTGTGTGTAAATTATGTCCCCGTTTTTATCATCGTTTAGGGTTTTGCACTCTAAAAGAGACCACAAAAAAAGTTTCAACGATTTTAATTTTCCGGAACACACCCTTATTACGAGGGGGTGAAATTTTCGAAAAATCGTATCTCGTGCTGCGTAAATTAGGTCCCCGTTTTCATAGTCGATATAGGCTCTCGGATTCAAGGAGAGACCATAAAAAAGTTTCGATGATTTTCATTCTCCGCGGAATACACCCCTACGAAGGGGTGAAATTTAAAAAAAAATAATACCTCAGGCTGGGTAAATTAGATCCCCGTTTTTATCGTCGATATAGGCTCGGAGACTCAAAGAGAGACCATACCAAAAGTTTCAACGATTTCAATTCTCCGCATCACACCCCTACGAGGGGGTGGAATTTTGAAAAAATCAAATCTCGTGCTGTGTAAATTAGGTCCGCGTTTTTATCGTCGTTATAGGGTTTAATGCTCTAAAAAAGACCACAAAAAAAGTTTCAACGATTTTAATTCTCTGAAACACACCCTTACGAGGGGGTGAAATTTTGGAAAATCATGAATCATGCTGTGTAAATTAGATCCCCGTTTTTATCGTCGTTATAAGGTTTTGGACTCTAAAAAAGACTACAAAAAAAGTTTCAACGATTTTAATTCTCCGGAGCATACCCTTACGAGAGGGTGAAATTTTGGAAAATCATAAATCTTGCTGTGCAAATTAGGCCTCCGTTTTTATCGTCGTTTTAGACTCTGGGACTCGAAATGAGACAATAAAAAAAGTTTTAACGATTTTAATTCTCCGGAATACACCCTTGCGAGGGGGTGAAATTTTGAACAAGTAGTACCTTGGGCTGAGTAAATTAGATCCCCGTTTTTATCGTCGGTATGGGCTCTGGGACTCGAAAAGAGGCCATAAACAAAGTTTCAACGACTTTAATTCTCCGGAACACACCCCTGCGAGGGGGTGAAATCTTGAAAAAATCGTATCTCATGTTGCGTTAATTAGTTCCCCGTTATTATCGTCGCTGTAGGCTCTGGGACTCGGAAAGAGACCATAAAAAAAGTTCAAACGATTCTAATTCTCCGGAACACACACCTACGAGGTGGTGAAATTTTGAAATAATCATATCTCGGGCTGTGTAAATTAGGTCGCTGTTATTATCGTTGTTATAGGGTTTTAGACTCTAAAAGAGACCACTAAAAAGTTTCAGCGATTTTAATTCTCCGGAACACACCCTTACGAAGGGGTGAAATTTTGGATATCCATATATCATGCTGTGTAAATTAGGTCCCCGTTTTTATCATCGTTTTAGACTCTGAGACTCGAGAAAAGATGATAAAATAGTTTCAACGATTTTAATTCTTCGGAAAACACCCTTACGAGTGGGTGAAATTTTAAAAAAGCAGTACCTCGGGCTGAGTAAACTAGGTCCCCATTTTTATCGTCGGTATAGGCTCTGGGAATCGAAAAGAGACCATAAAAAAAATTTTAACGATTTTCATTCTCCGAAACACACCCCTGCGAGAGGGTGAAATTTTGACAAAATCATATCTCGTGCTGTGTAAATTAGGTACTCGTTTAATCGTCGTTATAGCGTATTGGACTCTGAAAGAGACCACAAAAAAAGTTTCAACGATTTTAATTCTCCGGAACACCCCCTCACGAGGGGGTGAAATTTTGAAAAATCATATATCATGCTGTGTAAATCAGGTCTCCGTTTTTATCGTCGTTTTTGGTTCTGGGACTCGAAAAGAGAACATAAGAAAAGTTTCAACGATTTTAATTCTCTGGAAAACACCCTTATGAGTGGGTGAAATTTTGAAATAATAGTACCACGGGCTGAGTAAATTAGGTCCCCGTGTTTGTCGTCAGTATAGGCTCTGGGACTCGGAAGGAGACCATAAAAAAAGTTTCAGAGATTTTCATTCTCCGGAACACACCCCTACGAGGGGGTGAAATTTTAAAAAAGTAGTATCTCGGGCTGTGAAAATTAGGTCCCCGTTTTAATCGTCGTTATAGGGTTTTGGACTCTGATAGAGACCACGAAAAAAGTTTCAACGATTTTAATTCTCCGGAACACACCCCTACGAGGGGGTGAAGTTTAAAAAAAGTAGTATTCCGTACTGCTTAAATTAGGTCCCATTTTTCTTTGTCTTCGTAAGGTCCTGGACTTTAACGCAGGCCACAAAAAAAGTTTAAGTGATTTCAATTATCAGGAACCCAACCTGACGAAAGGGTGAAATTTCTAAAAAATCGTATCTCATGTTACATAAATTAAGTCCCCGTTTTACCGTCGTTATGTGCTCTGAGACTATAAAAGAGACCACAAAAAAAGTTTGAGCGTTATTAATTACTGGAACTCACGCCTACGCGAAGGTGAATGTTCAAGAAATCGTATCTCGTGGTGTATAAATTGGGTCCCCGTTTTTAGCGTCGTTATAGGCTCTGAGATTGTACGGAGACCCGAAAAAAAGTTTTAGCGGTTTTTATTACCAGGAACCCACCCCTACGAGAGGGTGAATTTTCGAAAAATCGTATCTCGTGCTGCATATCGGACATTCCACGTCAACTCAGCCACCCCGTTATTTTTTTTGTCTCGAAAAAATTATTCAGTATGGGCATTTTAAAGGACAATATATCCATGAAATTTTACCAAAATTTCATCCCCCTACTATTGTTGGTTCTCGATATAATGATTAGTAAATTCTCAATTTAAAAAAAATCACAACTTCGTAACGGCTGATCGGATTTAACCGATTAAAAAAGAATATTTTTTTATTTTTTTCGCCTTAAAAAAAAAAAATATATGCCGTTATCGGAGAAAAGCTCATTAAACAGTTTTCGGAAAAATTTTTCGATTTTTTTTTTTTCTACAAAAGGGCCAATCGGAATTCCACTCACTATTTTTTTTCCTGTTAGAGGGGGCAATATGCAACTCCGCAGAATTTTTTTTAAATGGAACGAAGCATCAGAGAAGAGGGATAATTTGTTTTTTGTTAATTTACCCCGAAAACTGTCTAATGAGCTTTTATCCGATGATGACATATTTTTTTTCGAAAAGGGCAAAAAAAAATAAAAAAGATTCCTTTTTTAATCGTTTAAATCCGATCAGTATATAGTTACGATGTTATGATTTTTACAAAATTGAGAATTCATTAATCATTATCTCGAGAACCAACAATAGTGCGGGTGGGGGGGGGGGATGAAATTTTGGTGAAATGTTAAGGATATATTATTTAATATAGGAATTTTAAAGGACAATATATCCATTTCACCAAAATTTCATCCCCCCACTATTGCTACTTCTTGAGATAATGATTAATAAATTCTTAATTTTGGAAAAATCATAACTTCGTAATTGCTGATTGGATTTAAACGAATGAAAAAAGAACCTTTTTTTTTGCCCTGTTCGGAAAAAAATATGTCATCACCGGATAAAAGCTCATTAGACAGTTTTCGGGGTAAATTAACAAAAAAACAAATTTTCCCTCTTCACTGATGCTTCGTTCCATTTTGAAAAAATTCTGCGGAGTTGCGTAGTTTCGTGACTGGGCGTACTCAATCAGGAGTGACGTCACAGCCCGACCGTCGCTCCTCCAGTGGTAATTTATAACCGAAAAAACTTGGTCCCTCGGCAAGCATAGGAACTGGGCTTCTATGTGAGCCGGGTATTCATAACCTCGAATTTATCGTTTATCAACAACGACTGTAAATCGCAGCCCCGGTGTTTTTGTAAAAATATTTTGTTGTTGTTGTTTTTCGCTTGTGTGAATAAATACGCGATGGATCCGAGCGAAATTGAGTTTCTCGGTGAAAAAGAACTCGTCAGTATAGTGCCGAATTTTACTTTCGACGAGATACACTTGATATCGGGCTCGGTTGGACCTTTTCGCGCTGGTTTACCCGTTAAAGTGCCAATTTGGCTAGCCATTAGTCTCAAACAGCAACAAAAGTGTCGTGTTGTATGCCCGGATTGGATGGATATCGAAACTTTGAACGAGATTAAGGAGGAAGAAAAGGCCTCAAAGTAAATTGCATGTTTTTCGTATTTCGTTATTATTATTATGATTATAATTTTTGCCGTTATTCATATCGCTATCGTTGCACGAAATTGTTGATGTTATTATTGATATTGCCAAGAAAATTTTTTTTGCGCTCGAATATTTATGGAAATTACGATTATAATGGTTCTTAAGAGAGTCACAATATCGAGGCTCATTTATTTTATACTTTGCGCATGACATAATTGGGTGGGCGAATTTTTTGTGATAACTCTGTATTTATATCAAAACTATCCTCAATTTTTGTCTTTGACGCTTTGCTTACCATCCCCAATGGATATGGTGCACAAAAAGGATGCGCAAAACGGCGTGGTTGGGAAACGTGCCGCACGTATCGCCACGGTGCGGTCATGTCCGTCCTTTTCGTGCACCATCTCTATCAGGGATTCTGGAACTTAAAACTACTTCTATAAACTTTGCGCGGCTATCTCTGCGATCATTTTAAATTATTCTAACAATGAAAATTATTGTACATACTTATCGGCTCTCAATTTTATAACGTACCCAAGACTTTGTAATTCGGTGCAAAATAAATTGAATCAGAGTCTCTGTTACAATATGCAAAGAATTATGGCACAAGGGATACTCTGCGGAAAATTCAGGATGTCACTAATCGTAGAGCCGGTATTGAGCTTAAAGAAAACTTATTTCTATGGCTTTTTCCTGATCAAGCTGTGTTATTTATTGATAAAAAACTGTAAATTTACATTGAGATCGCATAGCTTATTGGGATTGTCCGCAATAGTCATGAAATTTTTCAACCCTCAAAGATCGATGGTAACGATTGCGATGACCTAGGAAATTTCATGATGGTGAAATTTCCATCGTTGAAATACAGCGAAAATAGGTTTAAAAAAAAAAAGAAAAATCATTTCCAGCAAGGTAAGTGTGGGTATTACTGCGGTTTGAAATGCGGGGCCAGCTTGACGAGCATATTTTAAAAAATCATTCGAAATTACGGACGTTTTATTGTTTTCAAATCAATATTTTACTTATTTTGAACTCAGAGAAAAATTAACAATCTTATCGAATGACTTTTTCATCAAATAAAAAGCATTTGCAAAAATAATGCAGATGCCGCTGTTACAGCGGGGTCTGGAACGACGAGAAGGTATTGCCGCGCACCAAATACTGCGCATCGTGTATGTAATTTATAATTTTCAAAAATGATAAAAACTTGAGCCTGCTAATATCTGATCTTTATTAATTACCTGCTTCACAATTAATATCACATTCGAAATAATTATTTAATAATAATTATTATTATTCCTATATCTTATCGAAAAAAGTTTAAGAACGGGAAGTTCAAGGGCTGGCTCATGGTCTACTCAAGCCCACTTGTTTTTATTTGATTTCGCTTTACTTTTGTTTCTACTTTTGACATTAGCTATTATCAACGAGGTCAGACGCTATTAAGAGGCACGGTAGTGCCTCGAGACAAGTACATTTCCTCCTCTACCGATTATAATATACAGAATATTCGGCTGTGATATTAGACAACTTCATAAGACACGAGACCGATAAAAACATACGTCTTAATATTTGTATAGATTAGAAATTGGAAATGTGTCAACCGCAGTAATCGGTACGCACGCTTCGATGGGACGAAGTCTAATACCGCGGCGATAGTATTAAAACCGCAGGAATGCACGCATCCTTGAAAAATTCGTACCAAATACTGCGGCGGCAAATTAAAGATGAAAATAAATTAAATTTTGATTCTACAAAAATTTTTAATTAAAAATGTCTTATTTTAGTGACCGTAACAAAATATAAGGATATTGCAACAATAAAAAGAAAACAAGAACCTTATACCGATATCAATTTTTGACCATTGCTAGCAAAAAATGGTGAAATTTTCACTCGCAAACACCATCTTCATTTTGAAAAATCAACAATAAATTAAATAATCATGATGCACGTCATTTTGTTGATTCATTGTGTTTTCTAGACATTGAATTAACAGTCTGATTTTTTCAAGCTATAAATTATGAGACAAGATTAAATTCTGATAAAATTAAAAAAAATCGCATTAATACCCACACTTACCCTATTGACTCGGAGTCAAAAATCGTTGAGCCTTCGTTTCTGGTTTTTTTTTTCTACGATCTACGGCCCAAATATGCCAGAAAAGCGTCAGCAATACTGGAAACGATTTTTTTTTTATTTAAAAAAATTTTTCGTTGCATTTCAACGATGCATATTTCAATATAATGCAATTTTGATATAAATTAATGGTCATTTATCTTTATTTGTACTCACCGTAAACTCATCGGAACGAACAAAGGCTAATTACCGTAGAGCTTGCTTATGGAAAATTGTGAAAATAGTTGTAAAAAGTTGTAAAAATAGTATCCCAAATGTTTTGGACGTGACAATACAATCCGCCATCCCAATTTTCAAATGTTTTTCATGCTGAAAAATAATTCTCTGAGCTTAACAAGCATAACATTTGATCCCCTACGCGACTGATTGTGAGATTGTTGGAAAAAAGCTCCCTAGCTTGGATACGGTGTTGAATGAGAAGCGCGCAAGCTTCGGTAGTGCAATTTGCATTGAAAAAAGTACATAGAGGAAATATTGGTAACGTAAGGGTATATCTTTGATATTCAGAACCTTCACAAAAATGCCCAGTGATCACTACCTAGACGAGGCACTTATGCTGCTGAATGTAGCATCCGACGATATACAGGGAGTCGACAATATAAGAACAGCGGTGAAGGTTGGTATTATAAAATAATTGGTAATAAAAAAAATTAAAAAAAAAAAAAAAAAATGGACACGAGGCATCCACGACAAAGCCTCACTGTAAACCGCACGGATTAAATGATAAAAATTTCTGTTTTCATATTTTTTCGGCTAAAATTTTTGCTACAGAATATACTCAGAGAAGGAAAAATTTGTGCCGTTCGCAGCGAGCTCGATTTGTCATTCGATGCATATTTTTAAAAATATTTTTTAAAATTGAATATTTAAAAAAAAATTTTAAATAAATATTTTAAAAAATTGCATTTTTTAAAAGTAAATATTTTTTAAAAATATTATTTTTAAAAGTAAATATTTTTAAAAAGATTTTTCTACAATTCACAGGATATTTGGGACACGAGGATGTCAAAGTTACGAACATCGATAGACGCTTTCTTCAAAAGCGAGATACTTCACGCAAAGCTCGATCATTTAACGGCAATGGAAATAAATAGCATTCGTCCTTTGCTTCCGCACGCAATGGATCAGCTGTTGCGAATTCAAATGGTTAATTTTTCCCCATATTTTTTTTTTAATACTCATTTTTTCTTTATTCCAAATTTCGTGCCCAGAATCTCGAAGACTCGGTGAAAAATGTGTTTTTTTTTTCCCTTAAATCCACAGGGAAGTCAGAGCGGAGGACGCGAGACTCAGAGCAGCGAAAATTCCCAGTGAAAATAAAAGTGATATTATTTTGTAAGAATAATTTAAGACGGCAGCTTGTACCAGATATTTTTGTCAATAAATGTAGTCGCTTTTTTTTTTCCATGACGATCCGATTTATTTTCGCCTTGAAGAAATAAAATAAATTTATTTTTCAAATCCAAATCTGTACATTTTCATATTTTTAGGTTTATTCTTTTTTTTTTCTTATTTTTTTAATCCGTAAATTCTTACGGCTCATTTTACATACAGTCACTAGCATGTCAATCACATTTTCTCATTACGAATACTAAAATATAAATAAATATATATATATATATATATATATATATATATATATATATATATATATATATATATATATATATATATATATATATATATATATTTATATTTATATGTAATTATGATAAAAATTATTTACATTCGTACAATCTATTCGAGTCTATTCTCCAGTTAAATTTTGTCGTTTCGGGGAAAAAAAAACAAACAAACAAACAAAAATCCCCCTCAAACCGCAACGATTTTGCTCGGATCGACTTTGACTCGGATGAACATTGTGTCGTCCTTCACGAAATGGCGCTTTTTCACCATTTCGTGAGAGACGAATCGTGGAAATCCAAAGCCGAGCGAATCGGGCTCGCGCGAGGGTCTTTGAAAATTTTTCCACGTAGGATCGGGTATAAAGCTCTCGACGATGTTGCACGCTTTTTCAGCCTGTACCGTCTGATCGAACATCGTGAACGAAACACTGTGCGAGAATGGCCAGCGCAGCAGGGCGTCGTATTCGCCGGGTAAAATTTTTATGTATATCGACAAATGGCTTCCCTCGCCCGTGCCATTGCCGTTCAGGAATATTGATGCCTGAAAATGAGAAATTATCGTCCAAATTTTCATTGCAACGCTGAGAAACAATTTTTCAAAAGCTCAGATCGCTGATTGTCTTGTAAATTAATTTTTTGGGTCGATTTGCGAGCGAAATGCGGTAACTTTGTTATTTTATGATTTTAGCGACACTGCTGAGAGTCGTTCCTTCCTTTTTTTACGAAAATCTACTTCAATATTGATTTTACTCCGAAAAAAAAAAAAAAGTAATAGTATTTTCAACGGTTGTCGTCAAAAAAAGTTGACTAAGTTGCTTGAAACACCGCAACGGTTAAAATTTGACCTTGACTCATTTTCATGCTACCCCGACCTTTTTTTTTTTTGCGCTTGTTACTGAAAATCTACTTAAATATGAATTTTAATCCGAAAAAAATGTAATACTATTTTAAAAAGTCGTCGCTAACAAAAGTTCAAATCCAATCAGCGATCTCACCTGCGGCAACAAAGTTTTCTTTCTTCGAATCCAATTTCTATGCTATATTTTTTACTTCGCGGCGCACCGAAACTCATTTTTCAGCTTCGCTCGACACTAAATTCATTTTTTTCTCCAGCCTTTTAACTACAATTTTCACGAATCCCCACGCGTTAATCCTTCAACGACGATCGCGGTTCGTTCTTTACCAAGAAAAGGTGAAAGAAAAAAACATTTTTTGCGTTTGTTACTGAAAATCTACTTAAATATGAATTTTAATCCGAAAAAAATGTAATACTATTT
Organism: Rhorus exstirpatorius; assembly: GCA_963564615.1. Taxonomy (NCBI): domain Eukaryota; kingdom Metazoa; phylum Arthropoda; class Insecta; order Hymenoptera; family Ichneumonidae; genus Rhorus; species Rhorus exstirpatorius. Next base: position 41,823,643 of record OY751316.1, on the reverse strand, counting down.
TAAAAAGTCGTCGCTAACAAAAGTTCAAATCCAATCAGCGATCTCACCTGCGGCAACAAAGTTTTCTTTCTTCGAATCCAATTTCTATGCTATATTTTTTACTTCGCGGCGCACCGAAACTCATTTTTCAGCTTCGCTCGACACTAAATTCATTTTTTTCTCCAGCCTTTTAACTACAATTTTCACGAATCCCCACGCGTTAATCCTTCAACGACGATCGCGGTTCGTTCTTTACCAAGAAAAGGTGAAAGAAAAAAACATTTTTTGCGTTTGTTACTGAAAATCTACTTAAATATGAATTTTAATCCGAAAAAAATGTAATACTATTTTAAAAAGTCGTCGCTAACAAAAGTTCAAATCCAATCAGCGATCTCACCTGCGGCAACAAAGTTTTCTTTCTTCGAATCCAATTTCTATGCTATATTTTTTACTTCGCGGCGCACCGAAACTCATTTTTCAGCTTCGCTCGACACTAAATTCATTTTTTTCTCCAGCCTTTTAACTACAATTTTCACGAATCCCCACGCGTTAATCCTTCAACGACGATCGCGGTTCGTTCTTTACCAAGAAAAGGTGAAAGAAAAAAACATTTTTTGCGTTTGTTACTGAAAATCTACTTAAATATGAATTTTAATCCGAAAAAAATGTAATACTATTTTAAAAAGTCGTCGCTAACAAAAGTTCAAATCCAATCAGCGATCTCACCTGCGGCAACAAAGTTTTCTTTCTTCGAATCCAATTTCTATGCTATATTTTTTACTTCGCGGCGCACCGAAACTCATTTTTCAGCTTTGCTCGACACTAAATTAATTTTTTCTCCAGCCTTTTAAGTACAATTTTCACGAACCCGCACGCGTTAATCCCTCAACGACGATCGGTTCGTTCTTTGCGAAGAAAAGATGAAAGAAAAAAACATTTTTTGCGTTTGTTACTGAAAATCTACTTTAATATAAATTTTAATCCGAAAAAAATGTAATACTATTTTAAAAAGTCGTCGCTGACAAAAGTTCAAATCCAATCAGCGATCTCACCTGTGGCAAAAAAAGTTTTCTTTCTTCGAATCCAATATCTATGCTATATTTTTTACTTCGCGGCGCACCGAAACTCATTTTTCAGCTTCGCTCGACACCAAATTCATTTTTTCTCAGCTTTTTAATTACAATTTTCACGAATCCCCACGCGTTAATCCTTCAACGACGATCGCGGTTCGTTCTTTGCGAAGAAAAGGTGAAAGAAAAAAAAAAAACATCGACATACCTGTAGCTTGTATCCGTATTGACTAGTATAAAATGGCGGACTGACAAGTTCCATGCCCTCTTTTGCTTTTGCCTCCGCCATCTTCGCCGTATAATCATTTATCTTCCATATCAGGGTTCCCGTATAGTTTAGCGATAATTTGCTCATCGCTGACTTGAGACTCGTTATCTGATGCTGCTGTTTCGTTACGACGCTGCACATCAGACTAAGATGCATCTTTGCGGATTCCTCAAGATGCTTGTCCAGGGAAAATCGATTGCCCTGTAATTAAAAAAAAAAATGTTTGCATCAAAGCAATTATAATTCAATCTGATTATTATTTTTTATAATCTGAAATACAAAATCATTTTAAAATCTTCTTTTCTGTGACTTCGCTGCTGCGACATGATTTATTTGAAAAAATTCAAATTTTCAAATGTAGCTAAATTTTTTTTTTTCCTTTTTTTTTTTCAAACGTAAAATCGAATGAGCAAAAAAGTGTACCTTGAATCGACAACCGGCGTCTTTGAAGGTACACGATAAAAGATGAGTCGTGCAATGATCCTTGAGATGAATTTCGAGATCTTCCCTCGGTAGAACAGCTGTTTCGCAGCGATGCGGACAGGCCACGGGAAAACGACCGCATTTCGCGTGATGTGCCCCGAGAGTGTCGAATACAAATTCCTTGTTGCAATAACGACACGCGACGAGTCTCTTGGCGCACTCGCCCAATTTGTGCTGTCCCAGGTGTCTTCGCTGTACCTTCATGCCGCACTTGTTCTCGCAGTAGAGCGGCTCGTAGCCGCACGTACCCGTGTGTTTCTGTAGATAAATGTTTAGCAAATATATACATTATATACAATTTATACGTTATATACATTATATATAAATTATATACATTATAATATATACATATATATATATATTGCATATATATTGCATATATAGTGCATATATTTTGCAGTATATAATCCAAATATATACATTATATACAATATATAAAATACAAACAAAAATAACATTAAGGTATTTCGGTACAGAGCGCATAAAGCATAAAACATAGAGCATAAAACAAAAGAGAGTCTGACCCCGTTCATGCGCTATACCCTCGGATAGTGAGCTTATGTTTTGGCTTGTAACTAATAAACCAGATGGACGAACCTATTCAAATTTCTTGACAGTCATATTAAAGATCTAATAAAGATCTGACATAAATTTTATGCGGGTGGGTAGTATTTTAATGGAATTGACAGCTCAAACAAATCTTGCTCCCATTAACTCTCGTCTATAAGCCAAATTTTCGAAAATTATTTTTAAAAAAACGACACGGAGGATCGATTTGAAATTTTAGCAGTTCACGTTTTATATATTTGTCACTTATTAAAAAAAAAATTGAGTTGATGGCATCATTTTCAACAGGGGTATCGAAACTCCTCAACCCCGAATGGTCATATTTCCGGATAGTTTGAATAACCGTTCCACGGAGGGTTAAAAATTACCCCAGCGGCATTGAACTATTGCCATCCTTGAACTATCTCTATCGCTTTTGATGAATAAAAATTACCCCAACATTCTTGAAACATTTTTGAATACGAGGGAGACGCGCATTTTTGGAAAAATTAACATTTTAAGTTAAAAAAAAAATCGAGCAGCAAAAAAAAAACGTAAAAATGACTTTTTTTTTCACTGAAAAAAATCACAACTGCTGAGATTTTTTATATTTTTTTGATAAAATTTACAAGGTATCCCCTACAGATGCGGCTCTTTGAGAAAAGTAAATTAAAAATGCGCGCTTCAAAAAATTTATCTGTGCATTCAATTTAACGACGATATTGTAACTATGCATATCGATATAAATCGATACGTAAATCATTCTCAAAGTTGTGGGATAAATTGCAATATAACATCAATCACCTTATACTTGAATTAATTGTAATGAAATTAATTACCATTACTTCGAATAATGGTAATTAAGGCGAAAAATTGAATTATAAAATACCGTGATTGTAATGAAATAAAAAAATAATAATAATAACTATTGACAGTAATTGTGATAGAAAATTTTTAATAAAAATTAATCAAGCAGGAATCGATTTTTTTTTTAAATTTAAATAATTCGTGTTGATTTTTACCTCGAGAGTATGACCGGTGAATTCTTTGGCGCAAAAGTCACAGCGCGCTCGTCTCTGAGCGCAGGTATACTTTAAATGATCCTCCATTAGTACACGTGGTATCATAGCACCGCACTTGTTGGTGCAAGGCACAGCGTCGTGCTTGCAGGTGTTTAAATGAGCCTGAAAAATTAATAAATTTCATTTTTCTTCCATTTCGATATAATACTGAAATTTTATTATTATTATAAAAAAAAAAAAAAAATTCTATCGATGTGGTATTATCGTTTACCTTGAGCTTTCTCAGCTCGTCCGACCATTTGCAACCGTCTTTATGATGGATGCAGTAAACGATCGAACCCATGATTGCTTTCTCTGCCTCCAAATCACCGAAATTCTGTAACAAACAAATTATTTCGTTATTTCAACATTAAATTAATAATTCGAAACATTTAAATTGATGATTAAAAAAAGATTTTTCGGTTTTGTCTAAGTTTTTTTCTACTTTTTCGTAAATTATTTTTTACGAACAATGGCAATGTATCATTGAAAAATTTATTTACTGATTTTTTTTCAATTTTCCTTGACTCAATTCGCGAAAATAATTCCAAATTCGGTCCGGAAAAAAAAATTAGGCAAAATTACAATTGCTTCGATTGATTGTAATTGAATTTTTTGATAAAATTCCCCATTTTCCTCGAAAAAAAATGGTTTTAGACAAAAATTGTACACAACATAAAAGATAAATCTTCTTACAGGCTACAACTTTTGTGAGAAAATTTTTTCTCTAAGATCAACACTTATCGAAATAAAATGAAAAAACTTTTTTTAAATCAGTTTTTTTAAGTTTTGACCTTGAAAATCAAAATTTCGGGTATTTTAACTATCATATTCGTGATCAGCGAGTCATTATAAACATTAGCATACGAAGATTCAAATTAGCCGCGGCGGTGGGCTTTTCGGAACTACGCCCGATTTTTTAAAAATTACAATTCGAGTACTTTTCTTATTAATTAGTATAACTTTTAATTGATCATATTATTCTTTGACGAATGATGATCAATCGTGCTTTCGTTTTGAAATTAAAATCTCGTGTGTTCCAAAATTAGTTTTTCAAGAAAGTCTCCCGGACAGTTGGCCCAAAATATTTCCTACACCATATACATTTCTACTGCTATATATATATATCGATTGAAGCATTGTGGGAGACGCAAAACGCCTCGGACTAGACAAACGTGGGAGGTTGTGGTAAAATTCCTAAAAAGTTTGAGCCAAAAATATGGTCAGGCATTATTCGTTTTATTCGTTATTTTGCTGAGAGCAAGTCCTAACGCGCATATCGTTCTTCTTCTTCTTCTTCTTCTTCTTCCCCTTCTTCTCTAATTCGTTCGAAACGAAAAAGTATAGCGAACGCACGCGACTGGTGCGACACCTAAGGACGCTACGAACGTACGCGTACTAATACGAACGAAGCCATTAACGTTTTCGCAGGCATATACGAATATTCCGTATCTCTTTGTTGGTGGGAGTGTGTAGCATATTGTAACTGTGTATATCGCTTTTGTATATCGGTATTGGAAAACGGCATACCTGTCTCTCTGAGACTGTTGTGTTGTTACCTGCTGAAACCTGCACGACCGGCAAGGTCGGTGGAACCTGACCGTTGACCGCGAGGCGGCTCACATCCTGTGCCTACCGATAGCATATTATATATATATATATATATATATATATATATATATATATATATATATATATATATATACATACAGACCACACCAGACTCGCCTTTCCAGAAACTCCCAATGCATATATTCTTCGTTTCTTCTTTCACGCGAGATATACCTCGGGGAGCTGCGTGTTAGCTGGGTCATTTACTATTTTCCGACTATTCAAAGTCTTTGAATGTCACGATGAAGAAAGATCTGGACAAACTTTTAGACATGATTCCCGCGGTACTTTTAAAAGAATTAAAGCAAAAAAGAACTGTCTTAAAGTGCTTTCTTCGGTATACTCTGAATACTTTAAAATTAAAATTAAAATTACTCGATAAAGAGTACTCAAAATACTGCACAGCTCCGAGAGAACCTTTTTCTTTCCTTTACCCCAAACAATACTCGATCGACCTGACTACGGATTGTCTAAACAAGTCTCTTTAAAATTTTCAAAGCCCTTTAAACTCCCGAGTCCCGTTTCTTCGTACTATCTCCTGCGTTCTTAACCTCAATTTTTTTCAATCACACCAGTCCCTTATTTAGGTATATATACACTCGCAACTGTCGTAATATATTTTATAGCAATTAGCCATCGCTTTTTTTTTTGGTTACTCGTCGATATAATTCGCAGAATGGTTGTTGAATCGCAGAGGCCTAGAATTTTTGATACAATAAATCATTCGTAAAGTGAAATTCTACGAATGATTTATTTTCTTCGAGGAATCACGAGAAGAAGTCCCCTCTGTTACAACTTCCGAGTATACTAGAACGAAAAAAAAAGGCTGTATATATTGGTTTTTCCAAGAGGGTGCTGTATGTACTATACCGACTCCGAGGGATTTTGACAGTGTCCTCTGGGTTAACCGTATAATCCTCCCGGAGATCAAAAGATTTACCGCCCGAGAAATGAAATTCTACAATCTTCGTGGATCTTTCGGTATTTTTCTCTTTTTTTTTTTTTTTTTTTCGTTTGTTTGTTTCTTTCGAAGAATTCTATTGATCGGTCATCGCTTGAATTATCGTATATCATTCTTGTCACGTTTTTACAAGCTCGAGATTGACTTTTGTGTTGTTCGAATATACGAGACGCGTATATTCGTGCATTATGAATTATACGAAAATATCGTGTACGGAAAGGATTATTTATCGTATGAAAAAAAGAAGAAAGAAAAAAACAAAACATTCGGAATTCGTAAACTCGGGTGGTCCTTAGTGACATCATAAGCGTTTAGCCTCCGAGAAGTACTGAATCCCCGACCATCTCGATGTCTCTTTTACAAGCTATACCCAGAGGCTTTTACAAGCCCAACCTGACGTCACTGAGAAATAACGGACAAGGTAGCGAGCATTACGGCCACGTTCCACTTTATCTCTCTTATTTTTTCTCGTTTCTCGTTTCTCTCTCATCCACTCCATTCTCTCCGTTAAAATCATCACCCGGCACCTGTCCGTGGTAAAAGAAAAATTTTTGACTGAAAATTTCACGGATACTTCGCGTAGCATTCCCAGGAAAAAAAACTCGAGATTCGGTGAGAATTTTAGAGTTGAAATGGATTAAAAATTGAAAAAAAATGAAAGATGCTGAGAACATTGATTTAAAATAATAATAAACTTTTCACGAAAAATTATAAAAAATTCGCGACTTGTATCCATTTTTTTAAAAGACAAAAATCAAGGAATCATTTCATGTGACAAAAAAAAATGTTTCTCTGGATTTGTCCAACGATTTTTTGTTTAAAAAAATTGGAAATTAATGTTTTTGTTAACGTCAAATCGCGAAATATTTAAATTCCATAATCGAATAAAATATTTGATTGTTAATGTACACGGTCCTCCGTCTTTTTTTTTTACTATTTTTTTCTTCAATTTCTTTTGCCCGAAAAGAAGAAATAATAATTTGAAAACGATCTTGCTCATTCGTCTTTCGTTGGTTTTTTTTTTCTCGTATGAATTTTTTGGCTCGAAAAAATTCTCGAGTGACGCGAGATATGACGAAAAGTATTGAAAATAAATTTACAAAAAGGATAATTACGAATAGAGAGAGAAAAAAATACAAGATTTCTTCGAATAATGGAGAACGAAAACAAGTTTTGAGAATAATTTCGAAGGCTTCTTCGTAATGAATATTAATACATTTTTTTTAAAAATAATTTTCTTAAATACTTGGAAAAATATTTTGAATTTATGTATATATTTTTTTTGATTATTGACAAAATTCCTAGTGAATCCAATGAAGAAGAAAAAAAAATTTTTTTAAACATCGCGACTGAGCTCAAAAGTCACAAAAGGGGGGCATTTTGTGTGAAAGGAAAAACTCCAGCACGTTCAACTAGTTCTCTCTCTCTCTTTCTGTCTTCCGGACATATTTGGGCCTGTCCCTGCCAACGCTTTCAAACAGCCTTGAGCTAAGGCCGTTTGCAATACGAACCAAAGAATTCGAACGCGTTAGCAAATTCATTGCTAATTAATTCGAGTCAATTCGCATAATATCCGTCGACGAACCGAATTAGAAAAAAAAAAAAATCCTCGCGAAATCATATCGAAAGATTTGTCCTCTTTTTATTCGCAATTAGTAAACAAAAATCCTATAAAAAATCCCTAAGAAAAGATTTTTCGAAATTATTTTCTGGTCTAAAAAAATACAGAAATCGTTGAACGACGAATTTTTTACTCCAAAAAAAAATCAGCCAAATCGTAAAAGTTGTGAAGGCTCAAATAAATAATTTCAAGTTCGAAGAAGCAAAAAAAAAAAAAGACATGCCCCATATTTATCGTGAGAATTTGTCGATCAACCTTTCAAGGTCGTCATTGTGTCGTGAAAAAAAAAAAAGTAAAGGATTTCATCGCTAACAAACGTTCGACAAAATGATAATCGCTAAGGAAATTCTCCGGCATTCTTCAGGAGGAATGAGAATTATGAAAGAAAAAAATGGAATCGAGCGAATGGAAAGAAAACGCGAACGTATTTGAAATGCGACGAAAAGTCACGTGACTAACAATGCGAGAGTGGTGCCCTCGCGCGCGGTCACTTCCGGCGAGGCTCACGACGATTATAACATTCTCGACTCGGTTTCGCGCACTCGTACACTTTTCTCTCTCCTCTGCTCCGTTCTGAGATCTTTGTCCCCCCCCCCCCTCGGCTCCCTGAGAATATAAAACGTGCATCAGAGTGTATGAAAAAAAAAAAAAAAAAAAAATGAAAACCGCAGCTCTCGGTAGTTTTTGACGACGTTCCCACTTGAATTAAACAAACGCGAGCGTAATTACAAAACGCCTTTTTCTCTCTCTCTCTCTCTGGTACACTCGTACGACACGAGGGGTCGCTGTAATCGAGACTCAGGCATAGAGGCGCGAGTACAAGCCTTATCGCAAGGAATTCCAGCGTGTGAGTGCACCACACCGGGGGTCACAAAGGAAATACAAATGGGCAAAGCTCGTGGAGAAGTTTTAATAAGGTCTTTCGCGTTATTTGCGACCATGTTGACGAGCTAATAACGGTTATTCGTATGGGTAAAGATTGGAGAGGAAGGTCTTTCTCTGTCAACTCAGCCACTTTTTCCAAAGACCTGCTCTTACATATATTTTTTTTTTTAATACTTTGCCACTTTATATTGCAACTTGACAAAAAACATTCCACGAATTATTTCGGATATTCAAAGGGAACCCTTTGGAGAATAGTTTTGTTCGTTCGAGTGGATCATGAATTTTTTTAAACGCTCATAAAATATTTTGGGACACTAAACCTCGTGAGCTTTAGTTCACTCTCCAATAAACATATAGTCACAGTTTTTTTAGCCCTCATAAAAATCCTATTTACAAAAAAGCAAATATAGAATTTAAAAAAAAATTAAATGACCTGGTTTATCGTTGATCGCTTGTTATCTCGATTCGTGGGAAACCACAGGAGAATTCACCAGCAAACTACACGTGAAAGTCAAGATAACATTTTTTTTTATTATCGCCCAACGGCATTCCCAATTAAATTTACCATGAGAGAGAAAGAGAGAGAGAGAGAGAGAGAGAATGATAGGAAGTTCTATCGCTCCGTTTGGCACACGAAAGACAGAGAGACAAAGAAAAAGTATAGCTAATGTGGAAGATAAAAAAAAGTTTTGTAACCCGAGAAAAAAAAAACCGTCGACATTCCATGATCGTCTATATATATATATATCGGAGTGATCAAGACGTGTTATGGCCCGTCAGGAAACTCACCGTGCGTCTCGCCGTTTGTACTTCCTGAGTAAAACCGCAAGAGCCAAGAGAAATGAGGTGGACCAGAGAGAAATATATATATATGAAAAAAAAAAAAGAAAATAAAAAGAAAAAGACGACAATCTCGATGATAAAGCAAACAAACGTGAAAAGTTGCGTGTTCCCTCCGGGAAGCGGAAAGGCGAGTTTGGACGTTGATGGATCAGGAAGAATGAAAATATCGAGAAACTTGTATTGCATGCAAGAATCCCGTCTAGAACAACGATTTAGAGAATCTTTAATTAATAAAAAAAATCAAGTAAAAGCCTTTTTTTAGTACACTCCATTTTTTTGAATATAATCACAATTTTTAAATTAATTTTTGAATAATTGGACGGGCTATACAGGCAAATAATAATAATAATAATAAGAAGATATTATTATTATTAATATGACAAGTGCAAGCACGTAGAATGCAATTAATGAAAAAAAATTCTCCAATTACTTGAATATACTTTCACCTGTGAAATGAACTGGAAAATCGAGACAACTAAACTGTCAATGAACGAACTTCCGGTTAGCGTGACCGAGATTAATGAGCGACGACATGCATCATAAATGTGCAATGACCGATTGATATTTTGCTCCGAGAGAGACTTCCAACAGTTTCCTCGTATTCCCACGAGGGTCATTCGCACGATACAATTGCAGTAGCAAAAGCTGTTGCGTGTATCCATGCTTGAAGAGTTATATATATACGTATAATTTATATTTATACACATGTGCGTATATTTTTCCATCTATTTGCCGCTCGATGCAATATGCACTTTGCATCACCGTATACGGAGAATCCTCAATAAAAGACATTTATGTGTAACAGAGTTGCAACGAACCAGGGAGAAAAAAAAATAACGAAATAATAATATGGGGAAATCCAGAGGACTGGAACTCGTCACGACTCTGCAATTTGCTTTCTTCTTTTTATCCGTATTATTTAGTTCATGATATATATGTTAGAAAAAACAAAAAAATTATTTAGGTTTCTGAACATAAAATTGCCCACAGAGAAGGAAAGAAAAAAAATCTGCTTGATTTGAATGAAGTTTATTTGATTCGAGCAAAAAATGCAATTTAATTTATAATAAAATTTTTTATTTTTTCAAATTTCTTATCGACAATTTTTTCCATCCTCTTGTTTCGTCTTATTTTGATTGAGCAATTGTTTTTATTTTTTATTTTGGCCAATTGGCAATCGGATCTAATTAATTGCCTAATTTACACTCTCAATTAGGGAGTTACTCCAAAATTTCGAAAAATTAAAACTAACGAGAACAAACAAGAAAAAATAAAACTCCCGAGCGAATTGGCAATTTTCTTTCAAAGCGATATACGTATATGAAAAGTGTGCCATTAAACGAGTGGAAGAAATTATCAAAACATTCTTATACATTCACTGGCCATACCGTTAGAGATTTCTGTCCTAATATTACTCATTAAACGCTGAGCTCATCGTGCAACGAATTTGCTTGCCTAGCTCTTTTATCCATCAACACATTGAAATCAATTAAAGCGAGAACAAAGAATCGCGAATGACTCTCGACGTTTCTCGTACGATCGGAATGAATGAATAATTGCATCGGAGGTTCAACTGGCACTTGGCACAGTCGTCTTTAAAATCTACAAAATATCGAAAAACTTAAACTTTTATTCTCCAAAATACAAATGTTTGTATGCATAAAAGTTGATTAATTAATTCATCAAAGATATGTTCCTTATTTTTCGTTCTTAATTTATCAAGCATTATTATTTCATCGATAAATTTGTTTATCGATAAATAAACAAAGTATATACGTGCCTCCAGTAATATACGTATAAAAATAGCATTACGTATACAACACACGCGTATAGTTTATTGAGTAATTAATTTTTTTAATATAATTTCAACACTTGTATACGAGCGTTTTAATGATATGCAGAATTGCCAGCACAGTCGAAATACAGTGCGAGATATGTGGCACGTATTTATGCATACGATACGACGAATAATTTTCACTCGGGTATACAGTTCTCTCGCGTGTCAAAGCATTTCCGGAAAGTGCACATTTCGCGTATCCTAGGAATATAATAATACGCAGGCATAAATTGGCCCCGAAGTGGACAGACGGTTGGCCTGTTTGCATCGCCTTTTATTTTGCCTTCGACACGCGTTTTACCATTACAATATGAAGATTCTTTTATCCCCACTGTCGTTCTTTATGACCGTATACAGTTGACGCTCTTATAGCTCGACTCGTCGGGGCCCAAACATTCTCGCAAATTATCACTTCCCTCTCTCTTCCTCCCCGTCCCTCCAATCTCGTTTCCAGACGCATGCGTCCTCTTTCGCAGGGTGCATTATTATTACGGACATGCGCGATGGGTACGCCCGCGAAATTCAAACTAAAATTCGCATTTGCATGAAATATGCGTAAATTTGACATTCTGGCAGCGATATTTTAACAGAGTTTGCTTTTTTTGCCAAATACTTAAAACTTACAATGAAAAATATTTCGATGGAAGTTTTTCAAAAAGGTTCTTTCGACACTGATTGCACACCGACTTATCGTAGCACTTAATTCATCGCTATTATGATTGCTCCAAAATTTTTTTAAAAGTGAGGTTACGTTTCCCTCTGTGTGAGCTCTACCCCGCGTGACAGTCGAGAATCGGAGTGGGGAGAAACGACACAAGGGGTAGAATTCATCATAAAACCGTTGCTATGGCAACGAGTTCCGAAATTCAAGAACTTGATGAATTGGAGGAGACGAAGGAGGAGGGGAGGGGGGAAGGTAAACTTATAGGAGAGTCCACTGTAGTTCGATATGCGTTTTTCCCTAGTTGGTGAACGGCAATCGCGTGCACGATAGAGAACGAGAAGAGGCAGGAGAGTATGAAACGAGAGTGGAGCGAGGGTGTTGGAGGGGCAGAGGAGGCTGCCGAGTCTTTCGACAACGAAGGATACCGAGAGATCTCGGAAGCAGCCGAGGCCATCTGTTTCGCTCGGTTCCCACGCTTCCGCCGTCGAACGTCTTTCCTCCCTAACCCTCCGATCCCTACCACTCCCACTTATTCATTTTTTTTCTTCCTTTCTTCTCTCTCCCTTTCTCTCTTTCGCACTCTCTCTCTCTCTCTCTCTCTCTCTCTCTCTCTCTCTCTCTCTCTCTCTCTCTCTCTCTCTCTCTCTCTCTCTCTCTCTCTCTCTCTCTCTCTATCTCTTCTCTTCTCTTCGTTCTCTCTTTGTCTCGTTCGCTCAAGCCTGACAGAGTATTCCTCGGAGCAAAAGCCGCGCCTGTTGCACTATTCCACCCGGTTTTATGCCAGCCATGAAGAGCTATCTTCCTCTACTTCTTCCTCGTCTTCTTCTGTGTAGTGCACAGTAAAAATATGTGGAAGCTACGCAGCGTGTCGCTGTGTTGGGTACACCACTACAAGAGCTAAATAGACTGCACGAGGTAAATGTCCCTATTAGCGTCCGTTTAAGAGGAACCTCCGCACCTAAATTCGAAACATTTTAATACAAGCCCGAGTGATTGGAGCTTCATTTCGACAGTTTTAATAAATCGCGTCAATTATTCGTACGAGGGAACCTGGTGTTTAGGCTATCATGTCGATTGTATCGAAAGAACAACGAAGGGAATGTCCACTCCTTCTCCCAAAACCGGAAACTTCTTTGGGGATAATTGAATGTCTGGACTAGTAGTAGAGTCAATACGATGATGACCCGATTGCTTGAGAAGAGTTTTTCATGCTCGATTCGTAAATCCCTAGATACTATATCAATTTTCTTTTACTTTTTGCCTCGTCAGCTGTTGACTTCGCCATCTTGGATTTCGCAATATTCGCCACTAAATTCAGAATCAGCAAGCTCCGAAACCTTCGCTCAATCAATTTTGACTGAGATCGGACAAGTTTTAGTTTTTGGCTCCGATCATACTCCGCCATTTTTAGTTCCCGAATTTAATTATTCACATTGTACTTCTTTGAGTAAGTATGTTAGAGTTTAAATTTGTATATTTTTCATAAATTGAAAAATAACTCTGAAACGGAGCATACGAGTGAAGTTTGACGAATCTGTCATCATTTTTAAGGATATCTTTTTTTTTTGTCTCCTCTTTATCGTTCCGCCATATTACTATATGGTATTACGCTTGTATACTGCGTACAACAAGATACTTTATCGCTTCTTATGCCAGTCCAATTTCCACCGTTGTTGGCTTCGCTCGACGCACTCCCTACTTCTAGCCGGATGCGTCAACCATCCAACCGGTCCCTTTACCGCAGTGGTGTAAAGTTGTGCAATAGACGGCTCGTCGGTGTATAGAGTGCATGAATGTCTCTATATATACAAACGGATGTATGAACGAGCGTGTGCGCGTGCGTTTGTATATTATATTTAAACGCATGTTACTCTCGAGTCGTCAAGAAGGCCAAGAGAACAGGCTCGTGGTATAGCGGCGAAGGGACCAATTAACCGGGGGATGCAAATTCGTCGAACGATTTCCGGCCGGTTCGGGTTAGTATACATATCTGAAGTAGAAAGGACCGTCAGTGCGCGGTACACACTGTGTGCGGTACGGAACCCTTCGTTCCTTCGCGTATATGCGGTAAAGCATGAAGCATTTTTATGAATAATAAATTTCATGAATAACAAATCGTTTTTTTTTTTTTTTTTCGTTGTGGGTCATGCACTTTATTATAAATGGGTATTTATCTCTGTTGGTCGATTGTTTTTCAAGTCAAATGTCACCCATAAAGAATATTGTTCTTTAAGGGTAACCATAAGGGAATTTAGTCGCTGTTTTGACTTGAAGCGAAGTATAAGAGCATTTTTAATGCACCAAATATTTTTTTGCCGGGAGACGAAAAACCAAATTTAGCTTTTCACACTTTTCAACGTATTGCTTCCACTGATCAAACGTATAAATACAAAATAAAAAATCCAATCAAACAATGACCAATAATGATAAGATGGCTCCTTCAATGTCACTTTTGTAATTAAAAAAAATTCCCCTCTAATCATTCCGGAATATCTAATTACCGTAACGATTGTTCGAGACCGCTATTAGCGTGTACGCCATTAGTGGAATTAATTTATCGAGGATGCAAATTCGTTGGGCGACTTCCGGTCTGTACGAAGTATATACAAAAATATCTACGGTATATCCGGCAAAAGATGAGGGGTTCTTCGTCCGGGGCGCTCGAGAGTATATTTACTGGGGGCACACGCGATATGAGACCCTTCCAGACCCGCACAGGATATATGAGGCCACGTGCCCCCCAGCTGCGGTAAGGCCCAGCGGGAGAGAGTTGAGGGTAGAGACTCGAGACCCCTCCCAAGTTTATTTATACACTTAAACCACGCGTGTGGTCCTCCATCGAGCGATGAGTCGGAATATCCACTTAAAAAAATGGCCGCCCAAAAGGGAGCGAGAATTTTGCGCTTCGATCGAGAGCCATAAGCACGCGTCTCATTTCCGGTTTATCCTCCTCGATCAACCCCAAACACGTTCAGCGATGTTTCACGAACCCTGATGATCGATAATTCTGATGGACTAACCGCTCAAAACGAATTTACCATGGCCACAAAGCACTGGCAAGTATATATCATGAAAAGGACTCGCACGTGTGCTTTGTATAGACGCAATATGGCATGATGACAAAAATATTGACACGGACATCAATGAATGATCGTACGGAAAATTTGGAGGGCTGACGATTCCCCCGAGTCACACGCTGATATTTCTCGCTCAAATCCCCTCCCCTCGCGTTCGTGGATTGGAATTTTCAAGATTCGTGAGAAAATATTTGTCTTCGCTCTCGTGTTAATTAACGACTGCTCGGTTGTCTCATTTAAAAGTCTGATTCAATGAAAACTGAGAGAAAGTCGTGAATATTTATTGCCCTAATTGCCCTTACATCGCCAATGCGCTTCAAGATCATCGACTTTTCATGAGTATCCACACTGCAAATCCAAGTGTGTAGTTTTTACACACTTATGCGTGTGTAATTTCTTGTAGTCACTTTTTACTCACTTTCACATGTGTAATTCTACAAAATAACACACTTATAGTGTGTTATTTTATTTTTAACACACTTTAAGTGTGTTATTTTGTAAAATTACACACTTTAAGTGTGTTATTTTGTAAAATTACACACTTTAAGTGTGTTATTTTGTAAAATTACACACGTGAAAGTGAGTAAAAAGTGACTACAAGATATTACACGCATAAGTGTGTAAAAACTACACACTGGATTTGCAGTGCAGCTCCGAAAAACAAAATCAAGGTCCCATATTATTTGAATGAAAAAAAAAAAAAAAACAATTACGAATAGCAAAATTGCAAATAAAAATAATTTTTTTCGATCATTTTTCTATCTCGTAATATTTTTTTTACGATATCCCTCGAATTATCGGAATATAAATGAAAATTTGTATGAAAATTAGAGAGCGAATATATATTGGGCAAATGAAAAATCGAACATTAGCAAAAAATGAATCAAATTTAATCCAATAATGTTTAACGAGTAACGATGAGGCCTCGAAAGAACAACAAAGATGAGTATATATAGTGAAGGCGCGTTATGTGAGCGGGGAAATAATTCGGGGGGAAGGGGGGGGGGGAGATATTTCTCGTGTATGGTGTGGACGTTTCGAGGTCTATCAGCTCCGGCATGGTAACCCACAACGTGTATAAATATCCGAGTGTCGCTTGTTCGGCCGACTATAAGACCGTTATCTTGCTCTCCTCGATCTTGTATTACGTACATATCTGTGTACCGCATATGATCATATACATGTATAATACATGCGTCTATACAAGAAAATAAGAGAAACGAGCCAACATAAACGTCCGGGAAGAGTCCTTAAGGTGGTTCTTGCGAATAGATGAAGCATTAAAGTTCCCAAAAGATGCCCCGCCAAGTTTAAGATTCTTCACGGAAAAAAAGACATTTCAAAAAAATAATAACTGAAATTTAAAAAATACAACGATAAAGAGAGAAAAAATGCAGTTTAACACAGTAAATTATAATCTCTTTACAGTGTTTTGATCAAAAAGTTATGTGCAGAATATACTTCTGTACTATCTGTATAACCATATTTGCTGGTTTAAACTGTAAAAACAATTATTTACACTTCAAAATTCAAAAGAATTTCCGAAGTTTTTCTCCCGAGGGGCAAAATTTTTTTCCGTGTTTTATCCCTTAGCTTTAGATGTATAATAAGCTGGTAAACTTTGTCAATTTTACATTTCGAGTAAGGTATCTGTGGGTAATAAGGCCTGTCGACTAATGAGGCCTGAGTAACAAAAATCGTATTTGCAATAACCGCTATCGCTCAAGGCGACACTAACAGATGCCTATATTGCACGAAGATGTACTTCAATAATGATTATCATTAAAACCTGTTGATTAAATTGGATATTTTACTAGGGCTTATTAGCCGCAGGTACCTTATACGGATCATAGCCAACATAAACATTCCGGAAGAGTCCTTAAAGTGGTTCTTGCGAATAGATGAAGCATTAAAGTTCCTAAAAGATGTCCTGCCAAGTTTAAGATTCTTTTATAATAAAAAAAATTTTTGGATGTATAAGCTGATAAACTTTGTCAATTTTATATTGCGAGTATACGCCTCGAAGCGAGCTAACGAAGCTAGAGCTCTCACTATATATTCTCAAATTCCAATACTCAAAAATTAGATCAGCGAACGAAACTTTGCTGAATCGATGCGATTAACATTTTCGAAGATTCTGACGAAGACTGAAATTTATTTACCACTCTCGCTTATTCCCTGCCTTCGATCTTGCAAAAACTACCTTGATTGTGCAAAAATCACAAATAGACCAAACTTTTTAACGAAAAAAAAAAAAAACAAAAATCCCTCCCCAAAACACGCGTTTGGATAAAATTTAAACGATCGTCCGTAATATTCATATATGTGCTTGACGTATTTTAAACATTTATTCAAACTTATTATCGACTTCTGCGTTTCATCAAGTTGTCCTCGTCATAGAAATACTTTAATTTCGAGACTCAAATTGTGATCGCGAGACATGTCGTTAAAAAAACTAAAATGAAAACACTTTTAGCATCCCAGCCAAATATGAATAGAACTTGAACTATTTAATAAAAATCAAACGAATGAATAACGCAACCGATAAAAAAATATTTCTCTGCATATGCTGTCTGGGCGATAATATGTCATTGTTCTATGTGGGTGACAAAAGGAAACATAACACGATCTCTTGGAATAATAATAACAATACCTCCGAATCCGTGATAATCGGTGTTTTGTCCATGTTATCATTGATCGGGCTTGGAGGTGATGTCGGACTCGAGCTAGGACTGACGTGAAAGCCCTTTGACTCTTTGGCAGGACGCTGAGGCGAGACCCTGGCTGGAAAGCTCAGGGTCTTCGTCCACTGTGACAAGCCCCGGACCATGTCTAACAATCGCTTGTCACGTTTAGCGCGTACGATCAATGAAACAATCAGTCGCGAATGATTTTTATAGAAAAAAAAAAAAAAAATCAAAAAAGAAACTCCTCCAGAGGTCCTTCCACTTTTTTTTTTCGTCGTCTCTCCGTTATCCCTTTATCTCGAGCCTTATACTTTCGCGCTTCGGCGACTCTTTAACACTATTTAAACTTCGAAGCACCCTTCGTCCTTGCCCCTCACCGCCCACGCAACAATTCGCCCTCTTCCTCCACCTCCCCGCCGAACAAAGTTCAACGAACTCCCGGGATAAAACAAACAAAAACACTCCGAAGTAAATGGTTGAACGACGATGAATATATTTGCCAAAAATAAACGCGATATTTTGCCGTCGGCCTTTGTTCAAATCGTACGGCGGGAAATCCTTTCGTGCTTAGGTGCCACTTGAATGGGGGAAAAAAAAAATGGGAAAAACGTCCCAAGAATGTCTTGAAAATTTTGATTCTTCGATTCGATGTATAATGTTCGATCGAGGAAATCTTTTTTTCTCAACAAATTAATGGAGTTTGCGCCTCACTTGTGGCTTGTAATATCTCATATTTGGTTCGTTGTGTCAATTTATATGGCTCAAAGCGGTGTTCTTGAGCTCTCGGGTCTCTGCGATCGGAGCAAAATTCGTTAGATGCTCGCGTCACGGTTCTCTCTGACAGACTGAAGGCAGGACCGTTCGTACGTATGCTGGAAAGAATGTATATCTTGCACGTTGTATGAACGGGTATATGGAACCGAGGAAAAGCCGGGATTTAGCACAGAGAAAGAGAAAGAGAGAGAGAGAGAGAGAGAGAGAGAAATGTTGGTAGGGAGAATAAGGATGAAAAGTGGGGTGAACATACAAATGAGAAAACGACGGTGCTGCCGCTTGTGTATACACAAACGACAGCTGCGCCCTCGTATATTCCCAAGCAGAGCGCATGGTAACTCTCGGATTCGCGTTTTGATTGGTTCGAGAGTTTGAGACAATCTTCGGGTCCCTCTTTATCCTCATTTCTTTCACCTTTTCAGGAGGGGTTTTTTTTTTTTTTTCGGTCACTTCTTCCTCCATATTTTACGAGACCTCCGGGGCCATTTGAAGGAAGAAGCAACTCGTGCGGAAAATGCACTCCCCTACTTGCTCCTATTTGACTTTTTTTTTTTAATTTTATGCGGGCTCCTTAAATCGACAGAGATGCTTTTTCTTTCGTATTTTCTCCCTGAAGCAACGCGTAATTCGATCGATGTAACGAAAATTTATGACGACGATGATTCATCGTCAGTTTTTTTTTTTTTTTCTATGGCCGCATTTGTTCGATAGATAAGAGCGAAGACTCTCGATAAGAGGATTGTACAATTTTCAAGGCACAAAATTCTATGAGGGAATGAAAAATTCCTTGGAAAATTCAAAATGTTCAGATGATTCATCTTTATAGTTGAAAGACTTTCGTCATTTTCGTGGCTATCTTTCAGACGGAAAAGAGCCGAGAATTGATAAGATCATTCTGAGGATTTACTGCTGCGTCGAATTTTACGAAAAAAAAAGTCGTTACGCTTTCGAGTAATACATTTTTTTATTCATTTTTTTGAATTGAATGTAGATAATATTTTTTTTCCCTGACCGAATCAACGAAAGAGTAAATCGAGGGGAAATGAGGACGAAGATAAAAGTAAAAAGTAAAAAAAAAAAAAAAAAAGATTCGCCGTAACGTCGAGTATATTGGACGTTGAGTCGCGATCTACAGTAGTCTCTGAGAAGCCACCAGCTGCGGCCTTCTTCGACCTTCCTTCTCCCCACCACCATCCCCGAGACAACGGCGCGCGCGACCGCGGGCCTTCTGGGCCTTCTTTCTCTCTTTCTTGAGGCCCCCTCGCGACACCAACGCCATCGTTCCACCGGTTGTTGCGTCGTGCCCACGCGTAATTTTCCAATCTCCTCGTCGACTTTATAGTTCGCGTGCACCTTGCTAATTTTTTTTTTTCGCTACTAACGCTATTTCGGTTGCTTGTCAATTTTTTTTTTTTCGGCCTCATAGAAATCGAAAATAATTTATTCTCGAGGGCCTTTGTTTTTCATTCTTTCGTTAAACAGTCCCAAAAATTAATTGAAAATAACTTTTTTTTTATCGTTCTCTTTCCTAGTGCAAGGTTAATGAAAATAAAAATTTGATTGACCTTCGATAAAATTTTAAATTTCAATTGAATTAATAATTGGAATATTTTTTAAAAAATGCGGATGCTTAATTGTTTGATTTGTATGAGTACTTCGAGAGAAAAATTCATCAAAAATTGTTGAAATTTTATTTTACGCGCACACTTTGCTTATTTAACAATATGATTATTTAACAATTTAGAAATGTTGAACTTGGGCTTTCTCGTACAGGCACTCTGAGTCGAATTAATTTTAACGTGCACC
This sequence comes from Rhorus exstirpatorius, assembly GCA_963564615.1. Classification (NCBI taxonomy): domain Eukaryota; kingdom Metazoa; phylum Arthropoda; class Insecta; order Hymenoptera; family Ichneumonidae; genus Rhorus; species Rhorus exstirpatorius. The sequence continues at coordinate 41,803,470 of OY751316.1, read as the reverse complement.
CTCGGAGCTAAAGATTCCGATTTCAAAAGCCACAGGAGTTTCGAAACCCGAGAAGGATGAAATAAGAATTTTTGAAACGTAGGAATACTCGCTCACCCTTCAGACTCATCCATCTACACCCTCGCATATAGAACCGATGTGCGATGCTTTATAATATATATACATATATACATTCAAAGCTTTACCGACAATTGGCCCAGAAGTGTTGGCAACCTGGAAGATGGCGCTGATCGTACCAGGGGCGTAAAATTATCGTACCTGACGAAAAATTATCGTACATTTTCAAATAACATAAAAAAGCGTTAGTTATTAATAATATAATAAAATTAATATTATCGTGAACTTATAGTGCACCCGACACGTAATTTTTCGATTTTTTTCCTTTTCACACGGGTGCACCGCGTGTAGTAGATGGCGCGAAAATTTGTGCGATTCAAAAATTTTACGAAAATTAAATGGCTCGAAATTTAATCAGTCAATTATTCATTTTATCCATACACATATAAAAATGACAAAATATATAATATTTAACATTTTATATATTTATATATATTATATATTAAGGTGTGCGGAAAAAAAACAATTTTTTTTTCGGTTGCATCCACCAAAAAAGGTGAAGTAAGGTAAAAAAAGAAGAATCCTAAAACGTGAGGTCAAAAAAAAATTATTTCGAACGGCGCATTGCATTTGAATATTTTCCATAAGAATAACACAGGAAAATATTGGGATTTCTGAATGTGATAGTGCAACTCGTCAGAAAAAAATCACACAAAGATGTCATTAACATATTCTCATGGAGAATCGAATTCCCTACAAAAAAAGTTCTTACGAAAAATTAGCTCAGAACAACCGTTCGAGTGGAATATAACGCGAATGAATATAGTGGAAATAACGCTGTTTCAAATTGAATTGATAGAAAAAAAAATAATTCAAAAGGCTGTAAAAATCGAATTTTTCGCTTTACGAAAAAACTTTTTAGGGGTTTTTTGTACAGAATGTTCTGCTCTAACATACTTGCATGAAATTGTTCTCAAAATATTTCTCGAATACAAAAAAAATCAAGTACAACAAGAAATATGAAAGAAACGACGTTCATCATTGATCGTGTTTCGAAAAGCTTTATTCAACGAATTTGGTTTTTCTGACGAGTTGCACTACCACATTCAGAAATCCCAATATTTTCCTGTGTTATTTTTATGGAAAATATTGAAATGCAATGCGCCGTTCAAAATAATTTTTTTTGACCTCACGTTTTAGGATTCTTCTTTTTTTACCTTACTTCACCTTTTTTTGGTGGATGCAACCGAAAAAAAAAATTGTTTTTTTTCCGCACACCCTATTATATATATATATATATATGAGTGAACGATTATCTATCGAAATTGTTGTCCATTACAAACTAATGACTTTATTCGTTCATTTATGTGCTTTTCTTAATTATAACTTATGACTTTCGGCGAATCTTCATATCAAATATGACTCAAGAATCATCCGGCATTATAACATCATTATCACTCAACTCATCTGTTTCGTATCTAATCGTCTTATCGCCACTTTTAGTTATACCTTTTTTTGGGTACATTCTAGCTTTAGTACAGCAGACCGAGCACCGAGCTAAGAACTGACCGGCGAAGCGGCGCAAGCGCAAAGAGGACCAACCGACCAATGGAAGGGACTAACGTCTCCGATTGGCTAGGTTGGGCTAGGTTGGGTTTTGGGTTTGGGTACGCGCGCGCACCAGCGCGAATTTTCGAAAGTTGTACACATAATATCTGAACTTTGATTTTGTTCAGAAAAAAAAATTCTGGATATTTGAATATTATCGTACATTTGCGTACGATAATGAATCGCTATCGTACATCGTACGTTGGTATGAAATTATCGTACATGTACGATAATTATCGTACGGTTGCCAACACTGGGCCCAGTCGAGATGAGCAACGTTGGCATATGGCAATTCGAGAAAAACGACATGTGTTCGAGTTTACTAAAGATTCTTCACGAGATTCTGGCCCATGTATATATATGTACACCCCCTACGTATTCCATCGTCGTCCTCCCTTCTCGATTTTTCCTCACAGAAAAAAAAAAAACCTACCCACAGGAAATTCGAGCCCTTTTTAAAGCACTTTCTACGCAGTTGAACTCTTGAAATTCTTTACAATCTTTATTTTTTTTCCTGCTCCGAAATACGAAAAATTATTCAGTGGACGGTAAAAAAAATTTAATAAGCTTTCAAGCCAGATATTCTGTCCTCAATTTTATTTTACTAATCGCAATAAAAATCGAACCATGAGGGGGGAAAAAAAATGAAGGCATTGGGAATTTGAGAAAAAATGTAAAGTATTTAGAATTAATTGCGAATTAATGAGTAAAATTTTCGAGAAGAACGATGCTAAACGGAAATTCCCAAAATTTACCTAAATTTTTGGTCGTAAATTTTCGCAGTAGACGGATTCATATTGCTTCGACTTCCAGTGATCTTTATAGTGTATCTTAATTATTATTAGTAATTATTATCTATAATATATCTATAATTATCTATTGTCTATAATTATATATAATTATCGATAATCTATAATTATCTATAATTATTATCTATAATTATAATTAGTAATTAATATCTTAATTACTAAAGTGAACAATTGATTTGTCCAGGAACGAGTATAATTCGTTTCAATCCTCATCGCATTAGTCGTTGTGTCAAACGAAATCCTGGTTAAAAGTGGCCTCGACACACCTTCGAGAGTATGAACCTAAAACGAGTCGAGCGACAACGAACGTGCTAAAAGCTTATAGACTCAATGATTTGTACAATTTGCATATTTATTGGTATCGACTATATACACACACACACACACACAAAAGCATACCCGCATGTATCGATCGATAAAAAAGGGCTTAACATTTATAAATTTTCAGATTAAATTCATGTGAGTTACGCCCTTTTGCTTGTCATTAGTCCATATGTGTATTATATAGTTCAGATAAATTTGCATACCGGATAGATAAGATATACGTTATGAAATACCGTCACCCTGACACCCATAATTGCATCCACGAACGATCAATTTTGACTATTAATTTATGCATTGGAATAAAAACATTTTATTTTGTAAAATATAAAATTTGCCGATATCACATATCGATATTTTGATTGAGGAGAATCAAATTAACTAAATTTACAATCAAAGCAATGAGAATGACAATAAAGTCGAGAGAGAAAGAGTTCAATGTACAATGGGGAATTAAAGGCTTGAATGAAAGGGGTAATAAAAATAAAGAAAAAGTGACCCTACGATTAAATTCAATGTAGTATCGCGAGGGTCTTCAAGGGCTTGCATTTAACAAGAGCGGCAAACCGTTCCACGTAAGTATATTCGCCCAACATTGGCGACAATTAAAAAACCCCACAGAAACCCCCCAATGTTTACCGCGAAGAGTATTGAGACATGTATGGGCAACTTCACGAAAAACAATTTTGAAAAATACAATTTTAGAAAAAAAATTGAGAGGGGTGCCCACTTTTATGAAATAGCTCAAAATGGCTTTTGGTATTGACAACGATATTAAAAATTTCGTTGGTCGAAATTTAATGGAGATAAAAATTGGAAGAAAAAAATAATTAAAGCTCGTTTGATACTGAGAAATAGGAAAAAAAAAAATCAGCCGGGAAATCCAAAGGACTATATAAAGATCAAACGGTCTTTGACCTGGCGTTGATTGCCCTCTGTGCTATACAATTTATTCTCCACGGGCATTAACAATGGTGGTCATTATGCAGCTTATGCATCGAGAAGGGTTTTTGTACATTTGTAATTCGCCATTACAATTTGCCATTGTACTTGTATATTTGTACTTACAGGCACGAATAATCACAAATATTTGGGATAAATTCGAATGAAAGAATTATTAAGAATTATTGGTAGAAAAAACTGTCAGTAATTATTCATTTTTCAATTATAAATAATTATTTATGATTATTTTATCAAAAAAAATCATTTTTAATAATTTACTTGCTCTTTCAATTATTCTTGATTGAGTGAAAAACAAAATTATCTTTAAAATAATCATGAAACCCTCATCGCCCTCATCCTCCGAGTAATTTATTCTTTCTGTTTTTTTTTTTTTTTTTTTTTCTCTTAAATCCAATGAATGCCCTGATGGAATAACGAATGATCCACGATGCGACAGGCCCAAAATGAGCTACGCATTAGGTAACATAAATACGAGATACGATGAGACATGGTTGTAGGAATTTTCGAGAAACCTGAGCAAAGACTGCTTTCCCTGCCCGTATAAACCGTACAAAACCGAGTACTTGGCCTAAGCGAATCAAACATAGATCGAAAGGAGGACGCGATTGCGTGTCAACCCCATTTCTGGACACGCTTATATGCTCCTTCGATCTAACCCGCTTATTCGCGAGCTCGACCGGGTCGTCGCACGAAATGTTAATTGACAAATTAGATGTGATGCCATCGGATTACCAAAACGGGTCAATACAATCAAGCTCGTGATACAGCGCTGCCTCGAAAAAAAATTAATACTTTTTAAGGTAGTTCTATCGTGGTAACTAATCCGTAAGATTTAAATTTTTTTTTTTTTTTATATCTTCAATTTTAATATATTTATTCATTTCGCGAAACGTCAATGCCCCTTATCGACCTAATTACGGAGAAATTAATACTTGAAAATGCCAATTCCTCAAGGCAAATTTGCTTCGGCATATAGAAGAACCGATTTCCGGTCACTTTAAAACGATATATCTTATCGAAAATCCAAAAGATTCTTACAAAAAACGAGACTTAGATTCATTAAACACGTAAAAATCTAACGGGCCTAAAAAAAATATGATTGTCGACCAATTTTTTAAGCTATACTGATTTTAATACGAGCATCCGGGTAGTGATACACAACTTATGGCATAATGTCGTGACGGTGAAAAAATGTGGCAACGCGATATCGAAACGAAAGCGGTATTTGACAAGTCGAACAACATAACCTCTCCGCGTCAACGTCGATAGAGCGGGCGAGAGAGTGAGAGGGCACGAGAATGAAAAGAGAAAGAAAACGCAACGTTGCCACACGTAAATATCATACGAGATCTAGTAATACTTGAGTCGTTGCAATTACTATTTTACTAGTTACATAATTATTTATAATAAACCGTTGATTAATTTTATTCACCTGGGTAAGCTTATTTAATATTTATTAATTTTAACCCATATATCCAATATTTTTAGGAATCATCATTTAGACATTTATAGCTAATTGACTAGTCTGCAGCGATAGAACTACCTTAATTGAAAATAATTTTTTTCATTCGCGTATTTTACTCGACGAGCGCAAGCAGCTGTTTTTTTTTTGGGGGAAAAAAAAAATCTAACGTGTCATAGGAAGATTTAAACGTGTATAAGGAAAATAAGCTTGAAGAATGTTGGAGTCCTGACATTCAGCCATCGAGATATCTTTTACGAATAAGTTATAGCACGTGGAGCCCGGGACTTTGAGTCTCTCGTGGGTCCCAAAAATTATTACGAGGCACGAATCGAAACATCTGCGCGTTTTTCCAATTCTCATTCTATATTCCTCAATCGCGTCTTTGTTTCTTCAGTTTTTCTAATCTGTTTTTTTTTTTTTTTTTTCATTACAAATTACAAGTACACGCTTCTATTTTTATTTTCCGTTTATTTCATTTTTCTTTTTCGTTCCATTCCTCAACTTCTTCAAAATAAAGTATCGCCTATGCTACTGCGGGAGATAAATGTCAATGATTGTAAGGTTTTCGACGCTCTCCACAGTCAACACATGGAGCCCAGAGATTTGGTGTCTCGTGGGCAAAAAAAAACGTCATTTCGTGGCACAAACGAAACACGCGTGTTTTACAATCATTTATATACTCTTGAAAATTCTTCACATCTCTCTCTCTCTCTTTTCATTTAACTCTGATGTTCATCAATTTTCCATTTGGCCATCCGCACCAATTGGACCAGAAAGAAAAATAAAAATCTTTTTCTCGTCTTCCGCGGATTCAACGAGGTCTGGAATGATCGTGTGGTCGCTTCAGACCTCTGGAGATCCATGGAAACGATGGGATTGCTGCACATGGTGCATATAGATCCGAACACTTTTATTCTCGTCATATGGTTATACGCCGCTTTTGGTGGATCGAACAAAGAAATATATTTCGTTACATTGCTCTCGGCCAGGGCGAGATGTATCTCGTCCTTGGCGAAGAGAGCACCTGGAAAGACGACTAGCGGGCGTATATATATATGTGCTCGCGGAGGATGAAGGATCAGTGAACGAGAGTGAAAGAGAGAGAGAGAGAGAGAGAGAGAGACAGATAGGGAAATAATATTGGGAAGGTTTGCAGCTGCTGTGACAGCTGCAATCCTCATCTTGCTCGTCCGCTCCACAATCTTACCAACCATACTTTTCTGAACCTCTTCATCCCTCCTCATCTTTCCCCTGATACAAAGACCTCCCTCGCCACCTTCATCACTATAGGGACCGTGCACGAAATATAGAGGCAGCACTACTGCCGAAGCTCGCGCTCTCTGTTGTCAACTTTATAAAAAAAATTTCGTATAATTGCAATGAATAACTGAATAAACAATGGAAAAAGTAATTAAATATAGTTTTCGGCCAGTGATTAACAACCGTGTTCAAGGCCAAAATATTATAAAAGGTAAAAAGTTATTTAAAAATCAGGTCATGTTTTCAATGTTGCCGAGATAGAAGATTTAAATGGACAAGTCACCGTAACCTGTCAAGTGGTGTACCACAAACAAGCGTTTATCATTTCTCCATGCACAGAGCACCAAGCGTGCAGTCAGGAAAACCGTAAAATTTCACTGATGAATCGAATCCACGCTTCTGACGTGAGATTTTTGTACATCCTCGGATGCAACAAACTAATTTTGGGTCAGACATTAGTAAAATTATTTTACTTCATTTAATAAATAATTATTAAACCGCAAATGACGTGTAAAAGCTTAATAAATGCCGAAGATTAGTAAATGTTTTTATCACCAGGTGGCGAAAAAGTCTACACGCACGGTCCCTATTATCTGCTTTTTTTTTCACCGTCACTCCCCAAAGTTCACTCTGCCATGAATCATAAATCGCCTATCATCTTTTTTTTTACTTCCCTAGGACTTGACGATGTTCCTATCACGCTAATAGATAGCCCGGGCTAGAAATGAAGCTGTTTTTCTGGGGGTATATATACAACCACAATGGTTAGAGCCATTGGTCTTTCAGGCCGTTGACAAAACGAAACGATCGAATCAATGACGAATGAATTTGCAAATTTGTAATTTTTGTCTCGCTATAACGAATTTTTCGGGAAATCGATTGATCGCGATCAAAATTCAAGGGAAAAGATGGTCTTCCATCGTACAAAGACGAAAAGAGGGATGAAAATTTAAAAAAAAACGCAGTGAAAGGCAGGGGAGCCACGTGTGTGCCCCTTTTGTCACCGATGAACGAAGAAAAGATTTAGATTCGAGAAAACTTCGTCCCGTTTTTGACGATGATCGCGGTACCATTACTCTGTGTATACAATACGACGCGCTCATGCCCGTCAGTCCTCGAAAAACACGTGGAATTTCGTTGGGAGCCCTCGGTCAGCTGCGCCTCTCTTGTAAAACTAAACTTCCTGTGCCACGCGCTCACATCTGCTCCACACACGATCGTCTTCTTTGCTTTCGTCCTTTTTCTTATTTTTTTTTTTTTTTTTTTGGTCAAAGAAACCAAAGGCTCGAAGTCTGGGTTTTCGGAGCATACACGAGGTGTCTCACGTCAAGTGCGTCGAGTGAATTGTGGCCAAGGATTTTTTTTTTCTCTCTCTAATATCAATAAATAAAAAGGGCAGCGAAAAGGAAAAATTTGAAACCACGCTATTTTGGTTTTTAAAATTCTTCGTCAAAGAGACATCTATAAGTTGGCATTTTTCTACGAAATTCCCTCCGATCGTTAATTAGTCTTTTTTTTTTTCGAAAAAATAAAAATTTCGAATTTTCGGTATAATTTCACCCTCTCGATGATACTTTTATCGTTAACACGCACTCAAGCTCGAGTCTCATACTCGACCAATGTGTTGTCGTATGAAATTTTGCAAGGTGTTTCGTGTCTCTGTGTACACGTTGAGGCAAAGTGAAAGGATAGTATAGGCGAGTTCATCTCCCTCGTGCTCGAGCAGAGAATTTCATCGCGGATTTATCGTCCTATAACGCGCTCTCATCAGATTTTATATCCAATCATTCAATCATAGGTTATTTCATTTTTTTAATTCCGTAAAATTATTTACCATAAATATTATTAAATATTATTTGCCATATTAATAAAACGAATTGCTTCAAAGAACAATTAATTATAATAACGAATAATCGGACGAATCAAATTTAAATCTTTTAAAGTTGATATAATCAAATTTCGATATTTTATTTTTCCTATTTTTCGAACGAAAAAAAATCATGAAAAATCAAATAATGCACATTTCGAAGAACGATATGCAAGAGAGGCTGATCGTGTGTGGCTGATGTGTTATATCGTAAATCGAGTGTACGTCGAGTCGAATCGATGAAATGGGATTTGTGCGGCGCGGTGAACGCGCGAGGAACGTCGAAACTCGGGCGACATGTGCATCTCCTGCACATGCAAACTGCAATATATATATACTAGGGTGGCCCTTAATATCGGTAAAAAAATTTTTTTTTTGTCTTACCCCCTAAATCGATTTGAAATATTAAAAAATGATTTTTAAGACTGATATCCGCCCTTAATTTTAATATTAACAGGTGCCTCAAAGGCCCTTAAACCGCTTGACTGGTGGAAATTTCGGGTAGACAAAACTTTACTTACTATCAACTTGAAATTTGGTATCCGGGGGTTTTCTGGGTCGCTGAGTACGAATCCGCACTCAAAATTCAGAAATTCAAGATGGCGGATCCAATATGGCGGATCGAAAATGCAAAAAGACATTTGACGAGAGCAAAAGTTAGTACTCGAGGGTTTTCGGGGTCGTTGATCACGAATCTGCACTCCAAATTTAGAAATTCAAGATGGCGGATCCAATATGGTGGACCAAAAATGCAAAAAGACATTTGACGAGAGCAAAAGTTGGTACTCGGGGGTTTTCGGGGTCGCTGATTACGAGCACTAATTATCGTTCGCATCAAACGACTTTTCGGATTTTCAATCCGCCATATTGGATTTACCATCTTCAATTTCTAAATTTAGAGGGCACATTCGTAATCAGCGACCCCGAAAACCCTCGAGTACTAACTTTTGCTCTCGTCAAATGTCTTTTTGCATTTTCGATCCGCCATATTGGATCCGCCATCTTGAATTTCTGAATTTTGAGTGCGGATTCGTACTCAGCGACCCAGAAAACCCCCGGATACCAAATTTCAAGTTGATAGTAAGTAAAGTTTTGTCTACCCGAAATTTCCACCAGTCAAGCGGTTTAAGGGCCTTTGAGGCACCTGTTAATATTAAAATTAAGGGCGGATATCAGTCTTAAAAATCATTTTTTAATATTTCGAATCGATTTAGGGGGTAAGACAAAAAAAATTTTTTTTTACCAATATTAAGGGCCACCCTAATATATACTGCAGCTCGTTGCATCTCGCGTGCATGTATAGGATCGTGGAGGGGGTTAAATCTAAAACAGAGACGTGGTACGAACTGCTTAGGGACTCGACTCGGACGATCAAGAGCGCAAAATTATATGCGAGTTAGGCCCTTTTTTTTTTGTCAAACGTCTCTCATAAACGCTTGGTTATAAATGGTGCGAGTACGAGGGAATAACCATCGACCAGCTACGGCAATACATGCGTGTTCATGTGTGTGTAATACATTTTTGTATACATTCGTGGCCGATATGAAGGAAGGTGCCGAGAGTGTGGTGGTAAACGAGTTGCAGCTGTTCGTGGCAAGCATGAAGCAAAACTCGGCAGCTGCCACACGATAGGGACCCAAAGACTTAAAAAAAATCCAATAGCTTTTTACTCGACGCAACACCTTCGATTCTTCGACTACCGAATATACATTTAAAAACATTCGTCCCGTATAATGTTTGATCCTCTTGATCGAAAAAAAAAAAGAAATAAATAAAAAGAGGGATGGAACAAAACGAGTTCGCGGTTACATTGAAACTTTTAATGATCACGATTCGAATAGGGGATTTGTTTTCTTAGGATTTGTTCTCAAGCCTTCCCCCTCGACTGCATTATTTTTCTTATTTTCATTGAGAAAAACAATTGCTTACTTAGGTAAGCAATTGTTAACGTAACATTAACATTAACGTAACATTAACATTAACGTAACATTAACATTAACGTAACATTAACATTAACGTAACATTAACATTAACGTAACATTAACATTAACGTAACATTAACATTAACGCAACATTAACATTAACGTAACATTAACATTAACGTAACATTAACATTAACGTAACATTAACATTAACGTAACATTAACATTAACGTAACATTAACGTAAACATTAATAGGCAAATTAAACCATTTTCATCGTTATGTGATTTTGCAAAATCGAACTCTGTCAAGATCGAATAATTAGGAGGCCATTACATCAGAAATTCATATATTTGTGGCTTGTGTATATAATATACGAGGTTGAAAAAAAAAACGAACAAACACAGAAGGCTCGAATTACCTCGCGGCAATCGTGAACGCCGGGTCACCGGAATTTTATTCTGGCATTCTGCACGCGGAATTTCTTCAGTCGAACCGCGCATCCTCGCAACAGCGCGGCGAGGAGAAAGTGTGCTCACTCGTGCCATATATATGGTATCTATATACCATCTTTAGTTTAAACGAAGAGCGCAGCGCGAATGAGCGATTAGGCAATCGTCGTTTCCGCCGTGAATGTCATATTGCGATGAACTTTGAAATTATTTTGTTTTTTTTTTTTTTTATTTCCTTTGAAATTAGATATTTTAATTTTAAGTACTCGCGGCTCCAATACGATGTCGATCGTATCTATTCGTAAATTATACTATCAGCTTATCGCAGCTGTAGATGACCCCATGAATTTCCATAAACGCAAAGGAAATCGTAAATTTTTTTTCGTTTCCTTTTAGTTTTGAATTTTTACATAGAATTTTTGAGTAACTGCTGAAAATTTGGTCTAGCTTGTTATCAGAGGAAAATTTCCGATCGGACAGAGACTTTAGAGGTAGCAAAAAATGATTTTGTAAAAAATTTTCGACCAATTATAAAAACCTGAAAATAACAAAATTTGAAATAGCCATAAATTTGCTGCTGTTGGACCTTAGGCTTGTGTGGGCGAGTTTCGAAGACCCCGCGAATAGACTTAGGAGAATGTCGTCCCCGTATATCAATTTTTATCGCTATGTAAGAGCAATTTGAAAATCCTCGAAAAATAATCGATAGTGCAAAAATAGGCAAAAATCGTGTGTCACTTTGAAAATCTGTAAAAAAAATTTGGAAAACCTTCGTGGCTCGATGAATCAAGCGACTTTCGAAAGCTCAAACGGTTTCGAAGATAATGAGAGCGAAGAGTCGAGCGAAGAAAAATTGTACAGATTTTAGTGGCACGTGCTTTGGGTCGAAATCCGGTAAATAATTTTATAATTAATTTTTATCATCGTTCAATTGTTATTTTAAAAAATCCTTTGCTTGCATAACTTCGTTAATTTTTGAAAGTACCGAATTATTATAATAGCACATGCAGTGCTATTACGGTGTGTGCCACGTGTGTGACAATAATCGATCGATATAATTTCAATGAAAAAAAAAAAACTCGAAAAATTCCTCCGTTTAAGAGGTATTCATGTATTCGAGAGACTCGTTGGCTTATCGTGAAGATCGATTTGGTGTCTCGGTATTCAATAACAGAGAGTAACCTTTGCTCACGAATAATATTTAAAGTCCAACGAGACCACGGACATTATGGAAAAGTGTTCAAATTCAAATTTGAGTTTGAGCCTCGATAGCGAGTGACTAACGCCTTTCACTGTGCGGCTCAACATTTGACCCTAGACCCCCGTCGCTGCGCCATTGTGCATTCTCAGATCTGAGTCATTTTTATGACCCTATACACACTGCCGAACCAATGTTGGAAAAATATTATAATTACTCTGCGGGTTATCGATAAAGGTAACGATAGGCAGATAAAAAAGAAACGACACGGGAAAAATAAAACAAACGTCAAAACTAAAAAATTCCTGTTACGTGACGTATGAATATTTTTTTTTAATTTTGTTTCATCCTTTGGTGAGTGAGCGATTCATCGTGACGAATCGCCATTATGATTTTACGTTTAAATGCTTTTTTATAATTTCTTTTCCCCCCCCCCCCCCCCCCCAGTCAACTAAATTAAAAGCGATTCGTGTCTTTGAGTTTGGGTGCAAAATAATCAAGGCAGGGAGAAGTAAAGATCGAACGGTAGATAAATAAACGAAGCTCAAAAAAAAAAAAAAATACTCACCGGTTGCGCCGTTCCAATGTCATAATAGATCGGAGAATCCGTTTTGGGATATGTCGGTGGTTCGCACATCGCCAGAATGATCGCGAAAAATTCGTTGACAATGATTATTCAAATGATAATCTCTCCAGACCTCTGATCCTCCTCACAGTATTGAATTTTTCCCTAGCGCAATTTTCATAAAAATTTATAATTATCAAAAACTTTTTAAACTACCACACACTCGCACACTTCTTAGTTTTACAAAAAAAAAAAAAATGAACACAACGATGATCGTAATAAATTGACTCTTTAAAATTCAAAACGATAACTTATTCGATCTACGAATTCACTCTTCTCGCGATCACACTTTCCTGACATTCAGTTCGCATCGATTTTCCTAAAACTCGATGAATCCCCAACCGCGAAATCCTTCAAAATAACCCTATGCAACTATGGTCACCTTTAAACCAGAAACAATCGTGAGGTATAAAAATTTCGTCGCAAATGGAAAGCACAAGCAAAGTAAATCCACAGAGTCCAAGTTCGATCGATTTTTATAAACACATACGATACGTTAACCGCCACTATTTTCACTGATACGGTTCTCTGGGTGTATATTTAAGGAAAAAGTATCCTTCATTCTTCGAGCCAGAGTTTTAATACATAACACCAAAGACTAACCGCGTCAACTGTGGAGTCTTGGTAGAGAAGTCGACGTGCTACTAAGCCGGGTAAACGGGCGCGTGGCGTGCACAACAGCCTTTAGCTCACCTACCAACTATACCTGTACGCCTCGTTTACTTATGTATATACATGTATATAAACGTATAGATAGGTGTTGTAACGAGGAGCTGGGGGGCAGTGTACATAGAGTGCTCTCGCATTGCACTACAGTCCAAGTCATCGGAACTCGCCTCCCCACTTCGTTTTAATCGCGGTTGTCATGGCTACCGATTCGTATATACGAAACAAGCTTGCTTATCTATTTCATCCGTTGGGGGGGGGACTTGGAGAACGTATAGTTGGATATTAAAAGAGTGACCTCATCCTGCGGAGGGTTTATGTTAACGACAGTTTCCTTGGAAAGAGAAGAAACAAACGTACGGGATTGGGCGAGAAGCGAGCGGTAGAAAGAACCATATATACCAACGTAATGTTGATTGGTTCAATCCTGAAAACTTGGACTATAGGTGTACGAAAAGACCCTAAAGATATATCTTGCCGAGGCGAAACTGTACTAGTGCTTCGGATGAATATGCAGTCCTTGTCTTCGTCGCTGCTGTCGTTGGAACGAAGAATAAGAAGGTTAAGACCCCCGTAGGACATCTCTCTTCTACTCTTCATAATCCCAATCCATCTGTTCCATTGCTGCTTCTTCTTCTTCTTCTTCTTCTTCTTCTTTCCTTATCTTCTCTCTTTCTCACTTCCTACTGCCAGGTACATGCGTGTGCATGTCTCTCTGTGGTGAAACTGCTCGCATAGTTATAGGTTATGCGAGGCAGGTGGCGGCAACACAGGTGAGTGTATGGTGGTTAGCTGAGCTGATGTGTGCGAGAACGTTTTCCGACGCGAGGCGACTCGAAACACAGGAAGTAGCAGAGACATGGGGAGAGTCGTGTGACTTGGTTTGGCGAGAATGACGGGGTTCTTTCATCGTCAACGCTCCTGGCAACGTATGTATATGTGTGCGTCTCTCGGAGTCTCGGAGCAGGATGTATAATGACCGAGTGAGCGATGGTGAGATAGGGAAAATTTTCCTAGAAGGGTGGGGAGAAGGTTACATTAACTAATATGAAAGTAACGAAGAACGAGGATGAGAAAGGGATAGGAAGATAAGAAGTTCTTTGGATATGAGTAAGACGATGTTTCATATGAAAAGACAAGTGTAGCGTGTGTAACAAAATGTGGATGAGCGCACACAAGGCGACCCCGAAAATTATTATGCTGAACCTTCCGCTACATTCCACGGGTCCACCCATGAATAATCATCAAAAGGCCCCTTCACAATGCCGGGAAAAGCTTCCCCCAAGCCCCTTCAATTCCTTCGCCCGGGTATCACTCGTGTTTTCAGCTCGATTATATCCAGAAAAACACGAGCAGCATGCTGATAGTTTCTAGGCTCTCTCCGCAGGCGTTACAAGAGGTTGCATGAACTTTAGATATGTACGCACATCTCGGAGGTCTCCCACTCCGCTTCTATACCGCCGGTAGATTTCATTATCCACGGGTACGAGTCACTTGCATGGCCTCTATCTCTATCTATCTGTCTCCGTCTTCTTGCTTGGCAACTGCAAGGCAAGAATACGTTATATGTATACGTATATCCGTAGTGACTGTTACGTGAAGAAGGAGAGGACAAGCGCGTGTGGGGTTTAGCGAACTCTAGCCTGATCCCTTGCTGCGGGAAAATATTCCATTTAGTTTTAAGCCGTTCGATGATAAGTTAGTTTTGTGGAATGTTTGCGTTGCTGGGGGCTTCTTCTTTGAAATATTTGACTATCTCATATCGGGAGGCAAAACCTTTCGAAATTTTCCACAATATATATATATATATATTGAGAACTCACATCTCATTCACTCTGTGGATAATCTTTGGTTATGCGAATGCCTCGACAAATAATGGCCAAAAGTGTTGCTTTTTTGAATTCGGACTTTAGCCGCCGAAGAAACTATTCTGAGAGTCTCGATTTTGTCGGCTGACGCAACGATCGTTTCCGTCTTCACCAAACGTGGCGTCCTATCGCCCGGATAATGATGCGGAACCACCACTTTAGCTCTACCTGCTCGAGAAGTCATGCAATTCAAATATTTCAATATACTCGGGAATCTAAATCTTCGATGTTTTTGCACAGAGTCCACGTGTTCTTTTCTTTCGACTTCTTTACGATTACTGAGAACCCCTGGCAATTGAAAACTCCTCCCGATAAGACGTAACCATCCAGATTTTATTCCGCGATTTTTCTTTCCTCGCTGATCTTCTTTCGTGCTCTCCCTTGGTTGCTGCGATGACTCTCGATTTTCCATCGATCTCGTTTCCTCGTGCTCTTGGTCCGGTTTATTTTCCTCGCGTTCACGCAACTTACCTGCCAATCTGGACCATCTCCCGATGGAACTTCCCCACTCCATCGTCATTCTGCCGCTTCGATCCTTCCGAAGCGGCACGCGAATCAATCCATCTCTCTGCACGCTGCCACTACGAGTTCCTTGGCTTCTCGCCCCGAGCCACGACTCCGCCTCATTCCCCTCGATTGCCTCTTTCCTCGTGGCCTCGTGTACCTGCTGCTGCTGCTGCTGCTGCTGCTGCTCCAGCTTCGCTGATACTGCAGGTGTCCTCGGAGCGCTTGCAGCTGCTCCGTTCGACGTATCGCCGAAGCGAAAAATCTTCGCTGCGTCGAAAGGTGGCGAATCTACCGAATCAAGATTGCGGTAATCTTTTTTTGTCGATTCATCTGCATCTGTTTTCTGGCTCGTGATATTAAAGAGTCTGAAAAATCTTAATATTCCGAGAGGTTGAATTTCATCGGCCGGCTTCGAAGTTTCTTCCTCGGGAAGTTCTATTACGGGATTGGTTTCGGAACGGGAGGAGAACCTAAAATAATCGAGGATGTCAAAAGGTTCTAGGTCATTTACACGTCTTTGCGTTGTTTGAACGGACGCGTCGACGAAATTTCTAATCGTTCGAGTCGTCTCATCAGTGCAATCGGACTTTTCGGATTCATGAATTTTCGCTATTGCAGATGTAGTCTCGTTCTTTTGCGGAAACCAAAAGTAATTCAAAATATCGAAGGGTTCGTCGTTGACCGAATCTTTTTTCCTCATTTGTTGTGACCCGCTTGGGGTTTTGAATATTTCCAAGCTGCTCACATCGGTATCGCGAATCGAATGATCAAAGGCTCGGAAGGGTTCAATCTCGGGTTGATCTGCCGTTTGTATGGATACGCTAACAGTTTCTTCATTGACAGAACTTGATGATTCTGATTCTTCTTCTGATTTTACCGAACTATCGTCCGATCGATCGGCTTCGATCGACAACGAATCCGTGGATATTCTCTCGATCATGGATCCACGGATAACCTTTCGTTTCTTATTTCTGGGCACGATTCTTCTCAATTCGAACTGTAACTTCTCAATTTCATCGAGACGGGTCAGTACGTGCGCTAGTTTCGTCTTACGGTGAGACATTCTGACAGTACTGATTGCCCCATAGGAGTAGAGGGAGTACTTTTTTTTGCCAACACCGAAAATTTATCGATTAATTTCGTGGGTTTCATGTCGGTGAATGCTTGAATCTTTTCGGACAAATGAATGAGTTTTAATGTCACGCGAAAGTCTTTAATCATTTCAAATGTTTAAGTATCAAATTTTTCATATGGGAGACGTTGATTTTTTTTCTCCTTAATTTCTCTCATTTTATTATTATTCATTATTTTTTCTTCTGTTTTTACGTCGCTCGTGCCTATAACGCTTCTTTTTTTTTTTCATCAAGTTTCGTCAGACATGTCAACGAAAAGATTAATTATCGAAGAGAAGATAGAACATAAGAATTCAGCGTTATGTCGAAGCAAAGGGACAACGATCATTTTCAGACATTGTCCAATTTATCGAGGACACTAGACTCAATATTTGTGAAAAATATTTGCCCGACATATTTCCCGTTAACCCCAAATGCCAGAATATGGCAAATTCGTATAGCTCGAGCGGGACGAGCTCTGTCTCGTTTTCGCGGTCGAGAAAAGGACCGGAAGTCACGCTCGACGATGTGGCTACGGTTGTCGCAGGCTTGAACAGCAAAGTATTGCAATTGCGACGAGAAATTCTCGCGCTGAGGGATTCCGCGGGATCTGAAAGAACAGATGGACGTGCGGGGTAAAGGTCAACGATCGCAAAACTTCGTTAAACCTCAGTGGACTATGGGATCGAGTGAGTGCGCGCGCGTGGGGTTATAAGCAACTTGCCGATCATTTTGAATCCTATGTATTAAAAAAAAAAGCCTCATACATCGGATCTCATGCTTGAATTTAGCTCATTTCAGTCAATTATAGATCCTCCGAGAATTCATTATTTCATTACAGCGCCGAGTTTTTTTTTTTTTTTAAGTTTATCTTCATTCCAGCCTACCTATCGCTTTGCATTTTTTTTCTAAATTTTAATTGGTCACCATCCAAGTGAAAAAATTTCTTATAACTGCGGGATTAAAGTAGACAAAAATCGTATCAAATTATTTATTTGACTCCAACTCGATTTATTCGGGTTCGCAGAAATAGTGAAACAATGAATGAAAGGTTAGTGTACGTAATTCATTAACAATCCTCAGATATGGTGATTCGGATGATCGGAAAAGTAAAAAAGGAGTACCGAGATTGCATGAACGAAAAGACGATGGCAAAGCTGCGAGAACAAGAAAACCCGATTCAAACTTCGTCAAAAAAAAATTACAAACCCAGCAAAACGAAGATTCCCATAGGGAAAAAGAGGAGCGTTCTTCGTCAACGCCATTGTTATCCGATAGTATTCCTACGAATCAAAGAAAATCGAAACAAAGAATTCGTAAAAATTCCTTAGATCGTGGAAAAGGTCGAAAATCGTTGACTTCACCTGTCAAGCCCGAAGAATTTAACGTTTCCGATAAAATCACAAAGGAAGCAAGTACGAACGAGTCTTCGAGGGGAATTCTACGGAATAGCTCGAAAGACGAAACGACCCAAACGCTCGTGAAGCCAAAACAAAAGAAAAAGATTTTTGGTCAGGTCTTTGCCAAAAAGTTGGGTCTCGAATCATCGAAAAATCGAGCCACTTCCTCCCGCAATCGTAAATATTCTTATGAAAATCACGATGGCGTCTCTGGCGCTGCAGAATTTTCCAGTAATTCGGAAAGCTTTGAGAATCAGGATCGGGAACGAAAATCAATGACGAAACACGACGAGAGAAATAGAAATGCACTGCCGTCGGGAGTCACCACGGAATGTCAGGGAATTCGACACGCGCTGGGTCTCTCAACGGCTTACTGCAATTGCTATTCCACCGGAAGTGCAGTTCGGAGAGTAAGAAGAAAGAGAATATCGCGCGGTGTTCAGTGCGATCAGTTGAATGATAATAAGGATAAACGATCGGGCGGTCTTGGCGGATGTTTCACTTTCAAATGTTGCGTCGCCAAGAGGAAAAAAACCGAGCGAAAGAAATGGCGGAATTCCAAAGAATCATCCAAAAGCTCGGAATCTTTGGATGCGTATCGGCCGAAGAACGATAAATACGAAAAGGACGGTAGGTTATCACGAAAAAACGTTACTGAACGAAATCGCGAAGTGGCTTCAGCAACGAGAAATCATAGAATCAGGGGCGGCGCGGAACAAATAATTTCCCAGCGTCTTCAGCATGGCGAAGCTTCGTTGCCAGGATTTTTTGAAAATGTAAACAATCCGCAGCGCCATCCTCGAGGAACGAGACGGAAGACTCGTCGGGCCGTGGAGGATCGTTGGATTCAAAAAAATGACGTTAAAGACGTTAAAAGACGTTTGAACGAATGTCTGATAGAATTGAATGGGATTATCGGTGACGTGGGTTTTATATTTAAGGAAAATAACGAACAGCGCTGATTGATTTTTCAGCGATGATGAAAACAAATAAAATTCAGCTGCATTTATAATGCCACATAATTCAAATGCAACGAGATTACATTTTTCCCGCGTATTTTTTATCATCCGCTGTGGGCGGGATTATCGCACAATTTTCTCGTAGCAATTTTTTTATGGTTAAGTTTTGATATATCGCTCGTATGTGCGAAACGGGGTTTTAATAAATCGCGACTCTTTACTTTTTTAAATTTAAACTCGACGACGAAAATGGAGCTTTCATAAAGTGTTGAAATAAATGTAAACAAGTTTATATTTTACAATTCGCGTTTACCGAAATTACATAGTCGAAGGATAATCGTACGATTTTTTATCATCGAAAACACAAGCAAAATGAATGACGACCATACGGAGTCAAAATTAGTGTGCGACAAGCTGAACAGTGATGACAAAATTGGATGGGTCCTCTATGAAACCGAAAAATGTAAGTATAGTGCGAAATAAAAAATGATTTCTATTTGAAACAGAGAGCAAAACGTAAATACCGGTTCAATTATGATCTAACCTAAAAATGTCTCTGTCTCGCGGCGTTCCACCCAGCCGCAGAGTGGATTTACATCAAGGATACGAAAAATAAATACAATATTTTTTCATCGCCTATTCGTAATTTTTTCAAAGAAGTCTTCCTGCCTCGGGGCTTTCCGGATAGCGTACATTCCGACTACGTCCCTTATCAAATATGGGACACTGCGCAGGTCAATTTTTATTAGACAATATTTGCAAAAAAAAAAAAACTATCCTCGAAGAAAAAACGAAAGTTGAAAGATTTTGATGCTGCGTCGCTGAACAAAATTCTCTTTCCAGGACGTTTTTTTTTTCAGTCCCAATATAGAACTCGACGTTTCAAGCTCTTTTGCAGAAAATATATTCCCTGTAGTTAATTTTTTCGTCACGCGGTGATATTTTTACCGAATTTCCTCGCTCACTTCCGCGCGAGAGCTTCGAATAGAAATTCCAACATTCGCAGCAGCAAGAACCTTTTTTTTTCAAGCATAACGAAGCCTTGCAGAGTTAATTTTGTTCATCGATGCAGCTTTAAGCGCTTCGAGATGTTGAAAATAAAATAATATTTGAACTAATTGACGATTAACAAAAAATATAAATCTCCAGCCTGGATTTGGCAATTGTTTAACGGACTAGAATCAATTCCAGGCATTCGCCAGTACTATACTTGGAACGCTGACGACTCATTCGATAATGCGAGGAGTCGGCGTAGGCGAATCTACGGCGACTCCTCTGGCAGCCGCCATAACGTGGATCCTAAAGGATGGCACGGGAATGATAGGGCGTATATTGTTTGCTTGGTGGAACGGGTGAGACAAAATAATTTTCACCTCATTCTTATAAATATATTACGTAGTTTTTTGGAAACAACGAATTCAGGGCTTGGATCCAAAAAATTTTGGTACATCGATTTGAAACTCGGTGAAATTACAAATTTAGTACAAAAGATGTAAAAAAAATATTTCTGCGCCGCTGGGTAATAGCAAAAAATACTTAATTTTTTTAAATTGCAAACTCATTCGGCTAATCAAGACCAGAATTGGACTCGCAGTGTAAAAAGTGGCGCCTATTCGCCGATGTACTCAACGATCTGGCTATGGGTATCGAGCTTACGTTGCCCTATTTCACAAGTTGTTCGACCGTTCTGCTTTGCTTCTCGTCGGGTATGAAATCTCTGGTAGGCGTAGCTGGCGGAGCTACCAGGGCATCTATAACTCAACATCAGGTTGAATAGCGTTTTTTTTCCCTTAATTTTAATAATTCTCCGTCGTAATTTTCGAATATAATTCATCGTTCGATCGTTTGCCCCCTTCGACCAAGGCGTTGAAAAATAATTTAGCCGATGTATCGGCCAAAGACGGAAGCCAAGAAACTTGCGTTAATTTGATTGCTTCGCTGATCGGCGTATTTATGCTTTCGTTCCTGAATGCAAGGTAAAACTATCGATTGTCCATTGAGAGGGAACAAAATATCAAGCTTAAGCATATTTGCACCTAAAAATCATCGACAGGGATTGAACATTTCGAGAAAGTAAAGTTGTTCAAGTTCTTATGTAGCATTCTGGTACGGAGCGCTAGTGGCAATTCACATTTATGCCAATTATCGGGCGGTAAGATCGTTGCGCTTCGACACGCTTAACGAGGATCGTCTCGCCATTCTCGTTAAGAACTATTTGATGAGATCGCTGATTCTCAGCCCGGAAGAAATAAATCGACGCGAGTCCCTGTTGGTTTTTCACAGAGCATGTACGCATAAATTTTTCTTCTTAAATTAGGCTATAAGCGTGGGTGTTACTGCGATTTTTCTTTTTTTTTTTATCAGAATTTAATCTTGTCTCATGATTTATAGCTTGAAAAAAATCAGACTGTTAATTAAATGTCTAGAAAACTCAATGAATCAACGAATTGACGCGCATCATGATTATTTAATTTATTGTTGATTTTTCAAAATGAAGATGGTGTTTGCGAGTGAAAATTTCACCATTTTTTGCTAGCAATGGTCAAAAATTGATATCGGTATAAGGTCCTTGTTTTCTTTGTTATCGTTGCAATATCCTTATATTTTGTTAGGGTCACTAAAGTAAGACTTATTTTTAATTAAAAAATTTTGTAGAATCAAAATTTCATTTATTTTCATTTTTAATTTGCCGCCGCAGTATTTGGTACGAATTTTTCAAGGATGCGTGCATTCCTGCGGTTTTAATACTATCGCCGCGGTATTAGACTTCATCCCATCGAAGCGTGCGTACCGATTACTGCGGTTGACACATTTCCAATTTCTAACCCATACAAATATTAAGACGTATGTTTTTATCAGTCTCGTGTCTTATGAAGTTGTCCAATATCACAGCCGAATATTCTGTATATTATAATCGGTAAAGGAGGAAATGTACTTGTCTCGTGGCACTACCGTGCCTCTTAATAGCGTCTGACTTCGTTGATAATAGCTAATGTCAAAAGTAGAAACAAAAGTAAAGCGAAATCGAATAAAAACAAGCGGGTTTGAGTAGACCATGAGCCAGCCCTTGAACTTCCCGTTCTTAAACATTTTTCGCGAAGATATAGGAATAATAATAATTATTATTGAATAATTATTTCGAATGTGATATTAATTGTGAAGCAGGTAATTAATAAAGATCAGATATTAGCGGGCTTAAGTTTTTATCATTTTTGAAAATTATAAATTACATACACGATGCGCAGTATTTGGTGCGCGGTAATACCTTCTCGTCGTTCCAGACCCCGCGGTAATAGCGGCATGTGCATTATTTTTGCAAATGCTTTTTATTTGATGAAAAAGTCATTCGATAAGATTGTTAATTTTTTTCCAAGTTCAAAATAAGTAAAATATTGATTTGAAAACAGCAAAACTTCCGTAATTTTGAATGATTTTTTAACCCGTAAACGCCACACTAGTGCAAATTTGCACCACCTAAAATTCATTTTTTGTGAATTTTTGAACATTTTTGTTCTGATTTTGTCGTATTTTCACTGAATGAATAATATTTATCGCATTTGAAATTATGACCTTCGGTTTCCAGAGAAACTATTACCCCAAAAAACACTGGTTATCGAATAGTTTTAGATTATTTATACGAGAATTATAGTACATTGAAAATGCGAAATCCCAAATCGCACTAGTGTGGCATGTATGTATGCTCAATAGAGGTGTGGTTCTTACGGGTTAAAATATGCTCGTCAAGCTGGACACGTATCTCAAACCGCAGTAATACCCGCGCTTAGCCTATAACTATTTTATATTGCATCGATGAGCGGTGGACGGTTAGAAAAGAATTAATTTCTCATTACGAAATTTTACTTGAACCAAATAATATTAAATTGCGTAACGACCGTTGATTCTTGTTGAAGCGAAAAAATTATGCGGCTTTGATATCGTGATCGGCGAATCACTGGACAAATTTGTCGAATCCGCAAAGTTGGATAATGAAAAAACTGCTACGGTGATCCGAGCTTTGAGTTCATTTCACTCGGCGAGATCGATCGTCGGGGGCCGCAATCAATCCGTCAAGTCTCTCAATTTGACATTACCGGATATAGAAAATAAAATAATTTACGTTGCGCCGCATCACGATGCAAGGCCAAGCGAATTTTTAAACGCATACTTCGAAGCTTTCCTACAGGCCATTTATTTAAGTATGTTCCTGAATCTGCGTCCCGTAAGTTTAACAAAATTACATTAATGTCAATTGTCATTTTTTTTTTTTTTTAACGATAGTTCAAAAAAATTTATCAAACAATCGTGATTTTTCTCTGTAGGATATAATACAACAGGCTAAAACAACTTTGGGTTCGTTAGCAATTTTGTACGAAATGGCGGAAGACATTCGCGCAAAGAAATCACTAAAGATCGATTTCCTCAAAAATTTCATCAATAAAGAAGTCTCAAAATGGGCTCAACTGCTCGATAAAAGTGGTAGGAAATACAAAATTGGAGTAATTTATGTCACTAAAAAAAAAAAAAAAAAAAACTCAATTTTTATTTCTCCGATCTTTCAGAATGGACGACGGATTCAAATTTGCTATCCGTCGGTCCTTACAGATCGTACGGAGATCCAATGATCTTGTTTCCAAAGCAGGATTGAGGAATTAGCGTTAACAAAAAATTTGAGATATTTAATTTTAAGGAAATGATTACCATTTCGACATTGGAAAATTTAATGTAATCGTGCGTTCGATCGTGTCCGTAAATTCAATCGTCCATAAAAAAATATGTTTTTCTTTTTCTCCATAATTTTAATTAAAACTTTTTTTTTTTTTCGTTTATTACTTAAATTTTAATTTTTTTTTTTGCACCGCTGACATTCCGAATAAAAAAAATTACAAGTTTAAGCGTATGAAAACAAAATTTATTTCCATCAACAATTTATAAAAATATAATACCATCGCTGATCGAGATCGTGCGATCTGTACAATGAGGGGAAAAAAAAGAAAAAAAAAAAAAAAAGACTTTACAAGTGGCGAAGTTACGACTAGGATTCCTGATCAGGTTTCGAGCCTGTTTGGGACAAATGTTTGACTATATCGACCCAATCCCATCCTCGCGGCTTGTCACCTTTACCATCCGCCTTGTTCCACTGTCTACGCTTCTGAGCTTTCGTCAATTGTTCCTTTTTCGGTTTTTTCGACGACTCCTCCTGTATCCCCCGAGAGAACAAAAATAAATATATCGATCGGAGCTACAGCAAGAAATTCACAGTCGTAAGATATTTTTGTACACGATTATTGTGGCGCGATGCGATGAAATAATAGTATATTTTGCACCAAGGGCGTAAAGCGGGCTTTTTTTTTAGAGCTAGTGTAGAGTTTGCGATACGAGTCGGAGGTAAGCTAGCAGGAGCCAAAGACGAGTACCGCAACCACGCGAGGTCAAAAAGTCCACTTAGCCCTTGGTGCACACCATATTTTTTGTAACGCATGTACTGATTTCTCCGTTTTTATATACTCCAAAGTGATAAGTATATACACGTGTATATACATAGCAAAACGACTGTATGTGCACAGACACACACACGTATATTATATATATATATAATATATATTGTATATAAAAGTTACCCTTTCTACTTATCGTATTTGATATAAAAATACAATCTGCAAATCCCGAAAATTCTGCGACAATTTTTAGAACTGCCGCATCCAGGTTATATTTTGAAAAAACGCAAAATTCACTTTAATAGAGAGAATTGTGCGTTTTTCAAATATATATATATATATATATAATAGACTGTTTCAAAATAAATCGATAATTTTTTTTTTTTGCTTTACACAATCTTAAACTATACTTGGGCATCAAAAAATAATCCTCGCGAAAGGAAGGGCCGGTCCTTCAAGATTTAGAGGTGTCTCATCGGACTTTTGTCATTTTTATTTCGTTAATACGTGAATAATTAATTTGCATGGATGGAACAAACGTTTTTCTAGTCCTAAAATAATGAATATATTCCAAACTTATGTATAAATACTGAATATACTAGAAAGAACGATCTTGATGATCGCAGCAACAATTATCGGTCGATATATACGTCAAAATGCAATATGAAATAATGCAAAATGAAAAAATAATGCAAAAAAAACAAAAAAAAATACAAAAATCAATATTAATAATCTCCTACTTTCCTTTTAAGGTACTTCCTACTTTGTACTTTCTCCTACAATTAAGTAGGAGATTATTAACTACTGATAAATAACGTTTTTAAGAAAATTTTTATAAAAATGGTAATTAATTGTTTTTTTCATTTGCTAACTTGTTTTTATTTTGTTCAATTAATCATAAAGTCCTGTTTGCTAATAATAATAATTTGTACTCGATTGACAAAGTAGACTAAGAGTTGAATAATCATTAATGTTATTGAGAAAAACTATGTGGGGTTAGAAAAACAGGCGTGCAAAGGTACCCGCGCGCCGATACGACGTGCCGCGCTAGATAAATTAATTTATCTCTATCGGTAAACATAATTTCTCCATTAATAAAAAATACGTTTTTTATGGAAAATTTGACGTAGAATACGATGGTTGTATTAAAAAAATCGTTAAAATTTGGGGGCCATGGTTAAAAAATTGATTAAAACATTTCAATTGTTTATAACAATATGAAATTTTTTATAAATTTTTTTGAAAATATTTTTTTCTCAAAATTCACTCTTTTATCTTCAAAATGAAAAAAAAAAGTTTTCTCCAGCTTAAAAATAACCGGAGTTATGAATTTTTGAAAATGAGTCTCCATGGCACTAATCACGAAAATCTCAAACTTTCAACCCCCTCTATTAAAAAAAAAAAAAAAATCCTCGAACGCGTATCTTTTTTTTTCGACATAGAACCCGTAAAAAAAGTTTCAGCCAAATAAAAAATGTGTCGGTCAGAATGGTGTTCGGTTTGTAAAAGAATTAGTCATTAATGAAATAAAAAAAGACAAAAGTCCGATGAGATACCTCTGAATCTTGAAGGACCGACCCCTCCTTTCGCGAGGATTATTTTTTTATGTCCACAAGTATAGTTTAAGATTGTGTAAAGCAAAAAAAAAAAATTATCGATTTATTTTGAAACAGTCTAATATATATATAACTTTTATATAAATTATATATATTAATTTTATATAAATTATATATATTATTTTTATATAAATTATATATATATATTTGAAAAAACGCACAGTTCTCTCTGTTAAAGTGAATTTTGCGTTTTTTCAAAATATAACCTGGATGCGGCAGTTCTAAAAATTGTCGCAGAATTTTCGGGATTCGCAGATTGTATTTTTATATCAAATACGATAAGTAGAAAGGGTAACTTTACGCAAATTTGCCTATATGTGCGGCAAAGTACCAAATATGATCGCACAGCCCCCGGGTTTTGCCAGAAATTTTCTTTTTTTTGGTGTTTATGAACGCAGATAGAAGAGCAATATGATTTTCGAAAAAAGGTGTTTTTTTTAACCCCCCCTAGTGTGTACATACGGTAATTTTTTTGACTTTTTAAAAAGCGGGCAATAATGAAATCACAATTGCCTGCTTTTTCAATAAGCGCGCTTTTTTCAAGTCGGTCAAAAACAGGTCACTTCAGGGCCGCTTAATAGGTCTAAAAAACCGCAGAAATCGTGCATGTATTGTAAAAAAAGTTTTTCAATCAAAAATTTCATGTCTGTTTTTAAAACTCTTTTTTTTATACCTGTTGCGCGTCATCGGCTATCACCAATTTATCCGTTTGACTATTAAGATCGTTTACGGAAGTCGGCTGAGTCTCGATTAAGTCGGCGAGGTGCTCTTGCACGGATTGAAAGAGAGTGTAAGTCATTGCGCAACCGAGCCACTGTTCGGCCTCCGAATCTACGTGAGCCACTATTTTATCCTTAACCGCTTGTACGCTGAATCAATTTGATACAAATTTAGTTCAATTCCTCGACTCTCGTTGGATGCTTTTTTGCGGTAAAATTGTTTTATAGATTCGCGTTGCGCCTACATGTGTTTGTTGTAAAATGTTTCCATGCTAATCGATGGCTTGTCCGAGGGATAAGTCGGACCCCAGGAGATGTCGAGTAAAAATGATTTTGGATCGTTCTCCTCGCCGTACTGCAATAATACTTTTTATACGACTGTTCAAATGATTTTTTAATAAATAATTGAATATAGCTTGCAATTTACTGGAATAAAATTGAATATTAAAAAGTATAAATATAGTTCGAGCAGAGAGCAATCGAGAAATAAGCGAGGCAATGAACAGTATTAATTTAATTTCTTTAAAGAGTAGACGAAAAAAGGGAAATTTCTGAAAATATTGTTCAATGCTTCGAGTCCTCTGTTCGATTTTCTCTCATATGAGAATTCGGTCTCATTTTTGACAGGTAGCAAACTTTCATTTTAAAAAAACGAACAAATTTTTCAAAAAGTTTCTTATTTATTCAGTTTTTTTTTTTGGGAAAATCAAGGGCGTGTAACTGCTAATTATAAAATGGAGAATAATTATTTAGTTTTATTTTATGTAATATTCTAGGGACTGTGAAAAAAAAACCTTGTACTGATATGTCGTCGGTGTGAGTTCTTTGAACGCAGCGTCACCGTCGTAAATGGATAATAAAACTTCTCGTTCTTCTTCCTGTAGCTCGGCATCGCTCATTTTCGCCTTTTCGGCTTTTTCGTATCCGTTAATGGATTAATAATAATAAATACTAGAGCACTAAACCTCACGATCATGCGGCGTGTTTTTAAGGTTAGAATACTTTCGACTTGATAGATGCAACATTCAACGAATTCAGACGTACATAGAAGCCCCAGTTCCTATGCTTGGCTGCTTGGCGTGAAGACAAGTTTTTTCGGACGTAAACGGCCACTGGAGGAGCGACGGTCGGGCTGTGACGTCACTCCTGATCGAGCAAATATTCAAAGCGGAAATTTAATAAAATTTGAGTTATAAGCGAAATAGCCGCGTGGTACGGCGCTATAGGCTCGAGCACACGAAGTCGACCGTTCGATTCCGAGGAGTTGTGTTTAATTTTTAATCGTGCTGTACCTTAAATGAAAATCAGTTATTTAAAAATTATTTCTTGAATGCATAACACACGACACGCGAATATGTGGGTTCCACGTTAACTCAGCCACCCCGTTTCTTTTGTCTCGAAAAAATTGTTCGTGGCATTTCGAAGAACAATAATATATCCATGACATTTCAGCAAAATTTCATCCCCCCCCCACTATTGTTGGTTCTCTATATAGATAATGATTAATGAATTCCCAATTTTATAAAAATCATAACTTCGTAACGGCTGATCGGATTTAAATGATTAAAAAAAAAAAAATATTTATTATTTTTTTCGCCCTTTTCGAAAAAAATATGCCGTCATCGGAGAAAAGCTCATTAGACAGTTTTCGGGGAAATTTTTCGATTTTTTTTTTGACGAAAGGGCCACCGGGAATTCCACTCACTATTTTTTTTTTTTCTGATAGAGGAGGGCAATACGCAACTCCACAGAATTTTTTTAAGATGGAAGAGGGCATCAGTGAAGAGAGAAAAATTTTTTTTTGCCCTTTTCGAAAAAAAAATGCCATCATCGGATAAAAGCTCGTTAGACAGTTTTCGGGGTAAATTGAGAAAAAACAATTTATCCCTCTTCACTGATCTTAAAAAAAATCTTAAATTCCATCTTTAAAAAATCCTGTGGAGTTGCGTATTGCCCCCCGCCGTCAGGAAAAAAAAATAGTGAGTGAAATTCCCGGTGGCTCTTTCGTAGAAAAAAAAATCGAAAAATTTCCCCGAAAACTATCTAATGACAGCATATTTTTTTTCAAAACGGACGAAAAAAATAAAAATGATTTTTTTTTAAATCGTTTAAATCCGAACAGCCGTTACGAAATTATGATTTTTACAAAATTGAGAACTTATTATGGATGTATCGGACGTACCTTCCCAACCAAAAGTGACTATCGTCGACAATATTGCATACTTCATAAGATAAAAATCGGAAAAAAGTCAACCACAATAAAGACGATAAGAAGATTACTTTTGAATAATAATAATGACAAAAATTTATCAATAAATTGTTGAAACAAAACATTGTTTAACAAATTTTTAGGGAATGTTTATTTTTGTCATGTGAAATGAATTCGTTGATTTTCCTGACTAAGACACGCCGCTTTGAAATTTTAATATTACTTTTAAAAACAAAAAACCCTCAAGTCTGCTCTTCCCCATAAAAATATCGAATTAAAAATTTATTTTGAGGTAAAACCTTTTTTCAACCCTCAATATCCTTTTTACGTATTTTATCGAATTCCTTTATGAAAAATGAGCTTTTTTTCATCTGAGACTTTTTTTCACATGCAAACTCGATCAAATATGTTTTCGAGATTGATAACAACACAAAATTATTACAAATAAATGATTTCCTCAAACGATAATTCGAGAATCCCTGAAACGAAACTCAAAAAAAAATAATTCACAGTCTCGTCATTCGAGGTTGCAAGGTCGTGATCGATATTTGATAAGGTGGCTGATAGATTAAATTTTAATAAACAATAGAAAAAACGATATTGTTCGGTGTTATGGCATTGAGATAAAAAAAAACAGTATGTTTGCTGCGCCAACATGAAAGATTAGTCATTCTTTTAAACAATCACGTATGCTCTTTTCCAAAGTCCAGCCCTAAAACGAACTCTACAAATATCATCGTTATTCGTTAATTATTATTATATACGATAATTATCATGAAATTTTGAATTAATTGATTTAAAAAAATGATAATATTAATTACAATAATTCAAACTCAGGCAAATATCAAAGAAGAGGAAGTAAACAAATAATTATTTAAAATATCATCATTACCATCATTACTAAATATCATCATTAGTTATCATTGATTATTCGTTAATTATTATTATTTATGATAATTGTCATAAAATTTACAATTAGTTGATTAAAAAAAAAAACATATTAATAGTTACAATAATTCGAGCCCAGGAAAATGTCAAAGAAGAGGAAGTAATAAAAATAATTATTTCAAGTATCATCGTTATCACTGATTATTCGTTAATAATTATGTATCATAATTTTCATGTAATTTCAAATTAATTGGTTTAAAAAAATGATAATAATAGTTACAATAATTTGAACTCGGGCAAATGTCCAAGAAGAGGAAGTAATAAAAATAATTATTTTAAATATCATCGTTATCATTGATTATTCGTTAGTTATTATTATTTATGACAATTGTCATGAAATTTCGATTTAATTGATTTTAAGAAATAATAATAATAATTACAATAGTTTGAACTCAGGAAAATGTCAAAGAAGAGGAAGTAATATAAATAATTATTTAAAATATCATCGTTATCATTGTTTATTCGTGAATTATTATTATTTATGATAATTATTATCATGGAATTTCGAATTAATTGATTTAAAAAAATGATAATAATTACAATAATTCGAACTCGGGCAAATAATGTCAAAGAAGAGAAAGTAAGAGGTGGTTCGTTGCTTCATCATAGTTTTCGAAAATTTACAAAAAAAATTCACACCATCAGAAAGCCAAAATCGAGAAATCATATCTGACATCGTTTTTTTTTAAATTTTTCGAGTCAAAATAATTTAGACGTTGCAAAAAGAAGAATTAAATATTTAATAATTATTATAACGATGATAATTATAATTAACAGTCATAAACGTCATGTTAATTACAATTTAATGTGAAACAAAAATATAGCGCGCGAGGCAAGTAACGGGTGAGCGAGCGTGAGAAGTGGGGGGTACGCGTCAACGTGCGTCGGCGAGGTGAGTGGCGGGGAGTGGGGAAAGGATAGATAGAGAGAGAGCGAGCGAAAACCGATCAGTGATCAGTCATCAGTCGCCCGTCGCCCGTCGCCGGTGCGGGGTGTCGTGTCTCGCGCATCGTCGTTCGTCCTGCAAGGCACTGTGGCGAAGCGTTGAAAAAAGAAAAAAAAAAACGTTTAACACGAGATCGTTGCATAATAAAACAATCGTAACTAATTGAAACAAAAAATTAATAATCAAATAATTAGAAATTAATAATAATTAATATGAATAATAATTAACGTTCATTATTTTAAAGTTCACCAAGCAGTAGCAGAGACGCGAGAGAGAGAGAGAGGCGATAGTACGTCACCGCGTAGTATCAGTCGCCCGTCGCCCGTCGCCCGTCGCCGGTGCGGGGTGTCGTGTCTCGCGCATCGTCGTTCGTCCTGCAAGGCACTGTGGCGAAGCGTTGAAAAAAGAAAAAAAAAAACGTTTAACACGAGATCGTTGCATAATAAAACAATCGTAACTAATTGAAACAAAAAATTAATAATCAAATAATTAGAAATTAATAATAATTAATATGAATAATAATTAACGTTCATTATTTTAAAGTTCACCAAGCAGTAGCAGAGACGCGAGAGAGAGAGAGAGAGGCGATAGTACGTCACCGCGTAGTGCCGCGTGGCGTAGTGGTCGTAGAGCGTCACGTGTTCCTCGAAACTCGAACAATGCGTATTTTTCGCGTTTCCTCGATTTCACCAATTTCACGCATTTTTTCTTTTACCTCTCAACATTTTGAGTGATCGCGTAAACAAAAGTGCGTTATTCTTCGAGAAAGTTTAATCTGCGAGAAGGACCGCAGTCTCGTGCTTCGCCCTGACGAAATTTCCTCGTGAATCAACCACACGTCGAACATAACCTGCCAGACGTCTTTACTACTCGTGTCTTTTTTTCTCCCCATGATAAGCCGGATTATCGTTGACAGCTCAGGGTAAGTGATTATCTCGTCTCCAAGACTCTTTTCATTATCCTTATTATTTATTTATTCATTTATTTTAGAAAATATCCTTTTTTATTTTATTTTTTTCTCTTAAATCGTACGGAAGTTTTTGGCTCTTACGCGTCCTCTCGATCCTCTCAATTTACATATCAGATTGAGCTTCTCGAGATCCCCTCGAAATTTTTCATTTGCCTTGTCTCTGCGTCTTTCACGCCGCTTTTTCCGCTTGTAGTCTCAGAGACGGAGATCATTCCCGTTACAATTTGGAGCGGGCTCGGTTTTTTATATTCACCTTTGCCGGGAAACTTTTTCGGACATTCCCAAGAATTTACAGAAATGACGGAAGTTCTTTAACCCCGCTAAACGCCTAATCTCCGTCTACTCCGTGACTACTTTGTCGAACAAGAGCCATAGAAACTTCCTACGGGGCAAGATCCCAATGGATCTAATTATTTCATCACGATTATCGAAAACCTGCTCGATGCCATCTACTGGCTTCTTCTGAATTTTTCTCATGTAAAAATATTTCGATATTTAAGATCATAAGAGAGCCAAATTTTATAAAAAAATTTCCAAATTTGCGAACATAAATTGGACAAACGGACGCTCATGTTTGATACCGAATTTGATCGGAGATGACCAAAATGTGGTCTAGATTTTCCAGAATTTGTGGATTTATTTATTTATTTTTATTTTTATTCTTTTTTACTAAAATTCGTGGAGCTCTCATAAATTTGTAACTAAACGAGAGAGGTGCGATAATGGGAAGGAAATTTTGAATTTCTACTATTTTAATTTATGATGGAATTTTTAAAAATAATAATCATAAAAAATTAATTGATAGTAATAAATTAATTATCATTCATTCCGATAATAATTAATGTAATTGTTCATGGTTCTTCATTTTATTATGATCGATGGTTTTTAAAATTTTACAAAGTGGGTTCCAAATCGGCCACCTCCACGCGGCGGAACCTGGGAAATTCATGCTTCGACAATGTTTCATTGTAAAAGCATGAATTTGCTGACGGCTGAATTCGCGTTTGTAAAAATTGCGCCCAAAAGCGCCTGGTACTCGTACCATTAAATAATTTCATTACGCGGCTCTCGCACGCTTGCTGTTTTAAGATATATTTTGATCGATAGCAAGATTCACATTTTTTGTATCATTCGTATTCTGTTTTTAACATTTTTTATTTCAGACAAAGATGTGCTAGCACATTATCACGATTACGTATTTCTGTGCATTTTCTATGTTTTTTATATTATAATGTGATTCTGTGCATTTTGCTCGATTATGCTTAACATGCATTGATAATATCGATGGACTAATGCCAAAGAGGCGTATCGGTTATGTATAAGCATAGCTTATACTATACGCTCATATGGAATTTAACCATCGATATATATATATATACAAATATATACTGTAGGTTTAAGTTTCACTATTATCATATCACATGTATTTCTCATGTTATAGGTTGTTTATATGTAATGTGTCCATTATTACAGGATGCACAAATTTTTTTCATGAATCATGTCCGTCGTTGAAACAAAATTTTTTAGGTTTTCAGAAATTCTCATTGCTCCAGGGACTTTTTCGTTGAACCAAGTTGAACCCTTGCGTATTAATGTTGAGAGATTCTCATCGTAAATTTAGCGGCTCTAGGAACTTTTTCTTAGATTTAAGTTAGCCCGTTGC
Organism: Rhorus exstirpatorius; assembly: GCA_963564615.1. NCBI lineage: Eukaryota > Metazoa > Arthropoda > Insecta > Hymenoptera > Ichneumonidae > Rhorus > Rhorus exstirpatorius. The sequence goes on along the minus strand of OY751316.1, from coordinate 41,769,906 downwards.
ACATTAATGTTAAGAGTTTTCTTCCCCAAGCTTAAGCTAACGTTAAGATTTCTAGTTGACTGATTTCATATAATATTTCTATCCGGATATAGGCAGGTATAAGAAATTTAATCAATGAAAATTTAATTTTTAATGATTGTTCATTTTATTATGCTCAATGATTTTTTAAAATTTTGCGAAGCGGGTTCCAAATCAGCCACCTTCACGCGGTGGAACCTGGGGAATTCATGCTTTGACAATATTATTTATTGTAAAAGCATGAATTGGCTAACGGCTGAATTCGCGTTTTTTTTTTTTTTAATTGTGCCTTAAAATGGCTGGTAATCATACCATTAAATAATTTCAATATGCGACTCTTGCATGCTTGCTATGGAAAAAACTAAATATTTTAGATGTATTTTATATGTATATATGTATATATGTATTATACATATATATATGTTTATATATATATGTAATGTAGGTAATATGTATTTTATATGTATATATATATTCCACGTGAATTTCTTGAATCGTTGGGGTTAATTTGCTAACGATTCTTTTTTTTTCAGGTTATGTTTCACGCATTGTAGGTTAATTTTCACTATTACCATGTTGCATCTATTTTCTTAGGTTACAGGTTATTTATGTCATGTTTTCACTATTATACGACGTATACAACATTTTTCCAGTACTTCAGAACAAAACGTTTTAGGTTTTCACGTTTTTTCATTGCTCCAGGGACTCTTTCTTAGATCTAGGTTAGCCCGTTGTGCCTTAATGTTAAAAGTTCGCTATCTAAGTTTAAGCTAACATTAAGATTTCTCGTTGATTGATTAAATATAATATTTCTATCCGGATATAGGCAGGTATAAGTATAAGGTTGCGACTCTCAATCGGTATAAAATACCAACCCCCTATATCTAAGTTAGTCCGTTGCGTATTAAATTTAAGAAATTCTCATCGCAATTTAAGCTAATATTAAGATTTCTAGTGAACTCAATATAATATTTTAATCCAGATATAGGCAGGTATAGGTATAAGGTTGCGATTCTCAATTGGTACAAAATACCAACCCCCTATATCTAAGTTAGTCCATTACGTATTAAATTTAAGAATATCTCATCGCAATTTAAGCTAATATTAAGATTTATAATTGACTTAATATAATACTGCTATCCAGATATAGGCAGGTATAGATATAAGGTTAAGATATCTTTTAATATAAATACGAACCCCCTCCGTCGACAGAGGGGGTTGGTATTCAAACAAAGCGGAAGCTTTTTTTTTTTTTTTGTTAGTTTCTGTAGCACAATGACGAAGAGATTGTTCTGGACCATTGAAGCTAAGATTGGGTTAGTTCCACCTTCATAACGATTCTCTTTGAAATTGCTGGTATTTTAGTATTTTGGCGAAAATAGAAAATGCCTTTGCTACCCTCAATTTCGTAATTATTTCCGCTTTGTTTCTTTTTATCCCGTTTAATTTTAGTTTTCAAAATTAGGCAGATATAGGTAGCGACCGCGTTTCCATTGATGGAGTTGGTCTGTGCTTTAGCATGAATGTGACCGTTCGACGGTTGAGGAGTACGTGTTCTGTGGCAATCATGCTTTTGCTACAACCCCATCGGTGTAAAGGTAGTCAAAGTGAAGTAGGCCTACAGGGTAGGCCTACAGGGTATACCGTTTAATTTTAGTTTCCAAAATTAGGCAGATATAGGTAGAGATCGCGTTTGCATTGGTGGAGTTGCTACAATTATATTGCTACAACCCCATCGGTGTAAAGGTAGTCGGAGTGGATTAGGCCTACAGGGGATACCACTTAAAAAAAAAACGCGCCCACGTTTGCTCTACCTCCGTGGTGGGTGTGGAAATGAGCAAGTCGCAACTTTCATTAGCTCTAGGGGTTTTGCATTTCCATGTATGAGAAATCAATTTCTAGCTGACTTACTATAATATTGCTATACAGATATAGGCAGGTATAGATATAAGGTTAAGATATCTTAATATAAATACGAACCTCCTCCGTCGACAGAGGGGATTGGTATTCATACAAAGCGGAAGCTTTTTTATTTTTGTTAGTTTCTGTAGCACAATGACGAAGAGATTGTTCTGGACACTTGTTGCTTTAGATTGGGTTTAGCGCAGCTTCATAACGATTCTCTTTGACATTGCTGGTATTTTCGTATTTTGGCGAAAATAGAAAATGCCTATGCTATCCTCAATTTCTCAATTACTTGCGCTTTGTTTTTTAATTGGCCTCAGGCTTTTAGGTAAGCAGGGTGGACTTAGGCCAATATGGGATACCACTTGAAAAAAAACACGCCCGTATTTTGTAGTGACGTGGTTTAATATATTTCTATGTCTAAATATAAGCAGGTATACGTTATAAGGCTAAGATTTTCAATCGGTATGAAATACCAACCCCCTAGATCTAAGTTAGTCCGCTGCGTATTAATGTTAAGAGATTCTCATCGCAATTTAAGCTAATATTAAGATTTTTAGTCAACTCACTATAATATTTCTATAAAGATATAGGCAGGTATAGATATAAGGTTAAGATATATCTTAATATAATTAAGAATCCCCTCTGTCGACAGAGGGGGTCGGTATTCAAACAAAGCGGAAGATTTTTGCTAGTTTCCATGGCACAATGACGAAAGAGATTGTTCTGGACACTTGATCCTCGACTCTTTTGTTGGGGCGCAGCTCTATAACGAGACGCTTTGTCGTTGTCGGTATTTTACATTTCTCGAAAATATAAAATGCCTTTGCTATCCTCAATTTCGTAATTACTTCTGCTTTGTTTTTTAATTGGCCTCAGGCTTTTAGGTACGCAGGGTGGACTTAGGCCAATATGGGATACCACTTGAAAAAAAAACACGCCCGTATTTTGTAGTTGACGTGGTTTAATATATTTCCATGTCTAAATATAAGCAGGTATACGTTACAAGGCTAAGATTTTCAATCGGTATAAAATACCAACCCCCTAGATCTAAGTTAGTCCGCTGCGTGCTAATGTTAAGAGATTCTCATCGCAATTTAAGCTAATATTAAGATTTCTAGTTGACTTACTATAATATTGCTATACAGATATAGGCAGGTATAGATATAAGGTTAATATATCTTAATATAAATACGAACCCCCTCTGTCGACAGAGAGGGTTGGTATTCAAACAAAGCGGAAGCTTTTTGTTAGTCTCCGTGGCACAATGACAAAGAGAATGTTCTGGACAATTGATTCTCAGCTAATTAGTTCGAGTCCCAGCTCTATAACGTGACTCTTCGTCATCGTCGGTATTTTATATTTCTCGAAAATATAAAATGCCTTTGCTACCTTCAATTTCTTAATTACTTTCGCTTTGTTTTTTTATATCCCGTTTATTTTTAGTTTCCAAAATTAGGCAGATATAGGTAGAGATCGCGTTTCCATTGATGGAGTTGGTCTGTGCTTTAGCATGAATGCGACAGTTCGATGATGGAGGAGTACGTGTTCTGTAGCAATCATGCTAATGCTACAACCCCATCGGTGTAAAGGTAGTCAGAGTGGAGTAGGCCTACAGGGGATACCACTTAAAAAAAAACGCGCCCAGATTTGCTCTACCTCATGGTGGGTGTGGAAATGAGCGTTTCGCAATTTTCATTTTGGCCCTACAGGTGTTTTGCATTACGATGCATGAGATATGAATTTATCTTGTAAGAACGTAAAAAAACTATTAATAAAATATGTATAACAATATAAAGTTCTTCTACTACAAAATCGTGTGTGAAATTTTTTTTTGTCAATTACATATAGTTATATGTAACTTGCTGTATATTTATTTAAAAAAATTTACATTTTTCAGCATTTTATTGTCAAAATTCAATACTCGATTATAAAGAACTTGCATGTAAACGATTTTCACCTTTTTTTTCATTATCATTCTGTCACAGTTAAATGTTTTTTTGAAGTTAATAAACATTGCATTAATTTCTTCAAGCAGGTAAATTATTATTTCTTAAGGTGTAAAAATTGCAAGAAATTTACGGGCTCTGCGGGCCGAGTGACGTCGCAACACCCCTCTGTACTATAGGGCAAAAGGTTATGCTCGGATTTTTCACGTAGGGTTATCTTCTGGATAGATGAGTTATCAGATAGATAATCCATGTTAAAAGCATACGATATTCATCAGATAACTTTATCCGTCGGTTAAAAAATTGGGGAAAATAAATCATTGGTGTGTGTAATATAAATTACAGCATATAATATGCTGTAACTTAAAAAAAGAATCAAGGATACATGAAAGCGACATCTGCAAATTTTCCAAGAACAGAGTTAGAGATGTCCCTAACGCAAATAAATAAAGTATGCAATATTGTCGACGAAAGTCACTTTTGGTTGGGAAGGTATATACGTCCGATACATCCTTAATCAGTGTATTATGCCTGTAGGCACGTGGTCGTGGGTTCGATCCCAGCTGATGGTTGACGTTTTAATTTTTTTTTTTATTGTGCAATACCTTAAATGAAAATTAATTATTTCAAAATTATTTACTACACAAAGAAAATTTGTGAAGGTAAAATTTTTGTTGCACATTTCGAAAAAAAATATCACTAAAATACAAAGGAATAATGTTTATTATTAAATATTGCGAAATTTATTAAATAATTAAATAGTATATATTGATAATTAAATAATTAAATAGTAAATAAATAATTAAATAGTATCAAGAGAGAGATCGTGATCGCACGCGTTCCTTCTATGTGAGGAAGCTTTTAGTTGGCGCCATCGTCACTATGCGTCACTCCTATAGTACGCAGTGCGATTCTGCACCTGCACGTCTTCACCTTTATTCCCAATATCCTAATACTCCCAATTAGTCGATTTGAAGTCACGCGGTGGAATGATTTACGCTAACATGAGGTTTTTCAACCTCATCCGTTACGTGACTCTATTTTCGTTGGCTGAGTGCGGTACGAAAAGAGACGGAATGCTAAACTTGTGTACAGCAGGCCATGACTTTTGAATTCTCAGAAATTACCGTATTACCTACAGTCAGATATGTCAGATAGACCGATTGTGTGAAAAGTTAAAACAGTTTACTGACCAACGTCACGGAGGGACTTTCCTTGAGGAGACAAGAAAAAAAAATTCAATGGATCAAATGGACGGAAACGCAGTTATCGGGTGTCCTGTAATAATTTTATCCGTCAGAAATTGACAGATGAGGAAACTCTGCGTTGAACGGGTCCCTCGGCGGATCTTTCCCAAAACTCGTACATTTTTTCGGAGAGCACGCGGTATCTCGAAAAAACGGTGAATTCATTGAAAAAAAAAAAAAAAAAAACGAATACGAGACACGCCTCGTGTAACTCGAAAGATTATTTTTTTTTGCCGAGTAAAATCGGATGTGCGGTACGAGCAGAGAGGGTAACCCCGATCATTCAGGAAAAACCCTTGATCATTGAGGAAAAAAAAAACCCTCCTGCAAAAGTTTCTTCATCGATGCGTTGAAGATTCTTCAGGAGGCACCGATGGACAGTGTTTTGTGTCGCGTTTATGTTATGCAAGTTCATCGAAGAGTCGTTTTGACAGTGCGGAAGAAATATTCTGAAGCGCCGCAAGACTAGAAAAAAAAAAAAAATTTCCCTCGCTCGGTGAGTAATCCTTTCGCTCAAAATTCATCCTTGCCGTTTGGACAAAACGTTGAATCGAACTGATACAAGCCGCGGTTATTTCCCAGAAATGATCTTGTCGCGATAGAAAAAATATTATAAGAATTCGCCATGGCCTCCGCGGCTGAACAACATCAGACCACCCTGGAATTTTACCAGGCAATGGCAGATTTCAAGAACATGTTTCCCCAGATGGACGACGATGTCATTGAAGTAAGAAGCTTTTGCGAAGGAGAACTTTTCTTTCGGTACCTCATGTTTTGGCCATAACCGAATTGCTTTGATTTTTGCTTTTTTTTTCTTATATATTCATACCGCATAATTTTGTACAGCAGCGAAGGCTTTTTTCATGCAAATTATCGGCTATTAAATTTTTTTTGAACGCCGCATTCGATCCATTCTTACGATATAGCCGAAAGGACCGAGCAGTTGGATTGTTTTTATTTATTTATTTATTTATTTATTTATTTATTTATTTATTTATTTATTTATTCAACGGGAAAATTCCTTTTACATTAGTACATTAAATTAATAAAGACAAATTTAAAAAAAATTAATAAAGACTGAAAAAAAAAAAAAATTATTCAATTTTTAGGCTGTACTGCGCTCGAATCAGGGCGCGGTCAATACCACGATCGATCAGCTTCTCGCAATGAGCACCGACAACGAGAATGAAAAGATACGCGGCGAATTGGAAGAGAACGAGGAGCCGGGCAAAATTTCCAAAGTCGCAAAGACGGAAATTGGAAAAGTTTTGCAGGGCGCTCGAAAGTGGCAGCCGCCTCTTTTGGGTCCTTTGCCGGATAGTTTTCTGAGAATTCCCCAGCAGCTGGCGGAGGGCACGGAGACGGCTGAGCTGTGCGGCGTGCCGGATAGTTCTATGCTCGAGGATGAGAGAATCGCTATGTTTTTACAGAACGAAGAATTTATGGCCGAGCTTCGCTGGAACGAGGACTTTCTTACTACATTGGAAAATGGTAATTCGACAAGTACCATAAAATTATTTACCGGGACGCGGAGATTAGAAAAATTAATTTCAAAATTAGCCGTTACTAACTTTTCCTTCTTTCGATGGAAAAAAAAAAAACAAAATTTTTTTCATAAATCACGACGGGTACTGAACACAAAACAATTATATCAAATATACTCCGCTCTTGTTGAAACGATACTCCGCTATGGGATTATCGGGTGAGATGGCGCCAGGGATAATGTCTTAAACAAACTGCGGTCCATCTAAAACTGCATTATAAAAGTTATGTTACAAAAGTATATAAATATATATACTAAATATATATAATAAATATATATAATATATATAATATATATATAAAATATATTTATAAAATATAATATATATGTATAAAATAAATATATATAAGTATATATATATTATAAAAGTTATGTACCCTCCGGATGCACTATATAGCGAAACAGATATACCGAGCATTAGGTAGAAATTTTGCTGTTGGCAATACTGAAATGATTCCGGTAATCCATAGCAGGAGTACGAGGAGTACGGCAAATAAAAATGTAACGGTGAACCGGTGCAAAAAAAGTATAGGCCAGCCGCTCCTATAGATACATTGCGGCGAAGATAATGAACGGCATTATTGCAGACCGGCCGGCATCAATATTGAATTATTATTATTATTATTATTATTATTATTATTGAGTTGGGGGGACAGACAGACCTGATAAGGTCCCCCATAGCCAAGTTTTTTCCAAAATAGTGCCTCAAATTTGGAAAATTTCGTATAATTGACTGTAACTTTTCACACAATCATTCTTTTTTCGGACCCCTGCGTTCAAAAGATGCGGAAGTGCTGCCCGAACTGGTTTTGAAAATTCCATGTCAGCATTTCTCTATAATGCACTTTTTTGGTGCACTTTTTTGATGTTCTTTTTCGGTCATGATTCATTGTTTGTGAAACATAAAAGAAACAGTACATATTAAAGAGATGCTAATATATCGATTTTTCACTTATTTTTTTTTTTAGAAAAATCGTTTTCGGAGACCCTAAAATTAGTGCTACAGTGCTCGCTCTTTTGGAGGCTTCTTTTTAGACCAGGAGCAAGCATTTTTTGCGTCTGCTCGTAAAAAAAAATCGAAAATTTTAAAAATATGAAACACCCTGATATGTATATATATGATATATTGTATTTTACGACATCCTCGTTCAATAAATTCAAATTCAAATTTGAAATTTAGATGCAAAGTTACAAGGCACGGAAATTGAAAAGTGTCGCAGCGCCGCGACGCACGACGACGAGGATCTTTTCAAGGAAAGACTGAGAAACATGGGAAAAGGTAAAATTAAATGTATTTCGTGGATTGTCTCAAAAAGATTCTCGGGAACGTTAATTTTCATTTTATCAAAGCCAATCGATCGCTTTCGAGTGAAAATTTTTGAAACTTTCGAGTGAAATTTTTTGAAAATAATACAAAATCTAATAATAATTTTTTTTTTTTTTTTTTTTCCAGTATCGCGACGCAAATTTGCTCAGCTCACGAAGGTTTTTACGCGCAGCAAGAAGCGAGGCGGTCGTCAATTGCTACCGCCAACAGCTTCGTGCGACGATCTGCTGGACCCCGAAGAATCTTCGAGGCCTCAAACTTAAGAAAATCGGCAAAAAACAAAAAAAAAAAACAAAAAATCAACAAAATACAATCGAATCTCATGAAAAACAAACGCACCTCGCAGAAAAAAAATCATGCCCGAAGCTCCGACGCCTCAGTGAGTAAAAATTACTTAAAAAGCAGAAGAAAAAAAAAAAAAACAGTTAAAAGTGAGATAGTCTCTTCGTACAAAGATCGTTCCTCGTGCTATTCCTCTTGAATTCATAATCAGCCCAGACGATATCTCGTAATATCGTTGCTAGCAGAATTGCATGAATTAAAAAATAAAAAACTAATACAGAAAAAAAAAAAATTAGAAAACGAAAAATTCGCAAAGATCGAAGCAAGAAATTAAACTATTAACGGAAGATTAGAAAACGAGAGAGAGAGAGATTGAATTCTCAAAAATCGTGAACGCGATTTAGCCACGGGGAGATGAAAAAAAAGTAACCAAAAACTAAAATTGAAAAATAGGAGAGAAATAAATCTAAAAAAAAAATGAGAAATTAGCTCTTAGAAGACACTTTGGAGACTGAATTTTACGAAACGTAGATTCCCTTTAGAGAATTTATTCGATTTATGACACACGTTTTGTTACGTATTTATTTATTTATTTAACGTTACATGCCATTCGTATGAAAAATTGCAAGCTTGTTATTATTTTTTAAATAATTTTACTCGAATTAATTACAATTAAGTATTGATTGATTAATAATTTGTTTTTATAATTTCGTTTTTGACTGATTCCGCTTCGCGAGAGAAATAAGAAATTCATATTGATCTGATTTTCTCAGTATTCAAAGTGCAACCCAAATCTTAAATGGTATTCGTCCCGCGCACCTCTAGTCATTTTAATTCCAAGCCATATTGTCTCTTCTGGCTATGGTCGGTGGTATCGTCGAATCGTCGATACATCGTACCAATCGATATATATTATTATTATTATTGTCAAGTATATTTATGTGATTCAAAAAAAAATGACACTAGCTTAGAACATTATTATACGTGAAGGATGGAGAAATTATCGATGATTATTGCATTCTACATTCGTAGCGATGATTTTAGAGAGAAAAAAAAATCTCAATTAAAAACGCAAGGCATTAGGGATAAAATTAAAATGAAAAAAAAAAAAAAAAAAAAAAAAAAACTATCATAATTACCCTTGAGTTACTGTAAAATCTGACTTTTGTGAAACGTGGTTTTTTTTTTTTTCTTTAAAAGAATTTTAGTCCGTTATTTTCGAATGTAATTCTAGTCAAGTTTTTATTATAAAAATTCATCTACAATTAAATATAACGATTTATCATCGATAAATAAATGTCATTGAAATAACGAATTTTATCGCTGATTTATTTAATCGTTCTCCATTTATTCCTAAATAATATGCCCATCGAGGATCTTGATCATAAAAAAGTTTTCCCAACAGTAACGTTAATTAACCATCTTTTTTTTTTTTAATTTATTCAGCGTATCGTTAATAACAAACGTACCTTTTAATTTACGTCAAGATTGCAATTGGCACGAAGAAAAATTTGTCCAGTGAAAAATTCGTCACAGTAGGTCGACTTTAATGACCTTTTATGAATGTTTATTGAAGGATTCTCGTTGAATTCATCGAAATATTATGTCAAATAGTATTATATGACAAATCGAGAGCTATGAATAAAAATGAAAGTTTACTTTATTCGATATTGCATTAATTCAGTGTTATAAAGGGACACGGACAGCATTTTGATGCCAAGCAATTAAAAATTTCGGTAATTCTTCAAGTCTTAAAGTGAGAAAATAATTACCAAAATTTAATTTAAAAGTTTTTAATACGTCTGGCGCAGTTGATTGAACGGCAAGTTGGTTCAAATAACGTTGAATTTGATTATGAATATAATATTTCATTGCATATATTAAAGTGAAAATTTAGAAAAAAAAAAACAATTTTTCAATATTCCAATAATATTCAATATTTCAATAATTCAGTGTTATAAAAAGACACGAACAGCATTTTGATGCCAAGTAATTAAAAATTTCGGTAATTCTTCAAGTCTTAAAGTGACAAAAGAATTACCAAAATTTAATTTGAAAGTTTTTAATACGTCTGGCGCAGTTGATTGAACGGCAAATTGGTTCAAATAACGTTGATTTTTTATTATGAACATAAAATTTCATTGCATATAGGGTAGACGTACCGGTTGTGGCCACTTTAAGCATTTTCGAACATTCATTTACGAACAGAGTTCACATTATTGGAAATTCAGGACTGAAAAAGTGATCGATAAAACCTGTAAGGTACACAGAATCGAATTGTTATCATTTAAAATCTTTTCTGATCATGATGAATAAGAAAATATGAATTTATCTCGTAGCTGTCATTTTCACCATTTGCGGCCACATTTGTACTAATTTTGGCCATCCAAAGTACCAGTTGTGGCCATCGAGCTTTGAATTGGGATAGGAATGCGCTACAAACGAAAGGTGGAGTTTTAGACAATCGGTATCGGTAGATTCGAGTTTAAAATAGTTATTTATTTCCGTAATGAACATTTGTGCCATGAGCTTGCCACAAATAGAACAATCACATTTTGAATGTAACGACTTTCGGCCACCGCACAACTGTCAAGTATTTTACATTTGTGGCAATATATGGCCACAAATAGAAAAATCGCGTTTTTAATGCACCACTTTTGGCCACCGCATATTTTTCAGGTATTTTAGCTGATATGTCAGTTTTTTTTTTGTGATTCAAACCCGCAAAATGAGCTTTAACTGATGAAATATAAATTTTTTATGGGGCGAAATAACTTTAAATATAATGACTTATAATGACTTTAAATTAATACATATAATGACTTACATACATACAATGACATACAATGACTTTAAATTAATTAATTTAAATGACTGATAAAATATAAATTTTTTATGGGCCGAAATAACTTTGGATCCTTTAGATAATGAGAAATCGTAGTCCTCTCATCTCGGGATTCCTTAACACTTCTGACCAGAAAAATAACCAAAACCGCTCAGCGTTGACACATTTCGTTGAAATAAATTAAACGGATATTCGATAAAGCAATCGATGACTACGTTTCCACCGTAGGGTCAGAGTTGGGTTGGGTTGAAATTTAAGCCAATGAGAAATGAGGTTAGAGAGGAAGGAAATAGTTTCTCGTGAAATATAATTTATCATTGGCTCAAATATGGACCCAACCCGACTCTGACCATACGGTGGAAACGTAGTCCATAGTGGTGCGCAAATATCTCGAATCATCGAAATATTACGCTCGATTAAGGTAGTTCTATCGAGGTGGCTAATCCATAAGATTAAAAAAATTTTTTTTTATATCTTCAATTTTAATATATTTATTCATTTCGCGAAACGTCAATGCCCCTTATCGACCTAATTACAGAGAAATTAATACTTGAAAATGCCAATTCCTCAAGGCAAATTTGCTTCGGCATATAGAAGAACCGATTTCCGGTCACTTTAAAACGATATATCTTATCGAAAATCCAAAAGATTCTTACAAAAAACGAGACTTAGATTCATTAAACACGTAAAAATCTAACGGGCCTAAAAAAAAATATGATTGTCGACCAATTTTTTAAGCTATACTGATTTTAATACGAGCATCCGGGTAGTGATACACAACTTATGGCATAATGTCGTGACGGTGAAAAAATGTGGCAACGCGATATCGAAACGAAAGCGGTATTTGACAAGTCGAACAACATAACCTCTCCGCGTCAACGTCGATAGAGCGGGCGAGAGAGTGAGAGGGCACGAGAATGAAAAGAGAAAGAAAACGCAACGTTGCCGCACGTAAATATCATACGAGATCTAGTAATACTTGAGTCGTTGCAATTACTATTTTACTAGTTACATAATTATTTATAATAAACCGTTGATTAATTGTATTCACCTGGGTAAGCTTATTTAATATTTATTAATTTTAACCCATATATCCAATATTTTTAGGAATCATCATTTAGACATTTATAGCTAATTGACTAGTCTGCAGCGATAGAACTACCTTAGTGAAACTTTGAAAAATTCGTGGGAAATGCGAAGTGGCCACAAACGGTGCAGTGGCCACGACTGGTACTTCTACCCTGTTAAAGTGAAAATATTGAAAAAAAAAAAAACACAATTTTTCAATATTTCAAATAAACAAAACGAATGCGCCTATTCCTTTTTTTTTTTTTTTTTGTAATGCATATTATATATTTTCATAACAATCGCATAATAGCTGTACAAGAAATGATTATCAATATCGTAATTTCGATTCTTAAAAATATACAGTACGAACAATGTAGGAAAATAATGAAACTCAACATTATACACATAATATCGGGACTGTCTTTTCATTTTTCTTTTCCTCCAGCGCCAAATAACATACCCGATATTCATTCAAAAGACACAATTCTCGGCCGATAAATTAAAAAAAAAAAGCCGTTAAGTCTCGGGTTTTTTAAAGAAAACCCTAGCACCCGATAGGCTATAATCGAGCAATTGAAACTCGGCGTTTCTCTCGTTCAAGCGTTTCAGCGTGAGTGCTCTGGTTTGCTGCAATTTTTCATCCGTCGCATCATTTTTACTCTCCGCTGATAATTTTTCCTCATCTGCGTGACGACGAACGGTCTCGAACCATCGCAAACCATCGAGCTCTTTGCTCTGATCTAAAAGCGCATTTATATAAGCTATACCCATTGCAAAACCATCGTCCGTGAATGCCGCACCGTCTTTGTTCTTCTTAAGAATTTTTTCCTTATTCGAGAGAGCATTGTCAACGAAGCTCAGGGTCAATGGTGGCACGATTACGTAAAATTGTTGCAAATGACGTGACTTTGGATCGCGAAAATTCGAGGCAAAAACATCGACGAGTAGCTTGAAATAATGTATTCCCTCGTTGAAATTTTCCACCAAATTTCCAATATCCTGCTGAAGGCGTTTCGCCGCTGATCTCGTCGTAAACGAATAATCAAGACTCGCGCATTTATCCACGAAAGGCGTCACGGAATTTACATCGGGCAAGAATGAAATTGCATTTGCGCAAGCGTGAAGACCACCGGATCTTATGAGTCTCACGTAGCCAAGTGAATTGCCAATTTGCGTTATCAATTGACGAAAATGATCCAAATAGCTCATACCCTCGTCGGACATACCGAGTTTTCTTATGCTTTTTTGAAATTTTTCCGCTCTCTCGTACGTATAAGGCACCGCCTCGATTTCACGCTGGACCTTTGCGAATCTCGAGTCTTTCATTAATCGCGATTTTATGTGCTCGTCGAATAGAAATTGCGACAATGTGTGCAATTTTATGCACAAATATTGATAAACGAAATTTACGGTTGTGCTCATTATTCCCGTACCGTGGGTTCTTATGGAATTTGCAATGTGACGTATACCGATCGTATTGAGATATCTTCCGGTGCTCTTTTGTTCGATAAAAGTTTGCGCATTCATGTTGTAGAGATAACGCGATACAAAAACATGAATATTTCGCATTATCTCGAGCGCATCGAGGCCCTGCTCGAGCGTTTGCGTTGGCAAATGATTCTGCACGGTAGCAAGGCCGAGCTTGTGATTCGCCAATGCGTGCATCGTTCGATATGTCCTCCAGTCGTGAAGCGCCAGTGTCGTTAGATTGTAAAACATACCGTCGAGATAATGCTCGACGTAGCGTTTCGATGAGACGAGCTTTTCCGAGATCGGCAGAGGCGACGAGCCAACGATACGTTCGCCATTCTTGGCACCGATCTCAAATGGATTCGTCGAGTCGAGCTTGAGATGAGCGTGCACGTGAAGTCGCAGATTCGTCTCGATCTCACGACAGGCCGGCTCGAGAATATTCCTCGTTAGTATATCCCGAAGCTCGTTGATTCGGAGCTCAACGATCGTCGGGCAATTCTGACGAATAACCGCGCTGTTGTAGGCACTGAGCAAGTGCGAAACGTGACTTATGTCCTGATTTCCGGTGATCAGCGAGGACATGTATGCCGATAGGATGCTTCGATGATGCAGCAGTATCGAGTAATCGCAGATTTCCGTTATGCTCGGATATAGCTCGGCAATTGTATCGTAATCGTTCAATTTTTCGCGCAGCTTAACCGCCTCGCTGTCTCTGAACGTATCGGCCAATTGTCTCGCGTAAGCCAGAGCGCAACGAACGATCAAACGGCTATCGGCGCTCGGCGTACCATTGGCGAGTCTCGCGGCGAGGCTCACGAGCGAAAGTGCGTCAAGTCTCTCTCTGCTGTAGCTCTGTTCTTTTTGTATCAAAATTTTCTTCGCGTCCTCGAGTATCACGAGAATATCGTAGCTCAGGCACTGAAGGGCTCTTGACTGAGCCTGCACTATAGCCGGGCCCAAATTATTGAAAGTCGTCTCGAGAGTTTTCTGTATCTCAACGAGCCTGCAGATTATCTGAACGTTGACGCGGCTCATGGGTTTCGCGAGATGAGCGTGCATATTCGTCACGAAATTTACGAGCTCGGCTATGGTCGATAAAATTTCCACGATATCCTTGAGCAGCGTGCATTGTTTCTTGATATCACGTGTTCGAAACTCCGTGCTCGCAAGTAGTCCCTTGGCCTCGACGCACCAAAGCACCGCACGGCACGTTATTTGAGCGGCGCTACGTGGCAAATTTTGCATTCTCGCGGCGAGAAATTTTTCACCCATCCGCGAGCTTGTCGAGACTGTCGCGTCGCGTTGAGAAAATTCGGATAAAAATTTATCCGCTACCCAAACGACGTTTCCCACCAGAGTCAGGGCGTAGAGGCGCTTGTTGACTCTGCGTATACGACTCAGGAGCCTCTTGTCGGACGCACCGAAGAGCCTCGTCGACACGATAATCCCGACGTTGGCTCTTGACCAATTTTTATTCGCCGAATGACCCGCCGATATCTTATTTTCCACGTCGGCAATTGCGTTTCTCAGATAGGTCAGCAGATGATCGTTCGTGTTTGTGGTTTTGACGATGTCCATCGTGCGTTCTATGCTTTTGATAAAGAGTTTTTTTCCCAACAGCTGAGACTGAAGATCCTTCAGTAGATTGTCGAAGGTCAGGAGTTTGGACTCGGGGAGGGAAAATTTTTTAGGATTGTGCATTACGGAGCGTATTTGAATTCTATAAGTTTTCCACTGATCAAGAATCGACGGATGAGACTCGACTATCTCGTCTATCGTGACGAGAATTATCAAGAGATCGAGGAGGTGTTCTATGAGAGAAGGCAGATATATCTCGCCGTTTGCCCTCGACAGACTCGACAATTGTCGCACGGTCAGATGTACGACGGCGAAAATTCTATTCGCGTAGACCGAGATATCCTGAAGATCGGCGAAGAGCTTTGAAACGTTGAGCCGCGATTTTGAGTCCAGGCTCGATTCTCCGTGCGCGATCAGTCTCGTGTAAAAATTATTAGCCTCCGATCCGAGGATTCTTATTTCTCTGCAGGTCGCGGCTACGGATGCGAGAATCTTCGAGAGGGTCTTGTTTTCCATTTCCACCAGGGAAAGTATGTCGTTTTGTCGCTCGACTCTGTAAACGAGACGCAGAGGACCCTCTCGAAGATACTCCGTCGAGGAGACATTTTCTCCCCAGCTGGCGGCGAGTTTATTGAAAAATTGTCCGTATTTGCGCAATTGTACGTTACCCGCGGCTTTGTGAATCTCTTCGTCTCTGCCGCTCGCGTCCCATCCCGATGATTCGATCATTACCTCGCGATTATCGGCAAGGATATTCGATTATTTTTGTCGAGGCTCAATGAAATCGCACCGCCGAGCGACGGAAACAATCATTCGGGACTTTGATAAGCTTTTATTGACGTTTTCACGCAAATTTTGAGGTTAGACAGAGGCGTTTTCACAGATTTTTCATATTTTTACATGGATTTTGTCGATTTAATTAAACACTGTCCGTAGAGGAGTTTTTTTTTTTTCGTCGATTTTATCGATTTTTTCAACTGCTTTAGCTATTTTGCCATTAATTATTAAAGATTTTATGCTGCTTCTGACAGTTGGAGAATCGCCGCAGCTACTTGTTTCGCACTTTTGGATGAAAATTTTGAGGTTAGGTAACGTGTTTTCATCAAGATTTTCGTACTTTATCGTAATTATTTTCATTCAACTGAAATTATATTCAAACACTAATTGGTGAGATAGTCTATTTAAATCAATTTTAACGAGTTTTTTTTTCACTGTTTTAGTGGTTGCGCCGTAAATTATTCAACATTTCATGTTGTTTCTGACACTTCGAGAATGACACACATTTCGGTGGGAGTAATATTTTTATCGGTGTGCGCAGAAAGGTTAGATAAACAGACCCAGCGAAGTCTCGTTGTGGGAGCAGAGATCAGTAGCTCTGGTGGGGAACAATTTTTTTTTTAACATAAGAATAAGAATTTGCCAAAGAAGAAAAGTTTTTCCATAAAAAAAGAAATAAAAAAAATAGTCTCCAAAAATCAATATAAAAATTGTATCAGCAAGAAAAATTTGAAAGAAAAACTCCATTTGGAAACGTGAGTTTTTGTTTTAATTATGATTATTATACTTTTAATTATATCGTTATACTTCGTACATATACCCCTTGATTTTGATAATTATTGATTTATTTTATGTTTAAAATAAAATCTATTCATTAATCGTTTGCAGTTTAAAACTTTTGAACAGGATTTTAAAAATAAATGCATTTTATATCGTTACCCAATATACTTTATATATATACTTATAATATCGTGAATAATAATAACGGGATTGTGTGAGATCGAGTCGTCCCTGCAGAGTCCTAACTTATAGCCAGCTATATAGTCGTAATAATAATTCCATCAATAATAATTATAGCGATAATAAGAATAGAGATAATTAATTGCGATCGTTTTTATCGTCGAGTGTACCAAACAAATTATATGAAATTTTTTTTTTTTTAAAGATTAAAATTGATGTCGCGATATTTAAAAAAATTGTGTATATGCATAAAAAATACATTATATGTATACTTCACTGCCTGTTGAGTTGTTGGAAGGGATATAAGAGGTCAACGTGTTTAGAGCGATCGTTATTTTATTACCAATTTTATTAGCCGCAGTACGTCCCAGCACTTGACTTTATATATAATTTCACTCGGCTTTTTGTATCTTGTAAATCTCCCGGATATTCATGTTCATAAGCAGACGTATATATAAGAGGCCTTTCCGTCCTTTAGAACCGCGTGTTCTGGCGGACTCGCAGACGCAATTACTTAACGAATTTACTTACTTCCCGTGCAGGGGAGTCACGCGATATTGGAATCACAATATACAGTGTGATTTCCACAAAAAAAATGTAAAGTGTACATACTTTTTTTAAACGCCTCAAATGGACTGTCTTTAAAATTTGTAAATTTTAGTGCCCGTATAATTAATGTTGACTTTTTTCCAAAGATATATATATACACAGCGAGAAAATTTGTAGTGGTTGTTTGTAAGGTATAAATGAGCACATTTTTTTTTCTATCATTCCTCATATATCCTCGAATACAAAGGATTTAATTGCACTTTTAATTCATTACAATTTCACATTTATATATTCGAATAAAAGAAAGTATATAGCTGAATGTCCGCCATGTTGGATTTAAAATTATAGATAACTTTTTTAATTCTCGGGACGTTCTTTTTCATTTCTGTGTACATAATTTTTTTTCAGTAATTTTAGTCAAATATAGTACATCCTTTATGCGATTAATTCAGTCTGTCGAAGTAAAAGTTTATTGAAATACAAATTTTTATTTTTCTGGAAAGAAATCCGTCGAATTGTTGATGGGAATTTCAATGGAATTTTCGAACATTCAGTAGATTCGTGGTCAGCGGGAAAAAAAAAAATACATCGACACGGATACCTAAAATAATGTTTTGTTTTTAAATTCTAACATTTTTTTTCAGCGCTTTGGCCAAAAATAAGTTCGCGCACTAAAATCGCTGTAATTTTTCTTCCCCTGTGAGTTGGCACTTCACTCTGCGAGCTCGTTCTTTTCTTAACCGCAATCAGGCTTTGAATCGTCCCATGTTTTATTGAGCTATGACATTGTTTTATTTATTTTTTACAACCTTAAAGTCGGACCATCGATTTTCACAAATTTTTACACACACACTTTTCAACAATTTTTTAAATTGAAATTCCGAGGACAAGGAAGCTTATTCCAAGCTATAATAACATGATCAATTATGTAGTGATTAGCTATTAAATGCGAAATTTATAAATAATACGTGTTTCGTCGTACAATATATATATATATGTATATATATATATAAACTACGCTATACAAAAATTACAAAAAAAAAGTTATAAAAAATATCGAGAATACAAAATATACACATTAAATTAAATAACGACTTCTGCAATCAGTACGAAAATAAAAATTTCAATACTCATTCGATCCTTCATCGATAATCTTACAAAATTCACATTTATCGAAGCAACAAAGAGAACACGATGGCTAAAGAGAAACTAAAAAATAAAAAATCAGCTACCAATCGACTCAAACTCAATCATATGCATCGATCGGATAGATATTTGAAAAAAAATTTTGAAAGTTAAGTAAACGCCTTTTAGCCATCGGGAATTTTGTCATTTTTCTCATTTCCTAAATCAAATTCGGCACTCGCGCACTTTTCATCGGTAATTTCTGACCTCGAGATCCGATTGACATCGGCCTCGATGACGCACATAATTTCCGTATTTTTCTCAATATCGTCGATGCTCGTTTCCGGCATTGCCAAATTAACGAGAGACTCGCAACTTTTCGTCCCGATCTCAGCGGGCAAATTCTCGACAATTTTCGACGTTACGTTAAATCTTTGGCTCGCATTATTTTCGCATCGGTCTTTCGTCAATCGGCCATCAGGCTCATCGTCTCGTCGAGATTCGCTGCTCCTCGAGCTTGTATCTCGACTGAAAAATCCATCGTACTCGTTTCTCTCGCTGGCGTTCGATCTCGATGGACTCGATGATTCGGGCTCCCGATGAATATCGGGACTCGCCGTGATCGATGAGCCGCCATCATCGTTAGAAATTATTCTCGTTCCTTGCCTCGATGTTAATTGTCCAGCAGCTGTGGCATTGTCGGTTGCGCGACGCAGCAAGCTCGTTCTCGGAGTTTTTGAATTTTTAACGATACCGATTTGTTCATGATTTTTCGATCTCAATGATGAGCCACGAATCGATCCGCGATTCTCGGATATAACGCTCAACTGACGATTCTTATCGATCGTTCCAACTGTACTTGGGAACATAGAACGACATATGAAGCTCTGCAGAGCTGCCCTAAAGTCCTTGAGATGATAAGCGTAAAGCAATGGATTACCAACGGAATTCAAGTGCGACAGTATTATGCAAGAGTCGAGAAACGTTTCGTTGACCTGACAATCCGGACAAAATGCTTTTATGCAATTTATCGTGTACAAGGGAAACCAGCAGACGATAAAAAATGCCACGATTCTCGAGAGATTCTGGGTTGCTTTGACGTCCCTTTTTTGCGCTGCACCCAGCAAACGCAGCATCGTACCGGTCGTCTGATTATCGATACGACGACCCGGATTCATCGTCACTATCTGTCGCAACTGAAAGAAATGTTTTTTTTTTGTTTTTTTGTTTTTTTTAAATTTTTGCCTCTGCATAATTTGATTACTATCGCCGCGCCAATCCTGACCTGCTTAACGACGACCCTGTATATGTGAGCGTAGAACGCCGCTATGAGGAGAGCTGGAAATATAATTGTCGCGAAGTAAAGGAAGACGAGATAATCGTAGTCCATCACCTCGACGAATATGCACTTCTCGTCTGACTTTTTGCCGGCGTTCCATCCCAGCAGGGGTAGAAACCCAACGAGTGTACCCGCTATCCAGCATACGCATATTATCCCTTGAACAGATGCAACATATATATATATAGTATATATATATTAGACTGTTTCAAAATAAATCGATAATTTTTTTTTTTGCTTTACACAATCTTAAACTATACTTGGACATAAAAAAATAATCCTCGCGAAAGGAGGGGCCGGTCCTTCAAGATTCAGAGGTATCTCATCGGACTTTTGTCTTTTTTTATTTCATTAAAGACTAATTCTTTTACAAACCGAACACCATTCTGACTGACACATTTTTTATTTGGCTGAAACTTTTTTTACGGGTTCTATGTCGAAAAAAAAAGATACGCGTTCGAGGATTTTTTTTTTTTTTTTAATAGAGGGGGTTGAAAGTTTGAGATTTTCGTGATTTGTGCCTTGGAGACTCATTTTCAAAAATTCATGACTCCGATTATTTTTAAGCTAGAGAAAACTTTTTTTTTTTTTCATTTTGAAGATAAAAGAGTGAATTTTGAGAAAAAAATATTTTCAAAAAAATTTATAAAAAATTTCATATTGTTATAAACAATTGAAATGTTTAAATCAATTTTTTAACCATGGCCCCCAAATTTTAACGATTTTTTTAATACAACCATCGTATTCTACGTCAAATTTTCCATAAAAAACGTATTTTTTATTAATGGAGAAATTATGTTTACCGGTAGAGATAAATTAATTTATCTAGCGCGGCACGTCGTATCGGCGGGCGGGTACCTTTGCACGCCTGTTTTTCTAACCCCACATCGTTTTTCTCAATAACATTAATGATTATTCAACTCTTAGTCTACTTTGTCAATCGAGTCCAAATTATTATTATTAGCAAACAGGACTTTATGATTAATTGAACAAAATAAAAACACGTTAGCAAATGAAAAAAACAATTAATTACGATTTTTATAAAAATTTTCTTAAAAACGTTATTTATCAGTAGTTAATAATCTCCTACTTAATTGTAGGAGAAAGTACAAAGTAGGAAGTACCTTAAAAGGAAAGTAGGAGATTATTAATATTGATTTTTGTATTTTTTTTTTTGTTTTTTTTGCATTTATCGACCGATAATTGTTGTTGCGATCATCAAGATCGTTTTTTCTAGTATATTCAGTATTTATACATGTTTGGAATATATTCATTATTTTAGGACTAGAAAAACGTTTGTTCCATCCATGCAAATTAATTATTCACGTATTAACGAAATAAAAATGACAAAAGTCCGATGAGACACCTCTAAATCTTGAAGGACCGGCCCTTCCTTTCGCGAGGATTATTTTTTGATGTCCAAGTATAGTTTAAGATTGTGTAAAGCAAAAAAAAAATTATCGATTTATTTTGAAACAGTCTAATATATATACAATATATATACAATATATATATATAGATATAGCCGATGATCATTTTACAAAATTCGACAATGGGCCTCGTATCTTTTTTTTCCTCCTCTAAATAATCAATGTGTTAATATTAAGGCGGCCCATTAGTGACAAAAGTAGTCAAAAATCGTGACGTGAAAAAAAAAAATCATAAAACCCATCATAATATTTTCTAAATACTCTGTCTAAATAAAATGTATGAATTTCGATGACGTTTCCCGTGATATTTTATCCATAATTTATTATAAATAATATTATAAATAAAGTCTCAACTGACAAAAGTATTTAACGCTGTCGGGGAGCGATCGAGTCAAAAAACGATAGCTGATATTCATATGCTTCCTCGCGCGCAGAATGACAGACATATTGTATCCGAGATTTGCGCACACGATGACTTTCGCAATTAAATTTCTCCGCAAAATCCCTGGCAAGACACAATTTTTTAAATACCATTGGAAAGTTCACGATTTCATCTTTCAATACTCAAAATTTGAATAAGATCTCTCGTCTTTGTCAAAAGGTATCATGTCACTTCCGGTTGAAAATGGAATCAACTGTCGCAAGACCAATGTTAAAATAGGTAATTTTAAATTACTCGTTCGTAATAATTTGACCGGCAACATACCCTGAAATTTTGAGAGAGTGTTCATTGCATCTTAGCTAACACTCTCCCGAAGTTTCATTCGTATCACCGGTTTTTTAATTCACTGGTGAGCCACCTTAATATATTAAAATAATATACAAGTATATGAATGATGAGTTTTTTTTAAATCGAATAATTGATATCCATCGAAATGTCAAGGAAACAAATTTCCAAACGTGGAACGTGTTAAAGTAAATTTGCTGAACAACGACGATTGTCAATCGTGTCCATACATGTCCTCGCTCGCCCCATGCTGTCTCATCGTACTCTCGACATCTCGTGTTTCGCTGTAACGATGTTTTTATTTTTTTCAATTTTTTTTTATTACCCTCGCGCGCATCGCTTTAATTAAAAAGTCCGAGAGGCGTTAATCAACACAACTGACAGTATGATAATTTCCAGCACCGCATAGTCAGATTCACCATCGAAAGGACACAAGCATCGCTCTTATTTCGCATAGTGGAAAGTATATCTTCATTCTCGCATTGGCTTCGGCTTTTTTCTCCCCCTTTTTCGAAATTTCTGGCCTTTCTTTTATTGCGAAAACGTGCGATGTCAGGAAAGCGAGCTGAGAGCTTCGTATTATCGTCGAGGATATATATATATATATATATATTCAGTGTATCGATCAGTACGATGATAACAAATTTACTACCCTCTAACGTGGGTTTTACGGGTATATAAGCTTTTGATCACTCAAACGATATCATCGAAGGGGTCTCACTGGCTAGCCCTTAATGAGAACGATCAATCGAAATTGCATGATGTAGCTAAGATACAGGTTTATATATTTATTTGTCTAATTAAGAATAAAGGACATCCTGATTCGGATCCTTAAAAATTATGACCCAGTAGGGTGATCAAGAAAAACGAACTTTGGAGAATTTTTTTTTTTTCAATCTTAAATATACCTCCGTACAGAATTTTCGAATTCAGAAAAGATTAGAAGATGACGTTTACGAATTTTTTTTATTTTAGGCGAAACTTCATTGAAAATGCATATATTTTTACACGAAAAAATGACTGAATTTAATTGAATGAAAATATTTCGTTACGATTTATCGAAAAAAAAAAATTATAATAAATTCGCTCGCTTGAATAACGGGGAAAACACCTGGAGGATTATACATGATTCAGAGCTGGGCAAAGTACCTGAAAGTACTTGAAGTACAACGTACTTGAAAGTATAAAGTACTTGAAGTACCAGGTACTGTAAGTACTAAATAATTTATTAAGAATTAAAATTTAGTACTTGAAGTATTAAATATTTGAAGTACTTGAAATACGTCAACGATTAAGTATCAAATATTTTTAAAGTTTTCAGGTATACATCTCGTAAGTTCCAGTACTAATATTTGATTTCTTACATACTCATTAAACTCATTATGATTTTGATTCGAGTACGCTTTGTATCGAAAAATATTTTCACATTGTGCAGTTCACTCAGATCAGGCAGATTGTAACAGAAATATCAAAATGAAGAATTAGAAATAATTTTTAAAAATAGCATCGACGATTGTAATTAGGATTTATTTAGCTTCAGGTTTGAAAAAGAAAAAATCAAGAGAAAAAATACAGGTATTGTTAAAAATAGAGTTATGCATTGACAATGACATCGACTTCCTCAATTATATATTTAAAGGGCGTTAAACATGCAGCCATTAGCGAGACGTATTCAAAAGACTTCGTACTTGGTACTTGAAAAAGTACTCGAAGTACAGGAAAGTACTTGAAAAATTTAATTACAATTACTTAAAGTGCAGGTAGAGTACTTGGAAATTTAAGTACAATACTTGAGATACTTTTAAAGTACTTTCTGTACTTCCAGTACATCGAAAGTACCGGGTACTCGAAGTACTGCCCGGCGCTGATATAGATCGTTCTTATTTCACGTTCGATCATAGTACTCTCTGTAACACTGACGAAGCCTTTTATTTCACTCGGTCGTTTCCCTTCTTCGCATATCTCTTTCTCTTCCATACCATGATCATCGAACCTCGAACCCTCGCTCCAATATTCCCACAGGAAATCACGAAAGGTAAGATGATCGTTTCAACTTCAACACGTATGCAATAAGACGCTTTTTTCGTTTCTTCGGATTCCCCTTTTATGCGAAACTAAATGACTCTCGTCCATTTCACTCAATGTCATCATATAATGTTTCATTCCGCCTTTTTTTCTCTCTCTCGTCTCTTCTCTTTGAACCATCGACCAGAAAACAGGGGTGTTATCCATTTTACATTGTTGAAAATTTATCGACTCCCAACCGAGTAAGGGGGCTGCTGTGCGTTCGAGGTTTGACGTGAAATTATTGCACCCCGAGTAAAAAAGAACGAGTCCGGACTTCTGGACGGAATTATTCACTCTTGAGTGAAATTACTGGGTTGTGATTGATCTATGTTTGTTGAAGACCAGAGGGTCGTATTGCTTTTGACACTGAAATTGAGAGTCGTTGCTTTTTTTTTTTTTTTTAATTCCGGGCACGTAAAAGTTAAGGATAATGAATAGACGCAATGGTGTATCAGGATCTCCCGAAGAGTGTACGAATTTTTGGGGAAAGGATATTTAAATTCCATAATCGTAGTATCGACACACATCATTCTAGCTTGTTTGTGAAGATTATTATATTCTTATTAGAGTTAATTAAAAAATATTACAATAATTTTGAGAGTGCATAGTTTTTTTTTTAAACAAAAGTTCTCAAAAACGTCGTATTCTCTACCTATAAAAGTACCTCGAAAATATCCAACAAAAATCTAAACTGTTTTACGAACTTGTTTATTTTTTTTTTTTTTTTTTCGTTAATGCTTTACAATTCTCACAATATTGCTGCAGTCTAATAAATAAAGATGGTTCCTTTCAAGTTTCCTGAAAACCTTATTTTCTTTCTCTCGTGCTATGCGTGTGTGTCATCGGCAATTGAAAAAAAAAAAAAAAAAACGAAAAGAATTAGCGACTAGGAAAAAAAAAAAGTTATCTCAAAGTCTCGGGTGAAAGCTTGGGACGATCGATAATAGAGGAAAGCCCGAGAGCGAATTAATTAATGACTTCGAACGTTTATGTCCAGCAAGAAAACGCACGCGCAACTTATTATATCCTTTTTTTTTTTTAATAGTACTGAGTTATTGTAGCGAGGGTGGAACAGACGTGGCGAGAGGTGAGCCATGTAATAACGAGGATCGTTATGGAAATGAGAACTGGAGCAAGTATGAAACAATTAGCAGGTGTAAATGGCGAATAAAAAAAAAATATATATACGAGAATTCTTATAATTGACACATGTACAGATAAGTAGGCCTTGCTTATTCACGCATACAGAAATACATAAAATATGATAGACTTTTGTTCACTATTTTCCTGGTTTTTTGAAATTTTAATATCGAATTATAGGGCTGCCGGAAAAAATTTGACGTGATTCGTAATCAGCGGAAAATTTCCGATCGCCTAGAGCCTGAAAATATGGTGAAAGATGAAAAAAAAAATTCTCAATTTTCGTGCCTATTTTTTTCTAAAACCTTTGAAAATACCGAAATTTCAAATCCCCCATAACTCTGCTCCGGATTGACGCATCAGGGCGTATCGGGGCCGTTTAAAAAATTCTAGGAGTCGACTCAGAGAATGCCATCCGATTCGTACCGTGATCTCAATATTTTGTACCCCAAAGAGCACTTTGAGAATCGGCGAATTTGAGCCCAAAGTGATGTAATGGAAAAATTGACAAAAATCGATGGTCCGACTTTGAAAATTTGTAAAAAATCGAAAAAAAATCTTATCTCGATGAACCGAGCGGCGTTTTGAAGCCTAAACGATACCGAAGAGAATCGCACACAAATCGCAGTCCCAACTCTACCGGGAAGAAAATTTACAGCGGTTTTAGTGAAGCCATTAATTTTTTGCAAAGAATCAAAAAAATCTTGGATTTTTGAAATTTCATTCCGGACCCCCAGATCGATGTATTTTTTTACGCTGATCACGAATCCGTTAGGCATTTTCCTCGAAACTCAAAAATTCCATTTCAAAACGTCAAAAAGATGTTTTTTTTTCCCCGAAAATGAAATAACAATTAACATCGGACAAAATTTCATTAAAATTCATATAGTTCATATGAATTTCGAACGAATCATACTATTTGTCCGATAATATCGATAAATAAAAAAATCAAATTAATAAATTAGCGGCAAGATCTTTAAATATAGACAAATATACATTGATCAGTAAAACTGGACGAGACAATAAATTTAATTTATTAGCAATAAAAATAATTATGAAATTAAATCAATTAATAATTTTTTGTTTGAAAAGGAGACATTTTTATCTTCACGTGCCTGAAATATCCTACCGAGAGGCTGGAGGGGATGATTTCAAAATGGGATAAGGGAGAAAGAAAGAAAAAAACGTAGACATTTGAAATAGCGAGCATGAAGACAGGGAAGATACGTGAATTCTATGAGCCTTGTTGCTTTCCCAAATAAATATGTACTGTACCTTCCGTATTTTACCTACGAGAATTTTTTTTTTCCTCGTTGAAACGTGCCGAGGATACGATAAGGGATGACGCAAATGGCGAAAGAAAAGAAAAAAAAAAAAAAAAATAGAGTCAGACGTATTACGTACGTATGTTCGCGCAGAGAGGGTGTTTTTGCTCGTGGAAAACCGAGGAAAATAGTCACAACAGCGGTGCTAACATCCTCAATCATTCGCGAACCTTTTTTCTCATCATGGCCAAATAGCCACTGTACGATAGAGGGATAAAACGTGTTCCGAGCGGTTATCAGGCTTTTATATGAGAATCATATGTGTACGCAATATAAATATTTATGAAAATATGCGAAGGAAAAAAAAAATTGCAAAATGGCTGAAGTAAAATCGTAAAGTCGTGTTATTTCGGTGGTTGTATGAAAAAAAAAAAAAAAAAAAAATACATATTGTAGATATAACCAGGTGAAATTTTTGACGTTAATCGGAGGAATAAAAACGTAATTTATGTACGGGAGAAAAATTTATTAAGTCAGTACACCGAAGACGAGGGGAAAATATTCGAGTAAAGCTCGCAAAAATGTTAAATTTCACCCCCAAGATTACTCACAACCCTTTATTCCATTCACTCCCTCAATAATCATCGCAAAAACTGTTCATCATCATTGTTTTTTGGCAAAAATGTTTATGCTCAATCAAAAATGATCATTTTCACCCCTAAGATTACTCACGGACCTTTGTTCCATTTACCCTCTCAATAATCATAGGAAAGACTGTTCATTATCATTATTTTATGAGATCAATGTTTATGCTTGATAAAAAAAATTATTCTCAAGCAAAAATCATCATTTTCACCCCGAAGATTACTCACGGGCCTTCATTCCATTTACCCTCGCAATAATCATCGCAAAAACTGTTCATTGTCATCTTTTATGGCGGCAATGTTTATGCTTAATCAAAAAAATTGTTCCCAAGCAAAAATCATCATTTTCACCCCTAAGATTACTCACGACCCTCTATTCCATTCACCCTCTCAATGATCATCGTAAAAACTGTTAATTATCATTATTTTATGGGATCAATGTTTATGCTTAATCAAAAAAATTATTCCCAAGCAAAAATCTTCATTTTTACCCCTAAGATTACTCACAGCCCTCTATTCCATTCACCCTCTCAATAATCGTCGCAAAAACTGTTTATCATCGTTGTTTTATAGTAAAAATGTTTATGCTGAATCAAAAATCATCATTTCTACCCCTAAGATTACTCACAGCCCTCTATTCCATTCACCCTCTCAATAATCGTCGAAAAACTGTTTATCATGATTGTTTTATGATAGATATGTTTATGTTCAATCGAAAATCATAATTTTCACCCCTAAGATTACTCACGGTCCTTTATTCCATTCACCCTCTCAATAATCGTCCCAAAAACTGTTTATCATCATTGTTTTATGGTAAAAATGTTTATGCTGAATCAAAAATCATCATTTCTACCCCTAAGATTACCTACAGCCCTTTATTCTATTCACCCTCTCAATAATCATAGCAAAGACTGTTCATTATCATTGTTTTATGGGATCAATGTTTATGCTTAATCAAAAAAAAAAAAATTATTCTCAAACAAAAATCATCATTTTCACCCCTGACTGAGATCACTCACAGGCCCTTAATTCCATTCACCCTCTCGATAATCATCGCAAAAACTGGTTATTATCATTGTTTAATGGTAAAAATGTTTATGCTCAATCAAAAATCATCATTTCCACCCCTAAGATTACTCACAGCCCTTTATTCTGTTCACCCTCTCAATAATCATAGCACAGACGGTTCATTATCATTATTTCACCCAAAATGTATATGCTTAATCAAAAAAATTATTCTCAAACAAAAAAACATAATTTTCACCCCTAAGATTACTCACAGCCCTTTATTCCATTCACACTCCCTCAATAATAATCGCAAAAACTGTTTATTATAATTATTTTATGGTAAAAAATAACACTCATGATATACAATATGCCAATGATAGCAACGTTTGTGGTAGTAGAAAAAAAAAAAAATGCTCACCTATGGCTGTTTTTGTGCGTACATTACGGGAATATCCCATCGGATGTAATATGGCCCAGTAACGATCGATCGATACGGCAACGAGGCAAAATATGCTGATTGTACAGAGTACGACGAGTACGGAAACGGTGAATAGACAAGCATAGAGATTCGTTGGTAGGCCTATGCTGGCCAGTATGGCGAACGGTATCGCGAAAAGACCGACCAAAAGATCGGCGGTTGCCAGTGATATTATGTAGTAGTTCGTCCGACGTCGTAATTTACGATCTCTGCTGAAGACAGTGATGACAAGACCGTTGCCAATAACCGCGCAAACGGCAACGATAACTTCGCAAAATGCGTACGGCAAGTTGAGCTCGTCTCTCGTCGTACGCGACGACGAATCGTTTCTCGGTAGCGAATCGACTCTACCGGAAATCGTGTAATTGAGGTAATTGGGGAAATCGGTGCTCGACAGTTCCATCTCGAGATGGTCGATCGAACGACATCAAGCATCCTCAAAAATTCACTCCTTTTATCTCGTCATTTTTCGTTTTTTTCCTATGTTTTTTTTTTTTTTTTTTCACGTTAATTTTATTCAATTTATATACTTTTATTATTTTTATTTTACTCTTAACGATCACGATCCTTTTTCCAATTTTTTGTTTGTTTATTAAACTTCTTTTATCTCCCGTTTTTCAGTCAAGATTTTTCCAGTAGCTTTATATTTATATATATATATGTATATATATATATTTTTTAATACTTCCTTCGGGAGCGTTTGTTGAAAATTAAAGATACGTATAACTTTTCTTTTACATCTTCTTTAATACTTCTTGGAAATGTTTTTTTTTTTTTTTCAAAATTGAAGATATGCAAATTTTTTCTTCCTCGTATTCCTTCGTGTTTCGTACGAATCTTGCAGATTTTTTCGGACTATTTCTTCTTTTCATGAATTCTAAACAGACTCGAAATCGTTACGTACCAAAATCGTGCCTAGGGAGTTTTTTTTTTTTTTGTCAAATTCACTTCACCGGCTGCTCGTACGAAATATTTTTGTGTAAAAATCGTAAAACACTTCAACGAGTCCCAGAGAGTAAATTAACAGTTGAACCTTATTTCTTCTCGACATTTGTCGTCCTTTGTTGGCTTCCTTTTTATTTTTTAAAATTATTATTATTATTATACTTCAAGCATTCGTGCTTCGAGTCATGGTCTCAGAGACGTTTCATCATATATGGTATAATTTTAGAGTGTCTCAAAGCACTTTTTTTTTTTGAAATAATAATAATAACAATCTTGCCAGCAACAATAATATTATTATTCAGCCAGAAAATCAATGTCCCAATGTCAGTTGATTTTGTTGCTGTCCCAGAGGCCACCAAATGAAGCAAACTCCCAAGAGCTTTTATAATAATAATAATAATAATAATTATTATATGGCTTGGTCACAGGATTCTTGGATATTCAAATTCATCGATGGCCGATATCGCGTCAATGACATTTTTCCAATAACGCTTTTCATTTCCCTCTTTGCGTCATTTCTTCGAAACGAAATTTTTATCGATTTCTCATTTTTCGCTTGCAATGTTCATCCCAGTTTTGAAAATAAATTTCGAATTTTTATTAATAAATTGCTGCCCGGGGATACTCTCGTTGAATGAAAATACCGGATCGAAGGACTTTTTGAAAAAAAAAGCCCTCTCCCTCGATCTTTATTCAGCATCGATGCCACGATCTAATACGATTTTTTCGAAAAAAAAAAAAAATCTCTCAAATTCTCAACGAAGTTTCTTTTTCAATAATTTCGGTGAATTTTTTTTTTTAATGTCTCCTATTATCTTCGGTAGGATATTCGATGATATTCAGGAGAAGAGACTCGGCTATTTGTGAAGAAAATAAATCTGAGCCTCGAGAAGGTATTTGCAGATAAAGAGTCTTTCTGACCGATTCCTTCATTTAGAATTTAAATTCTCGTTACTCATTTTTTCCCGATAAAAGGAGACCACTCGAAGAGCCACCGGATCCTCGCCTCTGTTTGCCCTTTGGCCTCGGAAAAGTACGTGCTCGTTGATTTTTCTTTTTTTTTTTTTTTTTCTTTCTTCTTCGTTATACCGATCAACAGTTCGATCGTTGAAATCTGCGACTCTGATTCTTTCGGTATACACGCAGGAATCGGTGAAATCGTGGCAAACAAAATCTTTGATACTCTCTCTCTCTCTCTCTCTCTCTCTCTCGTTTCGAGCAAAGTCTCGGTCAAGCTAAATTTCCGATTAATTCTGCCATAAGACGGCCATTTTTAATCGGCAATTCTTCCGTTCGTTTCGAAGCTTTAGCGAATGAATTCGAGCTGATTGTTGATCTGTGCGAACGAGGAAAATGAACGGTCGTTAAATTTCGCAAATTACGAATTTACAATGGAATTTAATTATCGAAAATAGATGCACTGATGGGAATCGAATGAAGAAGAATATTCTTCCTAGCCTGAGTAGCTAAAGAAGCTGTCGAGATAAAAGTGCCGGAGGAAAATAAAAATTTTCACAAGTTTCGAATTAATATTTCAATAATTTCGTTGTTTAATAATTCATTTTTTGAACGTTAAAAAAAATTGGACTCTCATGTTGAAGGAAGAAAAAAAAAATTATTTTGCCTAACCGGGAGATCGGGAAAATCATCTTTGGGAAACAAACTCCCCCGAGTGGATCACGTATCGTCGCGATGATGGACAGACAGGACAGACGGATAGACAGACAGATAATTAGCTCGAAAAAGCTACGACAGTTAATTTAAAAATATCGGAAATCTGTCGAGTTTCGTGTATCCATTTCTCTCGTCCTTATCTCGCGATGTACGTAATATTCAAATCATTTTAGTCACGTGCTTCAACTTTTATTCATTTTTTTTTCTCATCGATGTCTCTTTGAGCTTTTTTTTTTAACAAAAAAAAAAAAAAATTATTCCCGATTGTCCGGGAATCAAATAACGAAATATCGCGATCTCGTTTCTTCGTCACTGCGTCGATTTGATCAGGGAAATTGAATTCTCGTTTTACAATTACATTCGAAACCCCTTCGTCCTTTTTTTTTTTCACTAATTTTGTACTTTTTTTTTCTCTCACGAAACGATCAATTCTTTCGATTGAACAATACGCGTATCTCTCGCGTCATAATTGACGATTGAGCGTGAAACTCTCGTTAACGCGACGCGGCTGCCGCAGTTGAAAAAGATTTTCAATTATACCGAATGAATTTGCCGGATTTTATTCGATCGCGCGACAGTCGTTCGAACTCGTCAATGTGCATCGCGTCCTTCTCTCATTTTACTTTTTATGGAAAAAAAAAAGAAACTTTGATCGTAAACTTTACGACTTTTACTTCTAATTTTTTTTTTTCCCACCCTCGCGTCCTTTTAGGGTTAGTTAATTTTTCTACTTAATCTGATAATTCAAGTTTCGGGAAAAAAAAAAACGGGATGAAATTTAGCAACAGGGGAGATGAGATAATAAAAATAATAAAAAAAAAAAAAAAAAAAAGTTTCCTACTACGTCGGAAGTTCTGTTTGCGTCATTCGGTACGTGACCAAAGCCAACGCAGTCTCATCTTTTTCCTCATGTATACCAGCTCATTTTTTTTTTTTTTTTTCTTTCTCTTATCGTCTTCTCGTACGTTCTAATATCGAAGTTTTTCACACTCCGAGTGAAAGTATTAGCGCGTCTTTGTCGTTATAACTCGTGATAAAATGAATAAAAAATTGTATATGTGTGTGTGTGTGTGTGTGTGAGTGTGTGTGGGATAAAAAAACGAGAAAAGGTGAGCAAAAGTAGCCACGGGGATTATTGGCTATTGAAGAAAGTGAAAACAACTTGGCAATTCTTCAAAAGTTGGAAAAAAAAAAAAAAAAAAAATATATGAGATCCAACGAAATTGAGAAGTTTGAGAGTGGCCGAGAAAGACTTCGGGGTGGCTCGGCTGTGAAAATGAATTTAGCGGGAAGCTCCATCGACTTTTCTGTACTTTCAATTTATTTATG
Source organism: Rhorus exstirpatorius (assembly GCA_963564615.1). Lineage (NCBI taxonomy): Eukaryota > Metazoa > Arthropoda > Insecta > Hymenoptera > Ichneumonidae > Rhorus > Rhorus exstirpatorius. Next base: position 41,737,214 of record OY751316.1, on the reverse strand, counting down.
GATTTTTTTTTTTTTTCACATGAAATTCGATACAAACTTTGAAAAAATAATTCTTCATCACGCGCACGGATTTCTTCGTTTTTTTTTTTTATATATTTTTCTTTCATCGATACACAATTAACGCCGTATTGAGTTAAATTTTTTTATGAACTTTATTACGATTATTAATTTTTTTTTTTTTTTCGCTCGAGTTAAATTGAATGAGAAAAATTTGCCAAGGTCTCAAAACTTCATAGCTGTGCAGGTCGTTATTGTTTCAAATAAAGCAAAGATAAAGTTAAATTATATTCGTTACATTTCGTAATTTTATTATTATTTTTTTTAAGAGTATTAATCTCGAAATAAATTTTATAAAATTCTCAAAAATTTCATAGCTTTTACTATCATTATTATTATTATTATTATTATTATTATTATTATTATTACTCACGCTCCAAGGGCCTCGAGATTTATGTATCCAATGATTTATGTGTCACTCTTGAATCCGATGCTTTGGCGGACTTGCGCAATATCCCCGATCTTGAGTAATTTTCATCGCTATAATTACGATACCCCGAACCCCTTGAGATAACTCAAAAGTCTCATTTTATCGATATATCGAAAAACGTTCAGTCACGGGCGCGCTCTCGTTGTCAAAAACAATCGAAAGAATTTTTATGCAATTTTCGAGCTGAGGAATAATTGAAAAAAAAAAAGAAAATGATTTTTTTCAAATTATCGATCGATCGAGCGTGTTAAAATTTCACAGGCAAAATTTAGCTTTAAAAAAAAACTATGAAAAAAAAGTCAATAAATAACACAGCCATTCGCTTCATAAAAATTCACATCGTGCGACACGTTTTTCTTCAATTTTTCATCAAACCTATAAAGAACGTTGAATAATTAAATGCTGATCAGTCAATTATTTAGCAACTCGACCAATTAAAGAATTTAAAAAATCGTCGATTCGTTAAATTAAAAAAAAAGGTACACCAAACCGTTGGCCAAAAACTTGTCAAACAGATCGTTTTTTTTTTTTAAGAAACTCTACTTCTGGTCTTCCACTTGGGGGGGGGGGGGGGGGGGGGAGAAAAAAATCATAATTTTTTCAAATTACTATATCGATGGACCGTTCTTCTGTCACAGACACACAGCAGTGTCCATGTGTCCTTTTAATTAAAAAAAAAAATTATTACGACAAAAGATTCACCACAAAACACGTGATTGGGTCATTTATTTTTTTTAGCTAGTTCATAAACTCAAATAGAAAAAGGGGAAATGAAAAAAAAAAATCGATACGTCAAAATAACAGTGGTCGATGTTTTATTTAATTTTTTTCGTAAGCTTAAAAAAAAAAAAAGAGTACTTGACGATTAAAAAATAGAATGAAAAAACGTCACCGAGAACAGTTATGATTTTTCATCGTTAATTGATTCATGTGGAAATTACAAAAAAAAAAATTCCAAATCGACAGAATTGAGAAATTTGAAAATTGAAAAAAAAAAAATTTATATATATGAATTTTCACGTACGACGCTCGATGTCCCAGTGGGGAAAAAGAAAGGGAATTTATTTTGCATAAAGTGTCAGAGATATGGAGAACGAAGCGCGTCCGACTCTTTAAACCCGTGTCACTAAACTGACTGTTACTACTGACAGACGAAAAGCACGAGAGGCTCGCGCGAGCGCGTGTTCTACCCGCAGATATATATATATATATATATATATATATGCGTGCAGTAGTCACGGCTGTTGTCGCGGTTGCAGAGGCGTTCTAGACGAGATTCTGTATGTATAGTAAATTAAGCACAGGATCATTTGTAAGGGGTTGCCGCAAAAAAAAAAAAAAAAAAAAAAAAAGATCGTCCATTGAAGAGGAAAAAAAAAAAATTTTATCATCTTATTATGAATATCCTGTACGATTATTGTTCGATTGAGAAAAAGCTATTGATAATAATCGATGATTTTTCTTGAATTAAAAAAAAAAAACAAAATTTCAATCAATAAGTTTGAACGAATAAGCAATTATAAATAATTTTTCATTAAAATTTATTTTTTTTTAAATTTACTTTTAATATTATTATTTCAATATTATCAATATTTATTTGATACTTACCAATATCTTATATTGCATATTTTTATTATTCATTGATTTTCTTTAATGGGACGATGAGTAATTTTTTTAAAATCATTATTCTTGATTATTCGACGAATTTGATTATTTTTGTGATATTGCAATAACGAGGTCGTCATTGATTAATGAATAAACAATGACACAAGTGATTAGTTCTAAAAAATTGTTGATAAAAAAATGAATATACGTTCAATATTATTATCTTGATATTATTAACATGTCTTTATGGTATTTATTAGTATCATTTATGTGTGCGTGTTTTTTTAAATTACTCATTCATTTTGGCAATTGGATGATAATTATTTTTAATTATACTCAGTTATTGGACGAATATTGTTATTATTATTATATGCCAATGACCATGTCATTAGCGATTAATAAGTAATCAGTAAATAAAAAAAAATCACGAAAGTAATTATTTGTAAAAGAATTTTCCATTTAAAAAAATGAATCTACTTTTAAAATTATTATATTTATTAATAGCATCAATTATGTTTTTTTTTTTTTTAAATTGCTTATTGATTTTAGTGATTGGATGATAATTATTTTTTTATTATGCTCAATCATCGGACGAGTATTATTATTTTTGTATCACAATAATCATGTTGTTATTGATTTAATTTTTTTTTTTTTTCTCGAACTGTCCTCATCCCTCGTAATGGTCTTGCCATTGACTGGGCGAGGTGGTCAATTACTCCGAAGCTCGTACGACTCATTATCCGTCGTATGCTTCACAATGGTCTTCACTCTCGTGGACTGTCTATACATATATGTGTACAATCGCGTGATGTATCTTGTTCTCCCTGCTCGTCTCCTACTAATCACTAATTAACTTTCACCCTTTTTCTTTCCTCTTCTTCTTCTTCCTCGGACATGTCAAAACCATGCAAAGACGACTTTTAGTTCTTGGCTCCATTGAAAATTGATTTTTTCTTTTATCCTACCGATATGAAAATTTATAATTCCCAATTCGATTTCAAGTGAATGAAATGCAATAATTTTCACAAATTACCGATGTCTGTTGATCCGATAATAATAAGTACGATCGAAGTAGGACTGAATATGACTAAATCAGCTTTAATTTTATTTTATATGAGGCATTCCACGTGAAGTGGACCATCTCCAGATCTCGTCACCTCTGATCTCGTTCTTCTTTTAGGATTTTTTTATCCTGTATGAAAGTACCTTCACTGATTTATTTCAAATTTTTTTGGCGCCCCCCGTTCCGGAGTTTTCAATTTTCGAAATTTTGTGATTTTTTATATCCGCGAATTTTGAATCGATGATATCTCGCGACAAATATAATCAAGATGGTCAATTGATTCGTCTTGAATGCAATTTAAAAATTTTTATTTTTCCCCGGAAACGTTTTATGGTTACCAAAATTGGACTTAAAAACTGAAAATCAAATTTTCGTCAAATATGTCAGGTCGGAGAAGTTCCAAACATTTTTTTTCGGATTCTACACATTTTTTCACGTTTGAGTTGACTAAAAAATTGATTGGCTAAAAAATAAAAGAAAAAAATAATGATAGACATTGATTTTTTTTTAATTCAAATATTTGTAATTTATTTTCGTTATTCTTTTTTTTTTTTTAATTAATCAAACCCATCTGAGTATCTTTTATTTTAAGAAAGTAAGTAAGTATATCTTTCATTTTTTAGTAAATGTAAATCGAATTCCTCCATCTGGATGAAGGCGTACTCGAACGTGAAAAAATGTGTAGAATCAGAAAAAAAATGTTTCGAACTTCTCCGACCTGGCATACGTGACGAAAATTTGAGTTTTCAGTTTTCACGTCCAATTTTGATAACCAAAACGTTTTCGGCAAAAAAATTTCAAAAAATTGGATTCAAAACGAATTTCGATTGACCATCTTGATTATATTTGTACTCAATCGCAAGACATCATCGATTCAAAATTCGTGGATGTAAAAAATCAAAAAATTTCAAAAATTGAAAACTCCGGAACGGGAGAGAGGGCGAAAAAATTTGAAATAAATCAGTAAAGGTACTTTCATATAGGATAACAAAATCGTAAAAAAAAGAACGAAATCGGAGGTGATGATGTCTGGAGGTGGTCCACTTCACGTGGAATACTTCGTAGATAAAATAATAATAATAATAATAATAATAATAATAATAATAATAATAATAATAATAATAATGATAATGTCATAAATTCAAGAAAAATTATCAAAGTAGTCAACATAAAAAAATGATAACATTTCCTAATCAATTTTTCATAGCTGTAAGGGTAGCAGAATTATTATTATTATTATTATTTAATTTTTTATGAACGACTGAACAATAAGACAACAAAATTCGTCATAATCTAATAAAACTTCAACCACCTTCTCATCGATTGTTCAATACACCATGGCCTATATATTTTTCCCTTTCGAAATTAATGTACCGAAATGTTCGCAGCTACGATACCTTTAATATTTACTCCAAAATGGGGGAAAAAAAAAAAAAAAACGTTATGCACAAGTTTATGGAGCGCGAGTGAAATATTTCGATGTCGAGTTTGACGATCGTGGCTGTTAACGAGATATGAAACAAGATTCATAAAGGTAATTCATTCCGGTCACTTCATTGTACCTAACTGGAAAATAACGGACCATTTGCGATTGCGCATAAAGGCTCTAATTGCGATGTATCTGAGCGATGAATGCATCGCGATTCATTGTCGAAAACCCGAGTGTGCATCGTGTATCGCATACGTATGTGCAATTTGTGATTTTTTTTTTTTTTTTTTTTCAACGAGGCACGATGAAATTGTCAATTCAAACGAACGTTTGAAAAGATAAAAAAAATAAAATATAAATATGATTGAGGAATCGATGAAGAAATCAATCGAGTGAACGTGTAAAAGGAAGAAATGCTGAATTTTCGTATTTTTTTTTCGCCAATATTTTGATTTTTCGTATTTATATGAAAAGCTTCTCGAGCTAAATATACTTTTAAAATATATTCATTATTTTTGATGATTTTGTTTTTTTCTCAAAAAAAAAAAAAAACTCGAAATATCGAATATTCTTACAATTAAAATAATTAATAAAATACTAATTATTGTAAGATAATTGTATTTAAAATATTAAGAATTATTCGTCAAAGAAATTCTTTCAGTTTTTACGATTTTGCGAAAATTGTCAAGTTCCACCCAAAATTCAAGTACAACGAAAAATGGAAACAAAATTTTATTAAATTTTTCTCGTTTTCTCTTTAGACATTTTTTTTCTCCCAACACGGATAACTTTTTTCAATCTCGTAAAGACGTCTCACTTCTTCCGATTCCAATTTAATGAATTGAGGAACGTGCGTGCGAATGAGTAAGAAAAAAAAAAATAAAAATAAAATAAAATAAAGAAGACTGAGGAAGGGTCGTTTGTTCAACTTGTCGCCAAAGTCATAAATCCAAGTGACGACACACAAGGAGGAGCTATTTCGGTACCAAGCATGCGCATAAAAAAAAAAAAAAAAAAAAAAAAAAAAGAATCTCGCAGACCCGGAAGGCCAAGGTACACGTGAAACCATATCGGAGAAGCTCTGCTAACGAGCCTCATCGTCTATATGACCAGGAGAACCAATTAAAAGGTTCAGATAAATATGCCCACGAGAAACCAGATATCAGTTGCATATATATATAATTTTTTTTTTCCTACTCCCAAACGAGACTTGAGCTTCGTCTCGCTTTTCCTCTTTTTTCCCAACGTTTTTCCATTCTACCCAATTTTAAGAGCTTATCCTTCAAATTGCTCCAAAATAAAAAAAAAAAAAAAAAAAAAAGTTCAACACTAAAAAAAAAAAAACATTGCTTCCCAGATTATTCCTTTTTGTGAATATTTTTTTTTTTTTTCTTTTATCAAACAAATCGGATCACAAATACCCTCCCCCCTGGCTTTATTTTTCAAATTAACAAGCCTGTCAATTATTGAAGAAAATAAATCAGAGCCGAGCAAAGTCCGGAAAGTACTTCAAGTACAAAGTACAAAGTACTCTAAGTATTTGAAGTACTCGTGTATTACAAGTACCAAGTACCGTAAATACTTGAAGTACCGAGTAATCGAAGTACCGAGTACTTGAAGTAAAAGTACTTGAAGTACCCAAGGTGACAGGTACTTGAAGTATTGAGTACTTGAGGTACCAAGTACTTGAAGTAAAAGTACCGAAAGTACTTAATACGGCATTACTTGAAGTACCGAGTACTTGAAGTACGTCAAAAATCAAATATCAAATACTTTTCAAGATTTCACGTGCATCTCGTAAGTTCTAGTATTTATTTTTGATTTGTTAAACTCATTTGATTTTGATTCGAGTACTTTTTGTATCAACACACATTTTCACATTGCGCGATTCACTCAGGCTAGGCAGATTTGAACCGAAATATTCAAACGAAGAATTATAAATCAAAGTCAATGCTCAATCTCTCATGGCACTATTTGTCGAATTCTCTCTCTATGTCAAATGGAATATAAGTACATATAAACATGTAACATAAATATAAAATATCTTTTATAATTACCTTTCCTCTTAAAAATAGAGTTGGTTTCATTCGATTTCCACATAATTTGGCGTTGTTACACCAATTTTGGCGGTAAAAGTCAATATTTCGACTTTTTTTTTATTTCCCAGACTTCGATTCCCGGAATAAATAGACTTTTTCGATAATCGAGTAAAACTAAGCTACCCGTCTCGAAACTTAATATTTTCACTTTATAATGCCGTTGGTTTTGTCCAATTTCGATAAAAATCAACGGAGACATTGCAAATTCAATAAAAAAAAGTCATTTTTACGATTTTTTTTCATATTTTTTACCCTTTTACCTCATTTTTGACTAACTTTTCCGACTTGAAGCAAAATTTCCGTAAGCTCACGTGATTCTGCATTAAAAAACACAAAGAATGAGCCCAAATTGAACCCTTTTTGTGAAATTTTACCGGAGATATGAATTTTTCAAAATTGGGGTGTTCGGTCGGCCCGGGTTACCATAATAGGTAAAAAAAATAAGGTTACCATTCTAGGATTAACTCGATTCGTCTCGCGGCATCGCTGCGCGGAACGTTCCTTAATTATATATTAAAAGGCATATTATACATGCGACCATTGGCAAAACGTATTCAAAAGTACTTGATACTTGGTACTTGAAAAAGTACTTGAAGCACAGAAAAGTACTTGAAATTTTAAGTACAAGTACTTGAAGTACTGGTACTTAAAGTGCAAGTACTCTAAGTAGATGCCATGTACTTGAAAATTTAAGTACAAGCACTTTAAGTACATGACACGTACTTGAAATTTTAAGTACAAGACTCGAAGTACACGTCAAGTACTTGAAAATTTAAGTACAATACTTGAAATACTTTTGAAGTACTTTGTACTTCAAGTACTGTACTTCCGGTACATCGCGAGTACTGTGTACTTGAAGTACTGCCCAGGTCTGAAATAAATTTGAAAAAGAGCTACGAAAAATTAATAAAATGAGATTTTTTTTCCCCGTTATTCAACAATAATTAACGGGGAAAAGTCTGCTATTGTTTTCTGTACTAAAATAATGCGAACAAAAAAAAAATCACAACAATTTCAAATAAAATGCGAATAATAATAATAATGTCAAACAAAATACGATCGTCCTATCGTGAAATAAAACACGCACACCCGCACACACTGCCATCGAACAAAATTTAACCAAATTTAATATATACATGTATATAAACAAACTGTCAGATTTAAAGAAAGAAAAAAAAAACCCCTGCTTAACCCTCGAGTCGATAAATCGTGAAAAAATAATTAAAAAAAAAAAAAGGATAGCACGTTAAGAAAAAATCAACGTCATGGACAGTGCGGAGAGACAATCGTCGAAAGCTTCGTACGAGCAAATGTTGAACAACGCAATTCTCATGACGGAAATGTCATTGGACATCAAGGAACGCGCGCAAACCGGCGAAAAATTGATTTGCCATTTGCGCAGTCTCGCTTTGCGAGCGTCACGAGCGATAAGCGCGATGAACAATTCGTCGAGGCAATTTTTGATTATTTGTCAAAGATTGACGTGCTCGAGCATGCGAAATTTGGAAGCGACGATGACGACGATAACGAGCGACGCGAACGTTCAAGAATTGCAAAATCTTCGCACGGATTACGAGAGACTCATTGTTATATTGGAGCGCGAAATATTGGATTACGATGATTTGGAAAATTTTGATTCGATCGTCGCGAACGACGCGACGAATTTTTCAACGAATTCGGAGCGTCTGCGAAATCTCGAGATGAAACAGCAGAGATACTCGGATCAAGGCTCGAATTTACCGAATACGATTAGCTCGCGAAGTTTGCGATCCGAATTCGATGAGAAATATCCGGAAAATTGGTCCAAGGATTCGTGCATAAGCCTCGGCAATGTCGTCAATAATTTGCCGACCGTGCCGGAGGACGCTTTTACGAGTTTTGCCAAACCGATGAGAACGTCGAGTCTCTCGTCGTTGAAAAGCATCAGGAAGGTATTTACTTATTTATTTTTTTGCAATTTTATTCCGTCTTTTGAGAAGCCGAGAGACCAAATTGGCAAGTTTTGAGAAACGATTTTTTTTCGTGTTTTCATTTTTTCGGGGAGAAAAAAAAATTATTTATCGAAATTAAAAAGAAAAAATAATTATTATCGTTAATTACTTTCGGATGGATATTCGTCGAGAGCTAATATTGGATCGAATTTTTTTTTTTTCGCAATATCCATCGGGAGAATTAAATTTAATTCGAGCGATGACTTGTCGAGTGTAATTTTCGTTTTTTTTTCTTTCTTTTTTTTTTTAATATTAATTATAGAATGTTGATATTTGCTACGTTTACCGAGCGGTCTTTATTGAACATTATAATATTTTTTAAAGTTTGACTAAAAAATGATATCGGGAGTGAGAGGAGCCACACATGTCGGTGCGCCGCCGGTTCTTCGCTCGCGGAGGTCCCAAGTCCTGGACAGGTCGGAAGCAAAAAAATCAAACATATTATTACTTTGTACAATATCGTGGTATGAGTTGAACTACAATTATCCAAAAATATTCAAACGTTTTTCATTTATGAACAAAAAAGTGTAAAAATTTTTGGCAAAAAACTAAAATTCCCCTTCGATAGCTCGCAATTTTTTCATTTTTCAATATTTCTACTTCATTCTGGTTCAACTTATACAACAATATTGTACAAAGTAAATATATTTTTGATTTTTTTGCTTCGGATCAGCTGTCCAGGACTCGGGACTTGCGCAAGCGAAGAATATCATCGCTGGCGCACCGAAATGCGCGGCTTCTCCGCCACTTCCGATACCATTTTTTGGCAAACTTTAAAAGATATTGTCATGTTCCATAAAAACCGCTTGGTAAATATATCAAATATGGAAATTCTTTATTTAATATTTTTTGCATAAAAAATTGGTGAAAAATCGAATATTTTTTGGCCCAACAAAGTAGAAACCTCCCTTAAAGGGTTTACATGGGTTTAGAAGCCAAAAAAAAGCATGTTTTCTCGATTTTTTTTTCACATTGTATATAAATTATTTTATTCAAAATGTTAAGTACATCAAAGAGTAACATTTCAACGGTATTTAAAAAAATTTTCGTTCAAAAATGTTGGAAATTCAGCCGGTGGGACCTGAGTTTCCGAAAACCCCTCAAAAAAAAAAAAAGTGTCCTAGCGGTGGTCACGATAACTCGTGATAGCTTTATCCGAAGATAAAAAATCAAATATTTTCTGTTAGTAGATAAGTATAGCTCGTGATTGAATGAAAGATTTTCAAAAAAAATTGAAATTTGAATTTTTGGCAGACTTGTATGCAAAATAATACATTTTTGGTACAATTATAATAAAATAAATTATAATAATAAAATTTTTGGTACAATTATAATTAGAAAAAAAAAAACATTCGTTCAATCACGAGCTATACTTATCTACTAACAGAAAATATTTGGTTTTTTTAATTTCCGATAAAGCTATCACGAGTTATCGTGACCACCGCGAGGAAACTTTTTTTTTGTGGGGTCTCCGCAAACCAGGTCCAACATTTTTGGATGTAATTTTTTTTTAAATACCGTTGAAATGTTACTCTTTGATGTACTCAACGTTTTGAATAAAATAATTTATATACAATGCGAATTTAAAAAATCGAGAAAACATGCTTTTTTTTTTGGCTCCGAAACTCATGTGACCCCTTAACATGTAAGAAAATTTCAGAGTCGGAACCTGAGATGTAACGTTTTGTGTCACGGTAACAAATTCGATTTACCAGCCAGAATGTAGAATGTAAAAGTTGCCGTTTTAAGGATATATCGGACGTACCTTCCCAACCAAAAGTGACTTTCGTCGACAATATTGCATACTTCATGATAAGATAAAAATCGGAAAAAATTCAACCACGATAAAGACGATAAGAAGATTACTTTTCAATAATAATAATTCCCAAAAGTTATCAATAAATTGTTTAAACGAAACATTGTTTAACAAATTTTGATGGAATGTTTTTTTTGTCATGCGCAATGAATTCGTTGATTTTTCTGACTACGCATGAATTTTTTTAAAATTTTCTCATCATTTTGAAATTTCGATTTTCGGTAATTTGTAAAGGTTGTATTTACGAAATTATTCGTTCAATGCCTTGGAAACTTTTTAATTGTAATATACAATGTTTTTACGAAAACATATCCGAAATTCAAGATTTTTCCTTCATTTTTCAAAATTAAAAAATTTTCGAAAACCAAAATTTCAAAATGATACGAAATTTTTCTTAAAAATTCATGCGTAGTCAGAAAAATCAACGAATTCATTTCACGTGTCAAAAAAAAAAAACTTTCCCTAAAAATGTTCTTAAAAAATTTCATTTATACTCCCAATTTAATTTCACGGATTTTGATATATATATATATATATATATATATGAATATATATATAGCTTAACATGTGTGACGTCATAATGATATATTTTTCAATTTTTTATATTAACGGTAATTGTGATTAAAATAAAAAAAATTAAAAATACGTACTAAATATTTTTTCCTAAATTACCAGATTTTGAAATAAAAAAATTTCATTTATACTCCCAATTTATACAAGATACAGAAATTTTTATAGCAAACTCAGTTGACAGTAAATCAGCGCAGTTGAATGATGCAATTTAATTCATACGATTCGAATTTTGTTTTTAAATCGTTGGATTTATTGTTAGATTAAGGCATTGGATGTTGTACAAAGGCTTATAAGTCGTTGTCGTTGAAATAAATTTCAAAATTCCGTTAAGCTTAGAAGAAAAATTGCATTTCCAATTGTCGCAACTCTTGGGAATCGCGAAGTCTGTAGATTTTTTTTTTTTTTTTAATAAATTTTTTACACATTTGACTCGATCGAATCAGGTGAAACTTTTTTTGCAACGAACCGTGACGTCCGAGGACGAGGAGAGCGAGTGCGACGATCACGAGTTATCGATGTCGGTGAGTCAAAATTTTGTAAATTTTTTAAAATAATTTTTTCGTATTTTTCTTTTTTCGTTTTTTTTTTTTGTTTTTTTCGCCCCAAAATTATCGTAAAATCGGATATTGTCGAAATGGAATTTAGGACGATCCGACGAGTAGTTCCGAGGGCGGCGAGAGCCGATCGATGGGACTTTCAGTCAAGAAAGTCGGAGGACTTTGCAATATAAAAGAAGAAAATTCCCAAGATCCCTGAGAACGAATTATTATCCCGCAAAGTTTGTCCCGGATCGGTGTCTGTTTTTTTTTTTTCTTCTTTTCGCTTTTCCCCCCTCTCGTCAAAAGGAAATCGCAAAGAAGCTTCGTTTGATTTTTTTCTTTTTTTTTTTTCTTTCTCTCCATCCCCCCCGCAAGTCGTATCGAACGTTCTTACATTTTGCACATTTTTTTTTTTTTTTCTTTCTCGCGTGTGCGCGTGTGTTTTGCAATAAAATTGTACAAGGTTTGTAGAAAATTCAGTCGAATCGAAAGGAAGAAAAATAAAAACAAGAAAAAAAAGCTTTAATTACCTATCGAATATTTGATTTGGTCGAGAGAGGCCGGATGCTTTGCTTTTTTGAGCTCGCTCAGGTTGGTATCGAGCGCCAAGGCTCGCAGGCAGCTCGCACGATCACGTAAACGAGCCAACCGACGAGAGTCGACAATAAAAATCCAAAAGTTCCATAACTGCCGAGACGATAATGACAAATGAATAAACAATTTCGCACGCGTTATTAAAAGAAATTGTAAAAAAAAAGAAAAAAAAAACGATAAATTAATTTAAAAAATGCGTTCATATTAATATTATCGATAAGGAAATTAATTATCATCGAATTATTGATTAATTGTATTAAAAAAAAAAAGAAAAAAACGATGAATTAATTTTAAAAAATGCGTTCATATTAATATTATCGATAAGGAAATTAATTATTATCGAATTATCAATCAATTGTATTAAAAAAACGATAAATTAATTTTAAAAATGCGTTCATATTAATATTATCGATAAGGAAATTAATTATCATCGAATTATTGATTAATTGTATTAAAAAAAAAGAAAAAAACGATGAATCAATTTAAAAAATGCGTTTATATTAATATTATCGATAAGGAAATTAATTATTATCGAATTATCAATCAATTGTATTAAAAAAAACGATAAATTAATTTTAAAAATGCGTTTATATTAATATTATCGATAAGGAAATTAATTATCATCGAATTATTAATTAATTGTATTAAAAAAAAAGAAAAAAACGATGAATTAATTAAAAAAATGCGTTTATATTAATATTATCGATAAGGAAATTAATTATTATCGAATTATTAATCAATTGTATTTAAAAAAAACGATAAATTAATTTTAAAAATGCGTTCATATTAATATTATCGATAAGGAAATTAATTATCATCGAATTATTAATTAATTGTATTAAAAAAAAAAGAAAAAAACGATGAATTAATTTAAAAAATGCGTTTATATTATCGATAAGGAAATTAATTATTATCGAATTATTAATCAATTGTATTAAAAAAAAACGATAAATTAATTTTAAAAATGCGTTCATATTAATATTATCGATAAGGAAATTAATTATCATCGAATTATTAATTAATTGTATTAAAAAAAAAGAAAAAAACGATGAATCAATTTAAAAAATGCGTTTATATTAATATTATCGATAAGGAAATTAATTATCATCGAATTATTGATTAATTGTATTAAAAAAAAGAAAAAAACGATGAATTAATTTTAAAAAATGCGTTTATATTAATATTATCGATAAGGAAATTCATTATTATCGAATTATTAATCAATTGTATTAAAAAAAAACGATGAATTAATTTTAAAAATGCGTTCATATTAATATTATCGATAAGGAAATTAATTGTCATCGAATTATTGATTAATTGTATTAAAAAAAAAAAGAAAAAAAACGATGAATCAATTAAAAAAATGCGTTTATATTAATATTATCGATAAGGAAATTAATTATTATCGAATTATTAATCAATTGTATTTAAAAAAAACGATAAATTAATTTTAAAAATGCGTTCATATTAATATTATCGATAAGGAAATTAATTATCATCGAATTATTAATTAATTGTATTAAAAAAAAAAGAAAAAAACGATAAATTAATTTTAAAAATGCGTTCATATTAATATTATCGATAAGGAAATTAATTATTATCGAATTATTAATCAATTGTATTAAAAAAAAACGATAAATTAATTTTAAAAATGCGTTCATATTAATATTATCGATAAGGAAATTAATTAACATCGAATTGTTGATTAATTGTATTTAAAAATAAAAAAACAAATTAAGATAAAAATCGCTTACCCGATGATCCAAAAAACAGCGACACCGACGAGCATTTTGGCGATGAAATTGTAACTGGCAAGCGAACGCAGCGAGAGCCTCGGTGGAATTTCTCTCCTCGACAAGTCGGAAAATCCATTGTTCGTTCTTTTCGGCAAATTCATGACTGTCGTCGGTGGTATTAAAATTCTTCGCGCTATCCGACCGAGAAAATCACGCCTGTAATATCCTTTCGTAATTTCATTTTTGTACTGAAAAATGAAAAAAATAAAAAAAAAAAAATAATAATAATTCTCGGTCAAACGACGAAATATTTCAATTTTTTGGTAATCTTAGGAAGAAATTTACCTGATTATTCACGTATTCGCATAATTCGTAAAGTTTTCTAACTAAAAATCCAAATTCGTTTGTTCTGACCGGTTGAAGCTCCGGATCGCCCATATACTCGACGTAACGATAATTCTGACGCTCGTCCTGCTTCGGAACGTAAACCCCGGGTCTGCTCGAGTCAAAACTCGAGTCGATCTGTCGTGAATTTCATTTTTGTTAAATTTTCTCAACTCGAAACGAAATTTCGAAACGATCGAATAATTTATTGCAATTTCGCGTGTGCGAGGGTCTTCGCCAAAAAAGCGATTTTAGTGGCGATAAGATAATTTTTTTTCCCCGTAATTTGTTGTAAAAATAATTAAAACGCACGAATAATTGAAAATTAGGAATTTGAAAAACTAAAAGCAGAAGTTCGTATGTTGGCAGATATGATCTTCTGGTTTTAGATTTTCCTTTTTTTTTTTAGAATTTACGGCGTATACGACCTGGTCTTGAGTTTTATTTTATTTTTTTTTAAGATTTTCGGGCACTTAGGACTTTCTGGTCTTAAGTTTTCTTTTTTTTTTATTTCCAAATTTTCATGACCTGGTTTTAAGTTTTTTTTTTAATTCTCGTTGTCCCCGGCAAAAATCGTTGATAAGAAATTTAATTTTTTGATATCTTTAAGGTTTAAATTATGAACCATTTTGATTCGTATAAAAGATTTTTTTGAATCCATTATTATGGAAAAAAAAAATTTTCAAACGGAAACAATAAAGATAATTTAAAAAATCGGTTATGCGACGCATATAATGACTTTATGAAATTCGTAATTGTGATTTTTCTTATCTCAAATTAGGACCATAAGGTCGTAACTGCCGATGACTCATTTTAGGGATTTTTTTTGAAACTTTTTTACGTTTTTACATTTATCAATGTCAAAAAGTCGTATAACGTCGCTTACGACCTTCCGGAATTAGTTTGCGTGATTGTTTCACCTTCGGTCAGGTCAAAAAGGTCATGTGCGCCAGAGGACTCGCGACGCTCCGATTTTAAGTGGCAAAATTTCAATTTTAACGTTTTTGAACATATTTTTACGTAATTTGCGTAAATACATTTTAAAAAATATATACATATATACGAATTTCTGATTTTGGCAATGAGAAAAAGTCGTACAATGGGACTTGCGATCTTGGACACGCGATTTGAATTTAAAAAAAAAAAAAAAAAAAAAAAAAAAAAAAAAAAAAATACAAGTCCGATGGATAAATTTGGGATATTCGTGTGAAAAATTTACGTGAGACTGATGAGATAACGATGTCGACAGTATGCTATCGTGATATTCCTGATCCGGTGCAATGGCGACCTGAGGAATATCCTCCAGTCTTATCTTCGAGTCCGTTGAAGAAAAAAAAAAAAAAAAGAAAAAAGGTCAATATCGAAAAGTCTTGAAAGTGCGACAAGTTTTTTTATCTTCTTTCTTTCGATCGAATTTTTTTTTTTTGGAAAATTACTTGAAAAATGTCGATCAATTGTTGATGGGCATTGGCCAAAAAACCGGGAACCCGTCGCCTCTCGGCGAGTCCAATCTCGTCGGATGCGTTGTCCTCGCCGTTGAAAAATTCCCAAACCGAGAGGAAAAAACGTCTCTCGGTTCGTCGTTTTTCAAGCGCCTCTGCGATGCTCAACGCCGTCAAGTGAGCCTGTTTTATCGTACTGAGAAACCAAACAATCTGGGGAAAAAAAAAAACAAAGTTTTTCGAATATTCATTATTAATTTATCGAATTTTTCATCCATTTATTTATCGTTTCGATAGCCATGTCCGAAAAAGGAAAAAAAAAGGGAATAAAAAAAAAAAGAGTACGGAACAAAATAAAGATAATGAAGAACGAAAAAGATAAAAAAAAGTACAGAACAAAATAAAGATAATGAAGAACGAAAAAGATAAAAAAAAAAGAAGTACGGAACAAAATAAAGATAATGAAGAACGAAAAAGATAAAAAAAAAGTACGGAACAAAATAAAGATAATGAAGAACGAAAAAGATAAAAAAAAAAGAAGTACGGAACAAAATAAAGATAATGAAGAACGAAAAAGATAAAAAAAAAGAAGTACGGAACAAAATAAAGATAATGAAGAACGAAAAAGATAAAAAAAAGTACAGAACAAAATAAAGATAATGAAGAACGAAAAAGATAAAAAAAAAAGAAGTACGGAACAAAATAAAGATAATGAAGAACGAAAAAGATAAAAAAAAGTACAGAACAAAATAAAGATAATGAAGAACGAAAAAGATAAAAAAAAAAAGAAGTACGGAACAAAATAAAGATAATGAAGAACGAAAAAGATAAAAAAAAAGAAGTACGGAACAAAATAAAGATAATGAAGAACGAAAAAGATAAAAAAAAGTACAGAACAAAATAAAGATAATGAAGAACGAAAAAGATAAAAAAAAAAGAAGTACGGAACAAAATAAAGATAATGAAGAACGAAAAAGATAAAAAAAAGTACAGAACAAAATAAAGATAATGAAGAACGAAAAAGATAAAAAAAAAAGAAGTACGGAACAAAATAAAGATAATGAAGAACGAAAAAGATAAAAAAAAAGAAGTACGGAACAAAATAAAGATAATGAAGAACGAAAAAGATAAAAAAAAAAAGTACGGAACAAAATAAAGATAATGAAGAACGAAAAAGATAAAAAAAAAAGAAGTACGGAACAAAATAAAGATAATGAAGAACGAAAAAGATAAAAAAAAGTACAGAACAAAATAAAGATAATGAAGAACGAAAAAGATAAAAAAAAAAGAAGTACGGAACAAAATAAAGATAATGAAGAACGAAAAAGATAAAAAAAAAGAAGTACGGAACAAAATAAAGATAATGAAGAACGAAAAAGATAAAAAAAAAAGTACGGAACAAAATAAAGATAATGAAGAACGAAAAAGATAAAAAAAAAGAAGTACGGAACAAAATAAAGATAATGAAGAACGAAAAAGATAAAAAAAAGTACAGAACAAAATAAAGATAATGAAGAACGAAAAAGATAAAAAAAAAAGAAGTACGGAACAAAATAAAGATAATGAAGAACGAAAAAGATAAAAAAAAAAGTACGGAACAAAATAAAGATAATGAAGAACGAAAAAAATTTAAAAAAAAATGATAATTCTACCTGCGACAGCGTAGCGGTGGAAAACATGGGAACGTACTGATACGTCGGTCCCTCGAGTTCCAAAATTTGTTGTCTAACGATCGCCGACCACTGATTCGTCGATATTTTTCCTCTACCAATATTCGTATCGTCCATGCAAGACTCGGCCTCGATTAGCATATTCGCGAGATACGGCTGTGAAAATACTTTTGTAACGCGAAAGAGCATCAGAGCGTTTTTCGGCGCGACGAGATCGGTTCTCATGAATCGCGGCAATAATTGCTGAAATATCGCCGTATAAGCCAAAAGATTGTTCGCCACGAAGGATATCCATTTTGCGGGATCGTTAATCTTTCCTCTATCCTCGTCCTCGGGTTTTCTATATTAAAAAAAAAAAATAAAAAATAAAAAAAAAAGAAAGTATTTGAGAAAAGTTTTAACCCAAATTATTGCAAATTTTTGTTATTTTCATCGCTGAGGGATCGAATGAAAAAGACTCAACGAACCCATCCTCGGCGTAGCCAATTTCGGGCATGTATCGCCAGGGTTGAATGAAGCTTAGCCAAGCTTCGAGAATCAAACGAAAGGAACTGTCAAGCGGCCAGTGATGAATAGCTTTACGAAGGAACGTGTAAATTTTTCCTTGCACCGACGGAAGAATCACTCTGCGATACAATTATGAATGAAATTTTTTTTTTTTTTTCAATCATCGGGGCGCATAATGCAGAGTAAGTAAAAATAATGAGGACGTATTTGTTTATTTTTCGTTAAAAATGACAGATTCACCTGTTATAGGCAATTTAATTTCACGGATTTTGATATATATAGATATATATAGATATAGCGTAACATGTGTGACGTCATAATGTTATATTAACGGCAATTTTGATTCAAATAAAAAAATAACAAATACGTACTAAATATTTTTTCCTAAACTATCAGATTTTTAAATAAAACAAATTCATTTATACTCCCATTTAGGAGTATGAATGAATTTTCGTTTTTTTTCAATCATCGGGGCGCATAATGCAGAATAAGTAAAAATAATGAGGACGTATTTGTTTATTTTTCGTTAAAAATGACAGATTCACCTGTTATAGGCAATTTAATTTCACGGATTTTGATATATATAGATATAGATATGTGTGACGTCATAATGTTATATTTTTCAATTCGTTATATGAACGGCAATTTTGATTCAAATAAAAAAATTTAAAAAATACGTAAATAAAATAAAATAGAAATTTTAATTTTTTTTTTTCTTTCAAAATTCGAAGATTCGCGAGAATTTACGCTCTTTAAATATATATAAATTACGAAGGAAATAAAATTAATTACCTTTTCAGTTCGTCCATTGCGCTTTTGTCACCTCGCGCGCTGTTCGCAAATTCGTGCAATGTTTTTATGAAAGCTCGAACAAGACGTATGTGCTCACCGGAATGTATACTCTGCGGATTTAATTTTTTTTTTTTCTTTTTTCTCATCAATCGTCAAATATTTCGTAAATTAATGGAAAAAAAAAAAAATTTTTTTTTTTTTCATTACCGAATGGCGATAAAATTTCGAATAATTACTGAGCAATTTTTTTTTTTTTCATTATTATTCTTAAAAAAAATATCTTTCACGAAAGGAGCAAATTTTTTTTCATTCCTAAATCTCACCCGTCGTGGCAACGAATCCGAAACCGACGAATTCAGATGCAGAGACATCTGATCGTCCTCCGTATATTCGAGCCAAAAATCAAGAAATACTTGAACGACAGTTTCGCTTCGCCAAACTTTGGGCAAGCATTGCTGCTGCGGAACACCCTGAGGGCTCGTCGATACCGGCGATAAAATCGATGTTTTCAGTAGCCTCGGTGTTTGTAATCTTCAAAAATGTATTTCGAGAGAATAAGACAACGAGAGAGAGAGAGAGAGAGAGAGAAAATTATTTAAAAGAAATGATATAAAATTTTTTTTCATACTTTGATAAAGTTTTGTACGCGATATTATTGGAAAATTAAAATGGATAAAAATAATAAACGGCGCATTGAAATAAAAAATTAAAAAAAAAAAAGGGGTAAAAAAATTTTAGGCCCATTTTTCGGAAAAGTGACTTATTATCATATATTATTATGATCAATTGATTCGTTATGATTCTCAATAATTAATAATTAATTTTACAATATTACAAAAAAATCTACCTCTTCGATTCGGATGACTGCATCAATTTTCGAGGTGGTGTTTTCTTGACGTAGGGACCAATTACCGGCAGCACCGGTGAATTGTCCCTCGGCAAGAAATGATAAAGATAAGCGTGCGCCAATTGTACATAAACGGTCTCCCAGTTGACCCACACGTTCTCCGTCTGTTGCATTTGCAGCCAGGGATTCGTGAGGTGATAAGCAAAGTGAAAGACGTAATATTCGAACGGATCTGAAGACGAGGGCGGTTAAAGAAAAATCGTAAAATCCAAAAGTTGGGTAAGCGTGAGTATTATTGCGGGTACAGCTTGACGAGCATATTTTGAAAAAAATCATTCGAAATTACGGAGGTTTTATTGTTTAAAAATCAATATTTCACTTATTTTGAACTTGGAAAAAAATTAACAATGCTATCGAATGACTTTTTCATCAAATAAAAAGTATTTGAAAAAATAATGCAGATGCTGTTATTACTGCGGAGACTGGAACGACGAGAAGGTATTACTGCGCACCGAATACTGCGAATTGTCCAATTACTGCGCGTCGTGTATGTAATTTATAATTTAAAAAAATGATAACAATTTAAGCCCGCTAATATCTGATCTTTATTAATTACTTACTTCACAATTAATATCACATTCGAAATAATTATTTAATAATAATTATTATTATTCCTATATCTTCTCGAAAAAAGTTTGGGAAGTTCAAAAGGGCTGGCTCATGGTCTACTCAAATCCGCTTGTTTTTTATTTGATTTCGCTTTACTTTTGTTTATACTTTCTGTGATATCGGACAACTTCATAAGACACGAGACTGATAAAAACATACGTCTTAAATATTTTTATGGATTAAAAATTGGAAATGTGTCAACCGCAGTAATCGGTACGCGCGCTTCGAAAGGATGAAGTCTAATATGGTATTAAAATGGCAGGAATGCGCGCATCCTTGAAAAATTTGTACCAAATACTGCGGCGGCAAATTAAAAATGAAAATAAATTAAATTTTGATTCTAAAAAATTTTTTAATTAAAAATAACTCTTATTTCAGTGGACCGTAACAAAATATAAGGATATTGCAATAATAACAAAGAAAACAAGGACCTTTTACTGATATCAATTTTTGACCATTGCCAGCAAAAAATGGTGAAATTTTTACTCGCGAACACCTCTTCGTTTTGAAAAATCAACGATAAATAATCATGATGCGCGTCATTTTGTTGATTCATTGTGTTTTCTAGACATTGAATTAACAGTCTGATTTTTTTCAAGCTATAAATTATGAGACAAGATTAAATTCTGATGAAATAAAAAAAAAAATCGCAGTAATACCCACACTTACCCCATGTCCTGTTGCGAAATATTGAGAAAACGCTATTTTTTAGAATTAAAAAAAAAAAAAAAAATCGAAAACGAGGCAAAACATTAAAAAGGATACTCATTAACAGAGCGGAAGAAATTCTACTGGTATGATCGTCTTTGACTTTGTCGGAATAAAATGGGGGTATTATTCCATCTTCCAGCATGGAACGAATTTTTGCCTAAAAAGACGAGCACAAGTGCATTTTTAAATAAGTTTCAACGGTAAGCAAATCTGAATGAAGAAAAAAAAAAAAACTATCGGAAGTTCGAGCGCTTCTTTATACTTTTTTTACGCTAGAAAAAATTTTTTCACTAATTTTCAAACATCAAAGTTTACCTTTTTCTAGGATTAGTTCGCACGATTGTTCCGATTTAAGATTTTTCAAGATTTCGTAAATGATTTTATTATTTTTCAAGATTTCGAAACGATTTTTCAAATTTACTACCCCGGTTTGTTGAGTATCGACGAATGAGTTAAATTTTGACCGATCAAATAGAGAAATTAAATTTATCGATTGTAGGAATCGATTATACGGTACTGGGACGACTCGATAGTTGATTTTTTTGTGCATGAAAATTGTTTGTACGAGAAAAATTCTCACCGGTAGATAAGAAACGGGAAAGTTGTACTTGAGATAGCAATCCGGAAGTAATTTGTAGCACAGAGAAAAAATAGGACCGTGCGGTCCCAAAAAATGGCGCAGCATATCGCACTCGTGAGGATTGTTTTTCATACTTATAGTATGAAGACCCCAGCCCGCTCGATTGGTTAAGCCAAAAATTGAATCGACGAGTATGGGAAATACATGTTGCAATTCCGTTGTACTGGATTCGTCTATCAAAATAGCAAGTTCTCTGCAACGCTGTACCAACGGCAGGCCGAGATAGCTCTGCATTCGCACCTATTTATAAAATATGATTTTCTCCGTAATTCACTGTTTGGTGGAAAAAAAATTTCTGCGGGCTTGATTTTTGCGTGCAAAAATCAGGTGACGCCGGCGAAAAGTCAAATCTCGCTCTATACAATTTTTATAGTGACATTGGACGAATCATTCTTCAATTTTTTGTAGAAAAAATCGAATAATCATTACGGTGCTTATAAACAAAAATATTCAACAATGGTTAATTTTTTAGTTCGTTTGATTTTTCATTGGCTATAGTTATTTATAAAAAGAAATTTTTAATCTTAGATTTACTTGATATTATTTCATTTGCTACAAATCATTTGTTTATTTATTCATCAAATGAATCAATAAAAGTTGGTTCGTATAAAAATTGATCTATATTATAGAAAACATACGTTCGTTAATGTTACATTTTGGAGGTTAGTTTGAAATTCAAAGTTAAAATAATAAACTCATTACCGTAGCAACGTCCGTCGATGTGGCCATTGTAATCGACTAATTGTAACACTTGTCTTTGTTTATGAATTTGATTTATTTTCACAACGCTTGATTCATTAAAAAAGTTTTATAGTCATAATATTTATTACGTTCATAAGTTTTACACCGGGATTGTCCGGGAACCGGGAACTGCGACGATCTGTCTTCCGCGAGATTTAAACGTTGTGAACATTGCCGCAATCCAGGATAGTGCTGCCGCCAGTTCAGCTATTTTCACGGACGTCTCAGGGGCTTGATTTATTTTTATTTGTTGTTTATAATTATTTGTTATTGTCATTTTCAGGGAAAAATGCTAACCAACAAACATTGTAATTAGACCGTAATTTATGACTGTGTAACATTCGAAAAAATAAAGAACCTTATTTCATTGAAACCTTGCATTCTGATATTGATTTAACGTAGGTTAGAAATATGACGAAACGCAAAATCTCAAACGGGTGTTTTCTAACCTACAAATAATGTGACGGCAAGCGATCTTTTAAATTTCGTACTTTTTATATTTACAGTTTACAGTCGATGCTCTAATAACTCAAGTAACTCCTGACCATTACTCAAATGCTACCATTTTTTTAACTCCGCCATGGCGATAAAAATTCCTAATACATACATAATTGTACAATGTCGGACTTGCCGAGGGCAGCATAACCTCACTTCCTAAGAATTCTTAGGAATTCGAAAATTTTAAACAATCATTCAATATTTAAAAAATTTACGTTAAAATCTGTGTCTTCGAAGTTTACGTAACGACTTCAATAAATTATCTCAATAATGACAGTTCTGCGAAAGATTTTCAAGCTATTGTTTATTGGGCTGGTCGTTGCGAGCATTGCAGAGGCTTTCGATGATTGTTTCAAATCAAAGGACACTTACAAGTGTCGACTTGGCAGCATGACACCATACAGATCAATAGCAAACAAAAATAATTCAGAATTGCGATACTCGGGCAAGTTTCCATCAAGATTTTCCTAAACAAAATTTGTTCCACCGTCAATGTTTTCGCGCAATTTTATTGATTTTATTGGCAATTTTAACGATGAGACAAAAAATTAGGCTGCTCTTCTAAAAAAATTTGGTTGCTGATACGTCACGGAACAAGATATCCGGGGAAAAAATGGACATTGAGAATGACGAAAGAATTGCCGATTATTCGTGACTCTGTACTGAAGAGTCACAGTTTGGGGAATGGAATGCTCTCCGCTGAGAGTATTGAGCTATTTAAAAAATGGAAATTTGGATTTTCCAACGATAATATCATGAAACTCACTGCGGAGGGTGAAAAAGAGCTTGTCGGCATAGCGGAGAGATATCAATCGAGATTTCCTTCGATAATGTCGGAAATCTATAACAACGAGACTCACAAGGTAAAATTTTTTTATCAAAACAATTTTTTTTTTCTCATTTTCTCATACCTTGACGATAAATTTGTTTCAAATTATGAAAAAATCTTTGGCGTCATATTACTATGAAAAAAAAACCCCACTATATTTATTTGAAGAAATATTTTCTGTTATGAACTATAGTTACACTTTTTTCAAAGTTCATTCAAAATTTTGAGAAAATGTTCTTTTGAAATAAATAATTTTTCATAGTCACCTCCGGAAATAAAAAATTATCAAGATTTATGAAAGTAAAAAACATAAAACTATGCAAACGTGAAATTTGCACGCTTTTAATCCTCATCGATATTTTTTGTGCTAATTAATTGATGCATAGGGAATTGGGGGGCGAATTCAAGAATTTTTGTGCGGAATAAAAATAAATAAAAATAGAAAAAAATTAAATGGCCCTTTCAAAAGTAGCAAAATTGAAATCACCGAGCTCGACGCTAAAGATAATCCGTAAATCAGAAATTTGCGCATTTTACATTTCGTCGTGGCTATCAGTTCAAGTACACGGCGACTCAGAGAACCGAAGAGAGCGCCAAAAGTTTTGCGCTCGGTTTGTTCGGTCGCAAGCAATCCATCAATGTCTGGTATCCTTCGCCCCAATACAAAGATCCGATATTGAGGGTAAACAATGCAAAATAATTAAAAAAAAAAAAAAAAAAAGAAGCTCGCAAGATAATTATTAACGAGATTAAATTTGTACGCATCCCTATTAACTGCGATTGGCCTCAGTCTTACAAGTTGTGCGAACGTTGGCTCGAGGAAGTCGATAAAAGTCCGGAGTCTTACGAGGAGAATGAAAAATTTGTGAAAAGTTTGATTGTCGATAATTTATTGGCTGAAGTTTCCAAGCTCGCTGGCTTCGAGCTCGATTATGGTAAATAATGATACAGAATTAGCGATGAAGAAAAGATAAAAGCATTGACAATCAATCGATTACTCGACAGCGAGGGTACATCTTATTTACATGATTTGCGCTTTCGAGACTGCCTGGTACGAAACTCATGACTCTCCATGGTGCAGCTTACTGTCCTTGGAAAATTTTAAGGTATAACATTTGATTTAGAAATTTTTGTCCTCAAAGTTTATTCGTAAATTAAAAAAAACAATGCAATCGAAAAGATTCTCGAGTTTGCGCAAGACTTGCAGTATTATTGGATCGACGGTTACGGATATTCCTTAACGCACGAACAGGCCTGCAACGCGATGAGAGATATGTTTGATTTTTTTGAGTAAGTACGACGCTTCGATTCAAAATTTTCTCGAGCAATCAAACACAAATTATCGGCATAAACTAAATAAAAAAATTATAATTAAATAAATAAATTGATAATAATAATTATAATTGATGGAGAAAAATTTACATTTTCGTAACATTCGATACACTCAAATGGAAAAATAGCGAATGATCCAACTGACAAATCCTCAGATTATTGATTGAGTTGAAAAAAAAAAAAAATCAATGCTCCTAATCAAAGGACACTTTAATTTTGGTAGATCCAAAAATGATGTAACGACGATAGGATATTTTACGCATTCGGGAGCATTGTTGAAGATGCTTGCGCTATTGGGTGTAGCGAGGGAGGAAAAAGCTCTGAGGCACGATTCTTATTCTCTTTACGAAGATAAACGAGTTTGGCGGACGAGTCTGATCGACTCATTCGCATCGAACGTCGCATTTATTCTTTACGAGTGAGTCAAACAATTTTTAATCTTTTCATATGGGATATTGTTTTTTCGACACAAATTTTCTATATTTACTTTTTTCGAATCAAAAATATCATCGATTGAACATTTTACGATGACTCATTCGCATCGTACGTCGCATTAATTCTTTACGAGCGAGTCAAACAATTTTTAATCTTTTCATATGGGATATTGTTTTTTCGACACAAATTTTCTATATTTACTTTTTTCGAATCAAGAATATCATCGATTCAAAATTTTACGATGACTCATTCGCATCGTTCATCGCATTTATTCTTTACGAGTGAGTCAAACAATTTTTAATCTTTTCATATGGGATATTGTTTTTTCGACACAAATTTTCTATATTTACTTTTTTCGAATAAAAAATATCATCGATTCAACATTTTACGATGACTCATTCGCATCGTTCATCGCATTTATTTTTTACGAGCGAGTCAAACAATTTTTAATCTTTTCATATGGGACTTTTTTTTTCGACACAAATTTTCTATATTTACTTTTTTCGAATCAAGAATATCATCGATTCAAAATTTTACGATGACTCATTCGCATCGTTCATCGCATTTATTCTTTATGAGTGAGTCAAACAATTTTTAATCTTTTCATATGGGATATTGTTTTTTTGACACAAATTTTCTATATTTACTTTTTTCGAATAAAAAATATCATCGATTGAACATTTTACGATGACTCATTCGCATCGTTCATCGCATTTATTTTTTACGAGTGAGTCAAACAATTTTTAATCCTTTCATATGGGACTTTTTTTTTTTCGACACAAATTTTCTATATTTACTTTTTTCGAACCAAAAATATCATCGATTGAACATTTTACGATGACTCATTCGCATCGTTCATCGCATTTATTCTTCACGAGTGAGTCAAACAATTTTTAATCTTTTCATATGGGATATTGTTTTTTCGACACAAATTTTCTATATTTACTTTTTTCGAATAAAAAATATCATCGATTGAACATTTTACGATGACTCATTCGCATCGTTCATCGCATTTATTCTTCACGAGTGAGTCAAACAATTTTTAATCTTTTCATATGGGATATTGTTTTTTCGACACAAATTTTCTATATTTACTTTTTTCGAATCAAGAATATCATCGATTCAACATTTTACGATGGATATAGATGCTTTTTTTTTTTACACACGCAGACAATTTTTTTTTCTTCTTCAAATCAGTCTTTTTGTAAATTATCAAAATAATGATTTTTTTTTTTCTGGCATTGGAATTTTTTTCATACGAAAAAGCTGCGAGACTCAGGGGCCAAGTATACTCTTTATGCATCAAGAGCGTGTCGTTAAGCTCGACGATTGTCCAGCGGAAATGCCATGTCCGCTGTCGAAGATGAAAGAAAAGTATCCGGATAATCAGGCGGAGTGTCCATTCGACGAGATGTGTGTGATTCAAGCGTAAAAATAATACCTTTGTTTATTTAATTTTTGCAGAATTACCTAATTCTCTGCAGCAACAAAAATCTTCAATATAAATTTTTTGCCTCAATTCGTTTTTCTTATGAAAAAAAAAATTCTCGCTTGGCTGGAATTTTTCGAAAAATAAAATTATCCTCTTTTTCAATAACGCAACATCGAAGGACACTGCGCTATACATAAAAATATGCACAAATTGGGAGAGTAAAAATGAAAAATTAAAGAAAATCTCAGTATCTGCATCGGGCTTATTAAAAAATTTTTGTATGAGTAAGCTCACTGCGAACATCGCATTTGGCGGACATAAATTTATCAATGGTAAGTTTTTTCGTTACGTTTTAAAAAAATTTTTTTATCGCTATGTGCGAAATAAAACGCTCGCATATGGCTTTGCAATTTTTTTTATATTGCTTCCGCTGATACGAAGAATTTTTTTTGACACAAATTTTAAGCAAAATCTTCAAGATGGCATAATTTTACAGTGCCGCGTTAATTTTATTTTTTAATTTTTTCAATAATGTTTCTCAATATAGTGCAGCTATAGATTTTTTTCAACCTCGTTCAAGCTTCAATTTCAATGTATTTTCTTCTCTTCTTGTCGATTCTTGCCAAATTGGAAAAATAAATTTTATACTTCACTGCTATTTTGCCTAAAACTTCAATTGTTAATATTGTCCTTCTCGATTTTTGGCTTATCAAGAAAAATGACAACTTTTTTTTTATGATGCGAAAAAAAAAAATCCAAAAATTTTAAGCTCAGGAAATTTTTTCAGGATCATTGTATGAAAAAAAAATTTTCAATCTGCCACACGCGTCGCGTTGTGACTTTCCGTCTTGCACCGTGAAAGCTCACAATCGACGCATCCGTTGCGCTCGGTTCACAGAAAATTCGACGATAATCCCACGAAGCTTTTTACGAGCTCCTCGACTGACACAAAACGTGCTTCGACCTCAATGCACCTCCTCGCTCTGCGTAATATCCGTACTGAAACTCGCGCAATTTATCGTACAACGTTTTTAACGACTTTCACCCCAATTTTCAGTGGTTAAATTGCTGCATCGATCCAACGTCACAAAGTTTTTTTTTTTTTTTCAAGTCGCTTGTAATATTTACATTTTAAAAATAATTTCATACACTTTTCAAGAATGGGTGCATGACTGCAAAAAAAAATTGTCAGTGACTCAACGTGGGTTTTGGAGTTGAAAAAAAAAAAAAATGAAAAATTCGATGTATTATTGAAAAATGAGAAATTTTACGATTTTTCATCTTTTTTTTTTGGAGCTTAATTGTTCTTTCCTTTGGAGAATGTTAAACTTCCTTCTCGAAAAGTAAGAAAATTGAATTTTGCCTCGAGCACGCAGTTCGATGCGAAATGAATTTTCGACAATTTTTATAGTTTTTTTTTTTTTTTTTTAAATTGAAAAAGCAGTATGAAAAATTAATTATTCCGAAAAAGTATCCTTCGAGATTCTTCAGGAGACACGTGACTGTAAAACTGGTAAGTGAAATTACTATTTCGAAATTCTTCGAGTACATTTTGGAGTTTTCCATTGAAAAATAATTTTAAAAAAATTCAACAATCATAATTTTCTCAACGTTACGTCTGTTTAGTACACATCCTTGATTTTTGCCAGTAATATTCCCTCTTTATTCAGTGCCAATAATAATTTCGAGACCTATCGAACAATCGTGTAATCAAATTTCAATGACAGAAGAGTAAATACAGGGAATTTTTTTTTGGTAATTCTTATCTTGGAAAGTTAATATTATTTTTGGCTCTGAAATACTTTTCATACAAATGAAATATATCATTGGGTATATTTCGAATATATTGTTTTTTTTTCGTAAAGCCCTTAAATATTATACACTGATATACCATATTTACGTAGAATAATTATTATTCGCAAGAAAAATTATACAAATATAAATATACACAATAGTCATAATTATAAATATTCAGAATGAAAACTGCCAATTGTCTTGAGATAGTATTGGCCTCCGCAGCCTGTGTACCGGGATGGGTGATCGTTTTTAGTCTCTTGCACTGGCTATTGCACGTTTACTATTGAGGAAAAGACAGTTTTTCTGAGTTTTTCATGGTAAATATAATACAATTAAAATTCAGTAGATCGTGAGACGCCTGTATCGGTCAGGATTTCGATAGTTTCCCTGCGCCGCCGTGCAAATGTTTTTCATAAAGAAAATACTAATTCTGGCTGGCTCTATCTAAGGGGGTCTCAAGGAATAAAATGGAAATGAAAAAAGGGGAAAAGGACACAATAATCTGAAAAAGACATACGATGAAAAGAAGAATAATAAAAAGTATACTATAACCTCAAAATCTTATTAATTCTCGAACAATACCAATAGTTATGGCCAATTTTGCTAGTTTCTTTCCAAATGAGAAAAAAAAACGAATGCCTCGTTGAGTTGTATGCATAAATAATAGAATGAAAATATATGAGAAAAAACAGTTTAGCTTTACGTAGATCAAATTTATATTTACAGCGATCAAATGTACATCTATATGTAGTTCAAATTTGGATCTACGTTAATAAAATTTAGATCTACGTAAATCAAATTTAAATCTACGTAGATCAAGTTCAGATCTATGCAGTTGAAATAATGTAGATCTACGCAGATTAAATGTACATCTAATTAGATCGAATTTAGATCTACGTAAAAAAAATTTAGATCCACACGTAGATCGATTTAGATCTGCGTAAATAAAAATTAGATCTACGTGAATCAAGTTAAGATCTATGCAATTCAAATTTAGATCTACTTAGATAAATTTAGATCTACGTAAATCAAAGTGAGATCTACGTAGATTGAATGTAGATCTATGTAGATAAAATTTAGATCCACGTAGATCATTTTAGATCTGCGTAAATAAAAATTAGATCTACGTGGATCAAGTTAAGATCTATGCAGTTCAAATTTAGACCTACGTAAATCAAATTTAGATCTACGCAGTTCAAGTGTAGATCTATACAGTTTAAATTCAGGTATAAGTAGATCAAATTTAGATCTACTTAAATCAATTTAGGTCTACGTAAATGAAATTTAGATCTACGTAGATTACATGCAGATCTAAGTAGATAAAATTTAGATCTACGAAAATCCAATTTAGATCTACGTAGATCTGAATTTTCGAATAATGTAGATTTATTTAGATCTCAATTAGATCTACGTAGATCACAATTGGATCTACCCTGATTTCCGTTAGATCTACTCAGGGATCTATAGATAAAAACGAAGATCCGATAATCAAAAGTCTTGGAACATATAATATTAGGTAGACTCGAATGTATACGTAAATCCATACCATTTTGTATACGCGCGGTGTGATCTACGATTTTCTAAAATTTCGATTTGCATAGATCAACTGTTTGATCGAAAAAAATAACGTACGTATAGATCTAAACGATTTTTTCCTCGGGAACAATGGTTGCAATTCGAGGAGTGTTGGGGTGAAACGCAGAGATCGAATTCGCGTAAAAATGCTTGATAGGTTTATCTCGCGTGCCAAAATATGAAAATATAAGTAAGGATATACATCTCGAGTGATCGATCTAACCTCGAAACTCTGTAGGTTTTTGCAAATCGCGCGTGTGTTATAGTAAGGATATATACACGCAAAGAGCGCGGTGGCGTCCAAACATTTTTCCCGTTTATTATTCCAGAGAGACCACAGAACGGCGTGTTTGGCGCGAATTGGCCAGACACCCCCGTTATAATGTACCGCCGCATGCAAAGTTTATATCGAGTACGAAATTAACGAGCGTAACATTTGCGGATATTGCCACGTTCGATGCGCGCGCGCGCGCGCGTGTATGTGTGCATTATGTATCCCGAAAATTCTCTCTTTCCTCATTATTCTCCGCCACTTTTTCTCCGCCTTCAGTCTTTTTAGTCTTCTCGACTACGTCGATTGCCACGGTTCATATTTTCTTCCGCGAACATCCGTTCTTTTAAATTTAAAAATGAAGAGAAGCTTCGAACGAAATCCGAGCACTTCCGGTTCGTCTGGCAATCGACACTCGATATCGTCCATTTTTTCTTTTATGCAGTTTTAAGAAAATTTGTAATTGTACGAGGAATTTAAAAAAATGGTGGATTATAGTGATCCCATGATTATAGTGACCCAATCGAGATTGATTGGTGGACTTGATTATTATATATATTCGATGGAATGATAATACGCTTCAAAAAAGTTTAAGTGAAACTGAAGAAAAGACCGGAAGTGGCGCGAAGAAGAAGAAGTTTGATGAAACGATAAAGTCCCAACTTTTTATCCACAGAAGATCTTTTTGGAAAGCTATCAAACTGTTGCTCGAATCCTAAAGATCGAGAGTTGTTTAAATATTTATTTATTTTAAATAATTATCGAGGGACCGGAAATAGTACGAGAAATAAAGGAAACAACGATTAGTACGAGAGGGAAGACAATTCAACATGTTTTCTGACGAATTGGAACGTTTGAACTGTATTCAGGCGACGATTGAATAGAAGTCAATTTTCTCAAGTGCTTTTTTTTCACGACTCATGTAAATCGGAAGTACATTATACGCGCGGGTTTGTTTCGCGTGTCTCGAAAACGTCCGCAATTATTGTCCGAGACCTAAATTTCGTATTTGTGCCTTTAATGACCGTATCAACGTGCATTCATCGTCCACTTGATGCGCGATTCCGGCAAAAGGGATCGTCAGTGGTCGCGATAAATTCTTCGTCGTTATGTCATTATTGTCCCAGACCTCATCGAGGGACGCTTTACGTCCCCTCACAGCGACGGTTCGTCCACGTTCGAACGATATTCAATCATTCTTAAAAAAAAAAAAAAAATGAAAACTACCCCGTTCAATGTCTTGTCTATCATTGTGGCAGCTTTCCATAAAATGTACACCATAAAAAAACCACAATACCGAGAAATTTGTGTTGATAAATATATATATTTTTTTTTAATTTCACACAATCTTTTAAAAAATCCAAGATTAATGTCGATTAAAAATTTGAAACACAACAAAAAAATCATTAATTTTCGTGCCAGCAATCGTTTCGATTCCTCTCCGTACGGATAATTGTTCTCCCACCGTGACATGAGCTCGTCGTGTATTAATTTTTTCTTCAATTTTTATTATTATTATTGGGAATCACCTATATTTTTTTTTATAAGCATTCATCTCAAGCTCGTTTCATAAATTCGCTTCATGGATCGTACGATATAGCGATAGGAATCGAAAAAAAAAACGCGAATAGACCGTGGAAAATATATTTTTCGTCATATATGTAGCTCCGACCGGATATTCCGTGGAACGTCGTATATTGTATAACATATGCAGGGTGTCCCAACTTAAACTGTGCATTAGAATATCTCGGGAATGAGGACTGCTATCGAAAAATGTTTCAAATAAGAATACTATGGTTGGGAGAGTGACACACGATGGCAACGACAGTTTAGTTGTGAGAAGTACCGCTTGAAAGAAATTAGCACGCAAGTAGTTTTTTTTAAATGGCAACTGATTTTTTTCCCAAACAAATTTTGTACCTCACGGTGAAGAAAATTTAGCCATACGTGATAAAAAAGTACATATCTTTAACCCCTTCGTTGGCAGAGAGAATTCGACAAAAAGTGCCCAAAATGACAGGACGCACTATTGCGCATTGCAGGTTGACACTATTTCACTATTGCGTCAATGCCACACAGGGGCACGGAATTATTTGACGCACTATTGCGTCAATGCCAACGAAGGGGTTAACGGATTGGGAGTCATGACTGTTCGAAACTCAGGAATTTATCATGACAGTAATTTTCAAGAAAAGAGAAGCAACAATAACAATTCTAAAGCATAGTAATAAAGCCGCGCAAGTACACGTTTCAAAAACAGCCTTCGTCGTTTGTCGTATTCCACACGTAAACGTAAACAGTACAGCCTGAACTTATTCTTTGGTTATTCGTGATATTTCGGCTGTGATAGTATCGTTATGCCTGATTACAATCAAGACGAAATTGTCGACGTTCTTCTTGTGGCTCGGAGAGTGCCGACTGAATTACCGTCGAGCATCGCGATTGTATCGTGAAAGCTTTCCGCGAAGAAGACATCCTCCGGGTATACCCGGATTATAATCAGATTCGAATTCTCGAAGCTCGACAACGTGGCAAAAGGTCATAAAACGTCAACCCTCGTGCAGAATTGCTGATGACGATCTAAGAGTCATTGCAGTTTTGGGGATGGTAGCGATGAATGAACATGTGAGCACTCGACAAATCCAGCGTAAGTTAGCCATTTCAAAATCTATATTGTCTGCAAGATTTTGAAATCTTGACTACTGAGTTTCGAACAGTCATAAACTCCCAACCCGTTAAAGATAGGCACTTTTACCATATATGACTGAATTTTCTTCGCCGTGAGGTACAAAATTCGTTTGTGGAAAAAAATCGGTTGCCAATTAAAAAAAACTACGTCCGTGCGCTGGTTTCTCAAAAGCAGTACTTCTCACAATCAAACTGATGTTACCATCGTGTGTCCCCCTCTAAACTATAATATTCTTATCTCAAACATTTTTCGATAGCCAGTCCTCATTTCCGAGATATTTTAATTTACAGCTTAAGTTGGGACACCCTGTATACCGATCGCGAAAAATAAACCATGTACACTCGTGTGTCCCAATAGGCGACGTGACACATTCCATTTGAATATGTTAATGACAGGTCGGTGAAAATTTATTCAAGCACAGATATAGCATATATATATATATATATATATATATATACGGGATCCGAGAGTAGTCTACCGGTTATATTCTTCGGAGTAATATATAGTCGAAGTATTCGTAGGTGGCAAAAATGACAGTTTTACATTCCGATGAATGGATGATCGAAAAAAAAAATCTTAGCTATTAATAAAATAATAATAATGATGATGATAATAAATTTCCTTTCAAAATGGTTTTAATCAAAATATGATTTAATTATGAGAATCTCAACTGTAGATATTGCGAATATCTAATATGAATAACACGTTCATGTAAGTGTGAGCAGCATGGTGTACATAGGTATAATATACGTATAAATATATATATTATATATATATATATATATATATATATAATATATATATTATATATATATATATATATATATATATAAGAGAGCAAAGTGTCGATGCTGAGAGGATTTCGTACTGGATTCAAGCCCGAGTGAATGCTCGTTCCAGCAGTAAATTTATGCCAGGCACTCTCGGAACCGAGCTCGGAACACAACAACCAACCCTCAAACTGCGAACTCCTCCGTGTTCACGCAGATTATAGATAATCCGAACTCGCGGTCTCGAGCCCGAACCCGGAGCACACACACGTTTTAACTTTATTAAATTTTTTATTCACCCCATTTTCCAACGTTTCGTGTTTTCATTTTTATTTTAATTTTTTTTTCCATTCCCATTAATTCTGAACGACCATAGAGACGAAAGTATAAAAAAAAAAAATAGGACAAATTGATGGGGTAATTTTTTTTTTTAGATGCATGAAAAAATTTTGTTTAGGTCCGTGTGAAAATTCGATGCAAATCAAAATATATTATCTCGGAACAGGTTCATTTTATTTATCGTCGATATTAACTGTTTCGATCGACAGGAAGATCGTCGAAGAACCGGACGTTACGTGGCCGGTGGTACGGCTCTCGCGATAATATTACTCGCGATGCATCACATTTTACTTCGAGGAGCACCGACGATCGCCGGTATCTGCATACCCTCGATAATAATGCTGACTTACGTTTTATGGGTGCTTTATTCGGCTCGACGAGATCGACAAAAGGTTCGTTATTTTTTGCTTCTCGAAAATTCATTAAAAATATATATTTATTATAAAAATATATATTTATGAAAATATATTCATTATTACATATTCATTATTATACATTCATTATTATATATTCATTAAAAATATATATTTATTATAAAAATATATATTTATAAATGTATCTATTTATTTATTTAAAGCCAGAATATGCAATGTTGAATATGAGAAATATTCGATCAGTATATATATCCTATAGAGATGATTAAACACCTGTACGTAGGTCCAGCGTGGACAGAACTTTTACAAAAATAGATATAGGTAAATAAAAATTAAAAAAAAGTCATGTTATTTAAGATCATTATCAAGCTTATTGAAGTAGACCATCGCTGTTATAAAACTACTTCTGTGATAAATTTATTTTTTAACATTAGGAAGGATTAGGCTTTTGTTTATTGTGTATTGCTGCTTGAGCTATCGTAGTTTCATTTCAATTTTTCATAGTAATATAGTAATGATTGTATAATAAAGGAGTTTTCAAAACTCAAAGGTCTTTACAACTTAAAGGTTTTAAGCACTATTCTCAGTAGCCTGTTTTGTTATCTTTTATAGAGGTCCAATGACATTGGCATATATTTTCTGAAGAAAAAACGAATTTCTGCTTTTTCGATCTATATTTGTCGTGAAAATAATTATTTCTTTGGTTTAAAAATGCGAGAAGAAGATTTCGATGAAAGGAAAATTTATTCCCCTTGGTGCATGTTATGTAATCATTTTTTTTTCTAATAATAATAATAATAATAATAATAGGAATAAAGAAATAACATTTAATTTGCAGATTTGGTTTGTTCTGTCAACTTTTTTTTTCTCAGCCATATCTCAGCTTTACCTATTCGCTTGCACTTTCTCTTTGCCCATTACAATTTTTTCTTCTAATCTTACATTGATTATGATTCTTTCACGAACGATAAGATGTCCCTCGTCCCTTTTTTCGCGAGGATTTACCGCCCTATCTTCGATCGTTCGCCTGATTAATCTCCATTTCTTCATGTAAGGAGAAACACCGGTGGGATAAAAGAAAAATAGTTTCCTATCGATTTATCACCAATTGTCTCGTAGTTCGTTCTTCAGCGAGAACGCAAGCTCAGCGTTGTCTTTGTCTCGTTTCTCTTCTATCCGCAGGCGAGATTTCCCGTGGGAAATCAAGCCGGAAGTTGTATAAATTATTTCACTCGTTTGCATTCTCGCGTCTTCGTGATTATCGCGCTTGTTTTCGATATTGTCGTTCCAAAAACGATGCCTCTTTTTTTTTTTTTTTGTTTCTCGAATATTTCGGCGCAATTTTTCACAATCGATTTCCTCGATCGTTTATTCGCGGACTCGCGCAGTTATCAAAATTCACGCAAAAGGGACGAAAATAAATGACAAAGTGATGCTCAATACGTTGATAATTTATTTGCGAATTTGTTATAAATCTCCGCGAAGGAGATGCGGACGATCGAATTGGATGTGGAAAAAAATCGTTGAGAAATGAAAAAAAAAAAGCGACGGGTTAACGAGGAAGTAATAACTGGAAAACCAGACAAATCGATAATGCGTGTATAAGCTCTATGGAGCTTTGATTGCGCGCGATTCTCACGGAATTCCGAGCATATAATTCCGAGCACAAATCCGCGATTGGATATTTCGTTGTGTTTGGAATGCGATTATTCGCGGTACGCTGATCGGCATAACCATGAAACTTT
This sequence comes from Rhorus exstirpatorius, assembly GCA_963564615.1. Classification (NCBI taxonomy): domain Eukaryota; kingdom Metazoa; phylum Arthropoda; class Insecta; order Hymenoptera; family Ichneumonidae; genus Rhorus; species Rhorus exstirpatorius. The sequence goes on along the minus strand of OY751316.1, from coordinate 41,700,793 downwards.
TTGCGAGCATAAATATATTTAGAACACGGATCCACGATGACTATCGCCATCTCCTAACAATCTCACTCGTTCCTTTTATCGCTAACACATTTTACTTTTGTATAAATATATAATATACTTTTTTATTACGTCTTAATATATAATATATTAGGGTGTGCGGAAAAAAAAACAATTTTTTTTTTTCGGTTGCATCCACCAAAAAAAGTTGAAGTAAGGTAAAAAAAGAAGAATCCTAAAACGGGAGGTCAAAAAAAAATTATTTCGAACGGCGCATTGCATTTGAATATTTTCCATAAGAATAACACAGGAAAATATTGGGATTTCTGAATGTGGTAGTGCAACTCGTCAGAAAAAAATCACACAAAGATGTCATTAACATATTCTCATGGAGAATCGAATTCCCTACAAAAAAAGTTCTTACGAAAAATTAGCTCGGAACAACCGTTCAAGTGGAATATAACGCGAATGAATATAGTGGAAATAACGCTGCCTGAAATTGAATTGATAGGAAAAAAAAATAATTCAAAAGGCTGTAAAAATCGAATTTTTCGCTTTACGAAAAAACTTTTCGGGGGTTTTTTGTAGAGAATGTTCTGCTCTAACAACGTCGCTTTGATAGAAGCATATAACGGTTCATTAACAAAAAACGAAGAGCAGCTACAATATTTATTGGGCATAGTGCAAAATTATCGATAGAAATACCCTAATTGCAACAAACAGACTCTTAAAAAAAGAAACGATGATTATTAAGCATTATAATGTAAAAAAAGCCTATTCTATCTTATTAAACCAAATTCATTGAATAAAGCTTTTCTAAACACGATCAATGATGAACGTCGTTTCTTTTATATTTCTTGTTGTACTTGATTTTTTTTTGTATAAGAGAAATATTTTGAGAACAATTTCATGCAAGTATGTTAGAGCAGAACATTCTCTACAAAAAACCCCCAAAAAGTTTTTTCGTAAAGCGAAAAATTCGATTTTTACAGCCTTTTGAATTTTTTTTTTCCTATCAATTCAATTTCAGACAGCGTTATTTCCACTATATTCATTCGCGTTATATTCCACTTGAACGGTTGTTCTGAGCTAATTTTTCGTAAGAACTTTTTTTGTAGGGAATTCGATTCTCCATGAGAATATGTTAATGACATCTTTGTGTGATTTTTTTCTGACGAGTTGCACTACCACATTCAGAAATCCCAATATTTTCCTGTGTTATTCTTATGGAAAATATTCAAATGCAATGCGCCGTTCGAAATAATTTTTTTTTGACCTCCCGTTTTAGGATTCTTCTTTTTTTACCTTACTTCAACTTTTTTTGGTGGATGCAACCGAAAAAAAAAAAATTGTTTTTTTTCCGCACACCCTAATAATATATATATATATATAATATAATTATTAATGATAATATAATAATTATATAATATATATATAATGTATAATTTTCTTACGTATACATATATGTGAATATCACTCGGTATCAGAGCTCGTGCGTTAAAGGGAATGGCACAGAAAATTCCGCCAGAGCGTAATAAATAAATTTATTCGATCCAAAAATAAAAGTTTATCGAAATAGAGAAGAATTATTGTCCCTCAGATGGCTGCTTGCACTTCACACGAGTAAAATCTATGCTAATTCTTATTCATCTGTTAGCTTACGATTACTAATTATCTTTAAATTCAAATTAAATTGTTTCGATCAAAATCAATCTTTTAATTTTACTTTTATCCGATTTTTTTTTTTTATTTCCTTCATTCGATTCAAACTTTCTGGATTTAATTGAATCAAGGGTCAATATTTCGACGTCAGGCATTTCCTTTCGAATGAAATTAATGAGGAAAAAAAAAGAAGTCTCATGGATTATGGATGCGAAAATTCCGCGAGTTCCACCTTACTGTTTAACATCGATTTTCTTTTTTTTTTTTTTTTTTTTCGCACAACTTTCATACTTCATGTTTATTCATCTAATACTTTGTCACCGGTTGTCCCGACATTATTTTTGCATTTTACATTCGTTTCCTGTCGTCTTCTTCGTCTTTTTTTTTTTACTAGCTTATGCAAGTTGTATTTTTTCGTTTCTTGTTCTCTGGGTTATCGTCTCTCATATCATCGTACTTTTTCGTTTCACGGAATTTTCGCTTTTTCTTTTTTTCGCCCCCCCCCCCCCTCCCGCCGCTGCTTTATCGTTTTATTTTTATTTTGAGTTCTTTTTACGAGGCAGCGGAGCAGAAAAAAGGCTCGGTCGTCTGGCTGTAAAGCTCGCTACTGCTCGTTCGTTCTGCAGATGGTTGTTCCAACACATCCTCATTTTTTTTGCTTCCTTTTACTTCATATACAATAAATGTAATGTAGCCTTTTCTTTTTTTTTTTAACTTTAAACAGAAAATGGTGCACGCAGAACCACGGATTTATTCAATTCAAATAAATGAAGTGCCAATCAAATAACCTTTCACGTTTGGATTGAATATTTTTTATTTTATTCTTAATAACGTTTGCTTGCATCAGTGTTGGAATTAATTAATATTCGGAACATTTGTTTGTGCGTTTCGATTGGTTTGAAATGTTCCGTTAATTGCCTGCTCTTCGTTGAATTTGATAATTAAGGGTGGGATGAAAAAAAAAAAAAAAAGACGAGAAATATCGTAATAAACGAAGTCGAGGCGACAGGATAAAATGACACGTTGTATTAGAGCGAGACAAGCCTGCATTGATTGCCGGTACACTCGCGATTCGAGCATCGTAAAATGAGGGAGAATTAATTGTTGAAAAATTCAAAAAGGACGATAAATGAACGCTAACGATGGAAATAATTGGTAAACAAAGGAATGCGAATATTATAGAACAACGTGAAAATTACATTAATAATAATGGTAATAAATTTTCCTTTTATGGTTTAATAATAATAATAATAATAATAATAATAATAATAATGCATCGAGTGAATATTCAATAACACGAAAAACTAAAATTCACTCGTCCCAGCGTAAATATGAATATCAAGGCAAATTGTAAAATCAATTTTCGTCTAATGCAGGCACGATTGCTTGCATCGGCGATGCAACTGACGGAAGTCATTAGCGTACCTCATGCCAGGAGCATTATCAGCGATGATGCAACGAGAACAACAAGGGACAAGAGCGTTGTCACCGGGGATTCCGGAAAACATATTATTACGTAAACGTTCGATTGAATTAAAATTTAACTAGCTCGTGATGGTAATGACAAATAAAATAATGAAAAAAAAAAAATCGAACGGTTGGTCATTTTCATTGAACATCGGTTTATAGAATAATAAATAAACGAGAAATTTCACGAGAGAGATTTGAAATTAAATAATGATGAAATTCGCTGGAAGCAAAATATAAATAATTTCACTAGCGTAAAAAAATGAATATTCAATTGACAAATTAGAACACTGAGATGATAAATATTTTTTTAAGTCACGAGATTGATTGTTTTTTTTTTTTAATCAAATTTATGCGATTTAAAATTTTTATATTGTCACAATTCAGGTGGGATCGTCGAGTAACTTGCAGTGACTAATTATATCGGTGATAAGTCAGTTTTTTTTTATTTATTTATGGGATTAAGTAAGATTCGCAAGTATAACGAGACAATAAATGAAGAATAGAAGTCTTTGCACCGTTCATTTCTGATTTATAATATCAACAATTGACCGGATAATTTGCGAAGAGGTAGAAAATTGGACGAATCAAGGAAATCCAAGTTGGAGAAAGGAGAGCTACGAGTTACGTATACGCAACTTTGATGATCGTATTGGAAGAGCTCGAACCATTTTAACTCGCAAGCAATTATACTTTCGTACAATATTCGATAGAAGTAATTGCAATTCGTAGCGAGGGTTTCAACGAGTTTTAACTTTCTGAGAGCTTTCGCGTGACTCAACGAGGATCGAAGGGAATGTTCGATCGTCCAAAATAAAAAAACGTGTCTCATCCCTGGAAATCCGAAGGTTTGTAAAATAATTTTATACTTTCGTAATGAAAAGAAATGTGGAAAAATGAAAATTCGTAAGTATCTTTTGAATTTTTTTTTTTACTACAGAAATTTATCGAGACAACGTGCAATTAAAAAAATAAAAAAAAAATAAAAGAGTTTGAATTTGCTCAAAAGATTGTGGCTCCCCGAGTGTTATTAAGTGAGAACTTGGTCTCGAAAAAAAAAAAAAAAAAAAAAAAAAAAAGAGAAACAAATCTGAGTTTCGATATCTCGAATCGATTTCTCTCAATTTTTTTTATGGGTTAAAGAAAGGAAAAAAAAAAAAAATCTCCCTCCGAAATTTCGGAATAATGAATATTTTGGAAAAACCAATCGACCGTGATTAATTCGATAAAGCGCCCGGAGCACATTGCAAAATTCTTCGTTGACACAACGTGATGGAATGGCCCAGTGCGGAGGTTGGATGATTCGGGCAATGACGATGTTGAAAAATGCGTTCAGAAGAATCGCCGATTTTCTCGCAAATGGAAAATTTTATAATTGTCATTCGGGAAAATCCTGCAGACGGGAGGTTCGATTTTCCAAAGCGATTTCTTACGCTAGCGTGCCGAGCTGTTACTACAGTTTTCTCGCAATGGGACGCGACGAAACGTGCCGAAAAATTCCACGATCTGTGTCGACCATCAAATTGCGAAAACGAAATTAATCGAAATTTAACGAAGAACTAATTAATTTATTCCAGTAATTTACAAAATTATTTTAATACATATCAATGTGTTACGAAAAAAAAAAAAAAAAAAAAAATGGGAGTTTCACTGAAAAAGTGAGGAAATCCGAAAAAAAAAAAACAATTCGCCCCGAGTATTGCGAATGATGGAATCCAAACGCCCAATAAAAAGGTTTGCTCCTTCAAATTCTGTGTATGTCGCGCTCCATGACAACTCAGCCGCCTCGTTTTTTTTTTTTGGTCTCGAAAAAATTATTCAGTATGGACATTTCGAAGGACAATATATCCATGATATTTCCCCAAAATTTTATCCCCCCCCACTATTGTTGGTTCTCGAAATAATGATTAATGAATTTTAAATTTTGTTAAAATCCTAACCTTGTAATTGTCGATCGAATTTAAACGATTAAAAAAAAGAATATTTTTGATTTTTTTGGCCTTTTCGAAAAAAAATACGCCGTCATCGGATAAAAGCTCATTAGACAGTTTTCGTGATAAATTTATAAAAAAACAATTTTTCCCTCTTAACTGATGCCCTCTCCAATCTTAAAAAAATCCTGCGGAGTTACGTATTACCCTTCTCTATCAGGAAAAAAAATAGTGGAATTCCGGGTGGTCCTTTCGTAGAAAAAAAAAAAAAAAATCGAAAAATTACTCCGAAAACTGTCTAATGAGCTTTTCTCCGATGAGGCTATATTTTTTTTTTTTCGAAAAGAGCAAAAAAAATTAAAAAATATTCTTTTTTCAATCGTGCAAATCCGATCGGTTACGAAATTGTAATTTTTACAAAATTGAGAATTCATTAATCATTATCTCGAGAACCAACAATAGTAAGGGGATGAAATTTTGGTGAAATGTTTCGAAATGTCCATACTGATTAATTTTTTAGAGTAAAAAAATAACGGGGTGGCCAAGTTGACACGGAGCGCGACATATTTACTCTGTTATTTTATCATAAATACATAAAGTATGCAATAATTCAATGAAATATTATTATTATTATTATTATTATTATTTATAATGAACAGATAGTGTTTCTACGACTTATGCAAATCTGTAAAGATGATTCATAAAGTGGTTCATATAGAGCGTGAAAAATGTACTCTCGTCGAATCGTTGAAACTCAACCGACCATATACAGTTTCAGCAAACGTTTTTACGGTACATTTGAGAATTAAATGCACCATACGCACATGGAATATTCCCCAGGTACGTCACAAAGCTTTTTCAATTGAATTTTTTTGTCATTTTTCTTGATATCATTGGATTTTTTTTTGTCAATCCGCAGTTCAGGACGATGAATGCATAGAGAGACATAAAAATTCTGGATATTATTTTCTAATGATAGACCATATTAAAACGATTTTTTCGACAATGAGACTGACTAAAACGAAAAAATTGTGTGCATATTTGATTAAAAAAATTATTCATACTTTTTTTGCAAACTTTTTTAAAATTATTATTACTTTTTGGATCGAAGTGTTCTTGATATAATTAGTGTAACAGATTTTTCGAAAATTAAATAAAAATATTAAGCTCATTCCTCTATGATCATTATCATAGTTAATCAGTCACGATATCAGCATTGATGGAAAAATTGATTAATAATCAAAGAAGAAATTAACTTTTTATGGATAACATATGGAAGGAAATTTTAGCTACAAATTATAAAAAAAAAAAACAATTAAGTCTTTTAGGATTATTTCAAAAATTAAAATCGCTGTTTACGTCATATACAGAGTGTGTTGCATTTCGTGGATAGTTTTTACGTAACAAATGACATCAAAAGTCACAAGGCAAGAAGTTTGAGGACGGTGGGATAATTCTCACGTTCGTAAGACAGCAGCGATGAGTCCCTAGCGTGAAGTAGGGGAATTTTCGGGCACAACCTTGAATATCGCATTATCCGCAATCCCTTGGGAGTATTGCAAGTCCAGAAGTAAATAAACATCCCCCAAGGTCCACACACGCACACGTGAACACACACACACACACACACGCTCTCGAGAAATATATACTTAATCTTGTTTCCCGAGCCAATATATTTATACAGAATGACTTTACGTGATCTCGTTGCTATCCATCATTGACGCTCGTCCGTTTCTCATTTAGCCCCGGTGTGGGAGCAACGAAAAGACAATCAAAGCTGAATTTATTTCACGTCAATTCAGCTGCTCACTGATCAAAAATTATTTGCGCTTTCTACAAAGGCATACATTACTGTTAAGCGAAGAATTGAGTGGATCTAATATTGAAATTTTTCCCCACGATAAGCAAAACTTTTATACATAATTTGGCTAATTTTTTTAACGTATTTTCGTGGATAATCTAGCTGGCCAAAATATATGGACATGTGGTCGTGGTACAAATCCTGTAGATAGCGCCACGATCGTAATCGAGATCATGGCTTGTGGTGCATTTCTAACCTATACAATGCTTAATCGAGATATACTCATGAATACGTGTATCGACTGCGAGAAAACCAAATGGTCTGATTTCACACTAGTTTACGTGTTAAATCGCGTGAGTTAGGCTCGTTTGCTTTCACCAGTTGATACAAGAACGACAATTGCTTTATTTCCGATACACGTAGGTCGATACAGCAAGTTCTTATGGCCACACACAGAGGGAGAGCCAGAGTGTATAGCGTGAACGTAGCCATTAGTCTCTCTCGAACCCCCCGCGATACATTATACGGTCGCTTCTCCAGAGTCTCGCTATCTCTGTAGCCTCGCATATATATTATATATATATATATATGATCGATCTTTCACTCGATTCTTGTCTACAGTTTGCCCACATATAGTCTTCAGTGTATATGAATGGAACGTTACATGGGCATGAAAAATCATTTTCAACCGCGCGTAGAAAATTATGCACCAAATGGCCGCCTATGCAACCCTCCATTTCGTGGCATTTCAACGTAAGACTTTTCTTTTCCGCGAGCATACACATCTTTGCTGGATCGGACACAGTAAGCACTTGCAGTTGATGCAAGGTCTAAAACTATTATTTTGAGCTTTGCAACTTTCTAATGGCAGAAAAACATTGATTTCTCCAATACTTTGGACCAAATATGGGACATACGAAAATACGTTGTCTGCTGTAATATGACCACACGGATGTTTACAGGCTGACGTAAAAGCAGCCATTTGATAGAGACGATAAATCCGCTATCGGGCAGAGTCTATTCTGGGTCTTCGTAAAAGAAGCACGGACAGGAAGTCTCATGAAGGCTATCGGTTATTTTGTTATTATTAATATTATTATTTAGATGGCAATAAAGATTGCCGAAAAGAAGACATGGAAGAGGTAAATGTCTCGTCCGATAAAACGTCTTTTGATTTTACGACTAAATACTTACGAATTAATCCTCGTTTAAACGGGAAGCTGTGATTTTTTCTACTATGATTATAATAACTTTGAATAATCATTATTTTGCAATGATTATTTTTCGAGAACAATTATTCATATGGGAAAGTTCGTTTTTTTTTGCAAGAAAAAAATCCTTTTCAATCGAATCGTGCTAAATTCAGGGCATTGCTCCGGTTCGTCGTAACTTCTCACTATAACTCTCGTCTCATTGCCCTCGTAAAACTACCCGTATATAGTAGAGTTGTCGGTAGTACAACGCCATCGGTGGTTATATCTTGGGGAAAATCCTGTCTGACGTAACTCGAGCCAATCTACTTGAACCAGTCGATCAGCGTTTGGACAACGATTTTCCAGAAATGCGCCGCGATAAAAGTGCACTTTATTTTTGTTCGAATCATGATTATTATTTTTCAATGGAACGTATATTATGCATGAATCCCAGCAGACGATGGTTGCTATTATCGTTATATTACCGGATCATCTACGCTATGTTGCTGTTTAGCTGTAAAAGTATTTGCAAGGGTAAGAAGGATCGAAGTATATTATATAGTCACTTGCGACGAATACAAAAGCTGAAAGGAAGAAAAGCTCGCGAAAGAAAAATAAGAAAACCTTTATACAGCAGGACTAATCAGGATTTTCACAAGGACACGCCGGGAAATTTAGCTCTTTTCTCATCCCCCCCCCCCTTCCCCTTCCTTCGCCCTTCTGATATTTTACAAAACGGTAGCATATTTTCCCATCGCAGTCTCGTACATCACTATCCGTGGAAAACAATAACAATGGCCATTATCCTCTTTGCGTTGAGAACGAGGACGATCGATCATTATCCACGCGGCGTCGTACAATTTCCGTCAAATACGGGAGAACGAATCGTTAAAGCAAAAAAAAAAAAAAATCTCCCCTCAAGACGGTGAGGATAATCACTGTCGAAAGAGCCGAGGAGAAAAATGCGAAAAAAGGGATCGAGGGAAGCCACAAAAAAGATGCGAAAAATGAGAAAAGTAAAAAAAAAAACACCGGTTTGTGTTGAAAGAATGGGAATCGCGAGAGATGAAGAATAAACGAAGAAAGAACGAAAAAGATATTGTGATGGAAAGGAAAACTTCAAAGAAAAAAAAAAAAAAAAGGAAAACAATAGCAACGTGAGGAAAAGCGGATTATTGCATCAAGCAGGAGAGAGTCAGCAGTCATCAAGGATTTGAAAGAAAATATGAAGGAAAAAACAAAGGTGACAAGAAGAAGCGTTTTAATGAGTTCTCGTTGAGCTGTGTATATGCCCGGTGTGTGATTGAAATACGTGGTCCATCGATGGAGATAAGCCATCGCGAAACGTCGCGAAGGATGAAAAACAGGATAGATCAAGGGAGAATTGGAAAAGGGGTTGAGGCGGAAAGAAAAGAGGAATAGAGGAGAGATTATGCACGGCGGGATTGCTCGTCGAGAGAGATTTTCCACGGATCCTTGCGTTGCTTCCAAAAGCCATTCGCGGGCAACGAGCCAAAAATCCATCCCGTGTGAATCATTTGATGGATTCGTGATAGTTTGTCGAGTTATTGTTTTTGCCATTTTCAAATCGATAACCGAATTTTGCGTGCCGATCAGATTTTTCGTAAAACCCGAAAATTATCGTATGATTATTTTAAATACACGAAATACGTTGAATTACAGAAAAAAAGGTTGCATTATAACGCTTATTTTGTCTTTGTCTAGACTTGTGCTCTATCTAAAGGCGTATACGTTAAAAATAATAAAATTATGATTACTATGAATATTGTTATGATTACTAGTAAATTTATGTAAAGCAGTAAAAAGTTCGTGCATGGAAGGGGAAAAAAGTGGAAATTTAGTGTTCGATGATCATCATGCGCAGTCAGAATTGAATATATAGATATCAATTTACAGTCAAAAAAATTTACGTCTCATCGTTGCTCTATAGTTGCTGCAATAATAATTACGATTTAATTCAAAGATAGTTTTTTTAATACAAAAAATTCTTGAGTGCATGGTCTTGTGTGTAATTGTCGTATGTAATTTTTTTTTTTTAAATCGATTGGTTCTAAGCGCAGCTCGTGTATAACACTGTCCATGTGAGAAATTCATAATTTATTTACGATTAAATTTCCCATAAAAAATTTATACTATATACTTATACTTTATACTATACCAGTCCACATACTATATGGATATATTTTAGTTTCCTGCCACGTGGAACGTATTGTGTTGTGTATTCGATTATGATTGCCCAATTGATGAACGCAAGTTGCGGAAATGCCAGGCAGAAGCGACGAAGCAAATGTCGTGAAAGAACTAACAATATATATATGTATATATATCCATTTATTGTTTATTCACGTATATGGAAATAGACGAGTACCTGGATAGAGCCACTGATCACGAATCCGCTTCTTCAAACTTAAAAATTCCACTTCAAACATTTTTTTCCCTCAAAAATTAATGGAACAATTTACATCGGATAAAATTTAATGTAAATTCTCCCTTTGTTCTCACATAAAAATATATATACCCCAATACCTCAAGTGGAGAAAAAAAAAAAAAAAAAAAAACGCAAGGACGAGGAATAAATCTTGGCGTTTTTATTTTTTTATATTTCCCTACAAAGCACATTGAGAATCGGCAAGTCAGGAGGCAATAATGGTATTTTACTTCCCGCACACCGATGAGTCCGCACTTTACGAGGATGCGAAGGGCGAGAGTGGGGGAAAGAGGGTATATATATATGATGAGGTAACGGATTACCGCAATCGTAAGGATATCTGGCTGCTGCTCGATTCTTCCGACAATCTGTCTTTTTGGCTTCCCTCCCTCCTCACAAGAAAGTTCCTCGTTCACTGGCTGGGGTTATGGTTTTCGATGAGAACGTCCGAGGGGTCGTTGACATATGGCGAAGCGAGAAATACAAAACCTTATGCGGGAAGAACATATGGAAAGTTTTGGGCGAAGGATCGAGAGATAATAATTGGGAATTTGTACATGAAAGATTGAAACAGACCGGAAGTCTACGAAAAAAAAAAACAACAACAATCATAAAAACTGATGACAGATCATCGGAATGTTTTTCAATTGTAATTTGAATAATAATTTATCGAGAGTAGAAAAATGATGGATCAAGCAAAAATTGATTTTTTTTCGATTGCGAATTTATTATTATCAATTCGTTGAGATTGAAGTTTCTTCTTTCCTTTGTTTTAATTTTTTTTCCTGGTCCGATTCGAACGAGAAGCCACGTGTCCATCACGAAAAGTCAAGATTGCTCATTGCTTTAAGAAGTTCAGCAAACGTTTCAAGCGTTTCTGAAGCTCCTTTTGGTTCGCGTATACACGGAGGGGGCGGAAGCCGCCCGTGGCGTGTATCTTCGATATCACGAGTTGCCCGAAAGCTCGTACGTGTTATACCTCAGAAACATGGGATACTATGAGTTCATTTTGGAAGGGGAGAGACACGGTATAGCGCAAGTATAGCTCGCTTGATTGAATACCCTCGAAGAGTAAAGCTTTTGTCATTGACAGGTCGACGAAGCCATCGGGCGAGCTATCATGTCAAGTAGCATATCGAGAGCTTATACTTGCGAAGTTTAAGGTAGTTCTATCGCTGCAGACTAGTCAATTAGCTATAAATGTCTAAATGATGATTCCTAAAAATATTGGATATATGGGTTAAAATTAATAAATATTAAATAAGCTTACCCAGGTGAATACAATTAATCAACGGTTTATTATAAATAATTATGTAACTAGTAAAATAGTAATTGCAACGACTCAAGTATTACTAGATCTCGTATGATATTTACGTGTGGCAACGTTGCGTTTTCTTTCTCTTTTCATTCTCGTGCCCTCTCACTCTCTCGCCCGCTCTATTGACGTTGACGTGAAGAGGTTATGTTGTTCGACTTGTCAAATACCGCTTTCATTTCGATATCGCGTTGCCACATTTTTTCACCGTCACGACATTATGCCATAAGTTGTGTATCACTACCCGGATGCTCGTATTAAAATCAGTATAGCTTAAAAAATTGGTCGACAATCATATTTTTTTTTAGGCCCGTTAGATTTTTACATGTTTAATGAATCTAAGTCTCGTTTTTTGTAATAATCTTTTGGATTTTCGATAAGATATATCGTTTTAAAGTGACCGGAAATCGGTTCTTCTATATACCGAAGCAAATTTGCCTTGAGGAACTGGCATTTTCAAGTATTAATTTCTCCGTAATTAGGTCGATAAGGGGCATTGACGTTTCGCGAAATGAATAAATATATTAAAATTGAAGATATATAAAAAAAAAAATTTTAATCTTATGGATTAGTTACCACGATAGAACTACCTTAATATTAATCATGAGACGTTTCGTGCAGCTATATACGATTCGATTAAACCAACAATTTGAAATAATTTGTCGAAGATGTAATTATATTGACGAAAATTATAATGATCACGACATCTTCCTGCTACATAAAAAATTTACCTGGAATAATCACCAGATTATTACTGTCATTACTGTTTTTAAATTGATTCTCTCGTTTCCCCATATCTATATAAACTTTTTTAAAACAATTTTTCGTCACCGCAAAACTCAAATAACTTTATAACGATGAATTAATTTATCAATCAAGAATGAAGGAATGGAATGTTGAATAATTTTACATCCTCAATTAATATTAATCTTCGGTCAACAATATACTTGAATAAAACTACCCTTTAGAATTATTTCGCGATGAAATATATTGATAAATCGTATTCGAAATAAAGCTATGCATTATTTTCTTATATTAATAATTCATAACTATTTTGGCAGAAAATTGTTTTTGCAAGATTGTTTTTTTCAATTCCTCTTTCCGGTGAAAATCTCACTGCACGATTATATCATGAAAAAGTGTTATCCGCGAGAACAATCTGCTCGTTTCAAACTCGATCGAACATGCTGCACATCGATGAGAAAAATTATCGCGGCATTGACCTTATTTTTTTTTTTTCGAGAGAATCTTTCGCCGAGAGAGCTCACCCTTGCACGAGACCCTTGGTGAGATAACCCTCCAGTTGCAGCGGGGGATAGGATGAAAATAAAAGCGATACAGAGACGATATGAGGGGAGAGAGAGAGAAAAAAAGAAGAAGACGAAGATCCGGGCCCATTGTGCACCGTGACCACTTAAATCTCGAACCCAATGAATTATTCGTCGGGTTAAGGAGATATGGAGATGGCGCAGTGATGAAAGAGAAGGGAAATAAAAGTAGCAGCGCATATATAGCAGGATAAGGGAAAGTGATTGGATGTTTTTTTAGAGGGAAAGAAAAAAATGGTCAATTGATGTTTATTTATAAAGTAGAAATGTTTTCTTCTCCTTTTTTTTCTTTCGTCTTTCACTGAATTTCAATTATACGATCGAAATATTCCGTCTATTACGCATCACGAATTACTGTGATTATTCAATAATTCTGTCTCAAATTATAACTCGCAGCGATATATTTTTTAGGCCTTGAAAAAAGTTCAGTGTACTCAGGGATCAGCGAACAATTTTTTTTATTCTATTGGAGAATTAAAACGTATAGCAAGAGACTGAAAAAATCGCCACTTTTACACAGGCCCACAATTCTTGAAATTGACATTTTTTTTTGCCGTTCTTTAATTATGCCAAAGAGCTGCGAAAATTTGTAAAATATAATCAAACAATAAATATTGAAATATAGAATAATAAAAGTATTGAATCATTAATTTTTTTTTTTAAATCGTACCCCAATCAGCACAGAATGGAGTCGTTTGGAAAAACGAATAAGTTATTCGGGCCACGGAATATGGCTGAAATTATAAATTTCACTTGACTTTATTTCCCTGGCATATCATTCGTTCTCTTCTCGATATTCAAGATCATGCATGTATATACGCACTTTATGTCGGCTTGTTTCTCGTATAAAAATATATGTATTACGCATGTCCAAAAGGGGATTCGTGGAGGACCCTGACACTATAGAAAACCAAGATATCAAAGGGTTGGATAAGATCGACGTGTAAGACCGAAATACGCGTACATTGACTACGATGTAGTTTGGGGGTGGCGAAGGTGGAAGGTCGAAAGAGCGCAGTCGCCGGACGAGTCGTATAATGTCGGAGGGATATTCACCCGGCACGGTACCGGAGTACCGGACAGAGCTAGCTCGTCCGTTATCAAGGTACAACGCGGAACTTTGTCTCGCGTTAATCGTCGTATCGCACCTGACACCAAGTCTCGTTACCAAAAACTTTAACGAATATAAACAAAAATTAAAAAAAAAACACACACAATATTCTCTCGAGTCCTTCGTAAAAAAAAAAAAAAAAATAAAATAAAATAAAACTAAACACGAACGCAGATAAAATTAATATTTCGGGCTTGAATTTAATCGTCGGGGCTCATTGGGTCCTGATATCGTAAAGAGAATTCTGGTGTTCGGATCGAAAGAAAAATTTTGAAAATTTGCCAAATAATTGTTTTCACGACGAGTGGGGTTCTCTGCGTGATTTCTTTTCAAGTTCCGGCTCGTCTCAGCCTACCTTCTTCGATCTGATCAACGACCAGTCCGGTTAACGGTGAGTCCTACGTGAATTATAATTATCTACGAAATAAATTCATTTTCAATACATTTTTTTTATTATGCTTTTTATTCGATAAATACATTTTTTTTTCGGTTCTTCAACGACGAATCAAACTTTGCAGAGGATAATTTATCAATCATAATAATTGCTCAATTCACAATAATCTTTTTGACCTTTGCAAAATTGTTTTTCTCTCCCACTTGATCTTCTTTTCTTTCTTTTTTTTTTTTACTGGAACACCCGAAGGACAATCTCAATGAAGCTAGTGACATTTTTTGCTCAGCAGTATAAAGTTGACCCATAAAATATTTTTTCGTTGACCATGAGCCTTGGGGCAATTATTACGGATGAAGGAAACAGAGGGCTCGACGTTGTTTACGAACAAGAGCGGAGACAATTAAGCTCTCGAGTTTTTTTTTTTCCGGGTTTTCGCTTTATCCTGGCTCGTTTCGTACACTTCACGATGAAAAAAAAAAAAGAAAAATTATTCACTCTATCGAAATCGAAATAAATAAAGTAATGCCAATGCATGGAAGTATGTAAAGTTGGCCTTCGTATCGACTTGTTTTTATTTTTATCATTTTTTTTTTTTTTTATTAATAAATTTGCGATATTTTTCAAGTCCAATCACCCACGCGAATGCCACGAAACACGCGATGCAACAGTCGATGCATCACGAATTTTCGTAAAAAAAAATCTTTAGATTTCCATCGTCATTGAAAAAAAAAAAGATATCACAATTTCATCCGTTTTTGAATGATATTTTTTTTACATATTTAATTTTGGAGTGATAAATATTTGTGACGTTAACGAAAAAAAAAGATGATTTTACTTACACGTATACGATCGAAAGAAACGACTCGATCAGTATTATAATCGTGTTTAGGAAAATTAGGGCTTACACGTTACGGAATTTCGGTATTGGTTGACGCGAGCGTGATGCGTTAATTGATAACGCCTCCAGGGTTAATTACAAATTGCGGCTGATATAATACGAAAGATGTTAACGAGGGATCGGTTGAGATCTCAGGGGATATGTTATGATGTGCGTCGGTGCAACATTGCTGTAATTAAATTACGCAAGGCATTCAACGACGACAAAATCCATTACAGCCATGCGCAAGGATGAAGTGCATCAGGTGGTAGAAAAAAAAAAAAAAAAAACGATACGAAAGCGATCCTATTGCATGACGTAAATATAAAGTGCTCACTTCAGAGCTCTGGAAAATTAGCCTATTTGGAAAAAAATTATTCTGTTCAGAAATAAAAATAAAAAAACTCCTGCGATTAATTAAAAAAAGGTCAACGACCACAGCATTATTTATGCACGAAGAATTTCGATTTTTAATTAACAAATTGTATTGGTATTAAAACTGAATGAATGAATAAGAATGAATGCACGAGTGAAAGATAGATCGTTACAATTTGGTACAAAATATATCCGTCGATATTTCACAGATGGCGCCACCGTACGATTCTCGCATGAGCTTAACGAAATACAAATTCAACGAGTATTTTCTCTTCGTCAAACAACTTTCAGATTTTTGATTTAAACTATCGTTAAAAAAATTGATATGATCAGAATTCGTGTTAAAACCAGTTTAAGTGTCCTGTCCACACCGACTCTTCCCTAAATCCACTCGTCGATCACTATATTGCCATTAATGGAAAAAAAAAAAAATCCCCCAAGAAATACGGAGAGCAAATATCGTTGAGTAGAAAAAAAAAAAAACAAATTAACTTTTGCAGTTAAATTTATGGTTGCGAGAAGAAACGTGATCACTCCGGTAACGTTATATCCCAAAAGCCACTCGATGCGTGTATTGGTTCTTCGTAAATAGACGATTCCCAACTGCGGATATGTGTCATTTGCATATTATCGCAGGAGCATTGAAAACATAGCGGTCGAGGCACCGCAGATGCGGGAAAACGAGGGAAAGATTGTCCAAACGGGTATGAGAAAACGTGATATTATCCCAGGTATACATGGCAAACACGGTAACGCGCTTTTCGCATTGTATGTATACAAAAGTCGAGAAAAGCTCTTTGGGATTGGAGGAAATATCCAAGGAGGAATCTTCTCCTCGAAATTCGATTTCAAAACTTCAGCGCTGTATATTTCCCCCCCCCCCCCCCCCCCCCCCAGTGTACTCGTGTGCATGCGAAAAACTTTGCTCTGGGATTTCCGGATGTATGCATGAGATGTTTTTCGAACTCTGAGGAAGTACAAGTGTGTATAGGGACTCGAGGGTGAACGGATATATCGTCATCTTGTTGGAGTTTCGATTCAATTTCGGGGGGGGGGGGGGGGGGGGGGCAGGGGAGGGGGAGCGTTGATCCAATCAAGAATGTTTCCTAGAATAATTTATTACTTATTTCGATAGTATAATTAAAAATGCTTTGTTAACTTCAGCTTAATAACAATAATAATTCAATGTTTACCGTAAAAGTGTAAATATAACGTGAAAGAAGATAGTCGAGAAGGAGATTGAAACACGCGGTATGAGAATTCGAATAAATCCATTGTTGAATGTGGAAATTCAATGATACGAGAGTACCCCTATCGAGCGTGGCATTTTGCTTTATTTGCTCTCTCGCTCGAGCGACATTTCTATGCAGGACCGATCGCTTTTTTGTCGATCGAAAGATAAAGTCACGGGGGAATAATAGCGTGCACATTAACGAAGTACGTGCAGCCTGATATGTGTAACGCGTGAAATTTTAGATGGAAAGTGGCGAGACCTGGCAACACCTGCGGGCAACCGGAACTTTATTGGCCCGTGAGTTTGTGTACTCCTGTACAGTTTGCTGAACGTCGATACGCGATATCGCATATGTACAGCTTTGCTCGTAACATACTCGGCATGGTAACCACAAATGTCAATCTTTCACATATAAGAAAACGTTTGGAGCAATATTTTTCGTAAATTCTTACGGATAATTGCTGGCTAGTCTTTTAAAAATATTGTCATTGATTGAAAAATAACAATCCGTGTCGAAATAATTTCACTGCATGAAAAAAAAAAAACATTATTTTTGAACATTTTATAATAATTGTTTATTTTTCGTTGTCGTAAAATCATTTTTTAATTAAAACAATGCACAATAATATGGGTGAAATTGAAATTAAGTGACAATAGATAATTATACTTTTATGCGATGATTAAATTCTTTTTCAAATTACAAGATTTTTACGAAATGAAAAGGACAATGATCAGCAGGGTCTTCGTATACGAGTATTATGGCTGTTTCACCCTTCTTATTGGTCTTATCGTGCCACGATCCGAAAGGTTGCGGGTTTTTATTTTTACGATTCGCAATATCGCATAGGCTTAAATTTTATCCTTCAGACGAAGCACTCCAGTTGAAAATCCGTACCTACTATGAGAAATAATATAACGATGAAACGCAGTCCCTGGGAAGCGATATTCACGTATAGTTTTACGTCGACTGTGCTTTTCTTCCTCGTATTGGCAATTCCTACGAGAAAAATAACCCATTTTAAGGCGCATACGCGACTCCTCGCTGATACTCAACGAAGTTAGTACAGTCCTACATCCTCCACTTTCGAGCTTTAACGAGGCAGCCCAACGCGCGAAATCGTCGAATCCCCAATGTCGGATATAGCTTATACCAACCGGAAGTTTTATCTTTCATATTTACCGCGAGCTCGAACATGCATACATTATATGGTGTATGGAGAAATTCAAGTGGCTCCGAGTCCCGTTATTAATGGCACACCTGCGAGCTCATTAAACGATCTCGTAGCTTGTATCCCAACTCGTATCAACTCCGTTTTACTTCGTATTCGCAATGCGCGCTTAACATTTCGTTGAGATAATGAAAAAAAAAAAAAAAACGTAAATTTACACAATTGTTTGTCGCATTTTATTACTTACTCGCCCAGAGTTGTCGAAGTATAACGACCATACAAGGTTTTCGTTGTTTTATAAAAAAAAAAAAAAATCGCTAACGTCATTGAAATAACAGACGGTTTAAGGAATAGTCCGCTAATTGTGTTACGTGAAAAACTCTTCAGTATTGAGATGAACTATAATCATAAACGAGAATACGAAGAATAAATGAAAATCAAAAGTAACAAATTTCTATCTCTCTCTCTCTCTCTTCTTATCATAGCAGTCCAAGATTTGCTCGATTTTGCATTCCTGATTGATTTCCTACCTATTCGGCAAAATCTCGAGGACTGTTCGGTAGAGAATTTTTTTTTTCTGTTTTTCATGAAGATTCAGTTGGATGGTGAAGTGATCAAGTTTTGTGTATAGGCATGCAGACTATGCTATATATGAGTGCCCAGAGGCTAAAGGCGAAACGGTAGCTTGACTCTTGTAATCGACGTTCGTCGACGAGGCTTCTCCTTTCGAGAATCTCTCTCTCTCTCTCTTTCTCTTTCTTTCTGAGTCGTTGGGGGACATGGCTTAGGGGAGAGAAAAAAAGTATCGTTGAGTGAGGAAGGCTACGGTGAAGCGAATCCCTGGACAGCACGAGAGTGACTATATGAGAGCCAACGACATCAGTGGAGCGTGAGGGTTCTCGCCGTATATGGTCGACGAGTGTCATTATCGCGTCCCGTCGGGACTTGCTTACCTCGGATTCGTCATGAAAGGCTCCTCTAAAGAGGAAAAAAGAACAGTGAAAGCTCAGGGATGAAGAATCAAGCTACATTGTAGAAGGTAAAAAACAGGAGAAACCGAATAGAAGAACAGTGGAGCTTTTTGGGATTAGATTGACGTTAAAAACATCGTGTATCAAGGTTCAATTAAATATTTGGCTTAATTTTTTTCAATGATACTCCCCGGACTATCGGTAATAAAAGGTAACCCAAAGAATATTTAATTAAAGTTCATTTTAATTCAGTTTAACTAACTGTAATTCAGTATAATCGTGTGCAATCATGTGGAAACTAAGCTTATGTTAGTCAAGTTTAATTGACTTTTTTTCGTGTTCAACAAAGTCACCAGTGGAGCTCAATCAATTCATTGCGAAAGATTCCTTGATGGGGTAAAAAAGAACAAAGAAAGACCATCCTGAAACATTGGAGAGTGAGAAACTAATCGATGATCAAGGCACAATCAAAAAAGTTTAGTTTTATTTGGATTACAGATTAAATGCACTATGACGAAAATACTACCCAAAGAATAATTAAGCAACGTTTATTGCAATCCAGTATAACTAGCTTTTCTCAAGTTTGATCCCGCTTTATTAAGTCCAATCGAGTTAAATTTTTTTTAATAATGCGTAATCACTTCTCCAACCAAGTATAACGTCTTATTGAACATCTTTATTAATCCATTAAATCGATTCAATGATACGCAACGAAACTTGTTATGCATCGGTTACACTTTATAACAGTTTTCTTCATTTTCACTATTTTCTGTGCAAATTCTTCGTCAAATGATTCTTAAGGGTTCATAAATCATAAAATATATCGCTCGTACTGTTATTCCAGTCATTCGAGCCATTTTTTTCTGCAATCTTGTACCGAATTGATTTTGCTTTTGAAAAAGATTCAGGGGTATCCCCTGAATGTAAATTCAAGTTGGTAGGACGTGAGTAGTAAAGCTTCAGCCTCCATATTGAAAAACACGTTTTATCAAATATCTCGTGAACCGTGCATCGTCCGACAAAAATAGTAGAAACTTTTTTTGTAGATAGTGAAATTCTCTACGAGCTTTATTGGAAACTTTTTCCTGTATAGTGCATGGTTTTTGATTTATAGCGCGACAAATTTTTCCAAACATGGTTATTGCTAAATATATATTTAATGGATGATGTAACCGTAAAAATGATGATGTTTGGAAAAAGCATGCACTGTGCAGGAAAAAGTTTCGGATAAAAGTTGCAGAGAATTTCATTGTCTATAAAAAAATCTATACTATTTTTGTCGTACGATGCACCGTGCATGAGATATTTCATGAAACGTGTTTTCCAAAATGGTGGCTGAAGCTTGGACCCCCTGCGTGCCCCCAACTCGAATTTAAAATCAGGGGATACCCCTGAACTGTTCCCAAAAGAAAAATCAATTCCGTAGAAGATTGCGTTATATCAACCTACACTTTTTTGCTAGAATGACTGGACAATATGCGGTATCAACGATATTATACGCCGTTATAACTAACTTTTTGTTTCTTCAGAAAATCCATCGGATCAAATGATTTGTAGCGTCAAGCGTCCATTTTCTCATATTATGATGGAGGGAACGACGCGTTATTTCATCCGAAAAATACTACAAAGCAATCCGGAATCTTAAATCATTCTCCCTTTATTTTCTCTCCCTCCCATGACTCAACTCAACTGCTCGGCCTTTTTCAACCCTCGAAAGTACGTTTGAGGGAGTCTAGGGGCTACTTAAGACATTTTTTTAACATTTTTATCTTTATCCCGGAATGAAAAATCGTTGTGCCCGCAGATTCGCAATCAGATACAACACCAATCCAGCTTTACAAAAATTACCGACACCTTATTTGGTCGAAATACGAAAATTTGTTTCCGTATTGCATAATTTTCGCTTATCAGAGTATTTCAACGCATGCTAAACGATTTGTGCATTGATAATTAAGTTGACATTGAATCGGTAAGCTTGATTAAAAATGGCTACGATTGTGGACCCGAAATAAATAAAAAATCATTGAAAACTGTTGTTACAAATTTGAGCTCATTACTGTACACCAAGAAAATAATGATTCTTTGATGGGGGGAAAAAAAATGTAATTAACTGAAAAATGAAAATTCTTTCAAAAGTATTTTTTGCAGTGTTAAATTATATTGAAATATTGTTGTATCTACTTCATATATTTTTGATTATTATTTTTTTTTTTTTTTCGTTAGCCGATGCTCTGGTTTTCCTTTTCCAAGCGACAAAGAGAGGAAAAAAAAAGCAGAAGTGGATGTGTTATTATTTTTACGATCGTACTTTGTCTCTTCTCTTCTCTCTTTCTCTACGTACTCAACCCCGTTTAACTCACCTTCCATACATTTGCTTCTTTTTTTTTTTTTCATCTCGCGTTGCAGAACGTCACGCCGACCTGGCGATATATAGTTACCCTCGAATGTTATACGAAACTGACCAAGATTTGTCAACGACGCGAAAAAAATTCTTCCATCCGCGGGCCATACATATATATACGAGAAACGAAACTCCACGGGGGAGGGTTTCCCAGCCTCACACGCTGCTTTCACCCTCGAGCTCTTGCTATTTATCACGCTCGCGCCTCCTACCCTCGGCCACTTTCATGATTTCTCACAACGAACCATTTCTTTTTCCCTCCGCCGTTTCCACTTCGTCACTCTTCTTTTTTGTCACATTACTTTTCCTGGATTTTTTTTTTTTCGTCATTGTAATTGCTAGAATCACAATTCACCTGGACCGCAAAAGACGAAAAAAACGCAGGTTTTCCGAAAAGAAATGCGTTTTTCTCTAGTCCGCGGTCGATTGTATTGATAGGAGCTCAGTACAATTGGGAAGATATAGAAGTATAAAAGTACGACTGTAACCTTGAAGTGTCATTTTTTGCATTTCTCTCTGTGAAGATTTTTTTTTTTTTGTACTTTCCATCTGAAAAATTTACAAGAGCAATGTTCAATTTTCAACTCGCCCCGAATGAAAAAGAAAATCTTGAGAAGATAAAGAAACAATTCGGGAAAATAAAATCTCTTTTCGTTTTTTTTTTTTTTTTTACGAGAAAGCCTAAAAAGTAATTTTCACGACGTAACGTTCAGTTCTGCTAAATTTATTTCATCCTAAGGGGGAAAAAGAGCGTTGAATTGACGCGGGGCATGCGATTGTGGGGAGGAAAAATTTCATCGCGTCGTAAACGATGCCGTATGTGCGTGTTATATCAGGGTAATATATGTGGCAAGCGAGAGGCAAAAGATAAAAGGATATTACGGGAAAAAGAGCCACCGATAACACGCTGTGGGGCTTAAGAGCCCCCCCCCCTCTCTCTCTCTCTCTCTCTCTCTCTTTTCTGATAACTAGACAGTTGTTTAACGATAAAAATAAAATAAAAAAAAAAAGCGCCTCCGTAAATCTCGCCAATATACCTTTTTCTATTCTCCGCAACGTCGAACGAGGGTGGAGAGAATCCCACGAAATTCGAGATTACCGCAATGCAATACGTTCAGTCCTCCTCATAATTTTCTTCGTTTTTTTTTTTTTCAATTTAAAATCACTTCCGGCATGGGAATAATTCGTTTTATTTTTCGGGTTTTTTGAGGGGCAATATTTAAAATCGAAAATTTAATTATTTTAATTCAATGAAAAAAAAAAATACCAAAGGACTCTCGATAACAATTATTCGTGAATTAAAATATCACTTAATAAAATTATTAATTTTTCATCTACTCGTATATCTTTCTCTTTGTTCCAATATACGGAAAAAAAAGTAGAACTAACGAATAATAAATTGGATAACTATAATGAACGCTGAATGAAAATTATTTTCCTTATTTATTAATAATTCATTACGATAATCAATATTTCAACGAGCAGACTTTATGCTCGTGTCAAGAATAAATAAACTTGAGCCTGGTGTAAGACACCAACAATACCTTTTTTTTTTTTATTATTAGTACAGAGGAAAAAAATCGTAATTTTCGTTTTCAATCGCAAAGTTTCCAAGTGTTGCTAGTATTTCAAATTTGTTTTTTTTTTCCAAAATAAAAAAAAAACCAAATGAGATATTCTCTGTAAAGAAGAATATTCCGAGACGCAGATATTTTACTGCACCATTTAATTTGACTAGCTTATGCACAGAAACTTAAAATTAATGTTTAATTGTGGAGAGGATAATTTGACATGGTATTTATTATAACATAGATACGCATGTATCGGGTTATTGTAAATGGTGGTGAGTGGACACGTTTGCGATGAATTATTCGAATTATCTCCTTGGTAACTATCGAATCGCGATGGGCAACTATCGTACAGGGGTGAGAGAGCCGAAGAGATAATTGAACGGTCGAGTACCCAGGGAAAGATATATCTATATATATCTATATGAATCCACATGTATATATACGGATTTAGTAAATTGATAATATCGGGATGTGATTATATGACCACGAGAGTGGCCTTACTTTCCGCTGAACCGTAATTTTATTTTGTTGCTCACGTTTGTCGTCCCCGCTATTACCGTATTCATTCAGTAGTTACATCCACGCGCTGATCAGACACTGCTCTTTCGGACACGCAAACGTTCGATTAATTTTCAATCAATCCCCGTTTTGCCAGAATCGAATCGAAAGCAAGAGAGACAATTTATTACGAAATTCGCTTCGATTAAATACTCGTCATCGAACGAAGGGATGATTTTTTTTTTGCCATTTTCCACGAATTTCACATGAATTTTTGCGACAAAATTATGAGAACTTTACCCCGGTCGAGTATGATTTGAAAAAAAAAAAAAAAAAAAAAAAAAAAAGTAAGAAAGTTCGAAAATTTGTTTCGCAAAGATGGAGTGAAAAAACCAGGTACACCAGCTCGAGGGAAAATAATTATTTTAAGGCTTAGTTTAAAAATAAACTGTTGCATAAAGCCACACCCTCGTAATTATACAGCATAGCTGTAATATACGCCACTCCCTCGTCCCGTTTTTATTCCTACACGAGTATCTCGCGATGAAATTTTTCCACCAATCTTCGAAACGATTCGCCGATACTATCGGAGTCTCCAAAAAAATTTACGATTAGAAAAATTTCAGTATGACTTTAACTGCTGGCAAAGCTACGGATGGGTTTTTAGAAATCAGCTCGATTTGAATGATGATTATGCAAGATTCGATTGAAATGAGAGATACAAATGGAAATAATAAAAAAAAAAAAAAATCAGTTTACTCAGGTTTGAGAGTCGAAAGGATTTTTGAGGGAAGGCAGTTCAGAGTCGAGAACGTGGCATGAATTTAAATCCAACTTTTGTACATTTTTTTTTTCTCTCTTCTCACGGTCGTATCTAACGTGTTTTCTTTTTTCAGTCAATGTAGTACGTGACTTACTTTTACGTGCGAAAAAAAAAAAAAAAAAAAAAAAAACCCTCGATCTTCATCGACGGTCTAATAGATTCTGCCTCGCTGCAATCTCATTTACATTTCCTCTCGGAGCTCTTGCGGGAGACAGTAAGCCCTTTTTTTTCCCCTCCCTCGTTCATTTCCAAGCCTCCTGGCACGTTTATTTCTCTCGTGCCTGGATATCCGATGAGAGTCTCCCGCGGGAAAGTCAGTGTGTCCTCGGAATTTCCCTCCCCCCATCCCTCTGTCTGTAACATCTTCTCCCTCTTTATTGTTCTGTAAATCTCTCTTTGTCAATTTATGTTCCACCATTCCCTTCTTCCTTCAACCCTTCTTTTGCCTTTCTTCGTCATATTTTCTCTGTACTTACGGTTCTCAACAAAATATTAATTATAATTTTATGGAGAAGTTGGCTCGCTTTAAGGTAGTTCTATCGCTGCAGACTAGTCAATTAGCTATAAATGTCTAAATGATGATTCCTAAAAATATTGGATATATGGGTTAAAATTAATAAATATTAAATAAGCTTACCCAGGTGAATACAATTAATCAACGGTTTATTATAAATAATTATGTAACTAGTAAAATAGTAATTGCAACGACTCAAGTATTACTAGATCTCGTATGATATTTACGTGCGGCAACGTTGCGTTTTCTTTCTCTTTTCATTCTCGTGCCCTCTCACTCTCTCGCCCGCTCTATCGACGTTGACGCGGAGAGGTTATGTTGTTCGACTTGTCAAATACCGCTTTCGTTTCGATATCGCGTTGCCACATTTTTTCACCGTCACGACATTATGCCATAAGTTGTGTATCACTACCCGGATGCTCGTATTAAAATCAGTATAGCTTAAAAAATTGGTCGACAATCATATTTTTTTTTAGGCCCGTTAGATTTTTACGTGTTTAATGAATCTAAGTCTCGTTTTTTGTAAGAATCTTTTGGATTTTCGATAAGATATATCGTTTTAAAGTGACCGGAAATCGGTTCTTCTATATGCCGAAGCAAATTTGCCTTGAGGAACTGGCATTTTCAAGTATTAATTTCTCCGTAATTAGGTCGATAAGGGGTTTCGCGAAATGAATAAATATATTAAAATTGAAGATATAAAAAAAAAAAAAATTTTAATCTTATGGATTAGTTACCACGATAGAACTACCTTAACGGAAAACCTTTGACAGCTGTCAGAGAAAAAACAAAATGATTAACCGATCGTTCGTACTCTCTTTGGATCAGTAAAAATTTTCTTAGCATGGTAAAAGTAAATTAAAAAAAAAAAAAAAACATTAAAGGTAACAGGGGGCGATGCATAGAGTTGGAAAAAATATCATAAATGTCTGGCGTGGTTTTAATTGGACGAGAAAAAATTTTTAGCACGTGCAATCTGAGTGAAATAATTTTTATGAATAGAAAACAAAATAATTAACGAAATTGTCGACAGCTGTCAGTTATTTCGATGAATCGATACGTTCGAAGATTTGAGTATTTGAGTGCAGTATAAATGGTGAACTATCGGTTGAAAAAAATTCCAACAAAGTGGTTGGAGAAATCTATCTTTTCAAGATCCTATTTCATTCTTTTTTTCTCGTATTTTTTGCAATCCCACAGAATAATATCTGTGTCAACCTTGAAGCTACAGTATTGCCCAGCGTGGAATTAGGAAATAACGGTGGAAATGGGATCCCCCCCTTGCTCACTTCTACATCCTTTATATATACATATATGGATCAGCCACCTTACCGTCGACCATCCCACAAGAGAGCTCGACGGATCTTCAGCGTTGGTAAATTGTGCTGGTCTACCATGATGTACCACTCTCGTGACTTTCCCTTGGACGGACAGGTTTTTTTTTTTCTTCTTACCTTCGCCCTTTTCCCAGCCTCCCTCGAACCATTGCCGGTAAAATGTTCGTTCGAACTAATCAAGAGTTGGCCATGAAGCCAGACACCTAATTTCCCTTCTCGCTCCACTTCAACCGCGAATATTACATTTATTACGGAATAATTCGCGTCAGGCGTGGCGGACGATCTAAAAAATTGTGAAATAAAATTTTTCACTTTCGAAAACTTGATGCTTCGAGTTTAAAGAAAAAAATGTTTTACACGCATTGAAAATAAAATTAATCGATCGGAATACATATATAGTGTGCCATAGACACTTTTCTGAGTTAATTTTCGCGATGTCACATTCGAGGTTATGTAAAATGTATATTATTTTTATTAAATTAATTTTTAATTCAGGTCAAACGTGGGTCAATTTGAAAATACCCTTGATAAATATTGCTCAATTGAAATGGATATATCGAATGATTTTTTCTTCGATAAAAATAAATTTTGTGTTATAATTTAGGTAATTCAAAATTTATTTTTTGTTTCACTGGAACAACATTGGTTCAAATCGTGTAAATTCATTTTTTCTTTGCCATGAGATGTCTGGGGGCTTTGCATGTGGTTTTGAATGGATTCGAAGAAGCTTAAGCGCGTGTTTTGGTCGGACATCGGATCGAAAGGGGTCACGAACATCGGGTAGAGCTCATGTGCGATGTGGCGTATGTATATATATTGCTCAGTTTCCGTATTTAACGATGTAGGGTGAATACCCAATGCAAACAAACCCGACCCAAGCGAATATACAGAAATTCGCTTATAGCATTAGAGAGGACCTGTGGAAACGTGGGAATGTCCTCGAAAGCTCCGCAACCTCTCTTTGAGACTCTCTCCGCAACTCAATGCAACGTGTGTGCTATAGATGCTTCGATAGCGTGTATTCCCACAGGTTTCTCAATCAACACGCTGCGGAACCTTTGTCCAACATTGATTATTATTCAGGCTCCTTATTCACTTGCACTCTGAACACATTCGACGGTTAATCGATCGAGCCTCTTCTCTGACGCGATTGACATCTTTGGACGTTTTTTCGTATTTTTGTATCTCGTTAAAAATCTCTCACTTATTTTTCATAATTTATTTTGCCTCACTTTTAATTTAAAACTTTAAATTAAAAGGGAAAATTTTAATTTAATAGCCAAGTTCTCAGCTCGAATAAATGTATTCCCCGTAAGAATTCCCGAAACTCTGTCAAAAAATAACGAAAAGCCAGACTCGTAGAATTCGACTGAGAGTAAGTAAAATTTCAATTTTATATTGTTCACGCTAGGTCGATTGAATTTTTGGGTTTTTTTTTTTTTTTTTTTTTTTTTTCGTAAAGCATGGTATTGGGATGGGAAAAATGTACAAGAGAATTAATTGGAAGGTGAAGAAAATTGGAGAATGAACTCGAGAAGATATATGCGCTGACGTTACAGAATGCTCGGGCGAGATAGTGAGAAATATAGGACAGAAAGCGTCAAGAGGGCTTCCGGTTTTTCGCAGCTCTTGAAATAGTTATTTGGGTTAAACGCCGATAAAAATTCACGGTTTTTATATATTTCTATGCTTTTCACCTTTCTCAAGTGTTCTCGCAATCGGGGCTGCTGATATGCCAACGAGGCAGTTTTGTACTTACACCTTTACACGAGTATGCAATTCCGGTTTTTCGCGATAAGTGAATAACGTGCTGGATCGTCGCTGTCCAGTTCCATGATTAATATTGAAGAATTGATTGGTACGGATAAACGGTTCTTTACTGGTATACTTTTTTTTTTTTTTTTTTTACAAAAATGGTATCCGTGTTTTTATTCCCTTGATATGGTAGGTTAATTTTGGGCACTTGCAGAGTAGAGAATCAACGACAAAATTGTCAAAACGTTTCTCAGACTTGTTTGTATAACAATTATATTTTTTTATAACTACATTTGCGAAATAAAAAGGTTTTACAATAATTGCAGAGGTTCCACATTGGCTGGTTTTTTTATTCTTCAAGTGTACAGGTGCTTCATTGATTCTTATTTATTCGTTCTACAAAGGATTTTCAAAATATTTATAGTCGTTTTCACGCACTATAATGGAGAATGGAATGAAATATGCAAAATGGCAATCAGACGAAAAGCTACGCGCTTCTTTGAATTTATTTTTGTATTTTTTTTTTCTTTTTAACATCAATAACAATTTATTAGTACGATACATTCAAATTCAAGTGGAATATGTAAAAAGGAAAATGAAGAGTTATCGATGAATGTAGATTTTAATAAATACTTTTTTTTTCTTTTCTTTTCCAACAAACGATTAATTGCTTTCATCAAAGTTTCAAAACCGTACACAAGAGGACTGGGCAACGTGTATGAAGAGGGAGGGGCCACATTGTTATAATTAGATCGGAGCAAAGGATATATTAACCTGAAACGGTTGAGAACGTTGATTGACGGTGAACTGGCAACTGGCTGCTATTGGTATCAAGCCAAGCTATATATATATATTCGTGAAACTTCGATGAACTATAACGTTGCTCATCGGGGAATGTCGATTTTACATTTTCACGTTGATTTTATCAATCACTTGCCCGCAAATCACTAAATTCATGCCAAACTTTGGTTACATGAAAAAAAATTTATTTTCAACAAAGTATATCAATTAACTCTATGAATTTTAATTGATGAAATTTTACAGAAAGTCATCAAAAAGAATTTGAATATTTCGGAATTAAAATTGTACGTTAAAAATTGAAAAACAAAAAAAAACGAATTTACTTTTTTAGTCAAATTTTGGCTCTTATCGGCTCGATAATATTATGAAACAGAGCAAAGTGGTATTTTTTTTCGGATTTTTTTTCCGTATATCAATAATTCTTCGGTGATCAATAAATCATTCACTCGTAGCTGACGTACACGTTTCTGTACAAATACAGTTGCGGTGACGCAGTCGTCGACCAATCAAATCGACCAAAGTATAAGTAGTCAGCTAATCAAATTTTCACAGGCGTGAAAAATGATTTGCAACGTATTCATGTTATATTTATCGTTTTGTTATCGATGAGAAATATAAATATTCCATTATAGTATCGTCATTTCTTTTTTTTAGACAAAAATATTCAAGCCTGTTTTTAGGATGCATCATTTTTCTTTGTTTTCTTTTTCTCGCTTTTATTTTATTTATTTATTTTATTTTTATTTATTTTTATTCATTTACTTCGAGGTTAAAGGTCAGAAATAAATGAAAGAATTCGAATGTGGTAACAGCTGGCTGATAATATGTGGGACTCTTGGTGGGTGACCATGAGCCGAGGCCGAGGGTTGACTTGTGGGCGAACCCTCTCGGAAGTGTCAGATAATAGTTGCGGCTTACCTTTGACCTGTCGACCTGAATCCCCAACGGGCTTTCCACAAACACGACTGACCATCAAATTTACATGCGTTCGTTCAATTATTGCTGCACCGACGGTTCAGAGCAAAGAGGGATTGCAACGACATTTCTCGGAGTGTATTTAGAAATTTTCTGGCATGAAAAAATCATCACACTTGATGAGATTCTCTCTCGAGAACATTGATGGGTGTTGAAATCCTAAAACACTTTGAATTTCGTTTTTTGTAAAAAAAAAAAAAAGAAGGCAGCACCAAAATAGCAATGTAAAAATGGAAAAATATTGATTCTTGAAAAACGCAACGCGGAACTCCCCATTGAGCGACCTCTAAATATTTCGTTTTGGCTATGGGTCCTTTGCGTCGATTTTCTTTTACTCAAAAATAAATCAATTTTTCGGTCAAGGTAGTCCTCGCGCTACAATAGTGCGAGAATGTTTCCTATGTACCACATGATAAGATATACACGGCCCTAGTGGTCATATATCCAGCGAACTTTTGATTGAGTCTGTACAGAAATGACTGTTACACACATGGAACCTTACATATTCAGATACATTTACACCATAGAATATGCAGCTTACGCGTCGAATTTTCATTCATATTGCATTCTTTTTGTGATCGTCGTTTGTAAACGAAACGATTAATAATTTTGTTCTTTTTTCCCTAACATGTGAATAATAATCTTTTCCCGTCTACAATTTTTTTTTATCAAAATCTGGTTGTGCGTTTAGTTGTAATATATAAAAAAAAACCTTGCTAGTATCAGGGTACACCAATGTTTGCTATATATGCTCTACACGTAATGGTTGCTAACTTTGACATTGCATATCTCGAGTTGGGAACGGTCAATCTGCTTCAAATTTCGCGAGAAGTTGAGTTTACTAGCATTCTCTTCGTCCACTATAAATTTCAACAAATTCTCATTATAAACGCAGTTGCACGAGGACTACCTTAAGACTCAAAAAAACCAAGGTCAAAGTACTATATTGGCCTAGTACACATGTATAAATATAAACCTACGTGTACAGATATGTTGTCGTTGTGTGTGTACATGTATAGTGTATATTAGACTGTTTCAAAATAAATCGATAATTTTTTTTTTTGCTTTACACAATATTAAACTGTACTTGGACATCAAAAAATAATCCTCGCGAAAGGAGGGGCCGGTCCTTCAAGATTTAGAGGTATCTCATCGGACTTTTGTCTTTTTTTATTTCGTTAATACGTAAATAATTAATTTCATGGATGGAACAAATATTTTTTTTTTCCTAAAATGATGAATATATTCCAAACTTATGTATAAATACTGCATATGCTAGAAAAAACGATCTTGATGATCGCAGCAACCATTATCGGTCGATATATACGTTGATAAATGCAAAAAAAACAAAAAAAAATACAAGAATCTCCGTAAAAATGAATTTTTTATTATCGTCAATAATCTGAAATGAATACATTCATTGATACGCTGTTACGATAATCATTTTCGGCTACAAAAAACTTGACTTATTGCAATTGGGGTATTTTTTTCTATGGTCTTGAACTATTTGGAACAAATATTGTTTTTGTTCTTAATTTTTAGTTAACAAATTATTATATTCCTCGACAAGGGCTACTCCACGTTCAGCTGAATCATTTACTACTTTCATTTGTGAGAAAACCCTTAAGCACGTTTGAAAGCTTTCAGTAGATTCCCATTGTTTGAGAGGCTCATCCAGGAAATCATGGGGCAATTCACATTGTTGAAATAAGCGCCTCGACTTTTGAGTGATGAAATGACTTATGTCAATTTCAGGCAGTGTTTGACACTCGCTATCACTCAGGGCAATGCGCTTTTGATTCTTTGATGTACTCTCACGTGTCCTTAAGGTAGTTCTATCGTGGTAACTAATCCATAAGATTTAAATTTTTTTTTTTTATATCTTCAATTTTAATATATTTATCCATTTCGCGAAACGTCAATGCCCCTTATCGACCTAATTACGGAGAAATTAATACTTGAAAATGCCAGTTCCTCAAGGCAAATTTGCTTCGGCATATAGAAGAACCGATTTCCGGTCACTTTAAAACGATATATCTTATCGAAAATCCAAAAGATTCTTACAAAAAACGAGACTTAGATTCATTAAACACGTAAAAATCTAACGGGCCTAAAAAAAATATGATTGTCGACCAATTTTTTAAGCTATACTGATTTTAATACGAGCATCCGGGTAGTGATACACAACTTATGGCATAATGTCGTGACGGTGAAAAAATGTGGCAACGCGATATCGAAACGAAAGCGGTATTTGACAAGTCGAACAACATAACCTCTCCACGTCAACGTCGATAGAGCGGGCGAGAGAGTGAGAGGGCACGAGAATGAAAAGAGAAAGAAAACGCAACGTTGCCACACGTAAATATCATACGAGATCTAGTAATACTCGAGTCGTTGCAATTACTATTTTACTAGTTACATAATTATTTATAATAAACCGTTGATTAATTGTATTCACCTGGGTAAGCTTATTTAATATTTATTAATTTTAACCCATATATCCAATATTTTTAGGAATCATCATTTAGACATTTATAGCTAATTGACTAGTCTGCAGCGATAGAACTACCTTAAGAGTCATCGAGCACACGTGACCAACTCAGAATCGAGGGTAGCGCCTCACGCGGAAAAATTTGAAGAAAATGCATGTCGAAGTTAGCGTCGCTTGCGGCGGATGTGTCAACCAATGCATTCAGCAAAAAGTAACGGATGTCGATAGGGTAGGATGTAAATTTTACAGGGCGGTGCATGTTTCATGAAGGGCCCCGATCGCCCCCATTGAACCTCAAAGCTTATTTTATCTCAGGGCTCACTTTACGCTTACGCCATCACTGCTGCTTCTCCGCTCTTACCGACACCGTGACTAGCGAACCTGGCGTTAGTAGCCGGAACTGTGAAATACATAGCACGTACTGTCATATAGCCGTGAGCACGGACTTGGCGTCTCCGATACAATATTCGATATGATTACTTCGTTTCTCAACGAAATCGGTTGGAAATATTTTTAAAAAGTGCAGTGAAGTGGCGAGAAATACGCTCTGGTCCGATAGAGAGTGGCAGATGTGCGTGAAATTAATAATAAAATGAACTTGTCAGTTGGTGAGAAAAGCGTCGTGGCAAACGACAACCGCCTCGAGTTTTCGATAATTTATTGTGCCTCGAAAAAAAAAATTCCACGGAGCAGAGGACCAGAGCGTATATTTTACAAGTCGAACTAATTTATCTGTTATGTTTAATTGTGGAATACTATTGTATTTTCGGCTACACTTCGAATATAAACATCTAGGGAATTTTTAGTTCGTTTATTGCCACTTGGCGCTTCGTATGCCCTCGCTCGATGACTCTTAAGGCTATTAACATCTTTTGTTTCACATCCATAAGAACCATTGAATCGAAAAAAGCTAATAAGCCGTACTAACCATCCGCTCCGTCGGTAAAAAAAATCCCTGATGTATCGGTTGCGAAAAATGCGTTTTTATATGAATAAATATGTTTATAAACGTCGGGTGATTATAATAGAATTATGTTTTAAATGAAAATCATTCAGGAAATTCATTTTTACGGGGATTTTCGTATTTTTTTTTTGTTTTTCTGCATTTATCGGCGTATATATCGACCGATAATTGTTGCTGCGATCATCAAGATCGTTTTTTCTAGTATATTCAGTATTTATACATAAGTTTGGAATATATTTATCATTTTAGGATTGGAAAAACGTTTGTTCCATCCATGCAAATTAATTATTCACGTATTAACGAAATAAAAACGACAAAAGTCCGATGAGACACCTCTAAATCTTGAAGGACCGGCCCCTCCTTTCGCGAGAATTATTTTTTTATGTCCAAGTATAGTTAAAGATTGTGTAAAGCAAAAAAAAAAAATTATCGATTTATTTTGAAACAGTCTAGTGTATATGTATATGCATTAATATAGTGTGTATACATGTGAAAATGAGGGGGAAAAAAAAACCACAGTGTAATTTATTCGAAAATTGAAGGCGGGTGATGTGTAGTACAAAAGTCTCGAGTCTACCGAAATAGAGGTTGAATCATCGCAACACTTGGGTCATATATATATGTGCATCGCTCGAAATACGATTATTTTGACAAGCAATAATTCTATGATATTTGCCCGCGTGTTTGACGCGTCGTCAGACACCCAAGTCCACTGCAACGGGAGGATATATAAGACCGATCTCAGGCTCGAATCGTCACATACATTCGCAGTGTTCCACGACTTGCCATATAGAATATACGGAAACAAATTTTTTTTTTTTTTTTGAACGAACGAAAAATGACGAAAAGTTCCTATTTTCTGATATCGTTGGCGATTTTTTGCGTCATCGAGCATTCGGTGGACGCGAAATTCATTGATTCAACCGTGAAAAATCGTCGAGAAATTAACAAAGATAGCGAGAAAAGTATTCCAGACGAGTCGACAGACATCGATTCCTTTGTCGACCTCACTGTACCTGCCGAAATTGATCCTCATCGAATTCCGGACTCTTATTATTATGATGAATCTGAATTACGCACGATGACGAAGAGGAACGCAGATGACGATTTTCCGCCCATCATTGTGGACAAGATGGAAGCCGTGCCAGCAGATTTTGGTAAGGTTCGTCGAGAAATCGATGAGACAATATTTACGGATGGCGAAGATCAAGATTCCTCGGCAGGCGATGATGATTACGATAAGCCCGAAATCGTAGTCGAACAATGGTAGCGAGAACCGGAACACAACGATGACAAAATATTTGGACATCGATATAACGACGATAACTTTGGACTGAGAAGCTTCGAGAAAATCATTTACGTTGCGTATGTGGAAACAATAAAGGATCATCGAGATAAGCTTCCTGTCAAACGTTACCCATAAATGAATTATTCCGATGAAAATCATTCCACGTTCAATCTCCGTAAAAGCATAAACAATTTTACCATCATTTTGTTAAACTACATGTCGATGGTGAATACGAAAAAGCAAAACTGTTTAGGGTATATAATTGAACGAAACAAATATGTGTACGAGTTTATTAATTATACCGATCGGACGAAACGGTATAGATTTTCGATTTTTTTTCAAGATTCGATTGTTCACATGTAATTGAAAATAAATTTATCATTCGGAAAATGAGTACATTCATTTTCTTGCCCCAATTCCATCCTGATGATATTATATATAAGTGGCCGGTTATTTGAAACGAAAAATCTGTATCAGAACCCGAATTTATAAAATTAAAAAATGTCGTAAAATTTTTTGGTCAACTATTTTGCGTTGAAAAATCGTAAATTAGTTTGCGGTACAATATTTTTTTTTTACTCGAGTTAAAAAAGCTTAAACATCGCTTTATTCTTCATTCCACAATGTTTATTTTTTCTCTCGATTCTATCGAATTGTTGCTCTCGTGTCAGACTGTTAGCATAATTCGATTAAGGTGGTCCTCGTGAAAATGCGTTTATAATGAGAATTTGTTGAAATTTATCGTGGACGAAGAGAATGCAAGTACCCAACTTCTCGTGAAATTTGAAGAAGATTGACCGTTCCCAACTTGAGATATATTCAATGTCAAAGTTAGCAGCCATTGTACGTGTGGAGTATATATATAGCAAGCATTACTGTACCCTGATACTAGCACGGGTTTTTAAATATTAAAACTAAACGCGTAACCAGATTTTGATAAAAAAAAAAAAAATTGTGGACGGGAGAAGACTATTATTCACATTTTTAGAAAAAAAGAACAACATTATTAACGGTTTCGTTTACGAACGACGATTACAAAAATAATGCAATACGAATGGAAATTCGACGCGTAAGCTGCATATTCTATGGTGTTAATGTATCGAAATATGCATGGTTCCATGCATAACAGTCATTTCTGCACAGACTCAATCAAAAGTTCGCTGCATATGACCACTAGGGCCGTGTATATTTTATCATGTGGTAGATAAGAAACTTTCTCGCACTATTGTAGCACGAGGATTACCTTAATATAATTTATATAATATTCGTGAATTTCGTTAATGGCAAAAAATTTATGAAACCGGATGGGGAAAAGAATATTCGTGGCCGGTGTACGTGACGGAAATTTATAATCTGATGCAGTGAGACTAATCCAGAGCAAGATGCGGAAGAAATGAAAATTCATCGTTGGCTATTCCATATGTATATATATATATCGACTAAGAGAGTTTCACTTTGCACGGGCGAATTAATTTTCTTCTCGTATAATTATGAAATTCACGGATTCATTGTTTCACCATGAATTATGGAGTCAAGGAAAATTCCAAGAAGTGACTTTATTTTCTTACTCGAATAGGATCATTTTATTTTTAATTTTCGTGTTTCGAGTATTCATTCACGTAAAATGGACGACGGTCGGTTCTATTGTTATATTATTTTTTTGTCAGTAAAATGAGAACTATTGTTTTTTTTTCCATGTGGAAACAAAAGAGCCGTGGGTTTAAAAAAAATTTTTGCAAACCATTTTGTAAAACGTTGCAGAGTGTAGCTGGAGGCGCGTGAGCTGGTCGGGGCTTTGGTTGGATTAATATTCTTTGCTCACCGCAGTTTGGTGGGTGGCTCGAGGGCTTGACCCTCCAGCTTTCGCTCTTTAATTAATGAGAATAACGAACTATGTATACGTTGGTATACGAAGCATTGAGAAGCAACGGATAAAGATGACACTAGAGACGAAGTTCAAGTATTAAAAAAAAAAAAAAATTAAAAACATTGCAGAAGAATGAAATGCAAAATATAAATAGATTTGATCGATTGTTGAGTCCACCATTTCGATTCAACGATGCAAATACTGTCGTAGAGGATAAATAAATTTATGGTTGATTGAAGCAATATTTTGTTTTCTCATTATACTTCATGTCTGACGATATTTTTTTTTTTTTTAGATATTCCAACGAAAATTGTTGGATTAAAGAAATCTGTGCAAATAAAAATATTTTTGGAATAATCAAACGTTCGTGTAATTGGAAAATGCAATTTTTTTTCGAATTCTCTGAAGTTTGATTCAGTGGTGTGGCATGAAAAATTGATTAGAAAAGGTGTTGGAGTGTATTGACTGCATTTTTGGATGACCATATCGCACTTTTTTGCATCGTTGACCACAATAACCGAAAGAGCGAGGGAGGGTGAGAGAGAGAGAGAGAGAGAGAGAGAGAGGAAGGAAAACAAGCTAAGAAAGCTCTCCCATATATACTCTCCAAATTGGGTCAACGCCGTCTACAAACAGGAAATAAATGTTCCATAAAAGAATAGTGTGTATAAAAAGAATTCGTTGCAAGGATCTGTATGTGCGTTGGAAAATTACGAACGTTCGGGATCGACCCAGTTTACGGAGCCAAAGCTATTAGACGTGTGTGGCGAGGTTTGAAAAATGAGGTCGAAAACCAGCAGCCAATGCAATGTCGTTGACCATCCTGCGAGCTCAGTGACTTGGAAATTGAGAGAATGAGCTCAAAAAGAGGTCAAGCAACTGCGATCATTTTCTCACAATTTAATATAACAATCATCATAAATTGGTCGTAACAAAAATTAAATTGCGATCAAAATTTAATAATCTTTGAGCTGTTCTGTTGTTTGATTGAACGGATACGAAAATTAAGATATCGCGATGAGTCTCTCAAAAGGTAGTAACCGAGTTTTCTCAAGACATTGTCAAAACTTTTCGATTGTTAGGCCGGATCGACTTGATGAACAAGTGTGTAGTTATATGGTCAGTTGGAATTTCGATATTTTTTTCGTTTTCAAACGAATTGAAGCGCAGAAGGTGGAGTTATTTTTATTACACTTCAAGTTTTCAAGAGATGGAAGATAAATTAAATGATAAATGGAGATCAATGGCCGGAAATTTTGCGTTGTATCGTATTATTTCGTTGGTAGCGTTTGGAATTTTGGGGAACGTGGCAGCATAAAATATACTGAGATAGATAAGACGTGTTTTCGAGCAGCCTACAGAACAGCAGTACAGCTAACCGCCAAACAAGTGTTCGCCGGTTATAATTTATAGTTTGGTATCTTTGACTATTTTCATAAATTTACTCTCTTTCGCGATCATATGTAAAGTAAACCGTGGAATCGAAAATTCAAGCACTTGGATAAACAAGATAACGCGCGTCGTGCATACGATGCAAAATAAAAGAGAAAAAAATGACAACTATACGATGGAAAAAGTACCCAAAATAGTATAGCGAGAATTAAAAAAAAAAAAAATAAATAAATAAATAAAAATTGTCATGAAAAAATGGAGATTCTTTACATCAATTTTCGTATCGTGTGGCATATTTTTTTCTTTATTTTTTAAATTTATTTCCTCATCGCCGAGGTGAGGCAATAAATTTACAAACAATTTTCCAATTTCATTCGTACTCCAGGATCCCATTCGATTTCGTGAGAAATTGGCACGTTATAGCGGAATTCACAAAACCCTCGGGTCGCGATAAAGTCACCGACGAACCGGAGCCCGCCAACTTGGACCGAGCTTCCGGTCGTTGTTCCACTTTGCGTTATATCGCACACCCCGGGCATCCAGATACATATATAGCTGGCTTCCTCTTCCGCGATAGAGATAGAGAGAGGAAAATGATAAAAAATATGTACTTAAATATGTACTTGGAGAAAATGAACGAAGGAGAGACGACAAAATGAAATTTTTAAAAGGATAAGAGATTCGAACGACTCTCATGGACGCCAGAGAACTGGCCAGTTGCTATTTCCTTGAAGCATATTTTGCATCGAAATGGCACAGGCGTAATTATACAGGAAATTATTTTTGATTGAATTTATTTTAAATTATTTTTCGTTCAAGTGCAATAATGATCCTCTTTGAATTATTAATGGAAACGTGGTTGTAGAACAATTCGAGCCACAGCCCTATGCAACGATCGCAATGTCCGTCTTTACAAGCTTTTGTTTTTCTTCCCTCGACCCTCTTATCGTCTCTTTTTCCCGAAGCTGCCAGCTCTTGGGGTATCATAAATCTGTGCTTGAAACTCTTACAACGTGGGCTATCTCGCGGGGTGTGTTACAACGATAGGATGACACCAAAAGGAAGTTGGATGAGGCTGAGGTTTCACGTTGGAACGTGGTATACAAACTACGATCATGAGAAGTGAGAGTGTCATTTTGCATGCGGCGGAGGGAGCCAAAGAGAGACAGACGGAGGATGATTAAATCGAGAGAAAAAAAAAATGATACGCGAAGGGATGAACGGGTCTTACATCATTTTCAAGCTTTACTTTCCATCTCCATCGACGCTTCTAGGATGAAATTGTTTAAATTTCTCGTCTACGTGCTAAAAATGAATAATTCAGTCAAGCGAAGCACGGGATAAAGATATTTATTGGAGAGATAGCCAACCAATCGCAAAAAAACACGCATACCGAAAGCATATTTTCAATAAAATAATTAAAAATATTTCGCAGTGATTCATTACGAAGAACAATTATTCTCACTAAATCGCAATTCTTTGAAAAAAAAAAATTGGCTTTGGGTTTGGATCATTATGCTAAATTATTTATGACATACGATCATTCAGAAATTTTTTTATTTCAATTTTTGCTCTATATCTCCTTCGTGCGTTGCTCACTCATGCATTATTCGAGTATAGCATTGCTACGAAATATATCCTTCGCCATGAATCTTCGGATGAGTTCATGAAACTGGGATAATACGAAAAAGGATCGGTGACCCGGTCATATATATATCAACGATGCGAATGTAGACTTGTGTATGGTTGGGTTCAATATATATTGGACTGAATTTCGTTTCCAGCTGGGTCATTGGGTCATCCATCGAGTTGGCATGAGAGTATTATTCAAACTTGGATGTTCGAAGCTTCTCCTTTCGTAATATATTGTTTATATTGAAAACGAAGATTATTATTTGTCATTATCATGCAATTTATTCGTAGATTTTTGTTTTTAATTATTCGCAATTATTTGAATAAATAATTACGAATATATGATTAGACTATTATTCTGATGATATAATTTATTATTAAATATACAATTCTATTAATAATTACACGCAGTTTCTCCAATAGATCATTTGCCTAATTAATTAGGTTAATTTCACTATTTACGTCCGATTGTAAGCCTCTACAGTCATTCAAAAAGTAGCTAAATAGTCATTCTCAGTTGATAGTAAGATCGAAATTATATCATTTTTATAAAGAAAAAACGTGTCTGTTTACGATTTTCGTTGGACGAGAATGGCGTCCATTCTACAGAGAATCATTATGAAAATCCAAAAGACACAGTTCACTTGACTTCTTTCTTTTTCCTTTTTACTTTTTTTTTACAAAAGATACTTTCGCAGTCTTGACAAGGGTACTGGAGAGTTCCATTCCCTCGTGGTATCAGCGAATGCACGTGTATACACGTCGTATTGATGGAGCTCCAATGAGACACGAAGGCACTTTAGATTTTCTGTGCCGCAAAAACCGAAGGGTGGAGAGAGAGAGAGAGATAAATCGTGATAGGGCAAATCGATCAGTAGCTGAGAGGGGGATGATGTAAACGAAGAGTCGTTTTGGGGATGCCACAGTTGGGAAGAGCATAAAAATATTTCCCTCGATAAGGATAAGGGGAACACGATCAATCAAGTTTAAAGCTATGGTCAAAGTTAATGGACAATTGCACCCCTGGGACCATGCGATAGCCGATGAAATGAGAAAATGCTCTTACAAACATCCATTTTGCGTCAAGTAGATCAGAAAAAAAGTCATCGCCCCTCAAGAAAGTCGAAAGAAATATTCGTTATAGAAAGGGATAAATTGTTTTTTTTTTTCATAAATTAAATTAAATGTATTTAAAAATTTTTTATTCAATATAAATTCAAACTAGTACGGATCGATTCATCGTTATTTT
This sequence comes from Rhorus exstirpatorius, assembly GCA_963564615.1. NCBI lineage: Eukaryota > Metazoa > Arthropoda > Insecta > Hymenoptera > Ichneumonidae > Rhorus > Rhorus exstirpatorius. Next base: position 41,659,961 of record OY751316.1, on the reverse strand, counting down.
ATTGCATTTTTTTTTTTTCAAGATTTCGTTTCGATTTTAAAAAATTTGAAATAATTCATGAAATATTATTCCTTCGGGTTCGCGACCGTTGGTCTTTCATTGTCCCATTTTTAGCCTCGCACCTCGAGTCAATTAGACCATCATACCTGTTGCTCTCCGGCTGATTGCTCCAAAGACACTCTTTGGTCAATCTCGTGTTTAATCGAGGAACAAAGTTCGGATCTGCGGTACTGAAAATCCCTGAGATAACTGACATGACGAGCACGAATTAAATATATACGTAGGGGGAGTCAGAGCATGAATGATTTGTCTGATTATTTATTTTCGATGATTGAAAAATGTTTTATGAAAATTATTATTCAAATTCTGATCTACTTTTTGGATCGGAAAGATAACCCATAATAATGAAATATTCAAAAGGAGGCAAAGAAAAAAGTTGTTGGACCAGAGTAGACTGGAAATCAACGTTGAAAAATAAGAATCGATGCGAATTCCTGTTGGGAATGCTTCGAGAAGATTTTTTATTCGTCGCAAGCAATGAAAAAAAAAAAGGTCGGATGAATATTCTTCCCTTAAGGGAGCTTTCCAGTGTGACAGCCCGAAAAATCGCTGTTTTTCGCGATTTTTTTTTTTAAAGAAAAAATAATCTAATCGGTCTGGTTTTTTTTTGTATATTAATTGGGTATTGAAGAATACAAAACAATTTTTTAAAGATCGATTTATTTATTAATTAATATCTATAAAAATGATGAAACAATTGTTGCAGAAAATGCACTTGGATGTGGTGTCCATGTTGGGGGTTACAATTTTGATTTGAAACAAAAAACACAAAAAGATTATTGATCGGTATATAATTGGCTTTCGTGCTATGGAGGCTTTTTTTTTTTTTTTTTTTTTTTTGCAAAAATGCCGCCGGTTTGAACAAAAAGTATCGATTTTAGCATTTTTTTTGGCAGTTTTTTAAAAAAAAAAATAGGAAGATGTCAAAAAAAAAAAAAAAGCTTCCATAGCACGATAAACAATGACGTTAAGAATATTGTGTAAAAAATTCAACTCGATAGCTTTAAAACTCTGCCCTCCAGGTTGGACACCGTTTTAAAAAATGCTGTTTCGAGAAAAACGCGTTCAAAGTTTCAAGTGAGGAAGTGACGGCCGACGCGGCAGCTGTTAGCGCTCCGTTCCCTTCTTCCAAGAAATGCTGTACAGTAACCGAAATAATCTGAATTTCGGCATGAAAATTTCAGGGAATATTCGGAAGAGTGTATACTATTCGATAAAGCAAAAAAAAAAAAATCGATTTTTTGAAAATTTCACACCGGAAAGCTCCCTTAAGACTGGACAAATATTCTTCCCTAAAATAAAAAAAAAAGTATATCTATATATTATTTTTTGCAACTTTCCTTTCGTGCTTTCACCGTCACGTTAATTTTATTGTTCTTTCTCATAGAGGAAGTCTTTGTTTATTTGCCCTTTCGTCGTCATCGAAGCTCATAGCAAGGGTGATTGGGAAATCAGCTAGGGGAAAGGAAACAAGTTCTCGTATACACATGTTCGCGTGAAGTATCTCGACCGGGTAAAGTTTCGGTTAATTCAGTTACGAGACAAGATCCCCGTGACACTGATGAACCCTGTCAGGCTCTTCGACTTCTGGCGGAAATGTTGTCGCACGTGCAATGTCAGTTAATCTTATTGGACACGATTTTCCCGAAGACACGTACATGCCAGAAATTGAAAGAAATAAAAATAGCGAAGTCGATAAATTGAAGGAAGAAATTAGAGAAGAAAAAGTGTTCAAAATACGGGGAGGAGGAGGGGGAGGGGGGAATTGTCCCAAGTGTATATCTATCTATCGAATTATTTCTTACGTCGAATAATGCACGTCGATTATTATTAAATAATTTCTCAACATTTCTCTTTCACGAATGTTTCTATTAATATTTTATTAATTTACACGTTCGGATGAATGGGTTAAGAAACAATTTGTCAAATGAAATGTCAGGAAAAATTTCGTGACGATGCTCCATCAGCACTTTGATCGAGTCTCTTGAACTTTATCGTGAATAATCGAAATTATACCAAGATTTATTTTTGCACGATTGTATTTGTATCAGCAACAACTCGTGTAAACGTAAATGATCCAAATTCTTTTTTTTTTTTTCATCAAAAACTTCCCTGAACCGACGAACGCTTATCTCGCGTCATTTTTTAGTCCTCAAGTGGACATCGCGAGGAATAAAAAGACCGAATGATTGGATGCTCTTTCAGAGGCAAAACAGAGGGTCGTGACGTTTCTCGTTCGACCCATGTAAAAATGAAAAAGGAGTGACTGCGCTATGAGGGAGAGGCTGCGACAAGGCTAGATGCGAGGGTGGCGTAATTAAAATGCAAATTGCGGATTCGATGCAGAAGGGGGAGGCATATTTGACGGGACATTGCGGAAGCGTCGGAAGTGAAAAACAGGAGCGTCCAGTGAGGGGGAAAAACGAGGAATGAGAAATTATGATATAAAATACAATTGTCGAACGCTTCCCGAGGGTTCATTTTCTTCGTTCAGCCTCCTGGAGTATCTGGAACAGGCCATGGGATAAAATTTGGTCGGTTTTTTTTGTCCCTATATATATGCATGCCATTCTCGTCGTCTTCAGCTTCATGAAATTTTATCCAGAGCATCCGGCAGATATTTTTCGTGCATTATTAAGGAGGTACGACTAGTTCTTTGGAGTAAAAAAAAAGTCTAAATTTATTTTACCCACAGTTCTTCTGATTTATGTTTATTTGCGTTGATTATTCATATTATCGATTATAATGTGAAAAATTTTGTGGTAAATGATTAATTTATTGCGCATGAACTAATAAAAACTGAAAAATTAGATTGTCAACGACTCGATAGTAGTCTCCATCATAATAATAATGACATGTCTACCACAAAAACGGACTAAAAAACATTTTTAAAAATCAGCCGAAAACCTATTAAAATAGACTTGAATTACCTCAGTGGAATTAATACCATCGGCAGAATGATAATTATACATATAATTGATACGTGATAAATAATAAAACTCCATAAATAACATGATGGAATTTGAAGTAAACACTTGGCAACGTCGCATTGGCGATGCTATAAGTTGGTATACGTGACCAACGAAGATGACTCTATCCTCGTTGCTAATATCAAAACAAAGCTAGGTTATGTTCGCCGAAACCCATTAGCTGTTACTCGCGACGTTGCTAAGTCTGTGGGTGCTATTTGATCGTTCTGACCATTTACAACCGGAAATTGAAACTTTTTTATGATGTAGTGCCAGAACTACACGGTGAAGAGTAATTTTTCAATTTTTTACAATATCTATTATATCTAATCTATCAAGTTTCAGTTTTTCAACGGGTGTAGTTGGATACGTGAGCAGCAAAACCGTGATCACAGCACTTCTGGTTAACCGTCTCCATAAGACGACGTGCTTTAGTAACTCAAACTGCTCGACTTTGCAATTTTATTACGAATAAACTAAACGGTCAATATAGCTCAAATTTTGGCAATAGGCGCATAAAGTATTCGGCAAAAACATATAAAAAATTCAAGTCCGTCAGTTGGATTCTTCATACTAGTCGTACCTCCTTAAACACCTGTATAGTATCGTCGACTCTTCAATTTTTATTGGTTGTTAGAAAACAATGGATTTTTTTTTCCATAAAAATTTTATTAGTGTCGGACCATTCGTATGAACATTTAAAAATATATATTTTGATCCATTCGTATATTAAATATTATTCACTCTTTGGGACATTTCACGTGCATATTAATACTCAGCATATTCGAATTCAAGATTTGTTCGCTTTCAAACATTGGACGTATATATCGCTTATCAGGTTTTTTTTTAAATTATATTTTTTCGCTCTTATTCGCTATAAATTTGTTTCCCCTCCTTCGAAATTGCGAGGCTGGATTTAATACGAAATTTGAGATTTTTACGTGGGATTTAATATGAAAATCATGATTGTGCGTTAAATCGATGTAGAATGAAATATACAATGGAGCATATTGTACTGTGAATGTGGGAAAAAACGGTGGAATATTGAGGGAAAATGAGGAATTGATAATATCGTATGGAGCAAATTAGAATTGATGATACATTCGTTCGCATAAAAAAATGTTCAGTGGTCTTGAAAATTTGCACTATCAATCGTCGAAATGAAAATTGAGCAAGGGCCTATTTTCCTGTCTCACTTTCTTCGGTAAATGTGCGTGCGCACATTCTTCTCGCTAAATTCGTAATTTTTTTTGTTATCCCATCATCTCTTCTCGTATGAAACGATTTATAAATCTATCAGTCCTCGCTGCTTTTCTATCGCGTTCACATCGCGTACTGTCTTTATTCTCTCTGCTGCGATGTGAAAATATCGGGTTGTTCGAGGATCAAACTATACGGATCCCTCGTACCAAATACAATGGAACAAGATGAAAAAAAAAATCATGTCTTCCACTTCTTCTTCTTCTTCTTTTTCTCATTCCATTATTGTTCCCATCGAACGGGAAAATTACGAGGCATGATACGTATCATCGTTTTCTCAGCTCAAAGCGAGTGTCACGTATCTGATATACAATAGAAAATAATCATTTGAGAAATGGGTTACGCGAACTCGAGATTTTTTCTGCGTCGATTCTTCGTAAAAAAAGAAAAAAAAAAAAACAATCGTCAACTTCAACCGCATTGAATTAAGGTAGTCCTCGTGCAAATGCGTCTACAATGAGAATTTGTTGAAATTTATAGTGGACGAAGAGAATGCTACACTGTAAAAAATGTGGTGTTAAATTCAACACTAATTCAACACCGCTCACGAATTCTATAGTGGTCCACCCCGCTCTGTGTGACCTGTTGGTGTTGATTGTCCGGTGTTAAGTATTGATAGTTGACACCAGACTGCGGTTCATCCAATTTGACACCAGGACGGATTCTACAGTGGATTCTAACACTTTACTGTGTGTTATAATAACACACTTTAAGTTCGTTATTTTTGTACGCATTTATCGTGTCAATGAAGCCAAATGAAAAACGCGGGTCAAATTGGCATAATAAATATTTTTTATTATTTGTAAATTAGTAATTAGGAATGATCGATGAATGAATTGAAAACAGTTGTTCCATTATTTTTGAAAATCCTGTAAAAAAAAAAAAAAAAATAAGTCGTTGACCGGGATTTGAACCCACTATCCTCCAATCGACGAATTCAGCACTTTCGACCCTTAAATAACCATTTAAAAAAAAAATTAAAAATTTGGAAATTATTTTTTTTGACGAGTGTTTCCGGCTTCGAAGCGCGGACGTTTTTCCGTTGAAATTAATTTTGAGCCTACCTGAGATTTTACCTGAGACCTACCTACCGACCTACCTAACGACCGACACTCTACCACTACGCTATTGATTCCTTATGAGTTTCTTGTATTTAAATGATATTAGTATTCGAGTTCTCATACACCATTCGGTGTATCCTATGACTCCAAACGAATTTATGTATGATTATTATGGGCGATTAAATTTCACACATTAAGTCGTATATTTCAGTATATGCGCAACACCGTCATGTGTGAAAAATTACCACCGAACAAGTGCAACGCAAATTCGTTTCTAGCTAACACCGCCACTCGGGAGATATTCGCTCAGAACGGCGTTAACATGCCGTTAATAAATATTCCGGGTTCATTCTTTAAGTCTGTATATCTCCAAAGTTGTTTGCCGAAATGAATTATAATTTTAATTGAAATAGCACTCAGTCGGTGAGTTCAACTGCGCCTTCGAAGCATATATTTACACCGGATTTAACTAATCACGACATTAGAGTGGTGTCGTATCAGAAGATAAACGGTGTACTTTCATGACAAAATTGTGCGCGATGTGGTGAAACACGGGGTTTAGTGTTAAATTTTGATGAAAAATCGCTTAACACCGATATACAGTGTACGAGGTCAACCATGATATCAGAACGGTGCTGCCGATAACACCACAGATTTTAACCACTAACACCGCACCAAATTAACACCCCTGATTTTTTACAGTGTAGTACCCAACTTCTTGTGAAATTTGAAGCAGATTGACCGTTTCCAACTCGAGATATTCAATGTCAAAGTTAGCAACCATTACGTGTAGAGCATATATAGCAAGCATTGGTGTACCCTGGTACTAGAACGGTTTTTTAAAATATTACAACTAAACGCGTAACCAGATTTTGATAAAAAAAAAATGTAGACGGGAGAAGACTATTATTCACATGTTAGGAAAAAAGAACAAAATTATTAACCGCTTCGTTTACGAACGACGATCACAAAAAGAATGCAATATGAATGAAAATTCGACGCGTAAGCTGCATATTCTATGGTGTTAATGTATCTGAATATGCACGGTTCCATGTGTGTAACAGTCATTTCTGTACAGACTCAATCAAAAGTTCGCTGCATATGACTACTAGGGCAGTGTATATTTTATCTAGTGGTACATAGGAAACTTTCTCGCACCTTTTGTAGCACGAGGACTACCTGCTTAAATGAAAATAATTACTGCTCTTATAGTGATATAGAGATAAATGTAAGAGAAAAGATGTTATAATCTTATCTAGTGGTACATAGGAAACTTTCTCGCACTATTTTAGCACGAGGACCACCTTAAATGAAAATAATTACTGCTCTTATAGTAATATAGAGATAAATGTAAGAGAAAAGATGTTGTAATTCATAAGATTTGATAATTTTTGTTTGATGAACGATCCAATTTTTTACTCACGATATTCCTAATATTTTATAATAATAAATTATCTTCTTTGATTTCGATATAATTTTAGAAAATCTATTTGAGAAAATGAAAATATTATTAAGAATTAACGATGAGGTAGAAAAATATCGATCTGTCAATATTTTTATTTTGTATTTTTCCCTTATATTTTTCTTTTACCCTCACGTGCAGGCCGAGTCAGTTTCATGCATGATAATTAAAAAATTTTTTTATCGAATCAACGGATCGTATAAATAGAGAGAAAAAAAAAAAAAGAAACAAATCGCATGCTATTCCGCGCGTTTAATGAAGCCTTTCATCTGTTCATTCGATCATTCGCTTGTTCACGCTTTTGCCTCGCTCCCGCTGTCATCATTCACTTATACGATGATGGATTTGATTCGTGCGAAAGCCTGTCGCCCCTTCCCATCAGTCAGACGTACCAGCGAACCCTAAAGTTTGCCTAAATTTAAGAATATCTTCGCGACAACGTTTTGTCAAATCCATCGAACCATGTCCCGATTTATTTCTAGTTGTCATCGCAATTTTTACTGTCTCCCTGATTTTATTGGCGTCATTGTTTTTTGTGTCAAAACGAAACACGATAAAAAAAAAAAAGAAGGGCGCAGGGATATATTTCCTAAAGTTAGTCTCTTATTCATTGTTTGTTTAGTTCAACAAAAATATGTGCTCAACTTCTCATTTTTTTTCAAACAATTTGTCATCAGATCCTGTATGCATATGAGAAGTATTCCGGGTCTCTGGGAGTTATGAAAGATTTTTTTTTTTTTCTGGAAAAAGATTCATTTTTTCGATAAAAAAGAAATGCCCAATCAAAATTAAATCTCTTCATTTCGATGAGCGGAAATGGAAGAGTACGCGATCGTGACAGATTTCTAAATTGCGTGGAAATATACACGCGAGAGATTTTTTTTTTTTCGTGAACAATCGTTCCGTCTCTGTACCGGTGTGCCATGATGGAAAAAATAAAAAAATAAAAAATAAACAATAAAGCGTGGAAAAAGGTGGTGCGGAGCGATCAAAATGAAAAAAATCCGAGTATATACGCTCGAGAAGACCGATATAGCATTCGACATATATACATGCAACGACGAGTGAATGGGACCAATGGATTCTTCAGAAATCCTTTCATATCGTCATCCGTACATATGCATCTCGTTTTTGATGAATGTATCAATTTTTCTCTGCTCACCATCCTTACGTCGCCCCTTAATCCCATACTTTTGTCTTCTCCGAATGCAGATGGTCTTTTTTTTTTGTATCTCTGAAATTGCTTTTTCGAGGCAAAATATACGTGATGAGTAAACTGGAGGTCGTGTGAAATCGTATTTTGATGCACGTGCTGTCGCAGCAGTTAATCGAATGACAGCTGCATTCAGAAAATGCTGGAATATCGATATTTCAATTTCGACGAAAACAAGTATAATGTGATAATATACGTTTTTACATATATGAGATCACAATTGATACCATATTATTGTCGAATTGTAAAATATTAAAACTGGACAAATTTCTACTCGTATCGCGTTTGTCGTCATGAAATTTCGTCATGAATTAAATAATCTACGAATAATGATGAAACAAAATTTCATTTGTTTCCTTTATCCTTCATATTGGCTCGTAAAATATTTAATAGCTTGACTAAAATTTCTCACGCATATCCGGGCTCTATGAGCCGATGTACCGTCGATCGTCTACATCGACGTAATGTCTAACTACCGCACGAGTATAATTTTCTGTGACGGATAAACTTTGTCCCTGTCCACAAAGTATAAACGAGATATATACATGTCGCATTCCACGTCAACTCAGCCACCCCGTTTTTTTTTATTGTCTCGAAAAAATGATTCAGTATGGGCATTTCAAAGGACAATATATCCATGACATTTTACCAAAATTTCATCCCCCCACTATTGTTGGTTCTCGAGATAATGATTAATAAATTCTCAATTTTGTGAAAATCATAACTTCGTAACGGCTGATCGGATTTTAACGACTAAAAAACGAATATTTTTAAATTTTTTTGCCCTTTTTGAAAAAAAATATGCCGTCATTGGAGAAAAGTTCATTAGACAGTTTTCGGGGAAATTTTTCGATTTTTTTTTTTTACACGAAAGGGCCAATCGGAATTCTACTCAGTATTTTTTTTTTTCTGATAGAGGGAGGCAATACACAACTCCGCAGGATTTTTTCAAAATGGAACAAGGCATCAGTGAAGAGGGAAAAATTGTTTTTTGTTAATTTACTCCGAAAAATGTCTAATGAGTTTTTATCCGATGATGACGTATTTTTTTTGGAAAAGAGCAAAAAAAATAAAAAAGATTCTTTTTTTAATCGTTTAAATCCGATCAGTAGTTACGAAGTTATGATTTTTACAAAATTGAGACTTCATTAATCATTATCTCGAGAACCAACAATAGTGGGGGGATGAAATTTTGGTAAAATGTCATGGATATATTGTCCTTTGAAATGCCCATACTGAATCATTTTTTCGAGACAATAAAAAAAACGGGGTGGCTGAGTTGACGTGGAATGTCCCACATATATATTTTTATGCGTACATGGAACATCCCTGTAATCCTCTCTGTATAGACGAGATTCCTATTCACCGGTACAACTCAAGAAGTTTCACTGATATAGCTGAGAATACGAACGAAGGGATGCTACGGTAGTGATTGGCGCAAGAACTCGCAGAGAAGAAGAATGAAGGCATTTTTCTCTCTCTCTCTCTCTCTCTCTCTCTCTCTCTCTCTCTTTCCCTATGGAATCCAAAGCCACGCGATACTTTTCGTTCTGAACGGACTTTACAAATTTATTATATTAATATCATGTAAATATTTAATAACAATTATTTATCTCACTAGATTTTACGGTAGACGGCTATTTTTTTTTCAAAAACTCGAAGAAAATTTTCGACCTAGAATCCTTAACATAGTGCCACGTTGAGATAAATATACATAAAACTTAAAATGCAACTCTACGACTCGTATAAATTCGCGATAAAAAAAGCTGATGCTCTTTTGTTTTCTCTATTTAAAAGTTTTTTTAAAATTATTATTTTTTTTTCGCAGAACTGGATTGATCATCGATGATGAAGAGTCGTCATCAATTCCGCAGGCGTTTCAGCCTGCAGCCTTCATCCCTCAAGGAAGGTCAGGAGGAAAGTCCCCCAAAAAATGTTCGGTGAGTCGAATAAAGCGTGTGCCATATGTATAGCCGACAAAAACTGAACAGGCAATTTATCATACATATAGCTCCACGTATTTTTAATAATATAAAAGAAACATTGTTTTATTGCCGGACGATAAAATTTTTTTTTTATTTTTTATTAAAATTGTCCGTCGTTTCGTGCATTGAAAATTGATTTGAAATATGGCTTTGATTTATTTCCCACGCGTGATATATTTGAGTTTTCGATGAAAACGTTTTTATCGGATCGAAGAAATATTGGTCCAAATATGTCTTGTATTAATTTGCCCAATGAGATATATATACACGAGTAATATTATCGATCTAAAGATTCTTAAAGAACGGAAATTCGACGGATACCAACTCAATGTGTGTCGATTAGCCTCGTTGCTACTTTACTCTTCACGCAATAGCTTCTTTACTTTTCTTCGCTCTATCCCTGAGAGGCGTGAGAAGACGTCACGGGATATATATTGAAGGAAAACCCGCAAGTATATAATGTAATAAGGCTTTTGACTGACGGGAAAATCCGCGTTGAAGCTGGCTCGTTATAATCCCCCTCTATACAGAGGTTGGGGATATATGAACGAACTTTCCTACGCTCCTTAAACACCATAGACCAATCCTTGCTCGCGACGCCACGAACGTCTCTTTAATATTTTTTTTCTTTCTCCACTCCTTTCGTATCCTGCATCGTCGCAGGCTCATCCTCTTCCTTCGAACATCATCGCAAATTACATCAAGCTCGTGAATTAAATCCTCCCAACCCTTTGTGACAGACAGCAAAAAAGTCTGAAAGACATATTAGCGAGAAAGGGGCGAGAGAGGAAGTTGATGAGATTATGAGTATACGTATATATCAATATTTTAGAAGTCTTTATTTGTTTCATCAGTCTGAATTAATTCTTTAGAGAATTCATTCGATGAATAATGAACGTATTTAATTCAGGTAAATGTCTCTATTGGCGTCTTGTATGGACGATAATAACCAAGCAAGCTTCATCCATACATTCGTTTGATTGTTTTTTTTAAATTATATTAATTCATTTATTTATGCAAACAGTTCAACCTAGAAAGGCTTGGCTTTTGGTTCAGTTTCTTGCTCTTCAATTCGAGGACTTTATCATTCCTTATACATCCTCTCTCTAATTTACCCTCAACCTCTTTTGCTCCGTGGGCGGCTTTTCCTCAACCTAGATATCACACGGGCTTTAATCTCGCGCCCGCGGTCTTTCGCGAGAGTTGCTTCTTTGTCAGGCTGGTACAGTAATAAGGGCGAGATGTTTCCTGAAGCCCCGATAATATGCGAATCGGAGATGCAAAAAGAAAAGTGGCCAGCTTTAACGTACCGGATGTTCACAAGGATTCTTATTTTCTCTATCGGGGGAATTCTCGAGACTCTCTCTTGGTGATAGACCACCGTCGAAGGAACATGAAATAGTATAGTTGAAAATAGTTGACTGAAATATTCAAAAGTAAAAATGTTGGATGACATATTTTAAAAGAAGAATTTGTCGACCCTCGCCCTCGGCAGTACAATAATGAAACTAATACGCGAGTTAATTTCATAGGCAGCGAGGATCCGAGAGTATGTAAAACTTGAAATGAATGACAGGAAAGAGTAGTCAAGGTGAACCAGTGTTCGTAGAGCATGAAAATAGAGGCTAAACGAGAGGGTAGAAAATGTACTTAGTTTGCGAATTCAAAGTGTGAGTAATCCGAAGACGCAGCTTTCTTGAATCACGCTTCTCCAGAGTTTCACCGTGAAGATTCTGTCTCTTTTACCCTCCCTTTCCCTCCATTCTACGATGGCAGCCGCAAAGCTTCAAAGAAGTTGCTCAACCCACGAGCTTCCCCGGTACGCTGCTGCCTTAATTAATTAACTGAAACAAATTCAGCGACGCGTCGTAACGGTGGTTCGATCATCTCATCGACAAAGCTTCGCTACACGTCCCTTTTTTTTTTTTTATTTAATCCTTGGCTTAAATTCCAACCTCACTCCCGCAATTATACTTCGATCGATTTAAATATCTTGAGAGCTTTTTCACCATCAAGAGCATAAAATAAGTAATCATTTTATTTTATTTTTTTTAAAATTCGTTCTCTCAAGCTTTTATACATCTACCGAGTGTAATGGATCTATATAGCCTGCGAGTTTTCTTAACATGGTAAAAGCCTTAATCAAAGAGTGAATTATTTGCAAACGGGTTCCTTCGGTTGTGCCAATTTATCAAATCCTTCATTATCGTTCAGAATTTTCAAAGAATGATCGAAAAAAAAAAACAAACAACCAAAAAATAGGACAAGAAATCAATTTCATAGAAGCTGTATCGATGCTTATTCATTCGTTGAATTTTTATATTCTCGCGCCTTTGCAATCCGATTAGCTCGGATCTATCGGACATGCGCTCTTTGTACAATGAACTAATGCGACAGATGTCGCTATGGTCACGAGTTCTCGATTCGAAAGCGGGATTTTCGAACTGCAATGCGAATTTTCGTGCACAAATTTGTTCAATTCGCAATTTATTCTACCTCGTCATCGAAAGATGATCTATTAATTTTATTTTTCTTTTCAGAAACGAAAGACTCTCCGAATCGGACACGGGTAGAAAACCCGCTGATGGCCCGGCTCGTCACAAGATCGTAATGATGGGAGCCGCGAAAGTCGGAAAATCAGCGATAATCAATCAATTTCTTTACAACACTTTTTCACCAAAGTACAAGAGAACCGTGGAAGAGATGCATCACGGGGACTTTAATGTATCCGGTATACAGCTGACCCTCGATATACTCGATACTTCCGGTTCTTATGACTTTCCGGCTATGAGGGAACTTTCGATAAGATCCGCGGACGCTTTCGTTCTCGTTTACGACGTAAACGATGCAGCGACTTTCGAGGAGGTCAAGTCACTACGCGCTCAGATTCATAGCACCAAAGGGGCCGTGCCGATTGTCATTGTTGGAAACAAGGTCGATCTCGTGCTCGATAACGACGAGGAACTCAATGGCGAGGTAGATACGATGATTTTTTTACTTCTCTAATTCAAGCTTAATGTTTTGTTCGTTTGTTTAATCATTATATACGAGTATCGTTGTCGTTTGTTGGATGATAATTACGAATGTTAAAGATGAAGATCGAGGGGAAAAAAAATAATGAACGGATTTTCATGAAAATTTGGTTGCGTACGAGTTTTCGAGATTAATTCACTCGAATAAAAAGTTAGCGTCGAAATAAAAATTGAAAAACATGGCGGGGAGTCAGCATGAGCAAGAAATGAAAAAAATGTACAATTTTCATGAAAATTTGTACCTACCGCGAATTTTCCGGGATCACAGATGATGTCGAATACCGAGTGTAAAATCTGAATACTCGAATTTTTACTGAAAAATTCATGTAAAATGATGAAAATACTGGTTTTTCGTTTCTTTTCTTTTTAAAACCCTAGTCACTCACATCTCTGAAAACTTCCACACTACTTACACGGGGTCACTCTGACCCCAGCCAACTTTGGCCCGTTGTCATACAAATTCTGTTCGAATTCCCGGCATGAAAAAAATTCTGGGATGAACTTTAACATCTTAAAAATGAATTCACATTGTTTATTTCAGGCAAAATTCAATTCGAGCCTTGTAAAAAATTGTCAAAGCGAATAATTAAGAAAAAGTCAGTCGTTTCACTGGAAAAACATAAATTTTGTAATTTTTGATATGTTTTATTAAAAGTTTATTTGAAGATTCATGAGGTACCGAAGTTTAAGAAAAAAAATTCGATGTTCTTGAGATACTGTAATGTTCATGGGCAATAAGCATCAGCAGCAGAAGCAGCAACAGCAGCAGCAGCAATTAAATGAAAGTTACTAGCACTTCCGGCGCAAGTTTTTGCCGCTTGAAGTTCATTCATTCGAACAGCAGAGCAGCAAACGCGCTAGCAGACGACGTCGCTATTTTGAGCAGCGCTGCTGCTACGCCAAATCACTAGACTGACGCTAGTAACATCTAATAAGTTACTAAAATGCTGCTGCAATTCACCGAAAGTTACTACCACTTCCGGCGCAAGTTCTTTATGAACAGCGCTGCTGCTGCTGCGTCAAATCACTAAACTGATGCTAGTAACATCCGGTAAGCTTCCAAAATGCTGCTGCTTACTGTGAAATGGTACTCATGAAATGGTATATTGAGGTACCATTTCATGGGCAGTAAGCAGCAGCAGTTGTAGAAGCAGCAATTCACCGAAAGTTACAAGAACTTCCGGCGCGAGTTCTTGCTGCTTGAAGTTCATTAATTCGAACAGCAGAGCAGCAAACGCGCTAGCAGACGAAGTCGCTATTTTGAGTGTGTTCGAAAATTGACTGACAGTACTGTCAGTACTGATGCTGGTTTTGTACTGGAAAATCGGTGTCCTATTTTACTGACAGTGCTGCCTCTACTTGTAAATCCGAACGCATTTCAGTATTCTCAGCATACTGCCTATATATGCATCATTTGGGTAAAGCGAAAGTCGCCATTACTGGCTCTGCACTACCTCGCTGCTGACAGTCTCGACAGCCGGAAGTCAGTAATTCCCTAGGACCAATGTGCAGCGAAATGGTGATACGATTCAGTTGCGTCAGCCGTGCTAAAAAGCATTTTAGAACGGAATTCTAGTACTGATAAGACTGACAGTCAATTTTCGAACACACTCTTCATGAGCAGCGCTACTGCCACGCCAAATCACTAAACTGACGCTAATAACACCTATTAAGTTACTAAAATGCTGCTGCTTACTGCCCATGGAATGGTACTCATGAAATGGTACTCATGGAATGGTACCTTTAAGTACCATGTCATGGGCAGTAAGCAGCAGCAGTAGTAGCAGCAGCAATTCACCGAAAGTTACAAGAACTTCCGGCGCAAGTTCTTGCCGCTTGAAGTTCATTCATTCGAACAGCAGAGCAGCAAACGCTAGCAGACGACGTCGCTATTTTATGAGCAGCGCTGCTGCCACGCCAAATCACTAAACTGATGCTAGTAACATCTAGCAAGTTACTAAAATGCTGCTGCAATCCACCGAAAGTTACTACCACTTCCGGCGCAAGTTCTTGCTGATTGAAGCTCTTTAAGGTGCCATTTCATGGGCAGTAAGCAGCAGCAGCAGCAGCAGCAGCAGCAATTCACCGAAAGTTACTAGCACTTCCGGCGCAAGATTTTGCTGCTTGAAGTTCATTCATCCGAACAGCAAAGCAGCAAACGCTAGCAGACGACGTCGCTATTTTATGAGCAGCGCTACTGTTGCGTCAAATCACTAGACTGATGTTAGTAACATCTAGTAAGTTACTAAACTGCTGCTGCTGCTCACTGCCCATGAAATGGCACCTTTATAAACAGCGCTGCTGCTGCTGCGACAAATCACTAGACTGATGCTAGTAACATCTAGTAAGCTACTAAAATGCTGCTGCTTACTGCCCATGGAATGGTACTCATGGAATGGTACCTTCAAGGTACCATTTCATGGGCAGTAAGCAGCAGCAGTTGTAGAAGCAGCAATTCACCGAAAGAACAGCAGAGCAGCAAACGCGCTAGCAGACGACGTCGCTATTTTATGAGCAGCGCTGCTGCCACGCCAAATCACTAAACCGGCGCTAATAACATCTATTAAGTTACTAAAATGCTGCTGCAATTCACCGAAAGTTACTACCACTTCCGGCGCAAGTTCTTTATGAACAGCGCTGCTGCTGCGTCAAATCACTAAACTGATGCTAGTAACATCCGGTAAGCTTCCAAAATGCTGCTGCTTACTGTGAAATGGTACTCATGAAATGGTATTAAGGTACCATTTCATGGGCAGTAAGCAGCAGCAGCAGTAGTAGCAGCAGTAATTCACCGAAAGTTACAAGAACTTCCGGCGCAAGTTCTTGCTGATTGAAGTTCTTTATGAACAGCACTGCTGCTGCTGCGTCAAATCACTAGACTGATGCTAGTAACATCTAGTAAGCTACTAGAATGCTGCTGCTTACTGCCCATGGAATGGTACTCATGGAATGGTACCTTCAAGGTACCATTTCATGGGCAGTAAGCAGCAGCAGTAGTAGCAGCAGCAATTCGCCGAAAGTTACAAGAACTTCCGGCGCGAGTTCTTGCCGCTTGAAGTTCATTAATTCGAACAGCAGAGCAGCAAACGCGCTAGCAGACGACGTCGCTATTTTATGAGCAGCGCTGCTGCCACGCCAAGTCACTAAACTGACGCTGATAACATCTATTAAGTTACTAAAATGCTGCTGCTTACTGCCCATGGAATGGTACTCATGAAATGGTACTCATGGAATGGTACCTTCAAGGTACCATTTCATGGGCATTAAGCAGCAGCAGTAATTCACCGAAAATTACAAGAACTTCCGGCGCAAGTTCTTGCTGATTTATGAACAGCGCTGCTGCTGCCTCAAATCACTAGACTGATGCTAGTAACATCTAGTAAGCTACTAAAATGCTGCTGCTGCTTACTGCCCATGAAATGGTACCTTTGTGGTACCATTACTGCCCATGAAATGATACCTTTAAAGGTACCATTACTGCCCATGTAATGGTACCTTTAAGGTACCATTTCATGGGTAGTAAGCAGCAGCAGCAGCAGTAGAAATTCACTGAAATTTACTAGCACTTCCGGCCCAAGTTCTTGCTGCTTGAAGTTCATTCATCCGAACAGCAGAGCAGCAAACGCGCTAGCAGACGACGTCGCTATTTTTTATGAGCAGGGCTGCTACTGCGTCAAAAATCACTAGACTGATGCTAGTAACATCTAACAAGTTACCAAAATGCCGCTGCCCATGGGTGCTTTCCATTATTCGCTCAAAGCGCTTCGCTTGAAAGGCCCGACCGTCCGAGCATGGGCAAATTAAGCGTTTTGAGCGCTTTGAACGAATAATGGAACGCACCCCATTAAATGATACCTTGCACCCAATGCACCCAGCGTACAGTTAAGATTTTTAATCACAGGTTCATATCTCTCTCTTTCTCTCTCTCTCTAGTTTCAGGTGGATACCGCGAGAACGAAGGATCTCGTTGTGACAGAGTGGGATAACGGTTTCGTCGAGGTATCGGCAAAGAAAAATGTCAACATAAGCCAGGTATTCAAGGAATTGCTCGTACAGGCAAAGGTCAAGTACAATTTGAGTCCGGCCCTGAGACGAAGACGTCGACAGTCTCTGCCACCGCCTCAGCATCTCAATTCACGAAGTAGCAGCGCTCACGTACCATCGCCAGCTCAATTGCAGCATCTTCAACAGATTCGCGAACGTTCCGAGGGTAAAAGAAATTCATGCATTATATCGTAAAAAAAAAAAAAAAAAAAAGATAAGAAATTCATGCATTACATCGTGAAAAAAAGAACAAACTACAAAAAAGAGAATGGTGATTATACATTGGTTGTCCATATGCACGAAAGAGGACCACGCGCGACACTTTGAGTGATAAATTAAACAAAAAAAAACGTCAAAAAAAAAAAAAAAACGACCAACAAACCTAAGAATTCGAAGGAAATTTCAAAATTTTTGAAAATCACTCGATATGAAGAAAAAAAAAATCCGTCGATTTTATTGATCCTCGTTTTCTTTTTTTTTTGTGCTAATCGCGATAGTCGATAAATAAATTTTGGAATTGACTATAAAATTAAAAAAAAAAAATATTCCACGTATGTTCCTCAGGCGCTATTGGGAGTGAAATAAAAAAAATTATAGAAAGAAAAATTTAAATATCGAAATTAGGAAGAAAAAAAAAAAAATAAATAAAAACAATAATCTTCAAATATTTTGCCTCCGCATCGACGTCCGATTGTCTCCAAATCGTGTAATCGTCATTTAATTCACAGGGAATCAAATATATCATGCGCGAAAAAGATATCCGAATCGCAAAGTGAATTTTAAAATCGAGATTATCCCCAATTGAAAATATCGAGACACATCGCGACGAAATAATAAATTCTAGCACGTCGGATATATCATTTTTCTACGATTCGAGGGAATGAGAAAATTGAAAAAATTGAAAAAAAAAAAAAAAAAAAAAAAAAACCGATAAACATCCTAATTCAGTGTTAAGCTCCCCTCGGAGATTTTTTTCCTATCGTGAATTACGATTATTGCATTAGCGGGAAATCCGTTAAAAATTTATCTTTCCCGATTCGCGTTAAATGGAAAAAAATTCAGACCGAAAAGAAATTTATCGATTTAGTATAAAAAAAAAAAAAACATTTCGGTCATATTTCAGATGCAGTATTATAATTATACATTATTAAAATTATATATACATAAATTAAAATTATAAATGAGGATATATGAAAAAAAAGTGATGATCGAAGATAAAAAGAATTTGTCATGTGTGTGTAAATAGCTGATGGCATAAATCGAACGAAAAAAAAAACAAGAAGATGGAATCAAAAGTATAAATAATAAATAATATTCGTCGTTCATCTCGGGACCCATATTGGGTCAACTTTTACATGGCTAATCGTTAAGTTATTTGAGTTCTGTAATATGTATCACTGTATTTTTTTTGGCTCGAGTAAATCGAATTGTAAGAGAAAAAAAAAAAAACATTAAAAAATAAAACATCAACCGATCCTAATTATTTGGATCTTCGATCTGTATAATTGATTATAAAAAATAAAATAAAATTAAACGACTGTTGAGAGGCAACGAGATTTAATTTTTTATTTTTAAATTCATTATATTTCATTGTGTGACAAAAAATATATACGTTAAATATATTTTCTCCGTATACTTTACATACTTACGCACAGGTAAAAAAAAAATATATATATATGCGAAAAATATATTATTTTTTGTGTGTGAAATATATGATATACATGAAAAATATAATATATGAAGCATTCTCCAGCAAATCAGCCACTTTTCTTCGCGACCCTTTCCCGAAATTTTCGAAACTTTGCCAGTTTGTAGAACCAGTTGAAGATATCATTTCAGATTTTAAAAACCAATCGTTTTGGAAATATTATATTTTTTTTTTTTTCAAGTAAAAATATCTCCAAAAATATAGGTCGCAGAAAAAAAAAAAATGACCCGAGGCAAAAAAATTCATTACGCGGATACTGAAACGTTTGAAAAGTTCAGAGATTTCTTCATCTTGATCTTCTCTATTTTTTGTATTTTCGAACATTTTTTTCTTCATATTTGCAGGCACTCTACCGTAAAAAAAAAAAAAAAAAAAGAAAGCCATTGCAACATTTTCGGGGTTCAAGTACCGGAGATGGTTCGAAAATTATTTCAGTGCAATCCCAGACAATCCCAGAAAATTTGATTATTTACAAAATCAAATAAAAAACAGCTTCCTAACTTGTATAGTTTTCGAGATATTTCGATTAGAGTGCTTGAAACATTCAAACCGGATGAGGTCACCTTTTAGAATTTTACTACCGAGTTCCGGTTTCACGAGGCTTCGTTTGACGCTAAAAACTAATTTTTCGAAGGATACGTAAGAAGAAAATTGAAAAAAAAAAAAAAACCGGCCTAATATATATTTATATATATATATATATATATATATATATTTATATTTATATTTATATTTATATATTTATATTTATATTTATATTTATATATTTAATATTATATTTATTATATATATATATAATATTATTATATTTAATATAAAGTAATATAATATTATTTATATTTATTATATATATATAATATATATATATATATATATGTTTGTAAAAGGGTACATGTCGGGACCATTTCAGAGCTCTAGCGGGGAATATGGGGACATTCGGCACATATGGGTCCGGTCCCCATATTTTTACACATAAAAGGATACATGCCAGCTCCGGTCCCCGTAATTCGCTACACATATAGGGGGTATAATGGGGACCAAGTTATCCATCGGCCAATGGGGGTTATGGGGACCATACAGTAACATGATGAGGTTCAAAGCACAATATTCATCAGCTGGGTCTGGATTGCACTGTGCTACAACACATTGCAGTGCAATGCTTCAAAATAAAATTTATACACTTTAACAATATAAATTCAATACTTATGAAGTGCGCAGACTACCATATTTCTATTTACTTCAGATATATTTAGATACTTGAACGTGCTACGATAATACACATGGCATATCTGGCAAATAGGTTCGAAATAAAAAAAATGTTGGCTCGGATCACCGGTATTCTGAATACGTGAAAAAAAATTTTGTTCGCCGCATTTCGTATGAATGGCACAGATGTGTTACGCAGATTATGCTTCATGTACCTAGTCCGTCAATAAATTCCAATATTTCACGTTTCTAATACAAGCAATGGTACATATTGCTAGCGGTAACCGTGCCATATCGGTAATTTCGGGGACCAATACGGAGAAGGAACGGCCTCAGATCGAGTGATCATCCTATGAATAAAAGTTTTACCAGTATAATATTATAATTATATAGTTATTTTGAATCCTGTAACTAGGGGCATGTATATACGAGCCAGCAAGAAACACAACGTAAAGGTATTTACTGGGACTGGTACCCGTATGCTCCTGAGTTTGGTACCCGCAATCACCCTTACAACACTGTTATTAGCACAGACAATACAGAACGAAAAATGATAATTTATCAATGGATTTCCCATATGTCGGTTCTCTTTGTAGTATACATACTATATCCATTATCCGTCATTCTTCAGTAAATTTTAGGCTTCCGATCGGAATTGTAAAGATACATATGAGTACCGGCCACTGTGACATATCGGTGATTACGGGTACCAACCTAGGAAAGGTACATATGGGTACCGGCCACTGTGATATATCGGTGATTACGGGTACCAACCTAGGTTGTAAGGGTACTTGTCAGGACCGTACAAGTTTCCAGGCTATTAAATGCCGTACAAAAATGTAATTTATTCACTTGAATGCTCAATAATTTAGTTATACGCGGGCAATGTGCAGAGATCAATCCAACTATCTAAATAATTGCATAAAGCATAAACAAGTGTTTCGTCCTTAGGTAGGTTAATCTTTCCTCAGAAGTTTGTGAATCGAGCTCCTCGTAGTTCTTCAATAAATTTTGATATTTCACGTTTTTAAGTAATGGCACATATTGGTACCAGTAATCGTATCATAACGGTCATTTCGAGGACCAACTCAATGAATAAACGGCCTTGGATCGAGTGAACATCCTGAGAATAAAAATTTTGTTTCCAGATCGGTGATATTATGAGTACACCACTATAATGTTTTATTTATAAGGTTACTTTCAGTAACTGTAACTAAGGGCATGCATATACGAACCAGGAAAAATATAGTAAAGCTATTTACTGGGACCGATACCTGTAAATCCCTAAGTTAGATACCCGCAATCAACGTTACAACACTGTTATTGGCAGAAACATATATTATTTCTATACACAACGAAAAATTGCCATTTACCAATGTATTCAGAATAATCTGATCCAAATATCGGTTCTGTTTGCAGTATACATACCATATCCATTATCCATCATTCTACAGTAAATTTTAAGCTTTCGATCTGGATTGTAAAGGTACATATGGGTACCGGCCACTGTGACGTATCGGTGATTATGGGTACCGATCTAGGTTGTAAGGATACTTGTCGGGACCGTGCAAGTTTCGAGGCTGTTAAATACTTATGCGGTACAAAAATGTAATTTTTGTACGGTAGTAACAGGTATTATTAAATACCTGTTATTATTTTTAACAGGTATAATTAAATATGGAAGTAAAAGGTATTATTAAAACAGTAAATTTTAGGCTTCCGATCGGAATTGTAAAGGCACATATGGGTACCGGCCACTGTGACATATCGGTGATTACGGGTACCAACCTAGGTTGTAAGGGTACTTGTCGGGACCGTACAAGTTTCGAGGCTGTTAAATGCCGTAAAAAAATGTAATTTATTTACTTGAATGCTCAATAATTTAGTTATACGTGGGCAATGTGCAGAGATCAATCCAACGTTATAAATAATTGCAAAAAGCATAAACAAATATTCCGCTCTTAGGTAGATTAATCTTCCCTCAGAAGTAGAAAATAATTTTCCACATACTTGTGAGGAAAGATTAGCCTACCTCATGCAACTATTTAGACCGTCGGATTGTCCTCTGTATAGTCCTCTGTATATTGCCCGCGTATATAATTTATTGAAAATTTAAGTAAATAAATTACATTTTCGTACGGCATAGGTATTTATTAGCCTCGAAACTCGTACGGTCCCGACAAGTACCCTTACAACCTAGGTCGGTACCCATAATCACCGATATATCACAGTGGCCGGTACCCATATGTACCTTTCCTAGGTTGGTACCCGTAATCACCGATATGTCACAGTGGCCGGTACCCATATGTATCTTTACAATTCCGATCGGAAGCCTAAAATTTACTGTTTTAATAATACCTTTTACTTCCGTATTTAATTATACCTGTTAAAAATAATAACAGGTATTTAATAATACCTGTTACTGCCGTACAAAAATTACATTTTTGTACGGCACAGGTATTTAATAGCCTCGAAACTTGCACGGTCCCGACAAGTATCCTTACAACCTAGATCGGATAATGGATATAGTACCTTTACAATTCAGATCAAAAGCTTAAAATTTACTGAAGAATGATGGATAATGGATGTCGTACTACAAAGAGAACCGATATTTGGATCGATACTATCTTCAATTCATCGATAAACTATTATTTTTCAATCTGTACAGAAATAATGTGTGTCTGTGCTAATAACACTGTTGTAGCGGTGATTGCGATATCAATCTCAGGTGCCACCAGTCCCCGTAAATAACTGTACGATATTTTTATTGCTGGTTCGTACATACATGCCCCTAGTAACGATTCATGAAAATAACTGTACTAATAAAAGATTATACTGGTATTCATAATACCGCTGATCTGAGATAAATCTTTTTATTCTCAGGATATTTACTCGATCCAAAGCCGTTTAATCATCGAGTTGGTCCCCGAATTGACCATTACGACACGGTAACTAGTACCGACGTATACCATTGCTTAAAAACGCGAAACATCTGAATTTATCGAAGAATCACAAGGCGCATAATCTGCGTAACATATTTGTGCCATACATACAAAATACGGCGAGTAAAATCATTTTCTCCATACTTTTGAGGAAAGATTAGCTTACAGTAAATTTTATTTTACTATACTGTCATATCAAACCAATTCAAAATTTCAGTATAGGTGCTTATAAACGCATTACCGAATACGGATGGAAAATTAGTTTATGCACTGATTATTCAATCCGATTTTCAATAAATACTATTAAACATTTTCGGTGTTGCACTTTTCAGAATCAGCTCTTACTTTTTTCGACTTTTGGAAATAACATAAAATTCATATCGATTTTAGTCCTAATACTAACCAAATCATATCCATGGTCCTCATTATAACCCTTTTATGTATGAATTTTGGTCCTAGTACTAACCAAATCGTATATACATATATGGTCCCCATTATACCCCTTTTATGTACGGAACTAAAATTCGCATATATCTTTTTTTCTATGATATACATATCAATGCTGATAAGAATGTATACCTCTATTGCTCATTATAGAGGTTTGTATACGCTTTCCTCAATATGTACACGCGGACCCGATATGTACCCTTTTACAAACATATATATATATATATATATATATATACATATATGTATATTTTTTTTTCACTTCAACGCATTTTATTCTCTCAAAACGACAAGAAAAGTTTAACGATATTTAGAAAATGTAAAAAGTTTATTTATTTTTTAAAAATTATTATTACTTATCGCAAATATTTTTGCCAATCACTCGCTGTCCTGGTCTATCGCGGTATTATCCAAATTTGCCAATTGACGATTATCGCGCGGACATATTATCGATTTGTACCAACGTTCCTCGGCGGTGCCGAGATTTCTTGATCTGAAAAAAATAAAAAATAAAATAAGTGAGAAAAAAAAGAAAATCGTTACATCAAGATGGAAGGCATTTTTTTTTCCCCCAGCCGATGTCCTCGACTCACACTTTGATCTCTTCGGAGCGAGGTTTTCTCACCGGATTCCAGCCGCTCACAGGATTTTTATTGTTAACCATAATTCCCCTTACGCAAAGCGACAAATTCAGCTTCGTGAGATTCAAATCCTGAGTTTCGTATGAAAAAAATTTCATTTAGCCAATTTTCATGAGCGAAGGAAAATAAAAAAAAAAAAAAATTGCATGAAAACTGCACTCACTCGCCATTCGTAAGCGATCACGTCCGATAGGCTCATTATTTCAGCGCATGATTCAATATCCTCGATACAGGCCACCGTGTTCAGGTAATTCTCATGAAGAAAATGCAGGAAAATCGTCGATTGGGACAGAAAGTACGAGGCAATGTCGTCCGGATCGTGAACGAATTTCCAAGACTCACCGGACGGAATTCCTACCGAATGATTCCAAAAATTTCAGATTTTTTTTTTTTCCCCCTTCGTTTCATCGAACATTCGAGTGAAAACTTTGCTAGACCCTTGTTGGAGTCGAATGTTTTTTTTTTCCAAAAAAAAAAAGTACTCCACAATTTTTGACTCAATTTTGAGGCTAAAAAATGCTTCGCACTTTTTTTTTTTTATAGCATCGAAATTTTTTTTTTTTTTTTACTGAAAACGTAATAAATTCCTTAAAATATACTCGAATCAACGCGGTCCGAACTGTAATACGTACTCTTGGGATTTATCACACGGCCGATAGCGTGCAAGAGTCCCACATTTTCTTCTCGACTCTCGCAATCGTGCTTGAATTTGTCGTCGGGCACTGAGAATCGATAATTTTTTTCAATGCTACGGACCAAAACGATCGAATATTCATTTTATTTTTGTGACGCACCTTTCAGGGAATTGAAGATCAAATTTAAAATGGCGCTTCTCACATCGCCTATACTGTTCGACAATACCTCGTCGATGTTGCGCTGTTTTACATCGATAAAGTGGCTCGCTCGAGAATTCAATATCAGGGAAACTCGTTTGAGCATATTTTTCATCGCCGCTTGGGTGGTCGAATTTATGCTGCTCGACGAATCAAAGTTATACGTATACGATCGGCAATTATTCGATGCAGTTGGAAAAACAATTATTTTGTGGGTGTTTTTTTTTTTTTTTTTTTTTTTTTTTTGGCAAAAAAAAAAAAACTCACCCGATGCGATCGATGTGAAATCTTTGTCTCACTTCGGATGGGAACAAAGTTTTTAGCATTCTCGAACTCCCACCGTCGGTGCAAACGAATACCAAAGGTTCCTTGCCATAATGAAAATAATTTCTGGACGCGAAATCGAGAATTTTTTTAAAATGTTGTTTTTGTTTTGTTTTAATTGAACGATTATAAAAAAAATTAAGGAAGAACTCACTCCAGCAAAGTGACAAAGAGATCCTGCTTTATCAGGTACACATTGGGTATGTCTTTAACGAGCAAGAGACGCTGAGAGTTTGCTTGAAAAACGGATTTGTATCGAGTTGCTCGTATCAAGAAATCCAAAAATTTGTCACCCTGCCCCGTCGACCCATCTGGTGAGAGTATTAATGATAAAAAAAAAAAAAAATCATGCAGGATTCATTTCGTAATTCTTTAAAAGTGAAAGAAAAAAAAAAATGTTCGTGAATTTATCGAAGCAGCCCCAATTTTTGAAATCATATACGACTTTTTGAGTTAAAACATTATTTAAATTTTCAAGTTTATCCAAAATATTTTTCACTCAAGTTATAAAAAAACTAAAATAAAATTATTACTAAAATTTGAACATTATTACAGATTTCTCAATGTAAAAAAAAAAAAAAAAAAACGAATATTCATCTTTCAAATAATTTGAACAAACTCTGCGATCTCGTATAAATTAACTCCACGAATGTAATATACATAAATAAGAGGGGAGGATCAAAATGGCGATGTATAAATAAAAAAAGTATTTTTTTTTTGGCAAAATAACAGTCATTGAGGAGTCTCTGAACTTTATCCGGCTAGATCTTTCGCGAGGATTTGAATTTAGCGATAAAAGGAATATCTGAGCAAAGACTATAAATTAAATATATTATATATATATATATATATATATATAAATATATATATATATATATAAGACTATAAATTAAATATAGGACTATAATTTAAAGACTATAAATTAAAGAATACAGGTAAAAATATCTTTATCCTATCGTACAGCCATTATATCCTCGGTTCGGAGATATTCGTATGAAATAATAATGATTAACAGCAAAAAAAAATTAATTACACAAAAAGCTCCGAATGTTTCAATCGAGACTGAGAAATTTGGAATTATCGCAGCTACGGAATTAATAAAAATTTGTCTATTGCGCTGTTTGTACTCACAGCTTTGATAATCCGTCGAATCGATCGGCGTGATCCATTCTACAATATCGTAATTGTTATCTCTGGCTATGATCTTTAACGCAGCTGTTTTGCCGCAACCCGACGGCCCCGATACTATCAAAACTCTGGGTTTACCGGTATGACCTTTCTGAACGAACCAATCCCCAATTTCTTTTTGCTTCTGTTTGCTCACCGATAGATCGCACATTTTTTTAGGCTCGCACGCCTCCATCAGTTTCGACAGACTCTGAATATTGTCGGGTCTCTTGAACCCCGACACAGAGGGCTTTAAAAAACACTTTTGGCTCATCGCGGTTTCTTTTTTTTCTCCCTTACAGGGAATCATTGTTTTAGGCTCGTCAAAAGCCATCGACAATTCTTCCCAGCCGCTAATCTTCTGCGATAAATTGGAGAAAAAAAAAAAAAAAACCGCCCCGATACATTTGAAATTCTTTATAATGATAATATAGTTTTACGAGCTTTGTTTTAGGGTATTCATTGTTTCAGGAACGTAAAAAAATAAATCGTGACAATTTACCTTTGGCTGCGACATTTTTTCGACGACGCGTCGAAACTTTTTCACGCAACTTTTTCACTGAATTTTATTACATTTTTTTTTGGACATATCTTTGTTGACGAAAATTTTACACAATCCCGGGATGTTTTTATCAACTGTCAAAATGCGCGTGGCGTTAACATACACACTTTATTGAGAAAGTGTCGCGAGTTGTTTTCACTAATTTTTGATACTTGACGTAACTCGACGACGATTCGGCAACTTTATTGAAAACTTATCCAATTATCTATTGTTGTAAGTAAATAAAAGCAGTTTTATAACGTGCCGAATGTCACTTTTTTCGGTTCTAAGCGCGTCTTTGATAAAATCAGACATTGTTTATTTTTCGATTCGAGAGAGTTTCGAGCGCCATCTGACGGTGGTAATTGGTAGTATGTCGATAAGAGCGAGATTATTATTAATAAAAAGAGCGCTCTACTTTCATCACTGATATAAGGAAGAGATGGGTAGAGAAATTTGTCTGTTCGGTAGAGTTGTTCATTTTTGAGTTTTTTTTTTTAATTTATATATTAATTCGATGAGCTACCATCCCGAAAAACGGTAGGGAACGAAGAGAGAAAAAAAATAGTCGTAAAATATTCCAACGATGGCAAAATATTTATACTGCATTCTGTAAATTGGGATGATCATTTTTTTTGCGATTTCTTCGATTATAGAAATGGTCGTTACGATCAAAAGGTATAACCGAGATACGAATTTTGCGAACTTACGATTCATTTTTCGAAAATTCACTCTTCTGAAGAGAGCAACTGCTTCATTAATATTCATTATTTATTCAGTTAAAGTTTAATTGGCTCAGGCTAGATTGTTCTGATGAATAAATAGCGTAATTTCTTCTATATTGAATTAAAAATTTTGGGCGTGTATTGAGTGCGATTTGGCGTAATCACATCCCGGTCGGCAAGGCAGCGTGTCGTATTCTTTTATTGGTAAAAGGAAAGCTGTTTTATCGCTCGTAAGGTGGAGAGAAATTGACCAAAAAGATGTCTGCGTTTAATCTCCGGAGGTTTGAGTAAAAAGAAAGGATGAACGTGTTCCATTTGTGCTGTTTTCTGGCACGCGCCTCAAGCTATCCTGATAGGTATAATACCTTTAGCACAGCTCGTATATATATGTATACAGGGAGAGAGAAAGAGAGAAAGAGAGATAATAAACATACATATACTGAATATGGTTTTATGTATGGTATACAGGAAATCTTTCTCCTTTTTTTTAATCGCTCGGATCAACTCTCTCCTTGGCAATGAACTTGCTGGCATGGTGCAAACCGCTAGTATATCCGCGACTACGATACCAGTCGCAGGTCTTTCTCGTTGTCGTATAAATTTAAATTCGCGGCTAAAACCTCATTTTTCCCGGTTAAACTTGAGCAAACTCTCCTGTGCTCGACGCGAACGTACGTTATAGTTTCGTCGTCCGGCATATCAAAGACATACACATTTCGGATTTCGTCGCGGTTATCCGGACCACGAGAGACGCGCGCGCAGATCTACGGAGTCGTGATCGATCGTCCTCGACACGCCCATTTCAGCCATGTTCTTCAGATTCGCTATTTTCGTGGGTCTCGGATCGGTCGTTGCAACCATAATTTACCTTACTCCCGTACCGGGTGAGTGTACTAAACGAATTAATCTACGCGTTTTGTTTCGTGAAGATACGAATAACGATCTTATCCATGTAGATCATTCGGAAGATTGATAAATATGTGGTCCAACGAATTATTGATAAGTTAAAGGTTTTTGGTAAAGCAGAATTGTGAATGGATTCGCGGAATTGGGGATCGATGAGTCTGTCACAGAATTATCTAACCCAAAAAAGATCTATTGATAATTCTGGATTTTTCAAGCAAATTCGAATTACGGGTGCTTATAGTAATATCGAGTTATGGAAAGATTCCGGTTTTCTGCGGGCGACACCTAAATTTATAGATAAATGAACGAGAAAAATCCTAAAAGATCTATAAATCATTTCATCTTCTTCTCAGCATATTCACTAAATTCAATCGCAGTCTTTTTTTCTCATCCATGACTCGAACTGTATATTCCTCGAATATCCTAAACGTTCCGTAAGTCCAAGTTCGATCTATGGATCGAAAAATTATTTACAAAATTTCCGAAAAGCTCAACGGTAATCCTTGGCTATTTTCAATCGCCCCAAGCACAAAAAAAAACGAACGTTGGAGTAACGTTCTTGTTCCAGTCAACGCGAAAGTCGTAAAGAACATGCTATTCATTGCTTATTTTATTTATTTTTTTTATTTGCTTTTTCATTGCTAATGCGTAGATGTACGATACGTTGAACAATGCTTCGCTGATATTTGCGGAAGGTAAGAATATACTAATTGAACGACGCTCAATGACTTCTCACTCGGCATAGTACGAGCACGATGGCTTTTTTAAATAGCCGTTTATCGCGCTCGCGTAATGCCATTGAAAAACTACGATGAATAATCATTAACATCCATTAATACCTCGTGGTGCAAAAATAGTCACTACAATAGCGGTGCGCTTGGTCAACAGAGAGGGTCGATTGAACTGAAGAGGGTTTAAATTTGAATCATGACTCGCTCATCGTAATGTCTCGAGCAGAAATTTATCAAGCGATATAGTATATGATGAAGAAATGTTTTTTGTGAATGTGCAAAAACCCTCACTATATTCCGTAATGCCTCTTCACTTTCCCCTCTTTGTTCGTTATTGCGCTTCGACGCTTGTCGCAAAACTGTCGAGTATCGGTAAACGCAATTTCAACAGCGAAATTATCAAATTTCCCTCTCATTATCGTCCCAGGGTCGAATTTTCTTTTCTTTCCTCAATGCCTCGTTTAACTGGAACTGGCTGAACGGTTTTTTTTTTTTTTTTCGCAAAACCGTAGGATAAGATAAACGTCCGGCTATTGGGACGTTTACTTTAAGGAACATCGTTATACTTCAGGAAAGTGAGAAGAATAAATCGGTTCGGATCGGCTGATAAGTTAAATCACGAAGTATTGAAATCGTTGTCAAAGACGGAAACATTTCAAAGTTTTTTTTTTCTCGATTGAAGTTACTCGCAAACTAATTGCAGACTTTTGGTCTTCTCGCGAGATGGCTCTATAAAAAAAAAAATATGAGTAAGAGCAGATATCTGACGAACAAATGTAGAGCTTAAAGATGACTAAAAAACAACAAAAAAAAACCAATCGCCCAATTAATTATCAATGACTCCGATAATCGGAGAGATCTGTACCCACCGCAGTCGGTTCGCTTTCGATAGTATTCCGGTTAACAGCTCGAAAACTGCTTATTAATTCTCACGGATCGTAAATAAAAACTTCCATGTGTGAAGTATATACGAGGCGGAATTGAAGAAGGTGAAAGTATAATGGCGCTGTCCGATGTATCTTAACCAGCTGCTAGAATTATAATTATGGACTGCCAACAAAAATTGCGAGAATATCGTTGCGTGTGTTTCTATTGTTTTTTTGTTTGTCTCAATGTTAATACGAATATATTTAATGTATTTTTTTTTCTCCGAGCGAATATTAAGAAAGAGGCAAAATTATATCGTCGTATATATCGATGAAAATAATTTTATGAAAAAAAAAAAAACGATTAAATTTTCACCGCGCAACAATTTGTGAATTACTTTCGGAAAGAAAATGCGCGTGTGGAATTTCTCGACGGAGTTGTGCGCGATGAAATATAAGAAAAATCGAGCAATAACCAACAATACCTGTTCTCTCGTGCATGCACGCATGCACGAATGTTTCTCATTGCGTGTTGCAGTTTTGCTTGCACCAAAGCGAAAACTCGCATTCAAACGGGAACCGATCATGTCTTGTCAGATCGTTTTGAACTCAATTATCGAGCGGAATTATTATGAATAACATTAATTACATTATGTTTTTTTTTTTTCTATTGATTATTTTACAAAATTTACCTGCCTACATCTTTTTGCGAAAAATTTAGAAAAAAATTAATTGTGGGTTAATTATAGATTATACAGGAGTGCCATTTCCTAGATGGGTGACGATCTCTTCGTTCGAGTTGGCACTTTTCTTTCTCGTGAAAAAATTAAAAAAAAAAACAAATCCTCTTTCAAGTATCACCCATGATTTATTTGCGAAACATGTATCGCGTGACCTAAATAAGCCTGGATGTTGAATTCGAGCGTATCTACATGATCCTGCAGCCTACCGAACAACAAAAGTACAACGTGGATATCTCTGCTGAATCCACTCTGTGTGTAGAAAGTGGCGGAATCTGCTGCAAGCGAGGCATCCTCGCATAGAAAGCTTCTTTGGCCAATAATTGTGCTTCTTGCTTGTTTTTTAAAGGCTTGTCAAAGAGTTTATAGTGCGGCATAAAATTAATCACAGTTTTACGCTTCTCCACGGGCGACTAAGCAAAAAAATATCCTCACGACAATCTTGAGTCGAAATAAAAATCTCAACTTTCTCATTGGAAGATGATTTTGTAATTTTATCGGCAGAATTATTTTTGCATTTTTGTTTTACCGACAATTATAGCGTTTTTTTTTTTGAACAATCAAGAAATTTGATGAAAACCAACAAAATTACGACACGTCGTTAGTTCCGATTTCACGGAATTCATTGCGTAATCATACGTCATTGATCAAAAGACGAAAATTCAGAAAGATCTGTCAATAATAATCGGGAGAAACTTTCTTCGGCTATATCCTGTGGCGAAATTGAGTGAATTTTTATTTTTTCAATACTTTCTCAAATGTAAAAAATCGTAGATTGGAAAAATAAGATAAAACATGAAATTCGTGATTTAGCCACGCGTATAACGATCAAATTTCACTTTATGAGGAAAATAAAAGTAATCTTCGAAGACTGATTAGATTGAATCTCAATAATTTGAATTATCTTTCGCATCTTTTTTTTTTTTTAATAGTTAAATTGCCCCCTTTCACGAACTGAATTACTCTGCAAAATTTTGCAACATATTTTGTTTTTTCATTTTTTAAATTTCAATATTCCTCTTCTGATTCTATAATGAGGTCAAAACCTTCACGATCTCGTTGAGATATTCGTCATATTTTTTCTGCTCTTTTGATAGTTTGAATAAATTACGAAAATTCGGTGATAAAAACGATCTCGATTGCAATTTATTTCGAAAAAAGATAATATCTTTGAATGATATTAAAAAAAAAAAGGAAAAAAATAAAATAAAAAAATAGCACTAGTCCCTCAAAGCTAGAAAGTGTCGCTGGTCACTCGAGAGATTTGAAATAAAAACGAGAGTCCGCGCGTGAGCCACGGTAGCATATTAGATCGAGAATGAAAGAAGAAATCGTGTGACAAGGCAAAATGTTTTTTTTTCCTTCTTTTTTTTTTTCTTAAAATTTCCCAACGAAAGGATTTCTTCGCTATTCGACTGAATGGGCGAACGGCACTTTCTTTCCATCACGGATACTCAACGGCTCCAATGACAAATGGCGTCGTCGTGACATCCCGATAAAAGGGGAAGGTGTATGGTGGGATCAAGAGAGAGCGAGAGAGAGAGAGAGAGAGAGAGAGAGAGAGAGAGAGAGCTGATCTTTTAATGCAGGGCCATCGAGTTGTGAGCAGCGAAAGCGAAATTATTGTGACGCAGCTTCGTGTAGCCGGTCCAGAGATCGATGCGTAAAAAGGAGAAAGGTCGCGGGCGATGAAAGTCGGCAAAGAACTGAGCGAGACAGGCTGGATTTGCTAGGAAAAAAAAAAAATGGATACTCGATGTCGAGTCTTCTATATTCTTTAAACATGTATTTTTAAATTCGTATGCTTCGAAGTTCTCGTATATGTATAACGATATTGTTATTATTGCCATGATTATCATTATGCATCGTATAGGCTGTAGGTGGCCTCACAGGCAACTTTCACTCTTCTGACACATATTCGAGTCTGTCCACATTTCGTTCTGCCTCTGATCTTAAATTTTTTTTTTTTTCTTAATTTCTTTCGTTGTGTCGTTGACCGTTTTTGCCTTCACTTGCGCGTCTGACCAAAATCCTCTCGATCGCTTTTCTTCTTTGTCCATTTTTTTTTTTTTTTTGATCAAACGCGGTTCTTATAAAGAAACGCGTGTCGAATTATTTGCTTCTCATAAATTGCGTTCATCTTTGTCGAACTTTTTCACGAGACCCGGAAAAACGAATTACTGAAAATTCTTGAAAATTCTCTCGCATTCTCGATTTGTTTTTTTTTTTTCCGATCGCGATGCGAACACATCATTTGTTATTCGTGATTTAGATACATCATTCGTAATTAATATTGTAAATTAAAAAAAAAAAAAAAAAAAAAATGATGAGTAAACTCACAATGACAGGATTGAAAAGAAAACAATTTTTCGGGTTATAGAACTCGATGATTTTTTCTTGAGATCGGTATTGGATCACGCATGAAAGCGAAATCTACTATTACATGCTTGATCGAAAGTTTGTACGATCGTCTCGCATCCAGCTGGGAGACCCAGCATTCTATGTCTCAGACGCAATTCACTTTTTCTACTTTTCGTGCATAGAAAGGATCGGTCAATCAAAATTTCTTCACGAACGAAATGAACATTCGTCGATCTTTTTTTTTTCATCCGATTTTCCATTCGCTAACGATCATCGTAGGTTTGAACTTTGGGTTAAAACTTGCGACATCCAGCCGGCAATCGATGACCGTTGGGATAGAAAATTTCTCCTTCCTCGCCACGTTTATACGAGCGAAATGATGATCGGTAGCGATTCCGATTTGTCCGTTCACCGCGCTAGTCGGTTGTCGGTTACGGTGTACGCCGGTTCCGTGTGTGAGACCCCGTGAGTATTGCCAGCGCGGTACCTGCACACACGTGTGTCGGTGCGTTTAATCATCAAAAAAAAAGGCTAACGCGAAATTATAACCATCATTTTTCGTTTTTATCGAAATTTTAACGAGAAAGAAGACAAATTAATAAATAATTTTTCACAAGCCTTGCGATCGTTTCTAGAAATGATAAATGAATGCCGTCGATCGAAGAGTCTGCTGGGATTATTCCACTTTGTTCAAGTTTTGTTCAAGTTTTGTTCAAGTTTGGCCGTCCTCTAGTTTCTCGGCTGTTTTTTTTATGGTTTTTTCAATAATTTTTTAACGGGCAAAGCATCGAAATAATCAATCTCATTATTTTTGCATAATCTTTATTAACATTTAAATAAGCTTTACAAATTTTTTGAAGTCAAAATATATAATAGAATAGCAGTTATAGTGGCCGACAGGAAGACATCAAGTAAAAGAGGTGCTTGACGGTGACCAAGATTGCGGCTGTTCTGCTTATCTGAAATCAAAAAACCAAACGGCATTTTAATCTTCATATTCAAGACTAGCGATTGAACTAGAGTGAATTCTAAATTACAAAAATTGACTTTTTTATACACTTTTGAAAATTACATTCTATTTTTTACTCATTTTTTCTTAAGTTTTTCGCTCGTACGAAAAAAAACTATCGAAGCAATCATGATAATCCTAGTTCAATCGCTGGCTTATAACATATTAAAGATGCTGTATAAATTTGAACATGATCGGTGCAATAGTTTCTGAAATATCGTGGTTACCGTTTCGAAAAATGGTGTTTCGAGAAAAACGCGTTTGAACTGCTATTCTATTATATATTTTGACTTCAAAAAATTTGTAAAGCTTATTTAAATGTTAATAAAGATTATGCAAAAATAATGAGATTGATTATTTCGATGCTTTGTCCGTAAAAAAATTATTGAAAAAGCCATAAAAAAAAAACAGCCGAGAAACTAGAGGACGGCCTTAATTTTTCATTTCGCAATTGGAGCGAAAAAATTTTTCAAAAAAATTTCATGCGTTGAACTATCCTCGGAAGTTCGATTTTTTTTTTTTTTTATGTCAAACTTCGCGATACACCGTGATGGATTTTTTGATTTTCGTTGAGCAAAAAAAAAAAATTATATTTTTTGTTGACAGGACAATTTACGATTCTGGTCATACACATTCACGTTGCATGCAACTGGGTCATTCATGCATGTGCACCGTCACTGACGTTTCAATTCAAGATCGTTGCTCTGACGATTATATGAAACAAAATAAAATTCCATTTTCAATTTAACCGTAGCCCTACACTATTTTATTTCTATCTACACTTTTTTCTTTTTCCTGGTACAAAATATTTCATGGTAAAATGATCGTAAAACGGCTCACTTGTCGAGTAACCTTTCGGATAATAAAATAACCTTGAGTTAAAATTTGATAAAAAAGAAAAGAAATTGAAGACCCAGTTATCCTTGGCCCGAATGCGATCCAGAAATTTGGCCGGCCCTCTGTTGGCTCGAGGAGCATAATAGAGAACAGGAAAGTAGGAATCCTTCGGCAGTCGTGAGATCGTGCTCTTCGACGAACGAGAGTGAAAGCTCGAGCGGTGATTAATCGTTAGGCATAATGATAATGATTTGAAACAAAAACGAGAGTGTCGCGGGGGATTTTTTTTTTTTTTTTTCATTAATCATAATTTTTCTTTTTTTCAATCGATTTTTTTGTTGTCTCCTCTTGTAAATCCGTCACGAATTTAGGAAATGACGTCACCTCCTTGTTAACGACGTAATAACGAAGTAGGTCGACGTCGTCATGATATCCCAAAAGTGCGCGAGAGACTGCGAGATACCCTCGATCTATCGGGCACCGAGGGTTTCGTTTGTTACATGCGTTATACGCACGTCAATTGTACTCGGAATGATCCTTTCGGCAGCGGCTTTTTTACACATTTGCAATTATATACCCAGTAAGTTGTTGATCGATTGGAGTTAGAAAAAAAAAATTCATTGAATCCAGTGAAAATTAAGTTTGTTTAATAAAAAGAAATTACAGATACAATGAGAGTTATCGAGTTATTTTTATTTCTTGACGAAAAAAAATATTAAATCAATAATGGGAAAAAAATTGAATTATTTTTTTTAAAAAACCTATGAATTAGAAATTACTCCGAGTGATTGTAATTAAATTTTATTGTGTCAAAGATATACTCGGAGTAATTGTAATTATTTTAAAATAAATAACAATTACTTTGAGTAATTTTAATGAAAATGATAATTGATTGCTCGAGCAATTTTTACGACCCAACTCTGTGTAGGAGATCGTGTAAATTTGGATTAACTTCCCTCCTTAAAAACCTGATCGAGAATTGTTGAAAACGCTGCTCGAAATTTTCAGAATCTCCTCTTTATTATCGATTAAATTGTACAACTCGTTATTATTCAATTGAATTACTCCCCGTAAAATTACATTGATCCAATGTCACATAAAACCTTGTCAGCACGATTTTCTTTTTCTTTCTTTAAGTTGTTACAATATTGAACGTCGATCGATAAGCTCTTTCATCGTATTTTGTTCGTGACCGATTTTTAATTAATTTTCGTGGCTCGATTTTCTTTTTTTTTTTTTTTCTTTTACAGAACAAACATTTTTGTCCTGCGACAGACCCTGCCATCACCTGGACTGGCCAATGATATGCCGGGTAAAATTGACCCTCGAAGTTTTTCAGTCTCTCAGCAAGTAAGTTCAACATTTCCAATAGAAAATTTGCCATTCAGCAGTTCTTCTCTTCCTCCTTTCTCTCTGTGATATCAATAATCAATAATAATAATAACAATAATACAAAAAAAAAATACATTACGCTATTACTAAAACTTTCTTAGCATTTTACACCTGTCATCGATGCAACTATGGTCAATGCGAAGGTCGTAATTACGTAGCCAGAAATGGCATTAACGATTTCTTTACACCGATATACGTAACCGATCTATAGTCTGCAGGACAGTGAAAGAAAAAAAAAGTTCATTCAAGAATTAAAGTCCTTAGCAATCTTGATTTGTTTTTTGTTTGTTTTTTTTTTTTCATTTGATTAATTCGGCAAATCCTCACAATTTTAATTAACAAAAATAAAAAATCGAAGCCATTAAAGAGTAACAATACGAGCCCAGAATTAATTGCACGTATCTTATATACTTTTTTTTTTCATTGCAAATCAATCAATTTAAATAAATATATTATCCCTTATATTCACTAGGGAAAATACCATTCGATGAGAATTCAGTTGATTGGTATAGCTCATTAAAATTCTGATTCCCATTATTATGCGATTTATATTTGTCACGTCTAATTTCGATTTACATTTTAATTCATCTCGGGATATTATCAGGTCGATTGGTCACATCAATCATCGTAAAATTTTCCAACGCATTCAATCTTCACATAAATAAGTAAATATATATATATGTATAGTCCATGCTGTATAAAAGATCGTCGGTTATTACGTCAAATACGTAATCGTATCAGCTTCTCTCAGCTGTAGCGAGTATAACGTAGATATTTTTTGTATGTATGTATATATAAAAGTCTGCAAAGATTGCATCATTGGATTGTGCAGTGGCTCGGGGTTTATACGCCGGTCTACGGTGCAACAACCGTTATGCAATCGTCTGTGGGGTGAATGCACACATGACTGAGAAACGATTAAATAAAGTAAGCTTGGCAAAAAAAAAAAAAAAAAAAAGAAAAATCGAAAGAAAACGTCCTACCAGACGTTCTCTAGTGTGGATAAAAGGTATCGCAGTGAACACGAGAGTGTTGCAACTGAATGCGGAAGACTCGTCTGTTCGTATCAACTGCATTGTATAGAATTGTCACCTCCTCTGCTGCGTCATCTTGCAGTCAGTGAACAAAAAACTTATGCACACTCAATTTTTTTTTTTCCCACCCAAAATTACGTGGCTGTGAATATATTGAAGCGGATTCATTGAGACAAATGAAAAAAAAAAAAAAAACTGTCGATTTAAAAAAATTATAGTTATTTGCTCGATTGAAATGATTGATATTCAATGATTAGAAATATTTCAATTATTTTCATTGAACAAATAGGTGATTTTATTTTTTAAATTGCATTTGCGCAATTCATTTCAATCACTCGTCGAGAACGCTGTCCCGTATATCTCTCGATACGATTGACCTACATTTTTATTCGCTGCGAATCGATGTATCGTAAAATCATCGCGTTAATTCGACAGCTCGTATCTTAAAAAAACGCTCCATTAAATTTAAAAACTTGGGTAATTATATTTTGTGCTCCGTCCCATCGATCGGTTTTTTTTTTTACTTATTATAGTATATTGTTTC
Organism: Rhorus exstirpatorius; assembly: GCA_963564615.1. Taxonomy (NCBI): domain Eukaryota; kingdom Metazoa; phylum Arthropoda; class Insecta; order Hymenoptera; family Ichneumonidae; genus Rhorus; species Rhorus exstirpatorius. The sequence continues at coordinate 41,621,921 of OY751316.1, read as the reverse complement.
TCGATCGATTAGTCGTCACTATAAATGCATTCTTGATTCTACGTCGAATGTTTTTTGTCAATGAAGAAAAAAAAAAAAAAAAAGAAAATGTACGCTAGGTCGTAGATTTATTTATTTTCCGGATATTCGGAGAGGAAAAAAAGGATTTTCTTTGAGGTAAACGTCCCAATAGCCGGACGTGTACCAGTAGCCGGACACGTCCGGCTGTTGGGACGTTTACCTAACTTTTTCTTTTTGATCCTTTCAGCTTGTTCACTTTCTTTTCGATCATTTTCGTTTTTCAGTGACGTAACAATTGCCAAGTAATTCTGATAGCCATAGGGGAAAACGGATGATCGTTAAAAAATTGAAGCTGTAATATGCATTAATTTTTTAATAAGCGTAATGATAAAACAACAGGGTTATTTATTCAACAAAATATACATAATTTTATTATTAAATCCAGTACAAATAAGCGTTTCGGTCATTTAATTCCGATGGAAAATAAATCAACGAACTGGAAAATTCGTTCAGTTCGTTGATTTATTTCGTTCGCCAAATCGTTTTGTCCATCGTACTTTTGGTCGATTTTTTTTTCGATCTACAGCCAGATGCATTCGCCTCTTAGGCACACCTTAAATTACAAGGGAATGTAGTTTATTTCTTACTGAAAGAAATTAACGTAGAAAAAAAGGGAGAAAAAAATACAATTTATTCGATCACACACGAACCTTTTTTCCATCTTCGCAGGGCGTACCGTCCGCTACATTGTGATTGTAAACCATGCAACCGTAACGAAACTCTCGATGCTTGCAGACCAATTGCCGACAAAAATGTTCTTTTGGTATTTCTTTTGGCCTGAACCGGCAAGGTTGAGTTCCGGCTATGTCTGGGCACTGTTGGGCGACAGTCGTAGATTTATCAACAGAAATATTCGGTAAAATATCTCCCGCGTTTTTCGGTACGTTGCTCAGGCACTGACCGTTATTTCTATGTTTAAACGAACAAAAAAATTCGTCCCACTGCCTAGCTATTCGCATATTCATTCGATTATCAGGGAAAAAAAAACAATTATAGGTATGTTTCGTGTACGTACTCGATACTGTATGTCATTTGTTTCATGGAACAGGGTGAAAAACTCCAATTGTTTATCGACCGTAGTGGAAATAAAGACATGATGTAGCCATCCTGGGTGGGACATGTAAAATTGTCGTGGGTAGCACCCAATCTTTCGCGAGACAAACAATTTCAAATGTTAAATGTGTCAATCGGGAATTAAAAAAAGACAGGTATTTTGTTGTTTATTTTCGCTATAAAATAAGTATGATAAATATTATATCGCATCAAGTTTGCTGTTGTGAATATTATTATTATTATTATTATATTTCGTGAAATCCGTAAAATTTTACAATTTTTTAATCGATTTTGTCACGACAATGGTTGTGAAATTTTTTCACTAATGTAAAATTGAGCTTATCGAGCTTGTTTAAAAAAAAGCTCTTTGACGGAAATTTTTTATTTCTCGGAATATTAATTGTCATGTTGGTACCAAAAGTATTTATTGTCGTTCACATCATTAATACCGATTCGTTGTTTCAATGATGAATCAACACACTCACAAATGTCCCAATTCGTGGGCTGGTGTCAATGACCAGTAAGAGCCATCGTCATGGAAAACTGCAGTTCCCCACATTTTTTTCCTAAAAGTATCCCAACTGCACGCTGCACCCCTGATTGCGAGTCCTGAGAAAGCAAGGAATATCCTCGTGTACTCTTGAGCATTATTTTTTCTTTATTAATATAATATCCAAGCGCATTCACCTGGGCCATGACCCTGATCATTTGAGATTTTTTTTTACATTTTTTTCTCCCAATAACCTCAAACTAAAACGGACGAAACAATTTTGAGAAAATGAAAAAATTTTTTTTTGTATTCACCATTCAAATTAACTCAAAAACGTCATTTTTTTTAATTGGGTGAATTCGATGATCTCAAACGATGATTTTAAGACCAGAACGGGAGTGGAACTTCTGTTTTTTTCTATTTTTTTTTTCAAAGGAATGTAAACAATAAATGTTAATCATTTTAACGCAAGTTGTGATTTTTTTTTGCCTTTTGTCTCAAAATCTCTCATAAATAAATAATATTACGTAAAAACTGTTCTTGAAAGCTATTTCTTATAAACTAACAATGGCTTGTTCGATTTTTTTTTCAAGCTGTTAACAAGTCTTTAATATACTATTTTGTGTCAGTTGCGAAGGTAGCCACCAAAAGTGCTACTTTACGGATCGATAATAATAGGCGTCGAAAAGTGGCTTTTCAATGCCTGTGCCGTAGAAAAAAAATTATGACTTATAATTATTTATTCATGAGAGATTTTGAGAATAAAGGCAAAAACAAAAAAATTCACAGCATACGTTGTAATTATTGACATTTATTATTTATATTCCTTTCAAAAAAATAGAAAAAATAGGAGTTCGACTCTCGATCTGGTCTTGAAGATTATTTTAAGATCAGTGAATTTCACTCAATTAAAAAAATGGCGTTTTTGAATTAATTTGAATGGTTTATAAAAAAAAAATTCGAAAATAATGTTCTCAAAATTGTTTTTATCCTTTTTAGGTTGAGGTTATTAAGAAAAAAAATCCGAAAGAACCTGATACGGTCAGGGTCATGGTCTAGGTGAATTTGCTTGGAATGCCCCATGAATATATAAATAATTTCATTACCCAATACTGATTGTCTCTGCACCAATTTTTGCCTGAAAAGTACAATAAACTGTGTGCAGTCGAAGAATCAATTTCTAGAGAAGAAATAGAGGTGCTTGAAAAAGAAAAAAAAAAAAAACCTATTTTCGTGTCAATGAAATAACTTGTGGAAAAAAATCATAATTTATACCGTGTCATCATTACGATGGCATCGTAACTGTGAAACGGGAATAAACCTTCATTGCTGTAGAAGTACTTGCCCGACTGATGCAATATCTGACTGGCATTAACCGTGTCGGTAGCTGCTACCCTGCTGGATTCGATGTATGGGGTTGCTTTGGGGTCCTACGTTTCCACATAAAATATATGCGAATGATATTGGATAAGGGCTCCGATAGCCGAATCGAGATAGCACATAATATGTATCTTTTCAGTATAATTTTCATTTGAAATGAAAAATATGTAAGCTTGCTGAGCCAAGTATTTGAGAAAATTATTTTACAACAATTTCTTTTTCACTGGCAATATTGCGACGGATTTTTCAGCATAATCGTAATGCGTGCTGTATTGAGTTGATTTTGTTTTTTTTAATTTTACTTAAAATTTTGTTTTTCTCTATTTCAGTAAAATTTTATAATGAATTGAAAGCTTTTAATTGGGATTTTGTTGCTGTTTTTTTTTTTTTTTACTCACCGTAGCTATAATTATGCGTGCTATATTGAGCTTGACACTTTTGGAATCAGAAGATTTCTGTATCGCAACTGAACGGAGTTCCATAGTATCAGCGTATATCTGACAGTACGGATGAAATCCGATCCGTGCGCACTATACGAAATAAAATACCCCAAAAAAATCACTCCGAAACCTGCTAGCAATCGATTCAAACTAACAATTGACCGATCTTAAATTGCAAATTGTACGACATAGATTTGATAAAAGAACGATAATATCACTTACCGATAACTACTTTCATCCACAACGAGCAGTAATTCCGGATAAATCGTATTTGGAATCGCTCGCGTATTTCTCGATAATGACATCTGTAGCAGAGTCTCATTAAAAACTAAAAATAATTTTATAAAAATATATCGCATGAATTATTTCAAGTATTGAAATTTCTCAAATTAATTTACTTTTGCAATAAAAGTGAATTTGAAAATTATCAAGCGCAATTGAGAGATAACTCACAACTATTCGGAGAATCTGACTGGAACGTTCGTTCCATCGGTTTGAACATAACGTGCTGGTTGGAATCATTCGAGAAAGAATCGACAAGTTCTTCCGGTAAAGATCTGATCGTCAAATTTTCCGACTCGATAAATCCGTCCTGAAAATTTATTTCACGACAATGGGAGTCGTGAACGAGAACAAAAATACGAGTTGCTTACGAGCGCATAACGCCGATTGCGATTTTGCGAAAGAACGAACGAGGAGCCGGTACGAGGTTCCTGCAATAGCTGTCCAACACGCGGCATTATCTGAACAAAAAAAAGATCGATCCGGCAGATCACCAACTATGCACTTTTAACGGTTTTTTTTTTTTTCAATAGCCGTTGAATTAATTGAATAATCAATTTCAATCAATAAACTTATTAATTAACGCGATTTATAAAAATCAATTCTAGCCGAATGTACTGATATTTATAGCTGATTTAATTGCGATTAAATGTTTTTTTAATACAATTTAATAAATCGTGCAATGAGCAAAAATATAATATCAATCGTAGTCTCACAGTTGGATCGTCCACATATTTGATATCATTCCCCGACATATTGGCAATTGTGACTGGAGTTTTTAAACCAGCGAGAAATCCATCGGCAGGTTTGAGCAATAAATTCATACTTCTATCGCGCCCTAGGATTCGTATAGGTCTGCCGAATCGAGTATCCCTTTTTCGCACACTCGATATCTCCACGTTCACAAGCTCATATTTTGGTACTAAAAAAAAAGCCATGCGTTGAAAATAATTTGTATCTCGAATACTGACACGCACGTGCTATCACATATAAATATTTTCGTATTAATATTTGCACATGCGACACGAATTAATTTAAATTTTCCTTCACGACTCTGAGGTCTCAGGAACATGTAATTGAAAAGAAAAGCCTAATCAATGATTTTTTCCTCGTTTTTTAATTACCAACTGCCAAGATGCTAAGAATGTATAACACGTTTCCTGAATCGATTGTCTTTGGATTAAAAGTCGAGTTAGATCGACTTTTCGATCGACGACTCGAGAGTGAGATCGTCGGAGAAAATAATAATACAGTAGAGCCTCGATTATCCGAACCCGTCGGGACCGGGCCTAGTTCGGATTATCGAAAGTTCGGATAATAGAAATGCGTTGTCGTAGATAGCGGTCTTACATATTGCATATGGGAACAATAAGAAAAACGGGCAGATATTTTGAGCGATTTAACGTTATGCGTGTGTATTTCAATTATATATTTAAAACAAAACAGTAATATATGCCTTCATAAAAATGTAGTGTTCAATTTCGGGCTTTTTTTAATCATAAATTGCTGAATCTTTGGCTGCCGTATGGAAGCTACGCGTTTTTTTTTTGCGGTTTATTCGTTCAAAAAGAAATTGATATTACGGACGTACAACAAATTATCTCGGAATCATGTTTATTTTATTTTTTCTTCAACCAATCTAAAATATATATTTTTTCATACGTTTGTAACGCTCTCGGGTAATATTCGTAGTATTCACTTTTTAACGACAAATTCGCTTGGATAAATTATTATTGAACAGAAGAAAAAAAAACAAGAATCAGAATTCTTGCATAGAACACGACGATGCCATTGTATTTATCTCTGATAACAAATTTTTATAAATTATTCAGCCAAGTTTTATTCCGTGTGAGTTTAAAATTTTATCAACGATACGTATCTTTGTAGCAATTCTTAATGACCCCTTGCGAAATTAATTTGTCTTCGAGCATAATGAAGCCCGTTTTTTTTTCGTTTGAGAGTATATTTCTGTCGAGCGAACGTCGAAAACATCGGACGAGCAGCATTTCGAACGAAAAACAAACGAAAAAGGCATTTTTATTGTAAAAAAAAAAAAAAATCGCGCCATGGTTCGGATAATAGAACGTTCGGATAAAGCAAGTATACGTTCGGATAACGGAGGGTTCGGATAGTGGGAGTTCGGATAATCGAGGTTCTACTGTAATAATAATAATAATAATAATAATGAAACTAATACCGATAATGATTTACTTTTGTCATGAGTGGTCCCGAAAAATTGCTTTATTTGATTAGGAGTCATTCGCTTGTGGATCTGGAAAAGAAAAAAAAAACAAAACATACGTACGAATTAAATGTTAAAATATCGTAAAAAAAAATGAGGTAAAGTTTCTGATTTCTTCAAGTTCTTCTCCCGATGGATTGAGAAATGTTTTTAAGTTTCTTACCTCATAATGACTCAGTGTCACGGGGACGGTCGTCAGGTACAATATAGCAGCCAAGATGAGATACATGGCGAAAATCTTGTCGAACTGCGAGTGATCCAAATTAGGCAAAAGACCTCATACTTATATTATAAACCTGCATACATTTCGCGGATGACGTTTTTTCCTCCAATGATATTCCAAATTAATTTTGTATATACATCTTTCATACATGCAATACGTATTTTGAATTCGAACGAATGGTGAGAAGTGCTCCAAATTATTTTAGTGTCAATATCAATTTGTTTTGTGGCGCATTTTAGTGTCGATATCAGTTTGTTTTGTAAAAAGTAAACGAGAAATTTTCTGATCGCGTCCTACTTGCTAACAGCAGTGTATCTTCAGGATGATTGATGTTTGACCTCATTGCGTTTCTGCTCGACTATCGATATATATATATCAAGGTGTCAATTGATCATTGAATATTCATGCAAACTCACTTAATCACAAATTTCTTACGATACCTCGATTCGCTGAATCAATGTAATGTGATAAAAAAAAAAAAAAAAAAAAAAAAAACCGACGCGTTTCTGTGTAGAAATGGCGTTGTGTGTTCAATGAGTGGAAAATACTTTTGGGTACAGTACACTGGTGGTATACAGTGCACCATTAAAAATCAAATATTCTTATTGGCTCGCTATTAGGTTGAAGGAAAATAGGGGACACAACCATCCACTGATCGATGCACTCGGATGTGAATATGGCGACATTAACATATACGTCTACTAATTCTGATTTTTCCTGTCCACATAATCGAATTGAGTGGCTTAAAACAGGTGTTTTGTGCACGATATCGACCCAATTTATCAATCCTAATAAGATATAAGCACCCAATTACTCATCCGGGTTATTAACTCGAAGAACGATTATTCGTCTTCGAGTTTACTCTGAATTCTGAAATTTTATGAACATGCGTCGATTATAGTCTTCTCTAATGTCAAATGAATCCTTGAAATAGAAAAATTCTTAAATTTTTTCCATCTGGATACCGAAATGTAAAATTACCGCAAATTTTACCACAATTAGCACTTATGAAGAAAAATTATTTATGAATTATCACCCAGCGTCAAAGATCCTAAAGGCGCAGCTTCGTTATTCAAAAATTTCATTTCAATCACATCGCGTCAAAATACGCTGCCCCGTTGATCGATATACGATTGATCTAGATTTATATTTGCTAACGAGTCGATAAATTGTAAAAAAAAAAAAATTGCGTTAATTCGACAGCTCATATCCCAGACAACGCTCCGTTACGAATTTATAAACGTAATTTTCATTATTATATTTACTCAATCCTCTCGATCAGTTTTATTACGTATCATAATAATTGTTTCTCAATCGATGAATCCTCGCAATACGGATTCCTGGAAAAAACGTTGTCTTTATTTTGACTTTTTGTTTTTTTTCCGTTTGTCTCCTTTCTTTTCAACAATTTTCGTTGTCCAACGAGTATAGGAGAATTTAAAGTAACCATTTAAAGTAGCCATATGGGGAAGAACGAATAATTAAAAAAATAAATGCTCCAATTATAATTGAATTTTCAATCGGTTTAATGATAAAATAGCAGCGTCATTTCTTCAACAAAAGTAAATAATTTTATTATTGTATGCAGCACAAATACGTATTACAATAGTTTCATTGTAATCATTCATCGATTCTTACGAAAAATAAATTTTCGTGAGTGAGGTACGACCGACAAATTTGAAAAAATTCTACTTTGCAAGAAAATTTGTTTTATTAGAGTTTGATAAGCCGGCAAGATTTAGGTAACGCGGACAGTGGTCGATTCTAAACATAAATCTCTTAGTTTTTTTTTTTTATATTGTAAGAGAGAGTGGAACGAAAAGTTGAAAAAATTCTTAAGACATTTTTACGGCGGTGCCATTCATATCCCCACTCGAACGCATTTTATTTTTTTAAACGTATCGATACTTCCTGAGATCATTATATTACTCGTTCATCAGTGGTTGCGTCTCATTTTTTTCAAACGTCCATCTTTGATTGCCTATATTTCGAAATTATTTAAAATTCCAACTTACCCGAACAGCCACGGATTAATATTTTCCTTAATCTTGATCCTTAAATTGCCTGAAACGACTTTATCAAGAAATAAATTTCAAAAAAGACCTGTTTTTCAATATTTCATTGAATGCAATACAAAAGTTCTTCAGACATTTCAACGGAGCACCGGATGTAGTTATTCAAATTTGACAATATTCATGCTTATAATTAAACAGTGAGTCAACTTTTATCGCTAAACTTTTTTGAATTTTATTTTCATCATTCAAATGGCGTTGTGAGGAAATAATCTTTCAGCCTTAAATGCTTGATCACGAGTTTCCTGCGATAAATTACCTCGATCGGCTGAGTCGATGTAACTTGATTAAAAAAAAAATTTTTTTTAAACATGCTTCTGTGTATAAATGGCGTTGTGTATGCGATGAGTAAAAAATACTGTTGGTATACGGTATACCGGTGGCACTGAACCATTAAAAATAAAATATTTTTATAAGCTGACTAGGTTGGACGAAAAATAGTCGGCAGATAAGCCGTCCCACTGTATTACCCACCAGGATGTCAATGGGAACTTTAAAACAAGTCTATTATTATTCACATTTTTTTTATTCGGATAATTGAAATTAATGGCTCAATACAGACCTGTCAAAATAGAAAAACACTTGGTTAGATAATTTTATATTAAATATTCATGTGTATGTGAAGAAGTCGATATTAACGATAAAAAAAGCCTATTTTAATTAACGATCGATTATTCATTTGTCCATAAAATAATGAGACACTTGGTTCATTATGATTTTGATCAAAATTGACCGGGCCTAACATTTTTGAATTAGAACTATCAGCGTATTTCTCATAACTTCTGCAATTTTAGCGACATGCGTCGATGAAAGTCTTCTCTAATGTCGAACGAGTGCTTAAACCTGGGTTGGCGAACCTCTTTTTCTCGAAAGAGACTGTCACACGGGGTCACCGTAACCTATCGCAATTTTCCATGACCTGCGATTAGAAAACTAACCGTTTGAAAATTCGAAAAAAATTTTAAGATGAATTTCAAACATGGAAAAATAAATAAGAGTTATGAATAAAAACAATATTTTAATTATTTTCATTGGGAAAACAAATTGTTGAGATTTTAGTTTTTCACGTTTTGCTTGAAAAATCACATCTTTTTTTAATTTTTAATATTTTGAGCTAATGCTTGAGAATTTTAGTTTCGGGATATGTTGCTTCAATAAAAAGAAATTAGTCTACTAATGAACTTTTGGAATAAAGGTATTTATTAAGACGTTTATTTACATTGAAGTCATCGGTCCTGGTCATGGTGAACCGGTGTGACAACCTAGAGTTAACAAAAGAATCATTCTCTTACGTACGTAAGAGGTTACGTAAGTTTCGGATAAATAGAGGTTTTTCGGATAAATAGAAGTTTCGGATAAAAAGAGTTTCGGATAAATTTTTTTTTTTTTTCTAAATAATCAATAGATCCTGCGGTGATTGTCGAACGAACAAGACGGCCTGTCTCGCCGATCATTGCGTATCCGCTGATGGACTTCGCCGAGGAATTTTAACGGCAAACAGGCAATTACCAGGCCCGAGTATTCAGGTGATAAAAAAACAAAAAAAATTAACTATATAAGAAGCGTCCTTCGCTTCGAGTTTGTCTCTGTAAAATCATCGATTCGACAGGTTTGCGAGAATGATATTCTCGTGATAGACGTGGTGAATCGTCTGCCGGGTAAGACAGCGGCTGTTCATTGGCGCGGTCAGTCACAAATTGAGACTCCGTTCATGGATGGTGTGCCATTGGTCACTCAATGTCCGATACCGAGCTACACAATTTTTCAATACAAATTTCGGGCTGCCGCACCCGGTACTCATCTATGGCATGCTCATTCGGGTAAGAAAAAGAAAAAGCTGCAATCAATAAAACGAGAAAAATGTCAAATAACCTAAGAATTTCCGCGGTTATTCATGCACATGAATTGTTGCGCCTGTAATTTATCGATGTACAATTAACGAGTCAGTCCACGTATAAATAAGTCTAAAATACTAATAATAACAATAATAATTAATAATAATGAAATTTAATTGATCTTCTTAGCTTCCGACGTTACAAACGGAATATTCGGTTCGCTGATAGTGAGGCAAGCCGATGCCCTCGAGCCACATCGATCGCTTTACGACATCGATGATCCGGAGCACGTTGTTCTCGTCTCAGCGTGGCATCACACGATCGTGAGCGAAGGTACGGCCAGCGAGGTACGAAGAAAACCGGCGATACTGCTGATAAACGGAAGGGGACGACAGGCAGACGGACCGGAAATGCCGTTGACGAAATTCACGGTGATTCCCGAAAAAAGACACAGATTTCGCGTTGCTCATGCCGGTGGAGCCGGATCGTGCGCGATAACATTCACGGTCGAAGAGCATCCTCTCGTTTTGATCGCTCTCGATGGACATCCGGTCGCCCCCCAACACGTTACGTCCATAACATTGTCAAAGGGTAATCCCAATTACATTCACGCAAGTCAAGAAATTGAAAAGTAATTGTCGCTAATTTCGGTTAATCACGAGGAATTATTTAATCAGGCGAGCGAGCCGATGTTATTCTACAAACCGACAAACCGATCTCGAAGTATCGCATGAGCTTTCACACGTCGAAGGATTGCTCGGCCATTCCTACGATCGGCTCGGCAATTCTGAATTACAAGGGCAGTCCGGACATTGAAATAGCGAGAAATAAAATAATCGGCGATGAATCATCGGCAGCTATGCTTGGTAAGAAAATTCGCATGACCACCGATCCCATCGAGAAATGCGGCAGCCCCGGTGGCGTTTGTGTCACGGAAGTCAAAGCTCTCAAGCCGCTGGAGCAACCGCTGAATAATCCACGAACGGACGTTACGATTTATTTGCCGATCAATCAACGTATCCAGACTGCCGATTTTATGGGTTCGTTGAATTTATTAATTTTACCGTAGTACGTTTGACTGAAAAATTCGAAGACATCTTTGGAGCTGAGTTTTCTCGATTCAAAATTGTTTGAATTTTCATTTTCAATTATAACTATACATCACGAAAATCGTATAATTTAATTGATCTATATTCAAAATAAACTGCAAAAGATCTCGCAATCGATAAATTCCTTGAATCCTGAAAAATATCGATACTCGCCGTCGTCAAGTGGCCTGTATAATTTTTCTTAAATTTCCGTCTCAAGGAAACGGCGAAGTCGAGACGAGAGTTTTGAGCGTCGATAACGCGACTTTTACGTATCCTTCATCGCCATTGTTGACCCAGATGAACGATGTGCCGGAAAATGTTTTGTGCTCGTCCGAGCTCTTCGGGAACGAGGATAAAGCTTGGTTGAATCATTGCAAACGATCCGGGAATGGGGGAGAATTCGATTCGATCGCGTCATGTGAATGCGTGCATGTTCGCCGTGTTCCGTTGGGTTCTACCGTGGAAATTGTACTTCTCGATCAAGGTGAGAGCTCGATTAGTCAAAGCATATAAAGCTGATGAAAAAAAAAAAAAATAATAACAACGAAGGAGAAACAGCCATCGAGAAATATCCCGATCGTAATCGTTCGAGGCTTAAGGGAGCTTTCCAGTGTGAAATTTTCAAAAAATCAATTTTTTTTTTTTTTTTGCTTTATCGAATAGTATACACTCTTCCGAATATTCCCTGAAATTTTCATGCCGAAATTCAGATTATTTCGGTTACTGTACAGCATTTCTTGGAAGAAGGGAACGGAGCGCTATACAGCTGCCGCGTCGGCCGTCACTTCCTCACTTGAAACTTTGAACGCGTTTTTCTCGAAACAGCATTTTTTAAAACGGTGTCCAACCTGGAGGGCAGAGTTTTAAAGCTATCGAGTTGAATTTTTTACACAATATTCTTAACGTCATTGTTTATCGTGCTATGGAAGCTTTTTTTTTTTTCTGACATCTTCCTATTTTTTTGTAAAAAAAACTGCCAAAAAAAATGCTAAAATCGATACTTTTTGTTCAAACCGGCGCCATTTTTGCAAAAAAAAAAAAAAAAAAAAAAGCCTCCATAGCACGAAAGCCAATTATATACCGATCAATAATCTTTTTGTGTTTTTTGTTTCAAATCAAAATTGTAACCCCCAACGTGGACACCACATCCAAGTGCATTTTCTGCAACAATTGTTTCATCATTTTTATAGATATTAATTAATAAATAAATCGATCTTTAAAAAATTGTTTTGTATTCTTCAATACCCAATTAATATACAAAAAAAAAACCAGACCGATTAGATTATTTTTTCTTTAAAAAAAAAAATCGCGAAAAACAGCGATTTTTCGGGCTGTCACACTGGAAAGCTCCCTTAAAGATCTGCGAAGTTTCTTCGATTTTTTTTTTAACAAACTTTCTAGAGTTATTTGTTTTCTTTTTTCCTCGATCTCAGCCGGTCTCGATGACTTGGTGTACCATCTGCATGGCTACAGTTTTCACGTGGTTGGCGCACGAAAATTCGGCAACAGCAGAAGCCTGAGGGAAATCACGGAAATGAATGATCGAGGCGTTCTGTTTGCCAGAAATTTGGCATGTCCGCCCCTCAAGGACACCGTCGTCGTGCCCAAATTTGGGGCCGTTGCAATTCGTTTCAAGGCCGATAATCCAGGTATTTAACATATTTTTTTTTCTCACGACTCAATATTTCTAGGTTCTCATACTGTTATGAAATAATCTCTGATCGATCGATTATTCGACGATTTAATTTAGCCTCGATTGGCATAAACTCCCTCAGGAATATATATATATAATAATAATTTATCGTCACGCGAATTCAAAGTTTTCGTTTCATAAAAATCGAGTTATGCGCGTAGTTCCTGAAAAATAATTGAGGTAAATTATAATACAACGTGTATACAGGCTCGTCCAGTAGCCTGAAAATTCGATGAAAAAAAAAAAAAACAAAAATTAAGAAAAAGTTGGAGCTCTTCATGCTTCAATCGAAAATTTTGAAATTTCAGGAGACGTAATTTTTTGAAAAGTCGTTGCGCATGAAATTTTTTCAATGAAATTTTCAACAATTTTTACGAAACAAAACGAGTGTTGTGTATCTGGAAAAACATTTTTTCATTTAAAATTCAAAAAGGTAAAGAAAACCATAAGAATTTTGTTTTTTTATTTATTAAAAAATTTTAACAATCAAAGCGTGGATATTTTTATTCTTACGTGTATACATTTTTCAGAATTATATATCATAAATAATTAATTTTATTATTGTTATTTGATCCGAATTTTGGTTCAATTTTTATCCAATTTTGCTTTCATTCGTACTAAAGTTCCCCATAGAAAATATAATTCATTAATGTCACGTTACATGCACGGGATCGTCTTGCAAATATTTCCCACGGGAATCATGGATTTTTTTTTTTTCTTCCCCATCGTAATTTTCCACCGATCTTCATTCAATCAATTAATTATTACGTGAAATCGCGTCTTAAGGTTATTGGATGTTGCGTGACGAGCACGCTCTTGAGTGGACACGTGGTCTCGATGTGGTGCTTCAGGTTGGCGAAGCCGGTGACATGTTACCACCACCTCAAGATTTTCCAAAATGTGGCTCATTCGTAGGACCCGATTATTTCCTTATCTAGACTGAAAGTGAAAGAAAAAAAAATATATATATATATATATAAACAACGTTGTTGTTAATCGCTGTAAATAATTTTGTACATATTATGATTATGCTGTGTATAAGTACTTAATTTTTTTTAAGGATCGTTGAGCTCACGATTTTCATCGAATTTATGAAATTTTAGCGCCAAAAGCTTCACGAGATATTGTTTTTCATTGTTGTTGTTTTGAAGATGAATAAAAAAAAAAAATGTGTCGCGTGTACTTTTACACCATCACTCGATTCATGCCCCGGTACTGATCGTATTCGTTAAAAATTATTATTATTAATAATCGATAATAGAAAAAAAATGATTATTTATAAAAATGAATTTTTATTACTATTGATTTCCAAAAATATATTGACTTTCAGAATATGGGACATTCCACGTCAACTCAGCCACCCCGTTTTTTTTATTGTCTCGAAAAAATTATTCAGTATGGGCATTTCAAAGGACAATATATCCATGACATTTTACCAAAATTTCATCCCCCCACTGTTGTTGGTTCTCGAGATAATGATTAATGAAGTCTCAATTTTGTAAAAATCATAACTTCGTATAACTACTGATCGGATTTAAACGATTAAAAAAAGAATCTTTTTTATTTTTTTTGCCCTTTTCGAAAAAAAAAAAAAATATGTCATCATCGGATAAAAGTACATTAGACAGTTTTCGGGGTAAATTAACAGAAAAACAATTTTTCCCTCTTCACTGATGCCTTGTTCCATTTTGAAAAAATCCTGCGGAGTTGTGTATTGCCTCCCTCTATCAGAAAAAAAAAATACTGAGTAGAATTCCGATTGGCCCTTTCGTGGAAAAAAAAGAAAATCGAAAAATTTCCCCGAAAACTGTCTAATGAACTTTTCTCCAATGACGGCATATTTTTTTTCAAAAAGGGCAAAAAAAAATAAAAAAGATTCGTTTTTTAATCGCGAAAATCCGATCAGCCTTTACGAAGTTATGATTTTTACAAAATTGAGAATTTATTAATCATTATATCGAGAACCAACAATAGTAGGGGGATGAAATTTTGGTAAAATGTCATGGATATATTGTACTTTGAAATGCCTATACTGAATAATTTTTTCGAGACAATAAAAAAAACGGGGTGGCTGATGAGTTAACGTGGAATACGACACGTCAACGCAGCCACGTCAACTCAGCCACCCCGTTTTTTTTTTTGGCCTCGAAAAAATTATTCAGTATGGGCATTTCAAAGTACAATATATCCATGAAATTTTACCAAAATTTCATCCTCCCACTGTGGTTGGTTCTCGAGATAATGATTAATGAATTCTCAATTTTGTGAAAATCATAACTTCGTAACGGCTGATCGGATTTTAACGAATAAAAAAAGAATCTTTTTTATTTTTTTTGCCCTTTTTGAAAAAAAAAAAATATGCCGTCATTGGAGAAAAGTTCATTAGACAGTTTTCGGGAAAATTTTTCGATTTTTTTTTTTTTTCTATAAAAGGGCCAATCGGAATTCTACTGAGTATTTTTTTTTTTCCTGATAGAGGGAGGCAATACACAACTCCGCAGGATTTTTTCAAAATGAAACAAGGCATCAGTGAAGAGGGAAAAATTGTTTTTTGTTAATTTACCCCGAAAACTGTCTAATGAGCTTTTGTCCGATAATGACATATTTTTTTTCAAAAAGGGCAAAAAAAATAAAAAAAGATTCTTTTTTTAATCGTTTAAATCCGATCAGTAGTTACGAAGTTATGATTTTTACAAAATTGAGACTTCATTAATCATTATCTCGAGAACCAACAATAGTGGGGGGATGAAATTTTGGTAAAATGTCATGGATATATTGTCCTTTGAAATGACCATACTGAATAATTTTTTCGAGACAATAAAAAAAAAACGGGGTGGCTGAGTTGACGTGGAATGCGACATATATATATTTTTTTAATAAATCTCATTGACGTGTTTTCTCCAGGTAAGTACGATGTTAATTATTTTTTTTTTTTCTAATTTTGATGAAAAAATTACGAGTTTACGAAATTTTAGCGCCAAAAACTTCGCGAGATATTGTTTTGCATTGTTATTGTTTTGCAGATAAATAAAAAAAAAAAAATGTGTCACGTGTACTTTTACACGATTACTCGATTCATGCCCCAGTATACTGATCATATTCGTTAAAAGAGATTATTATTAACAATCGATAATAAAAAAAAAATGAATTATTGATAAAAATGAATTATTATTACTATTGATTTCCAAAAATATATTGACTTCCGGAATGTTTTTTTTTTTTAATAAATCTCATTGACGTGCTTTTTCAAGGTATAAGTATGATTTTAATTATTTTCTTTCATTTTTTTTTTCTTATTTTGTTGAAAAAATAAAATCGAGTTGAATCTTGGATTAGCTCGATTCGTTCGAGAAACAAACGATCGACGATTCGTCGTCGATTATTTTTAACAACCCGCAAACGTCAGATCGCATCGAGAGAATACCCCAATGAATGTTTGATAACGCGAGATTGATATACATATCTATATATTCTTTTTAATTCCCGTGTCAATTGACGAGTAGAATCCCGCTAACGATATTCGAGAATAAAATAAAAATATAAAAGTGAAATTGTGTCCGATGAGAAGGTGACGTAAAATTTCGATGACATGTCCTGTCTCAGTGCTCTGTCAAATCAAATTACGACATTTTTGTCGGTACCCCACGAAGTTCTGTTACTGCGTCATCAAGTAATTCGAGAGTATGCCAAAATTGCCGTTGGACCGGATTTCATACACACACTACCGTCATTCATCGTTCTCGTTGCAATGTGCATCTTACTCTGGAAAAAATCCCCGAGCTTCAGGTGGCTCTCGATCGCCACCGAAAAACCCATCTGGCACAAAATGATCCAGGTAAACGTTCAATTTTTCATCAATCTCTTGTCGCATCGATCTTAATTAATCCAACTAAAAATCGGTGGATCATCGCAAATGTTGCTGTAATTTTTTTTACATTTTTTTTTCTCTTTAAAATATTAGTCCGCATTCATTGCGATTAATTTTTTCGTCAAAGGAAGAGTTTTCATTGATTTCATTTAAATTTGATTAATCTTAGCTTCATTTTTAAATTAAAAAAAAAAAATTACGATTCTACCCTTCGTTGTTAATTTCATTATTTTTTTTTCCAATCAAAATACCAAATACTTCCCAATAATGGGACATTATTTAATCAGATTGATTGCAAGTTAATAATTATTGAAAAAAAGTCAATACAACGCTGTTAATCAATAACATTGATAATAAAAGTTTAAAAAAATATATCCCTTACGTTGCAAGGTGTGCGTGAGTTGGATCATCATCAACGGAGTTCTCTGGCTCTGGCTCGTCTTTCAAAGAATAATTTACTGTACAATCTCGTCTCACTGGAGTCAAGTCAGTCGATCATAAATGATCACAATTTTTCGCAAATTTTTTTTCTTCAATTTAATTAGAAGAAAAAATGTCTCGACGATTGTTCTTGTCATTCAGGAATTGGAGCATCACGAAATAACGCTCCCATGGTGGAAAAAAGTATGGTCAACGTTTTATCCGCCACCGCTGGAGGCCCCGGTTATGTCGGCCGGTTTCATCAGTTGGATAGTCTCGATGATACTCGCCGTTGGTACACTCGGCTGTGCACTTTCGATCAATCGAGTCGGTAAAATCGTGGACGAGAGTTCGCGAAAGGTTCAAGAAATTTTGGAATCTTGCAACTCTCATTACGATTCCATGTCTAAAAAGTTCGTCATTGATATAACTATTTATTATTATTATCATTATCATTATTATTATTATTAAGAGGCACTTCATCATGCTGAAAAATCGATTAAACCGGTTTTTTGTGTTTTTTTTTTAATTCGACAAAAAAGAATTATTAAATTCCCAATGAGGTTCAAAATGCTTTTATAGGCACATACAAAAATATTCAGATCGGTATACATAAAAATGTGTATATATACACTACCGTTCATAAGTATGGAAACACTCGCCCCAGATCTGAGCCACACAAGAAGTTGTATCGCTCTTTGAAAAATGAAGACATCTAAATTTCCCAAGCAGCGTTCTAAAAAGGACATATTTAGCTTCATTGACCTTTTTTGGAAAAATTTTTGCGATTTTTTTTGAGCCCGGTACGCACTTTAAAAGATGTTAATTTTTTGGCTTTTTTTGGAGGGTGGAAATTTTCCCGCATATTTTGTAAAAAAAAATTTTCAACTTTTTTTCCGTGAAAAAATTGAAGCGGGGAGTACAACCTTCAATCTCATTTTTTGGAAAAATTTTTACGATTTTTTTTCGCAAAGATATTCAACTTTTTGCAAAAAACGACCATATTTATAAGGGGTAGTCTCACTCTGAAACTACTGGGTTTTCGTAAAATTACTAAGAGGGTAAAAAGTTGCATACAATCATTTTGGATGTATCATATTTTTTTCAGAATTAAAAAAACAAATTCGAAAAAAAAAAATTTTTTTCAAAAATTAAAAACATTTTTTTTTGAAAATTTTTTCTTAAATCAACGAAATATTTTTTTATCGTAAAAAATCGGGTCTCTTACCTCATCGACACGGCTTTTTCATCGAAAAAGCCACCTTTCGCTGCGATTACAGCTTTGACGAGACGTGGCATGCGCTCGATCAATTTGTCCATTTGACCCTGCTCCAAACTGGCCCAAGGTGGCTTTTTCGATGAAAAAGCCGTGCCGATGAGGTAAGAGACCCGATTTTTCACGATAAAAAAAATATTTCGTTGATTTAAGAAAAAATTTTCAAAAAAAAATGTTTTTAATTTTTGAAAAAAATTTTTTTTTTCGAATTTGTTTTTTTAATTCTGAAAAAAATGTGATACATCCAAAATGATTGTATGCAACTTTTTACCCTCTTAGTAATTTTTCGAAAACCCAGTAGTTTCAGAGTGAGACTATCCCTTATAAATATGGTCGTTTTTTGCAAAAAGTTAAATATCTTTGCGAAAAAAAACCGTAAAAAATTTTCCAAAAAATGAGATTGAAGGTTGTACTCCCCGCTTCAAGTTTTTCACGGAAAAAAAGTTGAAAAATTTTTTTTACGAGATATGCGGGAAAATTTCTACCCTACAAAAAAAGCCAAAAAATGACCATCTTTCAAAGTGCGTACCGGGCTCAAAAAAAATCGCTAAAATTTTTCCAAAAAAGTTAAATGAAGCTAAATATGTCCTCTTTAGAACGCCGCTTGGGAAATTGAGATATCATCATTTTTGAAAGAGCGATACAACTTCTTGTGTGGCTCGGATCTGGGGCGAGTCTTTCCATACTTATGAACGGTAGTGTATATTTTTATTTAGCCTCAACTATTCGTCAATATGGTCGCTTGAGCATTCCATACAATTGAAGCCGTAAAACGATCCTTTCGTTTTTTTTTCACAATCGCAAAAATCATCCCTTAAGAAAACAAAATTCGAATCTCCGCTGTTCAAGATTTTCATTCTAATTGTATTTGAATGAAAAATCGTAACAGATTGCTCGAGAATATTTTTACGACGGAAAAGATCAGGGAATTGGAGGACAACAGCGAGATGAGCTCGATTTGCGAGGATCATCGATCGGAGATATCGATCGAGGCTGTCAATAAACAGGATGCGCTGCAAAAGCGCGATATTCATCCGATCTCGTACGGAACAGATTGGACACCGAGGCCGAAATTTTCGTCCAAGTATGAGAATACGAAGGAACCAAAGAGAAAAACGTCGATGCATTCACTGAGAACGACGATCACGGTTGGCGGTATCGTCGAGCCCAACGAACCGGAAATCAACAAATTTTCACCCCGACAATTGAGAAATCGTCGCGGCTGCCATACGGTTATACCGAGTTACTCGAGCGACAAATCCAGCGGATGCTGAGACACGAGAATTTTTACCCGTCATGGACACATTTGGTTTTTCCATTTTCTTTTTTTCTTTTTAATAGATTTTTCTATCGATCGCAAGGGCTGACACCGCGGACTCGTTATGATTTTTTTTATTTTCATTCCGAAAAATATCGTTTTGATAAAGACGTGTACAACGATGACGAGTATACAACGGTTCGCATACCCTTTTGTATATAATTTGTTTTGAAATATATACATCTGTTCGAAGTGACGAATAATTATTATACATGTTTCATGATATAATGAGAAAATTTATGATTTTACTGACGAAACAAAAATAAATGAGCTTGACAATCAATTTTGAGCTCATTTTGATGAGCTTCGTTCATAATGAGACATTCGGTTGAAATTAAAATTTTTCCAACATTCGAATCGCGTGTTCGGCAAAATGAAACTTTATTATTTTTATATTTGATTTTTATAAAATTCTTTCGAGTTAATTGCAAATCTCGATACTAAAAAAAAAAAAAAAAAAAAAAAAAAAATTCACACCAAAGTGGTTGGAACGAATTTTTCGTTACACACTCAGAGTGCGGGGCAGTTTTTTTTTTGCACGAATCTTCCGTGAGGGGATGAAAAATCGGGAATGAGAAAAAAAAAAGGGAAAAATGAATATGGCGCATGCGTTGGCAGTGAGGGGTAAGTATAGACCATCCTCGTCTCATTGCGAAGCGTTATTCTCAAACGGCGAGTCTTGTGAGGTAGGTCGCACCGGTTGAACAATAATCCACGACGATTCGTCCCGTGCTTTTGTTCCTAACACGTCCCCGGTACGGTGTAAAATACAAATTAACAAGCCCGAAAAGTGTTGAAATTAAATTTAGCACAAGAGTGCTTAATGATATCGAAGACGCGAAAGAAAAACTTCGACGAATTTGTATTCGTACAAATCGGGATTGAAAAAAAAAAAGGCGCCGGTTGCACTTGACTCCGATGACGCAATCCCGTAAACAATCCCGAAAAAAATTTCAGTTTCTCATTTTTAATTATCCACCCAACGACGATTCATAATTAATGAAATTGACCATCACAATCTTAATAATTATTTGCAAAATAAATTGTACAACTTGTATCGAGTTTTGAAGGGGATGATCCCTCTTCGTTCCTCAATTCGATTCGATGACACGAGTGCGAGTGAACAAAACAAAAAAAAATTTGTCTTTCTACGCGAATAAATGTGCGCGTCGAAAAACGAGACGTCGATCGCGGGCAAAGTCAGTGACACGCAGTTCCTAAAACCACCCCCAAAAAACAAAATGTTTCGGGGGTTGACATTTTTCAGTCCTTCGATGATAAATACGCGAATAAAATTGAATTACGAGAGCGCGAAAGTATGAACGACAATTGAAAAAAAAAAATTATTAAAATGTTCCACGTGCTCGAGGATAACGAGAGCAACCCCTTATCAAGCTAATCATCGATGATCTGAAATAATGAAACCATAAAGTTTCAAAAATGTTTGAATCTCATTTTTTTTTCTTAATTACGCTTTTTTGGGAATGGAACTAACAAGAACGCGAGTGACAAAGAGACGCTCGGGTGTTTTATCATCGTTCTCCGCGTTACTTCGAGCCCGAAAGAGCGAGAGAGGGAGAAAAAAAAATCGAATTCGCGTTATATTCGGTGATTCAGTGAAGCTTCAAATTTTTCATTTTTCCCAATTCACCACCAGAGCCTCGTATACGCAGTCGAACAACGAGGAATTATTTTTTCAAACAAATAAACAGAAAGATGTTTTCGTTGAAAGGATTGAGGAGAGAAAGATAAATAAATAAAACAAAAAATGCAGCTCCACGTGAGCGAAGCGCACGGGGGCCTCTCGAGAATACAAACGTGACTATTGATTTTGCGCGCTCTCAGCATCCCTCGTACGTGTGTATACACCCGGACTGCCCTTACACACTGAACGGACCCTTTCTTGTGAGAGAGTTCGACAAACACGGATGAACCACCTGTCCGTATATCACTCGAAACTCATACGAAACCCGGCCTCGTCGTGAGACGAAACTCACGCAGATACGATCCTCGTGTATACCCACCTCTGTCAACCCCTCCAATTGTAATTAAATATCTTTTTATTTTTATTAAATCTTGTAAAAACCTGTACGTTTTTTCATCCCTGATTCTTTCGTTTTTTTTTATTTTATCAGTTTTTCCTTTTTTTTGGTCGCAATATATTTCATTAAAAAAAAAAGGCTTTTAGATGACTCGCCACGCATTCACTATACTCACAAACCTTGAAGTTTCTATTGAAAGTCATGAAGAGCGTGCTTCATTTCCAAATAAAAATAATCATTTTATTTTAAATAAATATTTTACTTTAGCCCACGTATTTTTTCATTATTTTTTTAAATATTTGTTTTTTTTTTATCGTTACAATCATCGAGTTTGATCGCTCGAGGTATAGTAAATTCTTCTTTACGTGTACCCGTGAAATGAGACGTAGACAAAGCAACCCCTCTCGTGCACGATCAAACTTACACAAATTTGACCCCCCCCCCCTCTGCCTCCTTAACCCCTCGCGACGGGGGATGCTGCGCAACAAGGCGGCAATACAGAGGAGCCATTGTGCACGAAGTTTACCCTAAAATATACTATAGGTCACAGCGCATAGAAAGTTGTGTATAAACGGTCTAGTGTATATGTATATATATATATATATATATAAGTTTAATAGCGGTGCTTGAGGTTTACATTCGAGAAAAAACGAAACCAATAACACGTGCTGGGCTACTTTGAACTTGCTCTTCATTCACTCTCGTAATCACCTTTACGTGTGTTTTAACTGAATATTATTCTTGTGACCGGAAGGGGGTATACCGAAGTTGATAATTGAAAAAAAAAAGTTTCTTCATGACCAAGGATTAAAAGATTAAAAAGTCACATTCACAAAAAACATTTTTTAATATATAATTTTCATAAAGTTTCATAATTTACATAGGTATGAAAAAAAAAAAATAAATAAAAAATGATTTATTTCAAAATCGTATTTTAAAAATATTTGTCTTGGATCGCTGTAGATATTTCATGAAAAATAGGATGAAGAATATTTAATGTCCTTCAAATTATGTGGAATAAATCTGCTTGAAATGAAATAAGTAATTATAATTTAATTAATCAACAAACAAAAAATGATTCAATTGAGACAATCACTATTTGATCATTTGATTTAGTGATGGATACTCATGCTATTATGATATGTTTATTACTGCTCTTTATTATTATTATATTTGTAGTGGCTATATACTGCCATGGCAGCCTCAGCAGCAATGGCAAAATGGCAAACACAATTCTTCCTTTCATACATTTCATATTATGCACAAATTTTATTTCGACATTCATTCGAGCACATTCATTTGTCTGCACGCATTTAGCCAAGACTCTTTGGCTTTCCTCAACCTTTTTCCTTCTCGATAGCAAATCCAGGTCACTTTTGGGCCGAAATTGCAATCATCGAGCGTCTGTTCGCTTTGTCTCTCGCTCGGACCCTCCACAGGACCCAAGCGAGACAGCAATAGAGTCCCGCGTTTTTTTTCGGGCTCATTAAGGGAGCTTTCCAGTGTGACAGCCCGAAAAATCGCTGTTTTTCGCGATTTTTTTTTTTAAAGAAAAAATAATCTAATCGGTCTGGTTTTTTTTTGTATATTGATTGGGTATTGAAGAATACAAAACGATTTTTTAAAGATCGATTTATTTATTAATTAATATCTATAAAAATGATGAAACAATTGTTGCAGAAAATGCACTTGGATGTGGTGTCCACGTTGGGGGTTACAATTTTGATTTGAAACAAAAAACACAAAAAGATTATTGATCGGTATATAATTGGCTTTCGTGCTATGGAGGCTTTTTTTTTTTTTTTTTTTTTGCAAAAATGGCGCCGGTTTGAACAAAAAGTATCGATTTTAGCATTTTTTTTGGCAGTTTTTTTTACAAAAAAATAGGAAGATGTCAAAAAAAAAAAATCTTCCATAGCACGATAAACAATGACGTTAAGAATATTGTGTAAAAAATTCAACTCGATAGCTTTAAAACTCTGCCCTCCAGGTTGGACACCGTTTTAAAAAATGCTGTTTCGAGAAAAACGCGTTCAAAGTTTCAAGTGAGGAAGTGACGGCCGACGCGGCAGCTGTAGCGCTTCGTTCCCTTCTTCCAAGAAATGCTGTACAGTAACCGAAATAATTTGAATTTCGGCATGAAAATTTCAGGGAATATTCGGAAGAGTGTATACTATTCGATAAAGCAAAAAAAAAAAATTGATTTTTTGAAAATTTCACACTGGAAAGCTCCCTTAACCGAAGGAATTTTCCATATTTGCTCTTTTCCACCCCGCTTCGCGTTGCGAGCGAGTTGATGGTGCCGTGGGCCAAAGGCTGGAGGGACACTCTAAGTACGACCACCGAAACTAACGTGTCTCCCCGACAATTTCTCGTTTTATTACGTATTAATTTTAACCCGTGTGTCTCTATAAATATTATCATTCACCGACCAAGGGTTACGTGTTGTTATTCCCATTCGTTTCCACAAATTGGTGACCCCGACTATAACGCCTGCCGCGACGGTGGCAATTGACCACGTCGCGATAAGGATTCCCCCATTTTGGGCCCACGATCCGGAGACATATTTATCGTTATTGTTATTATTATTGATACTGCGATAACAGGACGCCATTTTTGTAATCGATTGCAGTCTTAAACTTTTTTTCCCCTATAGCTTCACGTGCTTCATGATCGTAACGATTTGAATTTTTTCGCAAACTTTTAATATCATCCTGCTATCCTCGCGATAATCACATCACGATGACTGTCGTTCAATTTATATCTTCTTTCTCCGTTTGTCTTGAAATGAAAATTTGCAGAAAACAATGACGGAAAAAATGTATTACTGGGGCGAGGAGAGAGAGCCCGTTGATCACGATCAAACTTTCATCGAGTTCAAGGCAAAATCTTCGAGGATCGGTGAAACCTCGCGTTCACAATCGATTCATAAGAAAATCGTCGTCACGACGCCATCGGGAAAGGAAAACAATGAGATTGGAAATCGCGAGGACGATGCCGAAAGAGGTGGCTGGGACAACAAGCTCGATTTTCTTTTTTCCTGCATCAGCGTTTCCGTAGGACTCGGCAATGTTTGGCGATTCCCTTATCTCTGCTATAAGAATGGTGGCGGTAGGTTAAAGCTTGAGAAACCCACGGAAGTGTTCGTTATTATTTTTTTTTTCCCAAACGATCTTTACGTGTGAATAAATAAAAAAATGGAGATAATTTTTCTTCAACCGTAAATTTAGGATCTCAATTATTCGTTGTATTGTATGGAGAAAAGATGTGGAGAAGGGTGAAAACAATTTTCGAATTAATTTAATATCATTTGGGATGAAAAAAAAAAATTGCGGTCGCATATATTTTAATTTTTTCAACTGAGTTTTGCCTATTCTTCGTGCTCTTTACCTTTTAAATCTTTTAATCTCATTCTCTCTAATTAGGAGCCTTCCTCGTTACTTATGGCATAGCGATGATATTCTGTGGTATTCCGATATTTTTTCAAGAAGTTGCTATAGGTCAGTATCTCGGGGCTGGTGGAATGACGCTAGTGGGACAATTGTGTCCTATCCTACAAGGTAAAGTTCTTCTTTCGCCATTTTTTTTTTTCTTCGAGACGAGTCTCGAATAAGAGAAAAACAAACAAAAAATCGTTGGTTTATGAATTTTTCAAATATTTTGCATCTTAATTTTCAGGTGTCGGATATGCCACAATGACGATAGTATTTTTTCTCGACGTTTATTACTGTATAATAATTGCATGGACGCTTTTCTATCTCATCGCCACATTCACAAGATTACCCGATTTACCCTGGAGCAGTTGTGGTATTTGAAAAGAAATATTCATCTTCAATTCGATTAATTGTTGACATATTCAATTATTGATTTTATAAAAAAATTTCAGGTAATTGGTGGAACACCGACAATTGTATCGATGTCATGATGAATGGATCGAAAATTGGCGAGCCAGCCATTTTACGGAACGATCCTTTTGATAATAGTACCGGTCACATGAATTTTACTGGAAATCTTACGATATACCATACGACACCTGTCGAGGAATTTTGGGAGTAAGTAGTTGGTCTTACGATTTGTTATTTGTCAAATATTATATTCGGGTATTTGTGGATGCAATATGCATCGTTCGAATTTAAGATTCACGTGTTTAAATTCCATTACGCTCACATTAGTGATTATAATTTATGTGAAATTTGAAAATTTCATTCGTAATTCGATACATCTCGATATTTCGATAAATCGAAACGTCGATATTTCGATAGTTCGATATTTCGATAATTCGATATTTCGATAGTTCGATAGTTCGATGGTTCGATAGTTCGATATTTCGATAGTTCGATATTTCGATAGTTCGATAGTTCGATATTTCGATAATTCGATATTTCGATAGTTCGATACTTCGATATTTCGATAATTCGATAGTTCGATATTTCGATAATTCGATATTTCGATAATTCGATATTTCGATATTTCGATAGTTCGATATGTAAATATTTTCGTACGGACTTATGCCTGCAATGATAATAAAATTAAAACTTCCTGATCGAACACAGACGAAGGGTACTCGGGATGAGCAGCGGTATCGAGGATATCGGTGGAATGCAATGGGAATTATTGGGTTGTCTTACTCTCGGCTGGTTGCTCGTTTACCTGATCATCAGGCGTGGACTTCATCAGAGCGGTAAGGTCATCTGGTTCTCAGCTCTGTTCCCATATGTCGTTCTTTTCATTCTTTTGGCAAGAGCCGTGACGCTCGAGGGTGCCCAAGATGGTTTGCTCTACTACGTCACACCCAGGTGGGAGGAACTTCGAAATCCGGGACCATGGATCGACGGCGCTACTCAGATATTCTTCGCATACAGCATCGGCACCGGTGCTCTTCCCGCTCTTGGATCTTACAATAAATTTCATCACAATTGTTACAGGTATGTTAAAAAATATTATTCGACCATCTGGAAAAATAAAATTAAATTACTTTTTAAAAACCAATTTTCTTTTTTAACTTCAATTTGATTTCATCGATCTTGAAATGAATGAAGATTTGTGGAAAGGAAGCAAATTGAGAAAGTAGAAAATTTAAATGTTACGCATCAGTTAGTTATTTATAATTTATTTATTAATTAATTATTTAAAATTTATCTAATTATTAATTATTTGAATCAATTACTCACCGATGAAAATGAAAGATTTTTGTTTGGTTGTTATTTTATTATAAAATTGCCACAGGGACGCCATTATAACATGCGTCGTCAATACACTGACCTGCTTGCTCGCTGGTTGCGTTACATTCTCAATACTGGGACACATCGCGATGGAACAATCGACCGAAGTATCCGAAGTTGTCAAAAGCGGGCCTGGATTAGTTTTTCTCACTTATCCGGAAGTCGTTCTGAAACTTCCGGGTGCACCAATCTGGGCAGCCATATTCTTCTGCATGCTGATCGTAAGTTTTTTTTTACATTGTATTTCCTTATTCAATACATAAAAATAATATCTTCCTTGTAATGTTAATATGGCGAACAAAAACTTTTTGATAATCCTTTTTGAAGTACGAAAAGTTTTTTATTCACTGCGAGAATTATCTTTATGCAAGTAAAATAAATATTTAAAAAAAAAAAAAAACTTTGTGCTATTCATGAGGATTTCGATTTTTTTTCGATTCACAGATTTTGGGAATCGACAGTGAATTCTGCATTGTGGAATCTTTCATAACTGGGGTCGTCGACTATTGGCCGGATACACTTCGACCTCATCGCAATAAATTTACCATCGCTATATGCGTTCTGATGTTTCTACTTGGTGTTCCTATGGTTACTCACGTGAGTTCAATGACTGCTATGATGATTTTTATGATTGTTTATGAATCTGGCTTTTTTTTTTTTTTTTGGCAAATTACTATTTCACCAAAAGTCCAACAATATGAATAGTTGCCCGAATGAATTTGATGAAAATTTTAGAACGACAAAATATTCATACCATATATTGAGAAATGAAAAAATCCAGCGACATTATATTTCGTTGTTTTTATATTTGCTACAGGGTGGCATTTATATGTTTCAACTGATGGATTTTTATTCCGCGAGTGGAATGTCGATTCTCTGGGTTTGTTTCTTTCAAACTATCGCTATATCGTGGATCTTCGGTGCTAAGAAATTTTGCGATTGCGTTCATCAGATGATGGGTATTCGTCTCAACAAATATTGGTACATTTGCTGGCTCGTATGCGCTCCGGTTATCATGGCAGTAAGTAAACATAATTTTTTCTCAATTTCTATGTCATGTAATAATAAAAATATATTAAAATATTAAAAAAAAAATATATATATATATATACATATATATCAAAGCTGGGCAGTACTTCAAGTACCCGGTACTTGTGATGTACTGGAAGTACAAAGTATTTTTAAAGTATTTCAAGTATTGTACTGTAATCAAGTATTGTATTGTAATTTTCAAGTACTTTCCGGTAGTTCAAGTATTTTTTCAAGTACCAAGTATGAAATACTTTTGAATACGTCTTGCCAATGGTTGCATGTATAACGCCTTTGAATATATAATTGAGTAACGATCCGTGCCATCTTTGGTTAAGATTTAAGGAATGACCGTTCAAAGGCTCAAGCTACGTTAGTTACGGTGTCATTGTCAATGCATGTCTCCGTTTTTTAACGATCCATGTATTCTATTCTTTACTTTTTCTTATTCAAACCTGAAGCTAACTAAATCTTAATTACAATCGTCAATGCCATTTTTTTTTTAATTATTTCGAATTCTCTACGTTTTGATAATTCTGTTCCAATCTGCCTAGCCTGAGTGAATTGCACAATGTGAAAATATGTTTTGATACAAAAAATACTCGAATCAAAATCAAATGAATTTAAAGTATACCTTAAGAAATCAAATACCCTCATGAGTACTAGAACTTACGAGATGTATAGCTGAAAACTTGAAATATATTTGATACTTGACGTATTTCAAGCATTTCAAATATTTAGTAATTCAAGTATACTTGTCGCTTCAAGTTCTTAGGGTACTTGACACTTGAAGGCCGCGAGTACCTCAAAAGTACTTACAGTACTTGGCACTTTGTACTTGAAGTACTATTTGGTACTTTGCCCAGCTCTGATAAATATGTAATAATAATGATTATTATCATTATTTGATATTAATTAATCGCAATTTTTGCAGTTTATTTTTGTATTCCAATGCGTACAATACACACCGTTAAAGTATGGGAGTAGTTATGAGTATCCAACATGGGCAGACATCGTAGGTTTTTGCCTAAGTTTATCATCGATGATCTGGATACCCGGATACGCAATTTACTACGTTCTCGCGAATCCAGGATCAATTAAAGAGGTATGTGATTGTGAAAATATGAAAAAAAAATACGTGCATAATAAATAATTGTAAAAAAAAAAAACGATATTCGAAAGTTAATTGACATTCAATGAATCTTTTCATAGAATTTATTGAAGGGCATACAACCAAATATAAAATCACGAGCGAAATTACCAAATGGCGAAAGAACAGCCGTGATACCGATGTCCGAGAGCAGCGCTGGTCTCATCACAAAGAACAACAGTTTTCTCAGCCAATCATGATTCGTAATAATAAAAACATTAGGATATCAATGAAAACAGAAACAATCTTGATGAAATCGTTTTTAGAATTTAATTAAATATAGATATTATGTAACATACATGACGAGGCTATGGCATTGAAGTACACATGCAGCAAAAGTTGACATTTACGATGAGCATTGACATTCGTAATTTTGTGTGAAATAATCTGCAGGACACTCTCGCAAAGGTATTACAATCTTAGAGAAGAAAAAAAAATATAAGACGATCAGTGTGCAAGGACGATTAAAACGATAATTTGGTCAATTTTAGCTTTATTTTTTTGTGGACAAATAAAAAAAAAAATATTAAAACCAGAATACGAAATTGACTCTGGAAAACTAGGCCTAATACTTTTTTTTTTTTTCTTTAACTGTATAATTAACAAATATGAGATTTCAAAATTTGCGAAAAATATTTTCATTGAGTAGCGAAATATGAACGAAAATGTTTTTAACGTGTCGCTGATACAAATGATTGTTGGATAAATTTCGTTGTAAAAATATTCCTCATTTTCCCTAAAAAATGTGTTTCCCATCATTTTTTTTTTTTTTTTTTTTTAAATACTTAAAAATATAGATAGATCATGGGCTCTGTGAATTTTTTGTTTCCATGACGTGATAAGGCCTGATGCACTAAGTATTCTTCTGGGATTTTTGAGCAACCGATAGAAGCGATCGTGGGCGAGGCAAACTTGAATAGTTGGTTCGTCCTTTTGTCTTTGAATGATTTTTCAGCAATTATTGATACTGTGGAAGATCAGAAAGACGATAATAGAAAGAAAAAAAAATCTTAAGCCAATGGGACCCTGTTTTTTAGTCGTGTATATGTATCCGAAAGTTCCTACGACCAAATGGTTGATCTTCGCGAGAAAAATTTTATCCTCTGCGCTGTACCCATCCCTCATATTGCACACATAATTGTTTATTATTTACAGTAAAAGAATCGCTCGATACCATTTTTTGCACAAATTACGACAGATGTTAACATCGAAGAAAAAAAAAAAAAAACGTACCGACCCATCGGGTCTTATTTTCGTGAGAATGAATCGTTAGGATTATCATACAGTAATGAGTAATTAGTCAAAACGATATCTTTCAAGAAATTTTAATATTTTTACTCCAGCGATAATAACATATTTCTGATATGGCAGTCGATGTAATCGGAGAAATAAATGTGTCTCTCTATGGATTAAGATGAAAGCATTTTTTTTTTTTCAATACACTCGTGAATTTTATTATTTTTTGTTAATTCTGATTTTTCAACTGTTCGTTCATCACTATGATCAAAGTCATGCTGTTACAAAAATTTTCTTTCATTTATTGAATCACTAATTGAGAATTCGAAAATTTTTAATTACGTTAATTGTTAAATAAATTTCACACTATTTATGTCTCTTTTATTTTATATTTTACTTCCATTTATTTTCTACATAAAAATCAATTTTCCATTTAACGAAATGACTTTTTTTTTTTCAATCAAAAAGTACTTTTTAAATTATTTTTATCAGATTTTAATGTTCAAATCTCAATCGATACGAATTTATCACTGGCTACCAAGTGGAGTTGTCTCTTGAATTTCACGAATGGTTTATTATCGATACCGATCGCTGATACAAAGGAACACTGTGAAGGTCTCGAGAAAAGTCAGACTCAAGTTTTTACTTATTTCCTTTGCCTCAAGATGGCGAATTCTCGTGCCACCCATTTAGATTTCTTGAGGCCACAAATATACACGTTGTAAGCATTGATATACATTACATGGAAAACGTTGACGGAAACTTATAAAAAATGACTTTATTATTGTCGATCTTATTGGCAAAAGCTGCAAATGCGAATGAAAAATGAAATTACTCGTTTCCATACAACCATGACGCAATATATAGACGTCTGAATTTGTGGCTCAAAGATTGTTCTGGTATTAAACATAAAAATAAGAGGACTGTAAAAATATAGAAAGAAAAATAAGTTTCTAATCTGAATGAGGGATATGTTAATTGTTTTTCCGAGTCTTTCCATGCTTTTTGCCAGAGCTGGGTAAAGTATCAGAAAGTACTTCAAGTACAAAGTACTGTATGTACTTGAACTACTCGTTTATTTCAAATACCAAGTATCATAAATACTTGAAGTGCTTGGTACTTGAAGCAGCAAGTACTTGAAGTACCAAGTACTTAAAGTACCGAGTACTGGAAGTACTAAATCTTTGAAGTACTGGAAGTACTAAATCTTTGAAGTACTTGAAGTATGAAGTACTTGAAATACGTCAAGTATTAAGTACTTTTCAAGTTTTCAGGTATACATCTCGTAAGTTCTACAGTACTTATATTTGATTTCTTGCGTACTCTTTAAACTTGCTTGATTTTGATTCGAGTACTTTTTGTATCAAAACATATTTTCACATTGTGCAATTCATTCAGGTTAGGCAGATTGGAACCGAAATATGTAATGAAGAATTAGAAATAATTTTAAAAAATAGCAGTGATGATTGTAATTAAGATTTATTTAGCTTCAGGTTTGAAAAAGAAAAAAATAAGAATATAATACACGGATTGCTAAAAACGGAGCCATGCATTGACAATGACACCGTAACTACCGTAGCTTGAGCCTTTGAACGATCATTCCTTAAAATCTTAATCAAAGATAGTGCAGAACGTTCCTCCATTGTACATTCAAAGGCGTTATACATGCAACCACTGGCAAGACGCATTCAAAAGTACTTCATACTTGATACTTGAAAAAAAACTTGAAGTACAGGAAAGTACTTGAAAATTTAAGTACAAATAGTTAAAGTACAGCTTGAGTACTTGGAAATTTAAGTACAATACTTGAAATACTTTGAAGTACTTTGTACTTCAAGTACTGTACTTCAAGTACATCACAAGTACCGGGTACTTGTAGTACTGCCCAGCTCTGCTTTTTGCAATTATCTCACGAGAAAAAACCTGACGATCTTCATATCTTTATACCTATTACCGAATAATTGGGTCTATCCTTGGAAATATATTCCGAAAATTCTAATAAATGTGAAACTCTAGTCCCCAAGGATCAACGAAATCGTGAGACGAATGGCATTAAAAAAAAAAAATAAGAACCCTCCCTCCATATTGACATTTTGTCTCGTCTCCTGGGATCCGTAAAACTTCGAGCATTATTCAGGCCGAGGGGCTAGAAGAATATCTGACGTTCAACTTTTCATTTCTTGCCAGCATATGTGAGACGTTCACGTATAGGGGAAATCAGCGTTCGAACAAAAAATAGTTTTCCAACAATCACAAAACAACCGCACAGCGTGAACGAATTGGATTTTCATTCAACGAATCATATTTTTCAGTATCATAAATTTGCATATTATTTTATTCATCTTTACCTTTGATTTCTCAAAATTGCAATCGCGTTCAATCAAAAAAGCTGCTCGTTCAATCTGTCGATGATAAATACAGAAGAATTTTTTTTTTTCGTTCATTTATATATCGACGATAATTTCTCGAAATCCTTTTTCTTTCATACGAATTTATAACTTTTATCAAATTGTATAGATATAATACAATATTTACAATTGCTCAAAACATTTGGTTACCGGTATATTGTAAATGTGTGCTCTTAATCAAATTCAACATGAAGCCAATGACAAAACAGAGTTACCCGAGACCACAGTTGAAAATGGCAATTCTCTCGTGGTGTATACAACCACTCCGAGAAGTGATTCTCGTTTACTCACAGTTAAAGCTTCCTCCTTCAAGTTTCTCAATCTTCTCTCCGGGGAGCTTCTTGAATCGAATCACAATCCTCTGGAATCCCAAAACTCTCAGTCAGGCTCTACGCTTTCGCATCGCCATCTGACAATCAATTATTCACTTACCAATAATTAAGCACCTGTAACCTTATTACAGCGAATTATAGTATTTTAATTAATTCTTTGATTTTTAGAGATATTTTTGTAAATACTCGATGAACTATGATTAATTTTTTTTTTTTTTCAAATTATTACAAAATTCAATTTTTTAAATTCGAACCTGAACTTGGATCTCGAAAGAGAGAGAGAGAGAGAGGAAAAAGAAAAAAATATTTCGAGAGGGAGAAAGAATGTAGGAAAATTCGAATTATTTGATTTTTTGTCAATTGTCTAATTCGTGGTTTTTGTCCTATATTATTTTTTTTTTAATATTGCTGATCGTGATTATTATAAATTAAAATATATTATTGTTGAATAGGAATTCCAATCTAAAGATATTAATTCAAAATATTTGCATCTTTTGACCAAAAAAATGTCCATTTGTCACGAGTACTTGTTCTTTAGAGAACTTTGTTATTTCGCGCATGATGAAAAATAATCGTGCAGCAAGAGAGACCAAAAAAAAAATATCCCTAAATTTGGTATAAAAGTTTCTCGAGGATAGCGCTAGTTATGGCAGTGGAGATTTTACTCATCGATTACGTAAACTCGTGGAATTTTTTCCTAACTTTTTAAAACTTTTTGCGTATGCCAGTTCGTGGATTTGATTTTCCTGCATACTCGTGTATGTATACTTCTGTGCGGCAAAGTTTAAAGTTTGCACAAGGCTTCAAAATGATCAAAACTCTTCCATCCTTTGTAATCTATACTGACCTGTATAGGTAACATTTATTGAAAGCAAAAAAAATCTGAAAATATGTTCTACCAGAAGAATTTAGTTGGCAGATGGAAAGGAAATTTTTTCAATAGTAATTAGTAAAATAATTTTTCATAAATAATATACTATATTTTATTATCAACTTTGTTCTTCGGTTGTGATATTCTGACAACTTTTTTTTTCCTCTTCAATTCTGCCAATTACTTACAATGAAGGTTTCAAGGGGTTTTAAAGATCCTGCAGGATATCCGGTCACAGCTGCTCTTGTTCGTAAAGACCACACTTTTGGTTTTTCCGGTGTACCCTGCAAGAATGGAAAATTGCGAGAGGCGTCTCGAAAAATCCTGCTCGTAGTCATGGAAACGCCCTCGGCGAGCCAACGTAGACTTTACTTCGAACAATAAGAGTTCCACAACGCCCGAAGGATGCACCCGGGTCCTGTGACGTTATACAGGATGCGTATTTTTTTTGTTCATGCTTTTTTTTTTGACCAAACAGACGAAAAAGAAGAAAAAAAAAAAACAATGACGCGCAGAGAGGAAGATTGTGGAATTTTTCGTCTTCTTTGAGTCGACAAAAGCTGCAAAAACACAAAAAAAAACAAATTAAAACCACAGTTGATGCAAATTTAGGATTTTTTGACTCAAATAAGATAGTGACAAAAATACAGTCGATTAAAACAACAATTTTCAAATCGTAAAAAAAATGAAAATATTTTCCCCGATATATACACGATAAAAATACATTTCATTTATATTTAATTAATTCATTACATTTCATTTATATTAAATATATTTTTGAATTGACATTGTTTCGTGGATACTTTAAAAATTTTTTCCTTGTGACAGCACATAAAAATAATTGACTTTCCTATAAGCTCGAATGAGAATTTTTTTTTATTTCGACGTGTGGTAAGAATACAAATAAATAAATGATGATCCCGGGCTTTTTTCGGAGATTTTCCATCGAGGGGTTGTGGCTGATATCGCTGAGGGAATATTTTTCTTTCGTATGCGGGATTCCGGATGATCGTGCAGCGCCAATTTGTACCAGTCGAAGTCAGGGCTATACGATATGAAATGGCTCAGCCACAGATTTCCGATTGGAGGGGGAAAAAAAAAAACTTATTGCCATTTTAAAACGCCGAGCTATTGGCCATTGTCCATTGATCGACGGTTATCAATGATGTTTCACGAAGAAACGAAGAATGGACGATTGTGCCAATGACTGTCTTCCATGTAGGATTAGGTGAGCCAATCACCTCGATCCGATGTCTTATCTATCCCATACATATGTATAGATCAACGGGGGTGAATGCGATTTTACGATAGCGATGATACGCGAAAACCACCGACATTATAGCAATCTCTCGAGGATGAAAATCAAATGTTACATCGATAGATTTCCGTCTGAGGGTCGTTATTGTAAATGTACGAGGATAAACAACATGCCCCTTTGGCTCCAGTCCATTCATACGGGTCATTCGATTTGATTCGATTCGAACAAAAAATAAAGATAACAATTTCACACTGACATTTATGCTTAATGCGCGAAGGCGAAATGTTGTGGTTCTCCTGAAAATAAATGTCAAGCCATTTCTCGACAAACTCATTTATTGCAGATTATTTTTGGAATTTGTTTTGGATTTTTTTCTACTAATACGTCGAAATTGGGGTGAGCTAAAGGATTTTTTACCCAAAAAAAAAAAACTATTTTTCTACGATCCTGCTTCCGGCGAGGTACTAATATTTTAAGGGAGCTTTCCAGTGTGACAGCCCGAAAAATCGCTGTTTTTCGCGATTTTTTTTTTTAAAGAAAAAATCATCTAATCAGTCTGGTTTTTTTTTTGTATATTAATTGGGTATTGAAGAATACAAAACAATTTTTTAAAGATCGATTTATTTATTAATTAATATCTATAAAAATGATGAAACAATTGTTGCAGAAAATGCACTTGGATGTGGTGTCCACGTTGGGGGTTACAATTTTGATCTGAAACAAAAAACACAAAAAGATTATTGATCGGTATATAATTGGCTTTCGTGCTATGGAGGCTTTTTTTTTTTTTTTTTTTTTTTTTTTGCAAAAATGGCGCCGGTTTGAACAAAAAGTATCGATTTTAGCATTTTTTTTGGCAGTTTTTTTTACAAAAAAATAGGAAGATGTCAAAAAAAAAAAGCTTCCATAGCACGATAAACAATGACGTTAAGAATATTGTGTAAAAAATTCAACTCGATAGCTCTAAAACTCTGCCCTCCAGGTTGGACACCGTTTTAAAAAATGCTGTTTCGAGAAAAACGCGTTCAAAGTTTCAAGTGAGGAAGTGACGGCCGACGCGGCAGCTGTAGCACTCCGTTCCCTTCTTCCAAGAAATGCTGTACAGTAACCGAAATAATCTGAATTTCGGCATGAAAATTTCAGGGAATATTCGGAAGAGTGTATACTATTCGATAAAGCAAAAAAAAAAAAAAAATCGGTTTTTTGAAAATTTCACACTGGAAAGCTCCCTTAAGACGAAATCGAAGAGGGCGATACTTTGAGCCTTACCCTCTGCGACTCGCTTCTATGACATTTTATAGATGGATTCTTTCATTCCACTATCTGGCTTTTCCCTATTTTACTTCCCATACATATATATATATATATATATATATATATATATATATATTACTCATGATTTACGAAACAAAAAAAGAATTTTGTGTTTCCAATCCATCATACGATAGATTATTATATATATTTTTTTTTAATTGAAAAAAAAACAACGAATAATTAAGAATTCTTTAGTTCAACGTTGAATTTACGTAGATGGCTTTGCTAATATAATTATAATTTACGGGGCAGGTACGGATTAAATTTAGAGAAGAAAGAAATCTCTGACGTAAGTCGATTATTGAATCAAACTGATCAATTTGTCATTGACCGGATCGGGGACAAGAATAGTCTGGCGCAATATTGATTCTGTCTGGCTTCTCTCGTGCTACCTTTATCGCTTTTCATTACTCTCTACAAATATTTAGATGCAGTATACGTATATATTTATTTCTCGCTATATTATATAAAGATTTTGCCATCGCCGCCGTGTACAAGAATCGTGAGGCTTTCGTATAGGCACCGAAAATGTAGGGGTGCGTTTGCGGTCATTTTTGGCAAGGATCTTTATATAATATATATAAATATATATATTTCTCTGGTACCTCCGGGGTTCTTTCTATCCTCCACCAGCGATCAAAATGATCTGATATGTGGCTCGAGAGTAGACAGAGTGAAAAAAATGAGTGTTGAAAAAAAAAATAGGTCCTAAAAAATCTAAAAAATAGTGACTTATTCGAAATCTATATAAATCGTATGAATTTTAATTACATTTTATCCAATGGAAATTGTTACATTAATTTTCGGAAAAAAAGAAACATTTGATGTTTTGAAATGGAATTTTTGAGTAGCCTGGCAGTTTCGTGATCAACGGGAAAAAATAAATCGATACAGGGTCCTGAATGAAATTTCAAAAATCCAGGAATTGTTTTGAATTTTTGCGAAAAATGCATGGCTTCACTAAAATCACTGTAAATTTTCTTCCCGATGGGATGGGACTGCACTTTGTATTCATTCTCTTCGTAATCGTTCAAGCTTCACAATGCCCGGTTCATTGAGCTACGATTTGTTGTCGATTTATTACAAATTTTCAAAGTCAGACCATCGATTTTTGCCAATTTTTCCATTCCATCAAATTCACCGATTTTCAAAGTTCCCCTTTGGTAACAAAAAATCTCGGGATGAATCAAACGGAATTCTCTAAGTCTACTTCTGGGCTTTTCAAAACACCCTCGATAAGCCTGAATGACCTGAATCCATCAATCCGCAGCAGAGTTATGGGCATTTGAAATTTCGGTATTTTCAGGTTTTCGCAAAAGTGAGAAAAAATTGAGAATTTTTTACGAATAACGTTGAATCTTTCCCTGAATCCCAAGAATTCGATATGAAAATGGAAAAAAAACGAAAAATGTTACATTTTTTCATATTCTGAAATTTTGAGGGTACGCTAAAAACACTGTAAATTTTTTTCCCAAAGGGGTTGAAACTCTATTCAGTGCTTATTCTCTTTGGAACTGTTTTAGCTTGAAAAAGCTGCTCAGTTCATCGAGCTAAGATTTTTTTCCGCTGTTTTACACATTTTCGAAATGCACGAAAATTGAGAATTTTTTTTTTTCTCTTCTTTCACCATATTTTTGGGCTCTGGGCTATCAAAAATTTTCCACTGATTGCGAATCACGTTGAATTTTTTCCTGAAGCCCAACAATCTGATATGAAAGCGTCGAAAAAGCAAAAAAATATTTTAAGCTAACAAAAGTATAATCTGTATAATATTTATTTATATTTATGTGTTTCCATTTACATGATCATATATCTCTCATATATATTAGCTACTATGTATACTTTACTTTGCATCGATTGGACACTCATTTTTTTGGGGACATTATAATTGACAATTATTTGCCCACAAATTGTCCCTCAAGTAGATGTAGCGTACAGAAGTTAATAAGGTATATGACTCGGTTAACATCTCAATTAACAGCAGGTGCTGCGACAGTGTCATTCTCGAATGTTAATAAAGGGTACAATATTAATTAATTGAGGAAAAGATTTTCCGTCATTTCAACTTGTTTTCCTTCCATAATAAAATTAAGTGAACCAAAGTTGATAAATATAGTACAGTTCAAAACAATGTTAAATTTAATTTTAAAATAATTACCGTAATATTAATAAAATTTGGCAAGTTTAAATAATTAAAAAAAAAGAATTTGATATACACATAGTAGCAATAATTAAATACACGATTAAACCGGGGCTTTGGTCTGGTGGCTAGCGTGCTGGCCTCTTAGCCAGAGCCTCGGGAGGTCCCGGGTTCGATTCCCGGTGTCGTAATCTTGTCAGGAGAAAATAAAATATGGGCGTGACTAGCTCCAGATATATGTATGGGGCATACACAAGTACATTTACTGGTGTGTGTCACGTATATATAGCTGTAGTCCATGTTTACGTTCTCCTGTCAAGATGTGACGTAGCTCCGACGCCGTGAGGCGAGCACGGGACCGACTGTAGTGGCCCAGGTTTTCCGCAGTTTCCCGGGGCCCATGATACGTGCTAATACGCGTGCCATGGTGAATGCGCTACAGTATAGGAAGTCGGCTGCGGCCGCGCGGGCCCTGGGTGTCTGGTTACTGACCCGGACCAGATACCCAGGGTGGAGGTGGATATGAGGGAAGGACGGAAAGGGAGGTGAGGGAAGGAGCGCCGTCTTGAAAACCCCGAAAGGGAAAGAGGGCGTGAGGACATAAATTAATTAAAAAAAAAAAAAAAAAAAAAATTAAATACACGATTATTATTATTTGAACTCTATTAATGAAAATTTGAAAAAAAATCACGAATTAAAGAGATAACTTCTTTAAATTAATCGACCATTTATCGAGAATAAATTGCTGAAAAAAAATATGCCTGTTATTCATAACCACAGATACTGAAGCACCGAGGCCTTGTACTACTATCGTGCAGATAGATCGTACTGCCAGATTTTTTTTTCTTTACGCGTTCCGGCACAAAATACGAAACACACCCGTCGAGCTGATATTTCAGAAAGTAAATCTTGAGATGATTTCGCAAAAAAAACCCGCGCCCTAGAAGCATAACAATTTTCCCGCTGATTGCCCCGCTATTGGATGGGGGTCGCGCGGGAAAGAAGGAAGGCGGTTCGGCCAGTCTGGAATTTCATAATCTACAGTGC
This sequence comes from Rhorus exstirpatorius, assembly GCA_963564615.1. Taxonomy (NCBI): domain Eukaryota; kingdom Metazoa; phylum Arthropoda; class Insecta; order Hymenoptera; family Ichneumonidae; genus Rhorus; species Rhorus exstirpatorius. The sequence continues at coordinate 41,582,129 of OY751316.1, read as the reverse complement.
CATAAATTTTCCGTGGGAAGTTTTAATGCCAGCCTCAGTGTGCAAAATGCAAAACGAAGCAACGAGCCGCGTGGGTAAAGGAGAGATAAAAGAAACAAGTTCGGGGAATGAGCGGATGAAAAATGCTTGGAATTAAAGCTTCCGCGACGTCAATGCAACATGATACGCAACATTTTCGTCGCTCATTACCTCCACAGAACTAAGAAAAAAAGAAAAAAAAATCATAAAGTCCTTTCGTCATATTGAAGAGGACTTAAAATAATACATATCCATTTTTTCCAAAATTTTGAACAGATTTTGTTATCTTGTAGGAAATATTATTAAATATATTCCATACTAATTATAATCTCTTCGATATAAATTACCGTTACAGTACAAAATAAGTAAAATTATATGTGTGTATTTTTGAAAAATTTTCATTGAATAAACAAAAAAGATTGGAGCATGAGTGCAACTTTATTTCACACCCTGCGTCTTCTATTCATCCCCGCCATTATAGTTTCAATGTCGTGTATGTTACATTGTACATATTATAGAATCATCTATTTGACATGAAACTTTAGGGTATTTCTCGGCTCGCAGATGCATGAATCATTAGATAAATTTCGCTGATACTTCACCCCCTTGTCATTGATTCGTATACTCGAATTTTGGAGATTGTATACACGAACATATAGCACGTCTTTAACTAAATCTTTCAAAGTCCGCCTTGTAGTAAATCTCTTTGTGCTTTACGAATTTATCGCCTCGGTTCGTGACTTATCATCAAATACTGCATCATATTTGCTTCCATATTCGTTTCCTTTGATTCACGGCAATATTTATTTTTGGTCAAGTCCCTATTCGTCAGTACATTCAGCACGAATTTCAGTGTTACGTCTTGAGCGAGTTGCTTTTTTTCTTCTATTTAAAAAATACAACGGATATATAATTTGAAGAAAAAAAAATTATACTTATCAATTTTCAGTTAAATTGAGCGATTAAAAGTGTCAAAGAATTGGCTATTGTTTTCATAGTTCAACGTGAAAGTGATAAATCTTGATAGGGAGGAGGAATTTTAAGAGACATGTAACCGTAAATGAATAAAGATAATGAATTTTTAATTTAAAAAAAAAAGTGAAAAGTCCTTATATAAAGTGCAAGTATTCAAATTTTTGAGTGGGAAATATCATGGGAATTTCACAGATGTGTATATAACATAATTACTTGGCGTGAGTACGCTGCCGAGTCCCCTGATAATCATTAATCGAAAATCAACGATAATTAGTATATTTATTTCTGTACATAAAGATTAATATATTATTAGTATATATTTCGAGTTCTGAGCAAATCACTGTGAGATAATAAAGCTATCGTTTCAACAAGCAAATATGGCGAAGTAGAAAAATTCATGAGAAGTCGGATTCGTCATACATATGTATATATGGGGCATTCCACGCCAACTCGACCAGTGTTAAATCCCGACCATCTCAAAATCATTTCATGTTTTTTTTTAACATTCTACTCGGTAAAAACGTGATCTGAATTTTTTTCAATTTTTTTTATTAAACCGTTCATTTTTTATAAATTTTTGAAGTCGATTGCGAATGCTCAATTTTAAGAATCTGAAAAAATTCTCAAAAATCCAGTGAATGACACAAAACACACCCCCCCCCCCCCCCCCCCCGTCAAAGAAAACGTGGGCCGAATTTTTTTTCTATTTTTTTTATCACTCAATTCGGAATTTTGAAATTCTAAGGGTTAAAGCCTTTTTCCCGCTCTGAGGACGGTGTAGTTGCTCAAATTCTCAAAGACACGAAAATAAATAAAATTCAATTATTTCAGTACTACTCATTTCTTATAAATATTCTTACATTGAAAAATTGTGTTGATATCCGAATTAAATAGCGGCCATTCGTAATGTACGTAAAGGTAAAATAAAAAATTGTGTCAAACCAAAAGTGATTCCAAAAGGTACTCTTTCTATAATTCTTCGATAATTCCTCGATAATGAAATTCGCTGCAATCTCTGGGTATAATAGTAGATATCTTTTACTAACTAGAATGGCGCATCATCGAATTGGTGAAACCGAATATTTACAAGTAAATTGATCCTTATTTGACGCTTACGATTTGATCCTGCGCTTATTTTGGGTTTGAAAATTTCAAAATTCCGAATTAAGTGATAAAAAAATATTTAAAAAATTTGGCCCGCGTTTTCCTTGATGGGGGGGGGGGGGGGGGGTGTTTCGTGTCATTCACTGGATTTTTGAGAATTTTTTCAGATTTTTAAAAATGGGCATTCGCAATCGACTTCAAAAAATTTATAAAAAATAAACGGTTTAATAAAAAAATTTGAAAAAAAAACAGGTCGCGTTTTTTACCGTGTAGAATGTTAGGAAAAAAAAAATTAAATGATTTTTAGATGGTCGGGGCTTAACACTGGTCGAGTTGGCGTGGAATGCCCAATATGCATTATTTTTATATTCGTCAATTTCCATTTAGTATTAAATTCGCGGTGCCACATTTTCGCGTTGTAGCTCATTCTCATTTTTCATGGGAATAACGATGAAAATTATTGAATAAAAAATGACTAAGAATGGATGGCTCCAGATATTCTTACAAGTGATGCAATGAGTGAAAGAGGATCACAAGCAGCACACCAAGGACGGATGACTATGCTGAACGATGCTGATACGACAAGTAATGCTCCAGGCTCGAATTTGACGACCGATCTACCTGCGAATCAAGCGATAAATTCGACTGGAACATCGACCATTGGTACCGGGAGTAATCGTTATAATGAATCGGCAGAGAACGAGGACTTATCGCCTCCTTACGAGTCATTGATGTCACCGAATGTCATTCAATCGGCATCAAACGTACCGGTCCAAAGTGACGGAAGAATAACATTCGTTGATAGATTAAAGGGGGCATGTCCACCGAGACAACTTCCCTCAGCAGAATGTTTAAATTCCAGAATGCCGATACCGAGTATGTTGCCACCACGTATACGTATACATGCATAAAAAAATATATATATATATATAAATATCAAAATTTTAATGACGCAACAACAAGTCTTTTGCTCATTTTGTTTCTTGTTTAAAAATTTTTGAATCATCATGTACGCCTTATATGTTTTACTTTGTGATGATAAATTCTTTTTCCAGTTTTCTATATCACTTCCTGTAAAAATTAAATAACCATAAATAATTTTTCATAATGAATTTTAGTTTTATTTTCAATTTCTTTTTAATCGTTACTTTTTTCGAGAAACATATTTTTGGTTCATTGCTTTTTAGTGTACTCGTGTCCACAGGACTAGCATATACAGAGACGGAACGAGCGCGGTATAGAGAAAACGATTATTGCTTCGGGATAAATAAAGGATTTCGTTGTAAGAAAGAGGAAATCTTTACGTAATTCCAAAATCTCGTACACTGAAAAAAAAATTTGGTTGAAAAGCTTGAAATACGTTTGATGCAACTAAATTATTTAGTCCCATACGCACGACAAAATATTTGTAGAATTTATCAAAATATTTCGATAATTAATTAAATAAATCGTGATTTAAATCAACAAAATTGAGTGTTGCATTAAAATATTGGAAGACTTTGAACGTAATATTTTGTTAGTATAAAAATAATTATATCTTCAATGTACATGTAATTTGTGATCGCAGAACACCTAAAATCAAATTCACAAAATAATATACTATTCGAACAAAAAATTGAGAAAATAAACAAGAACCAGTATATAACGATGAATAAAAATTCAGTTATGTCGAGTACGTCGCTGTTAACATAAAAAAAAAATTTATGTCAACCAAATTCTACGTACGGCTTATCGAACTATTCATACAATTCAAAAGACAATTGAGGTCACCACCACGCTCAAGAGTTTTGTGGTTGCAACACACATTTTAGTATAATCAACTAAAATATATTTGTTCGACGGGAAAAATTTGTTGTTTCAACTACACTGAAAAAAAATTTATTTGAATCTAATCTAATTAACTCATGGTATTTATAATCAATAAAATCATAATATATTCATTATGACATAAATAGTGTAACAGGATTTTAATTTAAAAAAAAAAAAAGCGCCACGTCGATATTTACGCACGTTACATATTTTCTGCCTGGGCTGGGATTTGAACTGCCTACCTACAAGTTTCCTACCTAATGCCTGCCTTACTAACCCGGGACGCTACTTATTGCGCTATTGACTTCTAGTGAATTTCATTACATTAAATTTCATATATAAGCTGCATGGTGGGTCACAACTACAAAATAAAACAAATATCATTTACAATTCAAACTGGCAACAGTTAATTCAAACGAATATCCCGTGATCGCTTGCGCTTGCGTGCCGATTAAAATTCAACAAAATTCGAACGATTAAACTGGCAGTACGTTTAGTTGAAATAAATATACGTCTTTTCAACAAATCAGAACAAAGAGGCGATTTTGAGTTATGCGTTTGAATTTGTCATAACAAAAGTTGTGTTCAACGATTTATGTAGTACACTGACAAAAAACTTATTTCAAACAACTAAATATATTTAGTCGGCCAAAATCTGTTTCAGACAACACTTTCAAAACCAATCCAACTAAATTTCGGTTTTGGTAATAAATTTGTGCTTTTGGTTTAACAAAATAGTTCAACGATTCGTTAATTATAACGAATTAAATTAAGCAACGAACCAACTACTTGGAGCAGTTTTGCTTAAAAAAAAGGCTTCCGTTGAGAAATTCTGATTTCTCATAGATAAAAGTACGCAAAAAGATGTTAAAATGATTTTAAAAAATATGTTCAAAATGAGACAAATTATTTTGTCAACTTACGAAAATTAGTTATTCAGATTGTGTTCTGTAAAGTAACTATTCATAAAGTCTATTAGAATAAATACATTATGTTCAATAAAAAAATCATTTAGTTTAAACAAAGAAACCATGCAAGTTGGTCACTATAAAAGCTCCAACTAAATGTAGTGTGAAAAGCAACCGATTTTTGCCTTATGGATAACAAATTCATAATATTTTGTACGGACTAAATCAATTGTTAAATGATTTTCTCAGGCATTGGCATCACCAATTGAACTAGTACACGATCGATGAAGTTTAGTTAAGCCACATAAAAAAAAATCCAACTATCCAAATTATGTGTTACTTTGAAAAATAATTTTGACTGAAGTATGTACATTGATTTCAACACAAATTTAGTTTTTTTAAATATATCAGTCGGATTCGATACAATGAATATTTGTTATTTTCAACAAAATTGTTTAGATACTTTGGTACCTAGTATTCAACCAAATATATAATGAAAATATATTTGAATCAAGTAGAAACAAACAAATATTTCCAGTCGTTTCAACAAAAAATTTGATTTGACTGATTTAGTTGATTCAAATTACAAAAATATCGATGATTGCCATAAACGAACTGATCCTCATCTAGTGTAAGCAAATTTTAGTTAAATCAATCGACTTATGTATCAACTAAAGAGATTTAGTTGTTTCAATGATTTTTTTTTTCAGTGTAGACTTTGAGAAATTCTTAATTTTTATTATCGTTTTTTATTTCAGTGTTCAGCGAGCTTATGTTCGGAATTGGGATAATCGGCTTAGTAATCCTGGTAGTATTCATTGTTGTAAAAACAATGCCATCTTAAAATCAAATGATTATGGGGTACTCAATCATCAATTCTTCCACGTAGCTCAATCATTTATTGGACATCTGTTGGAAATTTATTCGTATTTTTATGAAATAAGCAATGAAAATCCACTCGATTTTGGAACAAATAACGAATGTTAAAGCACTCGTCACTCAAAGCTGAAATAAATAACGAGTGGGAAACCACCCGTTAGAAATTCATTGTCGTATAGTCTCGAACTAATAAACTTCTTTTTGTAAAAAAAAATCTTTTTTGTACTTGCGTTATTTCTTAAAAAAAAAAAAAAAACCCCCCGAAACAAATCCTTACTTTTCAAGCTGTTGCAGTGTACTACCTTTTCAATTTTTTTCTGCATAAGAGGAACGAACGAAAAGAAAAAAAGGGCAGGTAGGAGGAAGCTCGAAAATTCTTTACTTTTCTCCGTTCTCATAAAGTCATGTATGCTCTGGTCTTAGTTCTCTCTTCAATCTATTTCGGGATTCAAATTCACTTGATGATTAATTGCAACACTTAAGCTCTCTGAATAACGAGTATCAAGAATTGAGACGCAGTATACAATGAATTTCAACACTTCGATCTCGTTTAAAACGAATTCTCGGACTCGAAATCACTGCACAAGAATTTTTTGTTCTACACAAATTTTCTACACTATCTGGAAAGACGTAAATTCTGTATGAAATTTGACAGTCAATTTTTACAGCGTTTTCGGCTTGTGCAGGCCTGAATCATCGGATAATTTTCGTGTCGATCGTGTCGATAGTATATTCGAACACACAACGTGTGCATGACTTATTAGTCACTCGACGTTCTCACCGCGTTCTTTGTTTAATTAACAAAGTTTGTCGAAATTATCGCTTCAGCTCGTGGACTAATCGTCGGTCCAACGTCATATTTGCCGACATTCTTGTTTCACTCAATTCCCTCACACGTTGAATGCAAAAAAAGTATCCTTGAACGAGAGTCTCGCGATAGCGTTCGTTCGTCAGTGATACTGCAATAGCTACTGCTTTACTTTCTTATTTAAAAAAAAAAATTTTTTTTTTACATTTTTTCTTCTACTCACGTACTTTGTCTAGCGAGTCGCGGTATTGTCGTTCTGGTTCTGAGTAACGTTTGATCGGAACGCGGGAATTTAAGACAGTTTGCTCTTGCAGAGTCGTAAAAGTCCAACGTGTCATGGGGACGTGTCGTCTCGTTCAGCCAAAGACAGGGCGTGCGTATTGAAAAAAAAAAAACAAAATGCGATGGATTTATAATTTTGAAAAATTGCTTAACGGATCATTAATTGAGTGATTAATAGTGTCGAAAAATGGCAATTATTTTTACAGGCTTAACGCGAACGTATACACTGTTAACAAAGTGGCGTATAAATGAGAGAGATCGAAGCATAAATAAATACGTGTCATTGATTTTGTTTTTAATTTTGAACGATAATTATTTAGTTTTTTACGCAACACTGCCATGTTTTTCTGGCTTTCAGGGCCTGTAAACGAGGAGTAAAGTAGTAAGTCTCAGGACGTCATGGAAGTCAAGTTTAAGTCTCAGGACTTAAAAGTACTTTTTACTCCTCGTCTACAAGCCCTAATAGTTTGTAAAACATTGTTGTGCTGTATAAAATATCGTGGGCACCAAAAAGGTAGGCCTTTTGGCCTCGCACGATGTTTTCAGTACTTGTCTTCGCTTCGTGCGCCCGTCTACGACTCGTACTGGAAGCAGCGATTGGCCTTAAAAATGCCACTTTACCTCCTTGGTACACGTTGTATTATTTTTTTTTTCAATGGTTTATTAAAATTTATTAAATTCCAGTTAATCACAGGATTAGCAGTATCAATAAATTTTAAAGATTTTTTTTTAACACTTTTTTAAAGTGAGCTTGTTTTAAAAAGGCCCGAGAGAGGAAGAGAGAGAGAGAGAGGGAGGGAGGGAGAGAGAGATGAAGAAGTCCTTGAAATGATTGTGAAACGTATCGAGTCCAAGAGTTTCGAAAGAAAACAACCACGTTGAAACTTGCGATCTATCGTTGGGTGTTGGCATTATGAAGTAGGGTATGGAAGTGGAGAAGAAACGAGGTCTGTTTTAGCGCCAGTGAAAACGGACCATTATGCAGCAGACGATGAAAGAAGCGGTAATAAGGCGAGAGAGCGTGGACTGAGGCATCGTCGTATGGTATCATTGCGGCGTGGTATCGCTATAGTATACTCTAGAATTTATATACGAAATTTTTAGCTTGCCAAATTCTGTGTGTTTTCATTTTTATCGCTCATGCAATGCTGAAAAGCTGGTTTTCATATTTTGTTTTGTCGTTTTATATTCATTGCTCTTTTCGTATCCTGATTCTATACGTATATATATATATATCAATGTCCGTATTCACGTTTTAATTACATTCCACTACCCGTCACGATACTGCCATTTGCCTGAAAATGATGCCTTTAATAACGGTGCAAACGACAGATCTAGAAAGAACAAGAAGAAATCGTAAAAACAAAAATTACGTTCACGTCGTGAAAATTCAGTGCAATAAAAAAGCTTTTACAATGAAGGCTTGAAGAATTTCCGCAGTTATGTGAATTAATTTATGAACGATCGTGCGGTGAAGATAGGAGAGAGAAATTAAATAATCCCTCGAGATCGATGAACTTTATGTTTTTTTTTTACAACACATATTCTAATAATAAAAATCTAGCTGCGTATTATTTTGTTGAACATGACGAAATAAATTTATTAATGCAAAAATATCAAATACGAGGAATTCGTTGCAACATTTTTAGGAGAACTATGTAAATAAAAATTTTAAAATGATAAATTTTAGTTTGACTCAATACATTGTAATAATTTTTTTTTTTTACAGAGAAAAAGGACTTTTCCTTTTTCACACCCTCGTCGTCCTTGCCTCCTTTTTCTCATTGAGAAAATATTAGACATTTCCGTTTCCGATGCAGACACTGCCCTACCCGTGGGGATTTATTTTGTCTTTTTTTTCGGTACTTTTTGTCCTTTTCCCCGTATCTCGCTGACTCGTCGCCCTTTTAACTTTTATCTCTTCCTCGTGCACGAGGGAGTCTACAGTTTCTCTAGGACGCATTTTCCTCTCACGTAGTTTATTCACGCCCACGATCTTCAGCAGCTTCTCTTGGGTCCCACCATCTCAAACTTTGCCGCAGACTGTCTGCGAGTTTACGTAATCGTTGGAACGTTGGTATACCTACTTTTTTTTTCTTCCCTTCATTCTTGTCGTTTGTTTACTCATATTTCTTTACACCTCGTTCGCGCTTTGTCACGCTCGCGAATGATGATTAGTATGAAAAAAGAAATCAATTTTCCAAAACTTTTTGAAGAATAACAAAAGAGTCATTGATACATCATTTCAATATTTATTTATATACCGAAGAATATTCACTCACTATAATATTGAATGATGGAATTATTATCGGGAAAGATATTATCATACGAAAGATGTGGACGAAAAAAATATTGAAAAAATCAAGTTTTGATCATTTTCAGATGAATAGAAATTCACTGCAGAGGATTCTTCGAGAGAAAAAACATTTCGACGATTTGTCAAGTGTGCGTCGAGGCTTTTGTATCGAATCGATGAAAAAATTGTGCTCTTTTTTTTTGCTGGGCATATGTACATTGTAAATAGAGAAATTGTTAAACTATCCCTGCCTCTGATGATACGAGGGTTCGAACGAAAACGTGAACCGGCTGTTGCTGGTGGTTATTCGATTTAAATCCGCTTGTACGTATCGTTACGAACGTGAAGAGAGGTTTTATTTTTTAAATCCTCAACTCCCGCCTGTGGCCACAGAAAGTTTGTGTACACGGTAGCTTATATTTTCCTTTTCGCAAGCGCGAATAGCTTGAAACGTTAAATTTTCGATGAGTCAGTATACGGATTGCTCGAAATATGGGAATGGTGGTCCGTAGTGGTCAGACCATTTTTATTCTTCAGGTACAATGCCAATGCGGGAACACAGATGATATTTCAGAGCCAATTAAAAATACAACTCGTACAGTTCACCGTATTCTAAACATGTCGTAAAAAAATTGAATAATAATAAATGTTGTTCATAATAATTGTTCAGCTAGATTTCTCCCATTCATCGTTTTATTATGAATTATTCGATCACAAGAAGATGTACAACTAAATCGTCTATTAAGTCTTGAGATTAAAAAAAAAACATTTTTTAAATAAAAAATGATATTCTTAAATGGACAATCTTTATTTCAGTTCACATGCATATTTTTTTATCAAAAAAATATACGACGACACGTGTTCATAATGCAAAGTGAATTCATCAGGTGAAATTAATTATTCAAAGATATTACTTATTACGAGGCAAAGGGTCTAAGTAGGATCTCGTGGCCTGGTCTCGTGAAACAACCCTTTGCTAATCCCGAGAGGCCATACATTGAGCCTCCTGTCCTTTCGGCCTTTAACCTCGGGTCTTTCCTCTTCGTGCGGAAAACGAGAAATTCTTCATGAAAATTTAACGTCGAATTTTTATTCGGGCAAAAGATTGTCGCTTCAATTTCAATCTCAATTTCAGTACTTTATAGTCAGGGTAAAAAGTTTATTTTCTGGAAAATCAAAATATTTGTGAAAAAAAAACTTCATTGATGTTTAATTTTGCTTTCTGATGGCAAAATGGACTTTGCTCACGAAATATAATTGAACTATTTTTACTAACAGATTCATATTTTATTTTTTCACTTGTAAATGAATAATATCTTCAGTAACAAATGAATAATTTCGATAAATGTCGTAGTTTTATAATTTACGATGGAACGTAAAATTTTTTTTCATTCCTTTTCACAACCCTCGTGTATTGATATTTTCTCCAGATACGATTGGATCGTATATCAGCGTTAATATCCAGGGCGTCGATCTGATTTTTTTTTTTACGTTTTTTTTTATTCGTGTGTTTGGCAGAAATATTATTCTTTCAAAGTGCTTTCGGCGATCCTGGATAAAATCCAGATCCACCATCAGTGAGTTTAACCCCACGTTGTACGTAGCACCCTAGACTCATAAAATGTATACCTCCTCTAACTTGCAGAGTTTCGTCCTACCAATTCAGGTTTATTTGTTTTTTTTCCCCAAAAACCTGAGATGTTTTCGGCATAAGTTATTCTTTCTTTCACCATAGTGACAATTGACAATTATGATATAATTCAATTAAATAAAAAAACGTCAACATCTTGAGAGGACAAAAGGATTTCACAGGTTCGTAAAATTGACCCAATTCTTACAGAATTTTTTTTACTAAATAATAATAATAATAATAATAATAATAATAATAATAATAATACTGGTTATGATTATAATAAATATCGGTCTTTAGACGCCTTGATCTGTATAATTATTCTCATGAATTAAATAAAACGTTGTTTATTCAGGCTTTCCGAAAATTTACGACTTCCTATACGTATATTAGTTCAAGAGTTCCTATTAAAGCACTAGTCATCACGAATAATGCGAAATAAGCTCATTAAAACGTTCCCCCATAGCTGGATATAAAGCTCGGTATGAAAATCCACAGGTAGGCTTTACACTCACGATATTATTATTCGAAAGTCCTTTATCACTCACGATGAGTTTTAAACATTTACCCTCGGGATAATATTTCTTTCAAAATAATATTGAGCCTTATCGACACCCATCAAAATATCTTGAGAGCTCAGAAAACAATTTGGGTCGGTGAAGAGCATGTAGAATCAGGAGGAAGAAAATGACAGATATGGAATGTGGAAAAAAAACAGATAAAAGTAAGCTCTTCTAGCTCTGAAACATGCTCGATTTATAAATTTTCAAAATCCACAAATTTTGTTCATTAAAAAGATATTTCAATGTTCGTGAGTGAAAAGTTTGAGGCGCAATAAATCGTATACGTAAAATTGAATAATATATGTACAATTACGTAGGAAAGAATAGGGCGTTGATTTAAAAAAAAAATCATTTAATTAATCAATGATAATTTGAAGGAGTGATTATTTATTATTAATTATTTTATCAGCTAGCATAAGTCATAAATAAAATTGCATCAATGGATTACTTCTTATTCATTGAGGTTTACTATGAACGTAGATAAATGGCGAGTGAAGACGAATGAAATTGGGCCATTTGTCCTGCACATAGTCTTCTTGTTTATATAACCTTTGGGGAGATTACTATTTCTTGTTGCTTTTTCGTTTTCACATTTGTTGTTTCTTCCCTGTTCTCGAGGTGAATATAAGTCTCCCGGAACGTCACTCGCTGAAGAACGACGTTTCGGGAGACTCCACGGGCTGTGGGAGTTAAAATGTCAAATGAGAAGATTTGTTGGAGCAACCTCGTCGCAGAAAATAGAAAATATACGAAAGAAAGTTAATTGAAAAATTCGGAAAAATGAATTACTTCGATTAATTTAATAAGAAAAAATTAGAATACAAAATTTTCGTTAAAATAAAAAAAATAACTCAAATGAGTAAATAAACTTTTTTGAAATAAAAATTCTTAAATTATTTTATTTATCAAAACTCGTAAGTTTAATTAAATACTAAGGGATACGAAGCAGAAAAAGTATGAAATGTCGTTTGAATTCGTCCCATTGTTTTATGCATTTTTTTTTTAATGCACACGAGGACTTTTACGTGACCCTCGACCAACCGATAACCCGCTCTGTTGCTGCACCCTTTAAAACGCTCTTTGGAATGAAGAAGTAGAGGTGGCGTGTGGATAAACATCGAGGGACGTCGGAGGGGATAAAATGAGAGGAAAGAGCGAGATGGAGAGAATGAGAGAGAAAAAGAAATGATAAGGGAGGTTCAGGAGGTCGTGCTGCAGCGGGTGAGCTAGTGGTTAGGGGTTGAACGAGGGGCGAAGGGATGGAAAAATGGAGAAAGCGGGATGTAGGAGGAAAGGGAAGAGAGTAAGAGAGACAGAGAGTGATAGAGAGGGAGCGAGAAGGAAAGCGAAGGACAGGGGGAGTCAGTATTGACCCAGTTGGTGGCGCTCGTTGTCGCGCATCATGTATACTCCCAAAACAGTTAAAGGTTATTCGCAATATACATTCATGCTTGTTTTACATCATTTTTTTTTCTATACAGGCAATGTACACGGAAAAAAAATATAGACGGAAGCAAACGTTACATGCATATTGCTTTCTATGCTTTACCAAAATAACCCCTTGCGGAAAAAAAACAATTAATGGAATATTCACTGTAGAACTTGACTAGTTATTGTCGGATTCAAGTAGCTGTCACTGTTGGATCGCGATAGTAAGTTAGTTAAAAAAAAAAATTAAAGCTTTTTTTCCCAACCATACTTGTATGAGGGCACCGTTCACTGATCAGTTGATACCCAAAAGTCGTTCCATTTCGGTTAATTACATTAAAGAAATCCACTGAAATATTTCGAATGAATTATTTCCATCTTTATGAACGTTTCCAATTTTTTCTTATCATGGACCCGATACAACGTTCGACGTCAATTTTGTATTGAGTTATTTGGCGTCCAATTTATGGTCTTGTCACAGTTGTTATCGCGACGTATAAGCTTCTGACAAAAGTTAAAATCTACCGAAGGCTCTCTCTCTCTCTCTGTTTCCCTGTCCCAGATCTGTGACATTATATATCTTCGTTGAGGTGTTCACGGTGGTTGGTACACGTGCACATATAGAGACCTGTAGCTCCTAGCCTCTTGTGGCTATATAGTTGCAATGAAAGTGTTATATATAGAACGTGCGAGAAGAGCTCCCCAGGGACCGGAAGTTGTGACGTTGGACAGCATATGCTGTCTAACTATATGCTTCAAAGTAGCCGCAATATCTCGATTTTTCCACATTGCTCGACCATGAAGTTGAAGGTTGTTCGCCATATCCGTTAACATCTCATCACTATGCGACAATTGGCGTTATCGTTCTCGCGTTGCGAAAGATCCAGCGATGGTCCATTTACCGAGTAGCTTTGTTATGGACGGAAAATCGCACTTTTTTTTTTAAATTCATATATTTTCTATCTTTCTGCATACGCGACGAGGAACAAGTTGAGAAATCATTAACCGTGCATGGTTACTCATTATTTAATTTCGTATCAATGAGGCTATTGAGCAGGTGTTATTAAATTTGGGATTTTTCGAAAAAGACGCGATTTCCTTCATGCTGAATTGACAGCTAAAATAATGAAACTTTGAGTGATTGAGTTCAATGAGAGTAAATAAATCCAGCGGAATAATACATTTTTACTTTTGTTTCTTTGCGATCGTTCCTAATTCCTCTTTCAGGGAATCAGGAGTGAAAAAACAAATGAAATCAATATGAATAAATCCTCACAATATTCACTACTATAGTAATATTGACTCTGGCAAATTTCTTGAAGCAATGTCGAGGAATATTTTCTTCATTGTTTTTAACAAAGAGCCTTGAACTTATAGACGTGGATCATAAGCGAAACGTATGAACTGAGGGTTGAAAAATTTCAAAAATAACGAGGGATACTGGCAATTTTTTCGTTTAGCAGTTATATCGTCGATCGTACTTTCACCTGTTTTTCGAGCACATTTAAAATATATATAGGTATGTTAGAAAGACTTCGAGCATCCGAGGCAAAGGAGATGAGAATTTACAGGGCGCAGGTGCGAATGTCGATGGGGGGTTGCGCGCCAGCGCGCCACGTTTAGCCACCACAGGATCATAACGAGGCCACCCCTGTTTTTCCAACTACTCTCCTATATTCGTGCCTGCCACCAGGGCAGCTTCGCAAACTCCTGTCTCCCCTCATTGCCCCCCTGACTACCCCTCTCATCCTACGAAGAGCTTTTCGATCCTCCCCAGCCTCATCTCTCTAAGTTCACCCTTCCTCTCTCCCACTTTTCTCGAGCTACACCATCGCGACTCTCCAGTTTCTATTGTCTGTTTATACGAGTACCCCGGTAGTCGACTTTGTCGTTCATACGAATCAGTTCGCGTTACTCCTTGTTATTTTGGTGTTCGGTGAAACGTTTTTGTTCCTCGTCTGTTTGTCATTCTTGTTGTTTTTTTTTCCTTACTCGTGACATGATAGGAACTTTTCGTGCTTCTCCTGTCAATCGTCGGTCACTCGAATAAAGGTCAGTGCGAAAAGAATGACGTATTGTCAAAATATTTAAGTAATGAAGGATAAGAAAATTTTAAGATAGTAAGAAAATTTCGGAGCGGTTAATGACAGTTGGAGAATGGTCATTACTCTGGGGTTTTCGCATTGTAAGTGAGGAATGTGTAAAAATAAAAAATTCGACGATATCTCGAAATTTTTTAGCTCGGAGGATTATTGCAATGCTTGACGACTTTTGGATGATTATTTTTTTTTTTTTTTTTGGATAATTGATACTGTTCTGTTAAAATCATTGATTGAGTTAATTTCGGTAGTACGAAAGGATTTCGACTAGTGGGCCATGAGGATGCCATCGAAATAAGTACTTGATGGGCCATATCTGTGTGTGTATATTTAGATATTTTAAAATGTATAGGGATATACAAGTGGAGATCCTTGACGATGATTGTCGTCCCCTCGACTATACGAAAATTCCTTACGTAATCTGACAGCTCGTAAGGGACGAATATAAATTTGTGCGAGATCCCTTTGCCTCTCACTCTGTGAATGAGAAAAATCATAAATCATTCGAAAATGTCTACTTGCACGAAACAAAAGACTTGAGGGATTTTCGGTAGGAAGTTGGGTTCAAAAGAAACACATATCTTTAAGAATAATTAACCGTAAATATGAATTCAGTTTGTGAAACTATTTTTAATGGTGAAAAAATTCCTATTTGGCTTACGTTAAAAATTTATCCGTAGCAAAGGATTCGAGTCATCCTCAAAATTAGATAATGTATTTTTAAGTTAGAATTCACGAGTATGCATGAAAATCGTATAGAGCTGGATCATTTTGGATGGACGGAGAGAAAAATTGCGAAACAATTTTACGAATGAGAAGACCCATTCGGTGACCCACATTTCCTGATCGAATTTTTTTTTGCGATTTTTGTCAAGCTTCTCAAAGGTTCATGTCGCATCGTTGCAGATTGGAGCAATTTTTCTAAATCATGTCATCTTTGTGAAAAAGTTCGCACTAATCATCTTTGCAAAAAATTTTATTTATACGAGTGCTGGGTGTTTTCAATCATATATAAATATAAATAGAAAATGTTTGTACATGAAGCTTGTAGAATAAATTGTCTATGAAGTAATATAATTTTCATTAATTATATATGATACAATTTTTCGCTCAATATTAACGACTATTTTTATTTATTGCCACAAAAGTGATTATTTCGTCGATTTTATGATAGCACGGTAATTTTTATTGTGTTATAATGACAATCATTTAAAAAATCACCTTAATATTATTAAGCATTTCGAAAAATCATTTCGATGAAAGACATGTTCGTTTCGTGGGTCAGAGTTTATCTAAATCTCTGACTCGACTATAGTGGTATACCTAGGGTGGGCACTTATTGGATTTTCCGTAGATGAGAAAGAGGGAATGGACGAAATTCGAGTGTGAAGGTTGAATTCACGATTGAGCATCGATCAAGTGAATTCGCCCTCTTTCATCCATAAAAACCTCGTACGTTCCAACATACTCGGACAATGCCCACACACTTCGAAACGACTCTTCCGGAACTTTGATATTTTCGTTAAATTGCTCAAACTTTCGTGATTTATTAGCTGCCAGTAAATTGACGCAGTCTGACATATTTCCACCTCGCATTTAATTTTGGAATGGGATGTGCTCGAATGAGAAATCGTTTGAACTCATTGGATGATAAAATAAATAAATAATAGCTTTTAAACGAAATAAAAATTTGAACTAAAACCTTGGCAGTCATGAATTTAATTTCTAAATTTTTCAAATGCAAACTTTGTACCGGAATAATTGTGAAATAAAAGCAAATAAAACCTAGAAAAAAAATCATGTTCCATGCTGAAAACTGTTCTCGTATTCACATTTACATCGTATTTAGTATGGTTAATTTTTTTTTTTTCATTTTTTTTTGAATTCACATTACATAACACGTATCGCATGACTCGAGCTCAATGCTCACTCGCGTCTTTGTTTTCACGAATTTCACGGTACACATATTTTCATTGTTAAAAAAAAAATATATATATATAATGAAAAGACTGTAAATGGTACAATGCCACATGGCACAATATTTTGTGTAGGCGACGTTTTACGGGTTTTTTTTTTTATTCACGGTATGAATGGCGAAAGAAAAATGTTTAAGGGGTAGTTCGCCTCGGGTAGATGGAGATATGCAACAGACGTCGTGTGCTTATAACGCCGAGGCGCGTAACAAGTGGCTCCATTATTCCGTGACCGAGCGACGATTCTACTTTCATTTCTACTCGTGCACGTTTTATGGTATACTCATCCCCTATCGTTTCACCCCTGTGCGATCTATTTATTCACGCTCCCCTCGATTTCGATGATCCTACCGGTTGCAAAACACTCGCTCGATGCTCGATTTTTTTTAAAAAGAATTGCCGACGCATATGTCGAATATATCGAAGTAGTGCAGATACGTGTATAGCCAGACGCGAGTCATTTTTTTTTTTTCATCGACAATTTTCAGTATATTTTCACATGCAACTTTATTTGAACATTTGAAAGACTTTTGAGCAGAAGAATATTAAAATAAAACCCTGAAAATATAATATATTTAGGAAACATTTCGTCATAACTGATATAGCCCGATTACTCACTCTTGTATAACTCTTGGGCGTGCTTTTTCATTCGCAAGAAGCGCTCGAGGCGTTGGCCATCTAGCGGCAGAACCAGGGAAACTTCCTCTTGACTAACATGACACAGGATCATGATGAAACTTGGCAGGCTCGTACTTTGATACTCGACTTCAAGACTTGTATCGAGCAAAATTAAATTGGACGATGATTCAAAATGGCGGAAAAATTATCCAATTTTGCTGAAAGTTGGTTCCTCAAGGTTTTCGAAAGTCCCTGATTTGGTATACACGAAAATTTTGATTCCAATATCGCGGAACAAAAAATATGAGTGATCGAAAGAACAAAAAATATGATTACATTTCGAAATCGTCTCGCACGATCCTTCATTTTTCTTATCACACGTACATTCCAAGCAAATATTTCATGCATACACAAAAATCTATTATAAAAACGCATGTGGGAGTTGATTCAAGTGAATCGCGTGTTAATCGCGCTGTACGTTCACCAGAAGCATTATAATATCCAGCGTAGTATCGTGCATAAAACGAATGAAAAAACATTCATGGTGCAAGGAAGGAACAAAGAAGTGAGGGAAAAATGTAGCGTTTGACATTCGAGATTTTGCTGTGTGGGTGTTGAGCGTGAAGCATGGGACAACATCGGAGACGAAAAAAAAAAAAAACGAATAAAAAAGATGAGCAAACGGAAAGAGCCGACGAGCAAATGTGAGGGAGAAAAAACGCACTCAACGTTATTAACTCGATCGTAAATATCAAATTTTTCTTGCCTCTGACTTCGATACCTGTTTTGCATTTACCCGGATATTATCATTCACCAAGAGTTCGTAAAGAAATTAAAAAGTTTCAAGCATTCCACAAATTCAAAATATGTGCAATCGAGAGTTCAATTACGCGAGTGACTTCCCGGGGACTTTCGAGTGGATACGGTCGATTTTCTTTCTACTTGAGGAATACTCGACGCGTGTACGTGATATATACGTTGAATTTGCAAAAAAAAAAAAAATTTTGTTAATTTATCGTCGTGTCTGCGCAAATCATCAGTGACGAAGCACGCACGAAACACGAAGACATTTATCATTTTCTGATGAACGTAATCGCTCGCAAATGGCACGAAAATGGTAATTGAACTCGAGCACGGAATATGAGCCAACGCAAATCGTCGATAAGAGTTGTGTCGTGAGATTAATCGTGCGCCATAGGTAACAGATAATGCACGTGTGTACGTATCCAACGTTCAACTAATGGGATTGTACATCGAACATTTGGGTAACATTTTTTATTATATACGACTTTTCGTGCTGGAGTAAAATACGGAAAACAAAACATGGTTGAAGTTAATTAATTTGCAATTTGTTGTTATCGTATGAATTAATTAATCGGCATAAATGAAATACACGATTTACAGCTGCGATCGAGAGTCAAATAAATTTTCGATACAGACCTTGATTTATTTTTTACTAAAAAAAATATGATACAATCCTTATATTTTAAAATGCTTATAAATAATTTTAAAAAAATTTATTATTAAAAATACGAGATATCATTGTCCAATTGATGTAATTTTCAATTCGGCTTTGCTGATTATCAGGTCCTCGTTTTAATTCGTATCATGATATCAAAGCACGAGATTGGAGAATTAATTTCGTCGAGAGTTTGATAACTCAAACACTTGGAAATGTTGAAATTATTCGTGTTAGCCGACTCGGTCGTTGAATGCTGAAAGCTCATCTTTGTCTGTATGGATACACAATGCTTGAAAAGGGTTTCACGCTGCTGCCGCGAATACAGCGAGCGAGAGGTTCAGGGGGTTAAGTGCAATCAAGCCTTCGGAGCGTGTTATTCGAATCGTGAATGGAAAGCTCACATTGTCATAAAACATTCGACTCTCGTGAAACGAACATGGATGAAAATTGAAACGATTAATTTTACAGCGTGCACGTTAATCTATTACAGATTGCACAAAGTACTTGTGCAATTGGAAATTGCAATTTATTTTGTATTTTCGTTTCTTTTTCGTACATCAAATACCATACAGGCTTCGATTTATTTCCAATAAACAAATTGTTGCGTTAAAAAATATTTTGAAAGTGATGTATAAGCAAATCAAGGTAAAAAAAAAACGAGAGACTTTAATGAAAATGAACGATTTGTTGAAACAGTCTGGATGTTTAAATTCTCGATGGAGAAGCCCATTACCCATTGCATTACCCTATTGCAAGCCCATTACCCATTGGCTATCGTAAGATTCATTAAAAAAAATTATTAGTTCATAAAACTTCATTGAAGATATTTATATCTGGTACTGCATATAGCAACGTGTCTCGCGAACAGCTTCGCACTTGAGGACAATATTATACACCTATTTTTCCTCACTAATAAAAAAATTTTTTCTCCACTTTTTTGTTTGACAATTGGACAGAAAATGATTTTTCCCACTGTTTCAAGTATTAACACTTTTCCAACTTTCTACGTGATACAGCCACTTTTCATTTCTGCACAATATCCTTCGTCACGATAATAAATATAATCCCTTAATCTTTCTTGTTCCACTTCTTGCAACGTTCTAATTTTCTTTTTCTTCCATTTTTCTGCTGTCAAGTTAATTGAGTTTTCTTCGCTCCCGGCGAGGCAATAGTAGAATATTTTTACGATTTTTTATATTGTTAATTCCTTCGAGTACTTTATTAATCGAACGTTTTTCTTTTATTTTTAATTACACCAACTTTCACATTGCAAGTTTGCTTAATCATGATATGTTTTCCAAGAGGCAAGATATCTTTACTGATTCTTATGTCATTATTTTCGTACAAAAACTTTTTACTGCTGAATCGAATCTCAATCTCGTGGTTATATATTTTTTAAATTCATGCAAAAAATTAATAGCACCATCAAAACAGTTTTTTCCTTTCTATCATTAGATAGTCAACGAAAAATATCTTATTGATTATTTTCAGCGAAATTATTTTGGACAATTATATTCCTGTGATTGATGATATCGCTCGAAAAATTTCTTTGCTCTTAACGTTCCACTTCTTCGTACCGTAACAACGTCAGATTGTTCTATCGGCCTCAGTCAAGATCTTTCTTTCACTCGACGACTCGGTCCTCTATTTTTCTCGCCAATGGGATTCGCCTCTGGGATCTCATTGACTTGCCCCCTCCATGACTCTTCATCGACAAAAGCTTAACAAAATTGTCGAGAACGTTATCCCGGTACGAGAGTCGTCGAGAAGTTTGTCCGTTACACCGCGAAGCCTTGAAAATACCCTATTTCAACTCCGCTGTTATTGCTCGTACACGTCGAACGTCTGGAACCGACCGATAAGTTCAAAGGAACTCGATTTTCGCTGGGTTGGCCGGAACTGCCCGGAAGTTTCTCTTGAAATACCATTGCGCGTATTTATAGCTCCATATATACACGTACATGGAGCTATATGTATAAGCTTTATGTAAGGTACAGAAATGGAAGACATCACTTTAGTCTTCGGGCTATCGAAAGTTGGAAAAGTTAGCTTCGTCACTTAACCCCCTAGCCTCGTAACTACTATACCAATTTTACTCCCCTTTATGGAGGGCGATCAAATTGTAAGAAGATCCATCTCACAACCCTTGGAGCAATTTTAAATTTGATTCTCAATTCTGTATTTAAAATTTGAAAAAAAAGTAATTAATTATCGATTGACTAATTATTGCATCTCAGAAGTTCGGATCATTTCAACTTTGTCAGGACTGTAAGAAACATTTTTTGTAAAATTAAAAATTCCATAAAATCTACAACGTTCCAACGATTTTCACGAAATTTACGATTCATGCAAAACAACATATTAGCCCCGTATCACATGAATTAGAAAAGTTAGAGAGACCACAGATATTTTTCAAAAAGCTCGAAGCGTTATAAAATTGTAGCCATTGTAGGAATTTTTGTCAAATTTACAGCGCGTAAAAGCTACCAAGCTTACCAGAGTTATCGTTAACCGAAAGCTCGAGCTGTTCTCGAGTTATAAAAGTTTGAATTTCCGCAAGGTGATTACATACATCGAAAACTGGAGGATAAAAAAAAATTCTGCATCACAGAGCTTTGCCTATGAAAAAAAAAAGCAAAACGATGCTTTTTTCAATACGCTTCGCTCTCGCCTCGTTTGCCGTAATCGAATAAAAAATACAGGCCAATGCTTTTATTTTGACTTGTTTCACAAAAGATAGACAATCGACATTGATCGAATTAGAAATGAGGAGCTCAATTGGTAATACAAGTCAGGCTTTCATTGACGATAAACGTGACGCAGACGGAAATTCTCACACGAAAATTCATAATAGGAATAGACGAAAAGCGTGAAACGCCTGATGTGGTGTTTGCTCATAGGGAACATAGAGCGAAGGGGAACGTATGCTTCACGCTCGAGTATATCCGTTGTCACTCATCGTTATATAGGATTCGACTGTCTCGGGGGAGACTTCCGTGTTCCGAAAGTCTTCGCCTCGTTGACCGGCATAATTGTCAAGGCTTTCGCGACGTTGTTTCCCCCATATGTCCCATAATTGATAAAGATCCAGGTGACCTTTCACAAATTTACGATCGAATTATACCAGATGGATACATAAATATATTACCCATATAAATATATGACACTGGAGTGGCAATATATCGATCTTTATGTTTTTTTTATTTCCAGTCTCACGCCAAAAATAAATTCCTCTTTATGGTAAAGAAAGATATGCTCGTGAAGGATATATTAGGACAAAAAACAAATTTCAGAGGTTGTCCAGAGGGATCGAACATTGTTTTTTTTATTGCCGAATTTTTTTTTTTTTCTTCTTTTTGATGTGCTCTTTTGATCGTACCTTTTCATGTACCAAACTCGTGGTGGCAGGTGAAATTTTAGAAAAAAATATAAAATATTAATATTTGGGAAAACATATAAATAGTCACCACCTTCATGAATTAATTAACTTTTTGTTCAATTCACGAAAATAGTATTGAATTAAACAAAATTCTTCTGCGAACCTGTATTAGTATTTTTTTTTTTTTCAAAATTTGTTAAATGTAACGAAATACGTTTAATATCGAGTTTTTTTTTACATCTGGGATCAACCCCAAGTTGGTTAAAAAAAAACTGGAGGGGTGACAGTGAGCTTTTCACAGAAGAGATTTTTTGTCATTCTTACTACAGTAATCCTTACTACATCTCTTTGGATTTGCATATAAATCGATGCGTCAAGGATTTGAAACAAAAATATTGTTTTTCTATGTAGATGTGCATTCGCCCATACAGAGACTGATAACGATATTGAGATTGACTCTGAGAAAAAAAAAATGATTGCCTCGCTGGACGAGCGACATTTCATTGCATAATATTTTTCCTTGCCTTATCCCATTTCATAATTTCGCTGGAATATATCGGGGAGTTGTGGGAAATTCAACGATAAAGTTCAATGGTGTGCATGATCGAAATAAAATTTTTTTTTTCAATATCACGAGTTTCACATTTCGTCACAACGAGAAAAAGTTTGAACGATAGTTTTTGTTTTACCGTATGTTTGCGAAAACTTGCGATAAAAGAGAATAACAACTCGCAAATTTGTCAAAGAGAGGGTGCAAGAAATAAAAATAAACCGACCATCGATAAATGTGAAAATTGATCGTTAATTTATTGCGAATAAAATTCCAAAGTTTAATAATCTTTCGGCATATTTATTACTTTAGTTGACGTATTTCTTTTATGTGTAATGTGCATGGCAGTTGTAGAGTCTGCGTATGATTTTAGTGCAGACTGATAAGATTCGAAAATTATTTGTAAAAATAGAATATTTGAAAAAAAAAAAATGTTAATATCGTCATTGATCTTTGTGACGAGTGTCAAAGCTATTTTTCGTGCGGGAAAAATAAAATCGCGTACTTCTGTAGTTCAGGGAATTATTGAAGATAATCTTAATCCTGGAAACAAACGGAAAATCCTCCATAAATTAAAGAATATTAAAACGGGAATTCCACTGCTTATAATCTCTCTCTCTCTCTCTCTCTCTCTCTCTCTCTCCCTGCATCGACTAAAAATTTGCTGAATTTTCATCAGATTATGATACCGCTATAATTAATAAAAACAAATTTAACATTCAATATTTAAACATAAAAAATTATAATTTTATTGAAATGAAAAATTGAAGAAAAAAGGTTACTACATTTTCAGCAACGACGAAAATTTTCGCGACCAAACTATACGAAAAATGGAATAAAAAAAGAAACGATGAAAATGACAGGCAATAATTCTTTGCTCGATATATAGCAATATAATAGTTATACGTTGCAATGCTATCTCGCTATATCCTTGTAGTGCGAACGATAACGTTTCACAATGTAACTGAAATTATTTGCTTGCTATGCCCGAGGGGCATCTTCCTCGTCCGTGGCTCAAAATCTCTTCGGGGCTGCTTTTCACAATCTTAGCTTTCGCGTCGTAAAATCGTTCGTGCGTCATCCGAATTACCATCTAGCGAAAGAAAATTTTTCATTTGCTCGTATATATAAAACAGTAAAATAGAAACGAAACTAACAATCAGTTAAATTGAATTTATAAATAAAAAATTTGCAAATTAAAGAACCTTATTGTAAATATTTTAAAATATAAAACAATTTTTACTGATTATTTTAATTAATGGAAATCATAAATTGATTATAAAAGATCAATTGTAATTTCATAAAATTTCATAATTACGATTGTACAAAGGGAATTAAGATTGACACTAATGAGACAAATGAGGGGCCAATGACCCCATAATATGTCGTTACGTTTTAACCACGCATTTAAGCTAGTCCTATTTCCATCCTCTTATTCTAAAACCGCGGTCAACTCGAACAAAGAGAGAAAGAGAGAGAGAGAGAGAGAAAGAGAGAGAGAGAGAGACTTGAGAGAGACTTGAGAGAAACGCTTACATCGCGGCTAATTGGCAGGGCTTTGATATTACGGGCGAGCACCTACTCTCGTGATTAGTGAAGCTAATTCATAAAAAAAAAAAGTTTTTATCTTCTAACTTGTTTTATCGGCCTTTAGGAATTTATTCGGAAAAAATAAATTTGTAATTGGGTAAATATTAATTATCTAGTATTAATAAATAAGCAAATACTAATTAATTAATATTAATAAAAATAGAAGAATTCTCCTTGTCTATTATACATAATTTATTCGTATTGTCTGATTTTATTTTTATTTACGGCAATGACATACAAATATTTGAACGTTTCGATAAAAAAAATTTAACAGCCCACCCTCGGTCAAGCACACTTGCAATATAGCATAACAACGTCGCATGATCGAACGTATTCTTCACGGTAATAACGACAATAAAAAATAAAAAAATTATTTGCATGCTTAAGGTATATGTCGTGCTCTGGGCCGTATAAAAAAATGGCTTAACCCTATTGAAATAAAATTTGTGTCCTTCACGAAATATGTCCGGAAAATGCCTGTAAATTTACTAAATCAGCTTTTAGTATTTCAGCTAACCAAGAGAAAAGTAAAATAAAGAATGTATAACCTTTTAATTATTATTGATTCTTGTAATTCTCGGTTGAGTTTTCGCATGGCCCTGGCTCAATACACGCACACGTGCCTATACGAATAAGTGCACACTATTATAAGCTAGTACATGGTGAGATCGTGGCAACGTTCGCGAACTCGTACCGGTTAAAACTTTATTTCTAACTTTGTTTACTCCTGAACTATACGGTGAAAGCTGTTAATTATTTTTTTTTTTTATATTTCTCGCACCTTCATCTTCTGTAATCTGGAGTTTTTACAAAAAAAGTTTAAATGCCATTTTTGAGTGATCATCAAAAAACAATTTCACATGACCATTATTGTAGATAGGAAAAACATCAAACTTCAATTGTAAATAACTCGAATTCTAGACGGTAGATCAATTTCGTCAATGAGAATCTTATTTATTTTTTATTATTTTTAATTCGAGTATGGTTTCATAAAAAGTTTTAAAAAAGTGCTCCCGCGCGGTTATACCTCAATTTAAATGGGTCAAAAAATGGGACTTGGGTTAATTCCGAGATTATTGAAAGTATTCTAATTTGCAATGCAACAGTCGGTGATAAATGGAATATCCGGTTTCTCGTCACAGAACTGGAACTGCAGCTCATCTCAAGATAGAGAAAGAGAGACGGAGAGCGAAGGAAAGCGTTATAGTTTTATTGACTTCGTGACGCGACAGTATACAATGCGAAGTCAGAGCATGATAAACTGTCTTAGAATATTTTTCAAGATTATCAAGGCACTAATAACTTTCATGTAAGACAGAAAAAAATATTTTATATTTTTGACAATTCATAATTAGTTTATTACTATATTAATTTTTATTTGATTGATAATTTAACGTAATTTTTATGTAATAATAATTAAAATAATTAGTCTCATTGTTATTATTATAGTTAAGAGAACGAATACTAGTTATAACATTGATAAAAAAAAAAATAATAACTTCTGGGTGCCTGTGAAGTCATAATTTATCATTATACTGACGTGGTTAATCGGAAATTGTTAGTCCATCGGGATGTTGATTAATAGGGGACAAAGATACGACTCGTGACCCTCGAACAGGTATGGTCACCACATTGTTTTACCTTCGCTATGTCGCATACCTTTTCAACGTAATTGAAATTTAATGCACCCTCCTTGATTCATATACACGCAAAACTTTCTTCCTCTTATTCCGCATGCGTGTCACAATGTGTATTGTGTGATACACAGAAGTTTTATGCTGTAAGAATTTGCGTACAGTTCCCTTAAAAACTTTGCTCCGAATTTCCCTTCAAGAATTTTCGACCCTTGACATCGTTAAATCGCCGCATAATAGTGGATGAATTGAGTTCTGAACAGATCAAAATTGTATACTTTATCCATCAAACGTATCCACAGCCCCATTTGCTCTTTAACTAAAAAGTAAAAAAAATCTCATGGCTGGATAAGCAGTATTGAGGAGTATTATTCATTTTACGTCAGACTATAAATTTTTATTTCAAATGAATGTCAGAAGGAATTGATTTATAATAAATAAAAAAGTTGGAGTGAAAGTTGAAGCAAAGTTTTAATGAATTACTTGAGAATCTTTAAATGAAGTAAGACGTAATTTTTTTATTTATTGACCGGAAGCCAAAGTATTGTACAAAGTAATGTTTTGGTGGAAAAAGCTGATAGTGTCAGTCGATGAGATTAAGCTAAAGGAAATACAGTCAAAGAATTTCGAGAGGTAATGATTTATTAATTTGAAAGAAAAATACTTCAGTCTTACAGTAGAAAGAGCGATTACTGGTCAGCCAAAATATTCTTACATCCAAATTCTTTCAATGGATAGAATCGATCAAAGTTTTTTTTTTGTACAATGGTGGCCGCTATTCAAGATTCTACGAAATATCGTTGTAGTCGGTAATTAAGATTATCTTTTTGTCTGTCTGATGACGAAAAACCGATAATAATTTCCAGATTTCACTCCTCAATAAATCTTTTCATGCGAAATGTAATCCTGAATCAGCGAAATTTCCCTTAAATCGCTCGTAGGATTTCACATCATCAAACCCATTGTTGTACCCAGCAGTGGCATCGAAGGTTGGAATATAATTGCTGGACCTCGAGTCTTGGATCGTTAAATTTCGTGGATTTAACCTGTCAACCGCAATCACACTCGTATAGCGACAACTCCAGATTAATAAATCTGGAATACAAAAACAGAGGTCTTATAATAATAGAATCCCGGCTTTTTTTTTATTGTCTGGGTTACATTAATTATTCATTAAGCATAAATATTAACACTAAAGGCATGCAGAAAATAGATTTTATTTACTGATTTTGAGGATTTATCTGCTGAGCAAGATATACAAATTTATTTTCAATTATTCAATATCAATTTATTTTTTATTTATTTCTCGTATTGTATAAATTATGAATAAATACTGTAAGATAAATATTAAAATATAGAAAAATTGCGTTGATAAATACGGTAAAAGCTTACAAGGATTATTATTGGAAGTGATATTTTTTTTTTATCAGTCGTTATAATTGTGGAAAAGTCGTATTGATCCGATTTTTTTTGTTTCTGTTTTTTTTTTTAATTAACGATATAATTTTCTCGCGAATTCTCTCACTCATCTAAATTTTTCACTTTTTGGAAAAAAATCTGACACGAACAGAGTCACAGCATATTGTGTATTATGGCAGATCTCAAGTTTCCTCACGATAAGCATGTAAGCTTTCTCCTGGCAGACCTCGAAATATCGATCCCTCCCGGGCTCTGTCTTACTCTAGGGACCTCGGGAACTAACGGAAATTTACCAAGAAGCCGTAACTCGATGCTGTCGGGCACGAGAGGTGAGCGATCGCGGGCTCGTAGGTCACATATCTTGTACGTGTGCAGTACAGAGTGTACACATTGAAATACCGTATGGAAATTAAAAAAAAAAATTGTAAAATTTCTTGAAGCATGATTTATTGGAATTCACCGATAAATTACACCATCGTTATCGTGTGTTAACTCTTTCCCAAATCCTTCGGTCATATAATTTATTGTTGATACGATTTTCCAGTCATCCAGCGTCGTCAAAAACTTTTGATTTCATTTAATTTTTCAATTTTAATACTTAAATTAATTGGTTCAAAGTATTGGCATAAAAAAATGTTTAAATTATCGTTTGGACAAAATTTTTATATTGTTCCTTGTCACTTTTAGATTTTATATTGTCCTCGTAATATCATCTCTTAAACTTTTCCAGCTTAATCATTTTGTTCTGGATCATAAAATCCAATAAACTGACTTTTATGCTCATTGTATCGTCATAAATATTTCTAGGCTTCGTGAAAAAAAAAAAAAATACTTTACATATAGAGTTATATCTTTATATACAGATCTATATGAGTATCTTTTATTCGGGCCATTCAATCACTTCGAAATGCATTACGGCATTTTTTATCATTCCCCCCCCCCCCCACAAGCTGTCTATCATCTTCGCCATATTCAGACTTCCCCTTGGGCTCGTAACTTCCTTGATATTCTACAGACGCACTTTCACAATTTCCATGTCTCTTCCTTTCGCCCTTCTGTTTTTTCGCACTAACCTTATATTTTTCCATAAATATCGTACACACTCACTTTTTTCTTTTTTTGTTTGTTCGGTTTTTTCTTTATCACGCTATAGCTCTATTTATGCGAAGGAATTCTTCTATTCCTGTCGGCACACGTGTCTCCGTCACTCCAACGAATTTTCATATATTTTTCTTCTTTATTTCTCTTGGTTTTTCGTAAACACGTATTTTCATCTCCCTTTCCACTTTTTCGTCTCCCTCGCTTTACTTTCACATTCTTTTTTAAATGAAAAATTCAAAACTTGCCGAAAAGCTATTTCCGCCCCCCGATTGTGTGTGAAACAAAGTTTTTTTTTCTTGTCAAACTTCGTCACTTCGCTACAATCTCATCCACTCTCGCTTTTTCCACTTGTGGTTGGCTCAAAAACCATTTTCTTCCGAATATATTTTTGTTATTTCTTTATTTTTTCCAGCCTTGAAAAGTTTAATTCAATGGAGAGTCCTTTTCTCAAATTTATTTTCTATCATTGTGTTAAATTGATAAACAAATACTTTTTTTTCTAACTATTTACTCTGGAAATGTTTGTCAAATAATAAGCCTTTTTCTTTGGGTTTTTTCCTCGCCAATTTCTCGGAACAAACAAATCGAGGAAATTCTTTTTGTTGCTACTATAATTTTTATGTTTTTTTTTTTATAAACCTCTTGACGCAACGCGATCGTTGTGCGAAAAGTGAAAATCCATTTTTATCACATCACCGCAGGTTGGTCCTTCACTATAGCTCATGAAAAATTGTTCGTCGAAAAAAAAAAAAAAAAAAAAAAAAAAAAACGGTGAAATAAAACTGTTCGACAATGCAGAGTTTTTCTTCGTAGGGGAAAAGCTTTTATTGTATGCAAAATAAAGCGAGCATGCTAGACACGCATCGACGACGGTAACAAATATAAGAAAAAGCGAGGAAATAGTCCCGTGCACGCTGAGAGAGCTTTTTTCCTTCGGTTCGTCGCTCATTCTCCTTCTGCACGAGGGATGATGTGCAAGAAGAAAAAGAAGAGGGAAAAAAGCCATTAAAAAAAAAAAAATTACGCGTTCCTCACGAGTTGCGTTTGAAGGCCTCGTTATCTGCGGGAAGTTCCTGGATGTACGGGCGATTGGACTATCTCTCCTTGCTCGATTTAACTTCGTAATCCCTCGCCCTCCCTTCGACGTTCGCTTCTAGGTGTATTATATATTGTTAGAGAACACGTGTCCAATAAAAAAAAAATTGATCGCGAAATTTTATCACAATTTCCTCACTTATCTTAACCGATTCAATAATAACAGTAATAATGTAATAATAATAATAATAAATTATTATTGTTATTATTATTATTATTATGACAAAGTATATTATATTTTTGATTGCCTGTGTACTCAAGGATGTATCGGACGTACCTTCCCAACCAAAAGTGAATTTCGTCGACAATATTGCATCCTTTATGATAGGATAAAAATCGGAAAAAATTCAACCACAATAAAGACGATACGAAGATTAATTTTGAATAATAATAATGCCAAAAAGTTATCAATAAATTGTTTAAGCAAAACATTGCTTAACAAATTTTTAGGGAAAGTTTTTTTTTGACACGTGAAATGAATTCGTTGATTTTTATGACTACACATGAATTTTTTTAAAAATTTCTTATCATTTTGAAATTTCGGTTTTCAAAAATTTTTTAATTTTGAAAAATGAAGGAAAAATCGTAAATTTTGGATATGTTTTCGTAATAACGTTGTACATTACAATTAAGAAGTTTCCAGGGCATTGAACGAATAGTTTCGTAAATACAAACCTTTACAAATTTCCGAAAACTGAAATTTCAAAATGATAAGAAAATTTTTTAAAAATTCATGTGTAGTCAGAAAAATCAAAGAATTAATTTCACTTGTCAAAAAAAAAAACTTCCCTTAAAAATTTGTTAAGAAATGTTTCGCTTAAACAATTTATTGATAACTTTTTGGCATTATTATTATTCAAAATTAATCTTCTTATCGTCTTTATTGTGGTTGAATTTTTTCCGATTTTTATCTTATCATGAAGGATGCAAAATTGTCGACGAAAGTCACTTTTGGTTTGGAAGGTACGTCCGATACATCCTTAAAATTTATAATCTGTACTCATTCATTTTTATACTGTACAATACTTTTTACCCTCAAAAATATCATCGGGGATGGATTTATAATCGAATCGTAATTTATATGTTCCAGGTAAGAACTGAACGTTTAAGGAGTCTGGCACAAAATGTTCAGCATTTGGTTCTCCATCTGGTGACTCGTGAGTAATGGTGAATTTGATCAATGAAATTCGATAGATCGAGACGAATTTTTCAAAAACGAAAATCCTCGGTACGATTTCAAAGCGCTCAATCAAGGCAGAATCTGTATAGATAAATTTCCGGTAGTTTTGTATCCTTCGCCATCAACCCTGACCATCGATTTTGCGAATTAAAGTAGGTGCCCAGGGTAATTCGAAAGATTCAGCTAATTTACGAATTTGAATAGTTGAATAATGCATGAACGATGCGGTAAGCCTGAATCACGAATTACTCGTGTGGGAATCGTGTGACCGAGCTTTTATTATCGCGGTTAATCTTTGTCGAGACAGATTGACGGAATTGTGGGAAGGAACGGATTGAGGCGACTCGACGAAGTGAAACTCGACGCAGGAATAATTTACTCTTTTCCCATCGCAGTTATGGTCGAAGTATCGATATAAATATACTGAAGTCCGTGTATTAGGCTTACGGTTAAGTGCCAATTTTGTGGTTAACCCGGTTATTCGAAATCACTTGAATTTATGAGCAAAAATATTTCGAACAAAATGCAGGGAGAAATGAACTTTTATAACAATTTATTGGTAAAAATAATTGCTTAAACTAATTTCTTATTTTTCTCTTCGATTTAAATTATAATTGAATAAAATAGTTCCTACGAAACTTCGCTCAACGATCAATAAATGCTGAGTTGGATATATTTCTAATTTAAAAAAAATAAACAAACCATCTAAATTCTAATTCGAAAAGACATTCCTCTCGTGAGTTGCCTGCGAGGATATATTTTTCGTGTAATTTTTTTTTTTTTTTAATACAATTATCCTACAACGAGAAAGAATAAAATTTTTAGAGGATGCGAGGATTGGTGATCGGGGGTCTGGCTTGTTCAGCACAGCAGAGAGAATCGCAGGTGAAAAGCAATCATTCTCATTCCGGCGAGCTTCCGATCGAATTTATTTTCACGAAAATTCAATAATGGCAACTCCAGGGAAATTGTGATCGCGTTCCCAGCAATTGCTCCAGGCTCCCGACTAGTTCTATCTGCAAGAAGCCCTTTTTTTCTTTCTCAACATTCTCGCGACCCTAGACAGTCCTTAAGGAGTGGATAAAAATAAAAGGGATACAATGGAGTTGAATGGAATTCTAGGGAAGAAAATGAGATTTTTCAATTTCACGTCTGATCATTTATGGACTCGAATCACTTTCGTTTCTTCGCGAAACTCACCTTGTAGTCGATGGGCCATATATATTATTATTATTATTTTCGTAAAAACTTGCTCAAACAACAAAACTCGTGACTGTGAACTAATATATTTTCCTGTATTCGGTTTTGAACAAAATTCGATTCGATCATGATACATTTAATTGACTTCAATTGACTTGAATAAAAATAAGTAATTGGTGTAAAAAAAAATCACAATTTGAATGTTTCCAATCGTACAAATTATCGTTGATCCTTTTGTATCCACTTTCGTACATCAAATTAACTACGGTAATTGCTGAATTGGCATGTAATTATAGCGGTGGATAAGACAGAAGCAGGTAAAATCGGGTTCACCCATTACCTGAAAATTACCCATTACCATAGTCGGGAATAATATTCAAAATTATTTTCAGCAGACGCAATTATATCTAATCGCTTAATTAATTGGCTGAAAAAAAATTAATTGAAAAAAATAGAATATTTTTTAAAACTCGATAACTGAATGTTTTTTTTTTTCAATTTAATTTAGCTGTGTCCAAAAGTATTAAATTAAGTCTCTTGTGCAGCTGGACGAAATGTTCAGCCTCGTTGCAGACGACAAAGTCACATATTGAGCGTATCGTCCAGGGATTTGTTTCGGTATTTTTTAGTTCCTGTTTATTCTTGCCAAAAATTTATATAGGAAGGAGAAGTCGAAAATCGTAAACAATTTTTTTTGTATTTTTTTTTTGTTGATCGTCATGGAGGGTCAGATTGGAACAAAGCGGAGTAATTTCTGATTTTTTACGAGGATAACGAATAAATTCGCAGTGATTTCGTACCATCATCTGATCGATATTGCCTGAGATCTCACCGTCTAAATTTCGGTTTTTTAATGTCTCTCTCTCCCTCTGTCCCCGTCCAACCGTAAAATATGAAAAAATTTATCCTCAAAATATTCGATTTTCAACCCTTCGTTGTAAAATTACCCCATGTTTTTCAGAGCTGCGTAAAACACTCCGCCGGTATGAAACTTGTCACGCAATTTGAGCATTTTTGTTTTCATTGCCCCGCAGCTTTTGTTTTTTTTTTGTTCTCGTTCTCCCGAGCTCCATAAACTTTTGGAGAGGTATGGTGAAATCGTTTGCTTTCCAGGAACTCTGCTATAATTATACATCATCCATACGCCCGGTCAACACGAGCATTTTTTTACTGCCACTAATTCATAGAGTCCAAGTTTATTTTCGACCGGGCTGGTGAAAGATCCAACGAGCGAGATAGCTTGACCCAACGAATCAGTGAGCGTGAAAAAAGTTACAACTTTTTTTTTGCTTCGTAAAAGTTATATATGTTTTACGAATTTCCGTTCATTATCGGTCTTTCAACTCTCTACGAAGAACAAGGAATAATGTACATCATCGTTGCTTTCGTTGATCAAATTTCCAGACACAATGAAACCAAGCAACTCATAGAATCCAAAGCCTATGGAAAAAAAAAACAATGTTTTCCTCAAACTGACTGAGAGGTTAAAGATCTATCCTATGAGGGAGAAAAAAAAATCACGGATTGATCAATAGTTACTTTGACCCTACCATTTAGACCCCTGGTTCGTTATTTTCCAATCGCCCATTGCCTCGTATGTAGTGACTGCACATACGAGAACTTGGCATTCGATTGTCTACCTTGTCCCATCGCTCGTCTATCGTGCGTGATCGAGCGTAGCAATGTGGAAGAACCTGGAAAGTACCAATTCACTGCCGCTGAACGAAAAAGCCAGAGGGGGAAGAACAAAAAAAAAAAGAACGAGAAAAAAAAAAGGAAATTACGACCTCTCGTGAGCGTCCAAGAGGGTCTTTGACCCGATGAGAAAGTTTGAGGTGGATTGTTAAAAAAGCTTTCATTAGTTATGGACTTTCGCTTGTGATACTTTTCGGCAGAATGATGAGAAGGGCGACGCACCTGTGTGTAATAGCCTAATGGAATAGTCAGGCGGTTATTAGATCAAGCAACCCTCTCAAATCCATGCCTCGGACAAATTGCGAGTTTTTCCCTATATTACGTTATTGCGTGTCACCATTACAATCTTTTCTATACCTCTCTATATCCGGTCTAACCTCTTCATCTACGAATTTCATAATTTCGTATACATCACTGAGAATTCTTTGTTACGAAAGGCCAATTTTTTCGCGTTCGTCCACTTTTTTTAAGCCCTTCTGTGTTGTTTGACTCGTACTGCGAGTCAAAAGACCTCACTCAATTTTTCTTTTATCCTGTAGAGTAGTTTGGTCAACTCTCACCATGTATGAGTCCGTTCGAATGTTATGTTCGTCAATCAATGGATATTTTTCAGTGTCTCTGCACATACCAGACCCAGATAAATGTTAATTCGTTGCTATTAATTGACGATGGAGTTAAAATTCCTAGCTCTGTACGACTGAGTATCCATTTTTTTTTTTCATGTCATTACTGGTACAGGGTCCATGAAAAATGTCAATGAGTGACTTTCGAATACGCATTCGTAGGTATTAATAATCCTTTTTTTCGCTAAATTTCGACGATATAATGAAATAATTGTAGCAGTAAAATTGATTTTAACCGTTTGCTAGTTGATTAATCCAATCAGTCCTTTTTCAATCGGTGAACTCAAATAATTCGAGGGTGACACGATGTTATACCGATGGACGAGAGACCTACCTCAGGACAATAATGTTCCGGGCTTACATTGGCAGTGTCTATACGCTACTTCTCCGTACAACAGGGAACTCGCATATGATTTTCTCATCACGTCACGAGAAACTTTATGGTTCTGGAGTTTGCTGGGAGATTTGAGGGACATGGGTGGGATCGGGTACATGAACGTTGCTGCCATCCTTGAGTCTGTTGCGCACGAACATGCCAGGGGGTTGACGCGTGTCTCGTACGGACGGTAATGTAGTCACGTATATAATTTCGATACGATATATATGCAGAACACGTGGATCAGATTTTACTAAATCATACGGCATACGTATTCCGGTTCAAGTGTCGGAGATTCTTAACCCCTTGACTGGCAAGGACGTCTATAGACGTCGTATAACTCCAAAAGGCCTAAGCGCATCCAAACGTTTGATTAATTTTTTGCTCATTTCATCCAACAACTTTTGTAGCTATTAAGGTAGTTCTCGTGCAAATGCGCTTATAATGAGAATTTGCTGAAATTTATAGTGGACGAAGAGAATGCTAGTACCCAACTTCTCGTGAAATTTGAAGCAGATTGACCGTTCCCAACTCGAGATATTCAATGTCAAAGTTAGCAACCATTGCGTGTAGAGCATATAGCAAGCATTGCTGTACCCTGATACTAGCACGGGTTTTAAAATATTACAACTAAACGCGTAACCTGATTTTGATTTAAAAAATTGTAGACGGGAGAAGACTATTATTCACATGTTAGGAAAGAAGAACAAAATTATTAACCGTTTCGTTTACGAACGACGATCACAAAAATAATGCAATATGAATGAAAATTCGACGCGTAAGCTGCATATTCTATGGTGTTAATGTATATGAATATGCACGGTTCCATGTGTGACAGCCATTTATGTACAGACTCAATCAAAAGTTCGCTGCATATGACCACTAGCGCCGTGTATATTTTATCATGTGGTTACATAGGAAACTTTCTCGCACTATTGTAGCACGAGGACTACCTTAAGGAGTTTCGGTACACCTATTGAAAATGCTGCCGTCAACTCAATTTTTTTAAATAAAGTGACAAATATATAAAACGTGAACTGCTCAAATTTCAAGTCGATCCTCCATGTCGTTTTTGTAAAAATAATTTTCGAAAATTTGGCTTATACACGAGAGTAAATGGGAGCAATATTTGTTTGAGCTGTCAATTCCATTAAAATACTATCACCCGCATAAAATTTATGTCAAATCTTTATTAGATCTTTAATATGACTGTCAACAAATTTGAATAGGTTCGTCCTTCTGGTTTATTAGTTACAAGCCAAAACATAAGCTCACTATCCACGGGTATAGCGCATGAACGGTCGGACTATCTTTTGTTTTATGCATGCCCTGCTCACTGCGCGCCGCCGCACCCTCGTTTCCGCTTATTCCCCGTCGCCGGTCTGTACCGAAACTCCTTAATTTAGGGTTCAAGATTCTTAAAAAATAAAAAAAATAAAAAAATGAAGATCGCACAAGCCAACTCCGAGGCTATAATTATTCGTCGTTATATTATAATGTGTTTTGTTCATCAAATTTTTCTTCGTGGATTTCGATTCTTCATTGTAGATAAATTCATTTGTCTTTTCAATTTCTTGATCAATTTATGGGTATATATTTATCAAGCTTGTAGAAACGAGATAAAATTCTAGCGCAGACTGTAGCTTGTTTAAGATTATAGAAAAAGTTGATGAAATAAAATGAAACAAGTTCACGATCGGACGGTGTGCGCGAGAGCGAAGTTTACTCTCGGTTGAGAGGAAAAAAAAAAAAACGGGGAAGCGCGGTAAGCAGGAAAAATGATTGCACAGCCTCGAGCAGGATTGGCCATCGTGCGGGTAGACGGAAGAGGACGATAAAAAAAAAGGAAATTTTTAACCGTATAATCGAGATAAATGCGGGGCAGGGGCAATGGAGTGTGGAGAGAAGAACCTGAGGGCAACTTTGCGGGGTAACGTGTGCTTTTCCCGCAACTCCGAGTATGAGCCTTGAGGAAAGTCAGTATGTCTTACGTAACGACTCCATCTTCTTTTCATGATGCCTAGTCAGGCCTAAAACTTTTTATATAAACAAGCATAAAAGTTACAACCGTGCTTTTATCGAAGCCAAGGCGTGAATTTGCTGTCGTTTATTCACGAACGTCTGTTTTTATTATTTAATCATTTATTTATGTATTTCGCTCAACTAATTTAGCAAATAATCCGGAAGATTAGAGATCGTTGGAAAAAGACAGAAGTACGGTTTTCCCTCGTTTACCCGGATGCTCTTGGAATTAATTGAAAGACTCACGAAGGACGGATGAATTTTACCAAGGCGGAGAGGCTAAAGCAAAACTGAATTTTCACGCCGCGAGGCAAAAGTCACTGTCCAATCTCCTCAAACAATTATTTCATAGCATCCCCTACCATGCCCTCACCAACACACAATTATTATCCTTCTTACTAATTGCAAAAGCCAAGGGAAAATCTTTTCGCTGCTATTCCTACTTTTGTTGCCATGACCCCGTAACAAAATCTAAATTTTTACCGCATATGAAGTCGTGCAATTATTCTGCCTCACCTCATATTTTTAAGGGTACACATTTTATTGTAAATATAGTTGATAAATTTCGCTCTGAAAACAAGGAAAGTAGTGAAAGTCTTTTGCAGGTTAAAAATCGTCTGAATTGTCGACATTTTTTTTTTTTTCATTTTTGCTGTCGTTACGAAAAATAATTTGCGCCTATTTTTTCCTTCCCGATGAAATTGGAAAAGATATGGGAAAGTGTGGACATTTTTTTTTTCATTTTACCCCGCATTTTCAGCTCCTAGATGACTGAAAGTTCTCTATTAGAAATCTGAAGGAGTTTTTTTCGTGCTAAAATTAATAATTCGGTGTTGAATTATAAAAAAAAAATAAATTAACGTGTTGAGTTAATTAATTTAGAATTATTAACGTACTGTGAGGTATAATTTTGAAAAGAAAAGATACTACACTAGTAAACTTTGAGAGGCATAATGGAGAGACAATTTTATTGATCAAGATGATGATAAAAATAGAACGATGTGCAGGCCATTTTATGTTTACATCGTATGCCAGCAAGATTAATCACATGATCTTCGGAGCAACTGTATTTTTCACGAATGGCTTTTTCTCCCTCGATCTTTTATAAAAATTTTAGAATCTTCATACACGAGAACATCCAATATGAATATAGATGTATACAAATTCGACGCAACCCCATTTAACATTAATTTGAATGGGGTTCCCATCTTCCAGTTTATATGCGCAT
The DNA here is from genome assembly GCA_963564615.1 of Rhorus exstirpatorius. NCBI lineage: Eukaryota > Metazoa > Arthropoda > Insecta > Hymenoptera > Ichneumonidae > Rhorus > Rhorus exstirpatorius. The sequence continues at coordinate 41,544,185 of OY751316.1, read as the reverse complement.
GCATGATATGTGGAAACGAATATTTCAACTCGAAGTTCCTGGCACGATATGCAAAAGCATTCACGAGTTTCCTCAATCTTGCAACTTCCCTATGGGACTTGCAAACCTGAATGTTTTCTTAAAAAAAAAAAAAAAGAATTATCATTTACGGGGAGTATATGCTGGTTTTTGGAAATTTCAAATTTGGCATTTGTTATGGCTTAAGGTTTTTTTTATTTCTCGATAAATTGCTTAAGTCACGGTCGAAAATTGTTTACAGTACCATGGAAATAGGATGTTTCAGGTAAAATCAATTGACAAATCAAAAATTAATTATATTTCTATACAAAAAAACTGTTTAAAACAAATATGAAAGAACAGTACGTAATTTGATTACAAATCGTACGATTGATAATTGCAACCGTCACGATACTTATAATGTAAGAAAAATACCAGCATATATTTGCAAATTTTGTTGTCACAGAAAAATCGGACTGTACGAAAATAAATGCTGAATTCGAAAATATTTATTTTTATGAAACTTCCGGGTTATGGATATGTTATGCATACATTCTTATTTGAGGTTTTCTTTTATGTGTTAAGGCAATGCATTTTATCGAAAGAGAGAGAGAGAGAGAGAGAGAGAGAGAGAGAGAGAGAGAGAGAGAGAGAGAGAGAGAGAGAGAGAGAGAGAGAGAGAGAGAGAGGTGGAAAGAGACTAGAGGGAATGTGCAATATTGAGAGAAAGATTTATTTCCCCTCGAGCTTTGCAAAGCTGGAAATCGTGTGACTCCTCCGCACGACGAATATCTGCACGTATTTGCGAGAAAAAGCTTGTGAAAAGTGAGAAAAAAAGCAGAAATGTTTACCTAGAGAAGCGTGAATGACAGAATTCCGATTCCATATGCAAATACTTCTCGTCTCATCTGCATGGCCTAATTTTTCGATCCGGAGCGCTATTCGAGCAGTAGCGTCAAAATATTTCATTGACAAAATAATTTCGTCTATTGGAATACAATTTCTTGGCTGATAAATAATCTTTGTATCGCGAGACTACGCAGTATCTTTTTTTTACACCAACAATAGGAATTGTTCAAGCTTAAAACTTGTTATTATTTGATGAATTGTTGAATAAAGTTTCTTGTAGCCTCCGAGGACTGATCAAAGTTTCGTTGAAAGGGTGAAAAGCTCAAAGTCAAAGGAGGCTGAAGAAAAAAACGAGAGGAAAGAGAGAAGGAGAAAGAATGAACGTCTCGAAGCTTCAAAGTGGATCAGGCTGGCTGACGATCGTAACCACTTCTATCTTAGTTTGTTTCCGGGTCACATGTGATTCCCATTGGCACGTCGGTACTTTTTTATATCCCCGGTATATGTGTCTCAATCTTGGCCTCCATCGTTCTTCGTCGCACAGACACATTGTGAGGCTGAAAGAAGAGGACTGGGGAATGCGTGGAAAGAATGAAATTCCCAACGGTGAATTGCCTCGGCGTGCCACAGGTGTGTCGTACGTTAAACGATCGACCCTTTGAGAGACTCTTGATTGCCATTTTGTGTGCTGCTTTGTGCTGCACACAAAGCAGCAAAAAAAAAAAAATATTTGAGATTGACAGATCCAAGAAAAAAAAAGACGACCAACACGTTCAGTACCTGGAAGCAAAGTTTTGTTGAAGCTCAAGGAAAATTTCAATCAACTCTACTATTTGAATCAACATTTTTTTTTTCTTCACGAGTTACGAAAATAAAGCTAATTCGTTCCCCTTAAATTATCAGAAACCAATTACTGACGGAACGATCCGCGACTAACCTACGTGCAAATTTAATTCCATAATGGAGGCGTTTTAGATATTTTAGCGTTTCATGAAACTTTTGAGTTTTCACATCCACCGTTCTATCTCGCGCTTATATTGTATCCTATATTCATGCGATGAATGCTTGTTTACCAAACGAGCTGGCAAACAAGAGGATCCGCAGAAGCTCCATGAAAGTGATGGCGTTTTCCTGGATATATCCAGCAGATTGAGACTGACTTTTGGATCATAGTGTATTTGCTCGAGCTTTAAAGCTCACGTTTGTTTAACGTGGCTTGAGAAAATATGCGTCATATGCTCCCCACAGTCGATTAATCAAAAAGCGGTTTATTTGTCCCTGGTAACTGAGATGATATAACAACGTGCTTTATCAGAGGGTAGAAAACACTCGTGACTTGTTATATTATACTTTATACGAGTTTACAATATACATCTTTTTGTATAAAATACTTAGCGCGTAATTAAAACGTAATTCCAGTCGTCGTTTATGCGTTTGACTGCACTCTGAAATTTTATAGAAATATTTTTTAACCTCTGCAACTACAGTCCGACCTCCCAATAAGAAACCAAAAGCCCCCAAGGGGAAGAGTTTTTCCTAGAATTCGGATACCCCCACCAGGCGCGCGCTCCGCACTCACTACCTCTGTCTGTCTCTCTCTCACTCTTTTCCCCATGCGATCCTCTCGATAAGAAACTCTCGAAAGAGTTCCAATTTGTTTACATCGCCCATGCGAAAACGCACACACACACTCACGTTCGCATGCACACATTAAATTACACTACAATGTTAACTCTATTTTGCCCGAATAATCTCTCCCAGGCTGGTTTCTTCACCAGAGGTTCACGCAAAAAATTCTCGAGCTTGGAGCTCGAGTCGTAGTGGGGGAAGTGCTTGAGCGCGAAACTGGGGAAGGTTTCTTATTGCCGGGTTTCTTATTCGGAGGTCGGACTGTATTTGGAATGTTCGATTGACCGCTCGTATAGGGCTAAAGTCATAAATTTATTTCTTTCACTTCTGTTTACCATATTGTTTTTTCTCAGTGTCAGATAAGGATAATTACTCGGAAAATAGCTGAATGAAAATTTAAAAAAATGTCATTTTATTAATTTTTTTATTCAATATACGTTGCAGTCTTGCGTCGTGCCCGGTAGACACGAATATCCGGGTCCTGTGTACGTTTTTCAACCCCGTTGTGTACGTCAACCCCGTCGAGCAGTTAATTATCATCAACGATGATATAGACTCTCCCCCCCCCCCTCCCCCTCCCATCATCCTCTCTCCACCGGATTGCACCAATGTAATATCTCATTAAGGTCATCGCGTCGACTTGCCACTGGCTTGGCTATACCTAAAATCTGATTTTCGTACGGGTCGCACACGCACGCACATCCAAGCAAATACCATCCGCTGAAGAGCGGATCGTTATCATTTGGCCAGGTTGAAACGTGCAGAATTTAGCTTCGTTCCTGCACACCTGACGGTCGTCAAAACTGGGTAATAACACATCACGTCCCCCCCACACCCCTTCTTTGAAATAAATATTATTCGCTTCGCTGGGGGATGAATAATAAAGATAAATCGCATTTCATTAAATTTTTCCAAAAAAAAAAAAAAAAAAACAATACTCTCTGCCTAGGGGATAATTTCCATCGAGAAAATTTGGGCATGACATGATACAGAAACTTTTGATAATAGAAAAAGGTCTGAGATTTCCTTTTTTCCAGATTATACGACGATTTTTTTCCTCCTCTCTCAGACTTAGTATTCACCGTTGACTCGTTTTCTTACACCAAACGTTCATCAAGAGCCCGGAAGAAAAATGTCCGTTCGTTCACTTTACCTCCAACACGCTTGATGCACTTTCTCTTCCCTCTCTCGAGCTGATCTTATTCTTTCGAAGCTCGCATTAGCAGAGTCGTACGATCAACGAGCCGACACTTTTAATCCTCGGCCACTTTATTCAACTGATCCGGTCTCACGATCCTTCCGTCACTCTCAATGCGAAAAATAGATGAGCGAATGACGGAACGTGGGGCGGAGGGGGAGGAGAAGAGAAATTCGATTTATTTCGATCTCCATTTCTTTCGTTAATCTTATCAGTGAGAAGTTCGAACCTCGACTGCATCTGGCAAATTTCTTTTTCCCTCCATTATTTCTTCCTCGCTCGCTGCTGAAATGTGATTTAACCGTCCCGAGGGGTGTAATAAAGCTTCGCACTCTACTCTCCACTGTATACTCACTCTGCTGGTTTATGTTTCGTGATAGTGAAAAGAAAAAAAAAACACGGGAGTAAAGTGGATGAAGGAATGGTACTCTTTTTTTATTGACGCATCTAGTTGCTCTGCTACCGTGAACATTTTTTTCACTTCGAGTAGAACTTTGCCAATTAAATTAAGAAATAAATCAAGTTCAAGTCTCGAATAGCGTTATGCGAATAGAATGAAAACCTTCGAAATAGATTTTTGGAACAAAATAAATGGCAAATACCTCCAGTGGATAAAATTCGTGTGGTGTTTTTTTTTTCGAACGACTTTAATGAGAATCATTTGAGTCATTCGTTTGTGTTAACGATTCAGGTATTTTTTATTAAATTAATTATTAAAATCGGAGCTGGGCAGTACTTCAAGTATCCGGTACTTGCGATGTACCGGAAGTACAGTATTGAAGTGCAAAGTACTTTAAAAGTATTTCAATTATTTGTACTTAAATTTTCAAGTACTTTCGGGTACTTCAAGTACTTTTTCAAGTACCAAGTATGAAGTACTTTTAAATACGCCTTGCTGATGGTTGCACGTATAACGCCTTTGAATATATAATTGAGGAACGTTCTACGCCATCTCTTGGTTAAGATTTTAAGGAATGACCGTTCGAAAGCTCAAGCTATGGTAGTTACGGTATCATTGTCAATGCATGGCTCCGTTTTTAACAATCCGTGTATTATATTCTTTATTTTTTCTTTTTTAAACCGGAAGCTAAATAAATCTTAATAATAATCGTCAATGCTATTTTTATAATTATTTCTAATTCTTCGTTTAAATATGTTTGTTCCAATCTGCTTAATCTGAGTGAATTGTACTATGTGCGAAAATATGTGTAGATACAAAAGATACTCTAAACAAAATAAAATAAGTTCATAGAGTATGTAAGAAATAAAATATAAATACTTTACGAGATGTATACTTGAAAACTTGAAAAGTATTTGATACTTGATACTTTTGACGTACTTCAAGAACTGAGTATTTGAAGTATTTACAGTACTTTGTACTTGAAGTACTTTCTGGTACTTTGCCCATTTCTGATTGAAATTGATTATTATATAATTAATAATGTCTTATACATTATTATATTATATATGATTAATTATTTATTTTAATTGTATGTATTTCATTTAATAATTTTTTTTTTCAATTGCGGAACTGAGAAATGGCATGGAGCGATTTTTTTTTCTTCGATATGGATCTTTAGGGGCAGGGGATAAAAAATGACACAATTTCCTCGTGAATGAAAGAAAGTGTCGAAGAATTTTCGTGATGAATCGGGTCATGAGACGCTAGACGTCCGTTGGCCCGGACATTACTCAATGCCAAGGGTGAAGAAAAACAATGACGTAAGAAAAATAGGATATATATTTGTTTTGTTTGTGCCCAATGAAGATGTAGCTTTTGTTAGATTCTTCCTGAAACAAATCTTTCCATAACTTCGATTGTGAAAAGTCTCGTTACGTGACGTGACGATCGAGCGTCATCTGCAAATCGTCTTTATTCACAAGAATTAATTTTATTAATATATTCATCGATTAAGGTGAATAAAGGGACTAAAGTTTTTGAAAATAAATGTCAGATTTTAATGTGTTCGAAAAAATTTAATAAACAATACTGAAAGGTTGAATAGCTATATAATTTTCGATATTTTTGGCTGAAATTTGGATAGCGAGAGAGAGAGAAAGAGAGAGAGAGAGAGAGAGAGAGAGAGAGAGAGAGAGATGTGATTGTCGCATGGTGGCCCGCAACCCCCGAGGCTAACGTGTGCTTTTTGGCCACCACCGAAATCCAATCGCATATCTCATATGGGATGCTGATTTGTATCTTGCACGAAGGTCTCTCACTTTATCGGTTCTCTTTGAATTTTTCGCCAATTTTTCATTCTAAAATGTTATTCGTGATGAGATTTTTATTTTTTCATCTGCACACACGGTTTTTTTCGCTTGGTACATCAAGCTACAATTTTCTTTTGATTTCTTACAAATTTCCAAAGCCCGACCATTGATTTTCGTCAATTTCTCCAATTTTTTCGATACATACCTCTCTGGAATCATATTCACGGGATTTTCAAAGTGTCCCTTTGGGTACGAAAAATTGAGATCTCGAAACGAATCAAACGGTATTCTCTGAGTCTACTTTTGGGCTTTCTAAAATATCACCGATGAGCCGAAAATTTTCTTCTGATTAAAAATCCAATTAAATTTTTTCCAGCAGTCCAAAAATTCGCTATGAAAACGTCAAAAATAAAAAAAAATATTCCGAGTCGACAAAATGATATTATACATCATATTTATTTACATTCATGTATTTCCATATCTGTAAATAAACAATACCTGCTTGTATATATATAGTTATAATAGCTCCCTTACATAATAAAAGTTCAATGGTTTCCTATTACCGCTCCACATAAATATACATTTCCCTGTCAAAGCAAGATATCGAATTGTTAAAGATCTTTAGTCTATGTTCATTTGAAATACGCCCTTAATTATTGTACTATGAGGGATTCACAATTGATCACGAAAAAATTTACAAATAATTGAAAGTGATTAAAAATTTTTTTACATTCATTTTATGATTAATTATTGTTAGAATTTTTTTTTTACATCCATTAAATTTTACAAATTTAATACTTAATTCAATGGAAATAAAATTAGCCGAGAAAAATATATAACCACAGCCTAAATAGTTTTGTAACATTAGACTGCCACTTTGACAAATATATTTGTGATTTATTTCCTTACGGTAAAACTATAACTCTTCCTGAATCCAATTTAATCTCGCTCCTGTAGCCTCGTAGATTATTCAATGAAAAACGTGTCGGCCATGGTTGTACGTTCGATGCAAGATTGAAATTTACGATTTTCACGTCGAGACGCAAGCAAACCGTCGAAACATTGACGGACAGAGACAAGGTTGAATATATATTATATGTGTACAAGCAGAAATTACATGCTTTCGTACGAAGGCTTCTCTTTCGTTGAATGATTTTCAACGAAATTATTTATAATAAATAAAGAAAAAGTTATTCTGTACCTTTTTCACTCAATCGAATTTTTATTATTTTGTTTTTACGACTATGACTTCGCAATAGATCGATAAATGATAAATGCATCGTCAGCAATTGTATAATATAATAAATTTCGAAAAAAAAAAAATTATCATTTATTGAGATGATTAATTTATCGAATGTTCCCCTCGTCAATGTTTTTTTTTTCGCCTCATTAGACTCGTTGATAAAAAAGAAAAAAAAATTGTTACGGGTATTGCAGAGGAAATCGATAGTGTTCCGAACATCTGGCTTCGCTTGATCATGACAAAACGGCGGCACGATATCGTTATATCATCCAAAAGTATAATCGATCCATAGCCAAGTTACATGGCGATAGCGCTCGTAATGACGCAAAAAGTCGTTATGGATAAGTAAAATGAGTGCTTGGAAAAAAAAAATCTTATGTGACGCCTTACATATAACGGGTTGGCTGTCAGATGGGACATGGTAGCGTGTTCAGACGTTTCTTGCGTCCACGTTTCGCCGCACGCACTGTCAAAAGTTTTGAGTAAATACACATGCCCATATATATTTCACCCTTCAGGAAAAAATCGTTAAACTCACTGAAGAGGAAAGATATGGTGATTAAAAAAAATAAAAATGAAATAGGTCGCATGACCTTGTACACGGAGATGCAATGTTCTTTGATAAAATAAAAGATATAAAATAGTTCAGGGGGGGGGGGGGGGGATCCAATACGATAAAAACAAAATTTCTAGAGGTCACGTGTTATTAATTATACAATAAAAAATTTCCTGAATTGAAAAAAAAAATCATTTTCTATTGATAGAGAAAATATTTGTAATTCTATGAATTACAATTGAGTGTTAATAAAAATAAATATAAACATATTACTGTTTGAAAAATTGGTGAAAGAAATAGGCAATCGTGAATGGATTTCAAAAGTACGATGTAACTATACATGAATTTATGCATCCCGATGCACACCCGATTCGCTCGTATATATAATTTTAATGCCGGTGAATAAATGTATTTTCATGTAAATCGTGTAATTTACGTAGGTAAATTAGATCCCTTTGCTCTTATCACAGTGGTGTTGAATATATTCCGTTCGAAGGACGCGAACGCGCGGATATCGATCAGAAACTTTGACAACTTATGACTTAATTCACGATGGAATCGATCGAAAAATTTACACATCATTACAGAGCGTTGCATTACGTGCTCGTTTTTATTTTCGATAAAAAAAAAATCATTGATATACTGTGAAACTCTGAGGAAATTAATAATTTCCAATCATTAGTATCGTATTAATTTTTTTTTTTTCATTTCGGTCTATTATTTTGTTCAAATGTTGCAAAAACGAATGAAACAATTTTTTAAAAATATTTCATTGAATATGAACCTCAAAAGATAGCGGCAATTTAAAAAATAACTATACGTTTGCAATTTTGTTTTGAGGCAAAATTTTTAAAACTTCAAATAACTCGAGTGTGCCGTGAATCGGCACCCTATCTCGAGATTTAGAATTAACCGCGGTTTAACAACTTGTATCGCGTGTACACGAGGGAATTTCAAGAGCATTAAGAGCTCTCTCTCTCTCTATCTCTCTCTCTCTCTCTCTCTCTCTCTCTCTCTCTCTCTCTCTCTCTCTCTCTCTATCTCTCTCTCCTTCTATTTTTCTCTTTTTGGGGTCAGCAAATTTTCGTTTATGTCGTCGCGCACGTACGGGACATTGCCGTGTCCCTCGCTGTGGTTGCGAGCCCATTTTCTTTTATCATGAAATGGTATAGCCGGGGCGAGACAATGTAAAAGCTTCGTACACGTTTACTTTTTTTTTTTTTTACGTCCCCGAGAGGTCAGGTGGATTACGTGGATCGTAAAAGCGGTGGAAAAAAATTATAGGAAGTCACAAAAGGGCCTAAATGTATACTTTTTTTTCCGATACCGAATGTAATGGTAATCCGATTTTTCGCAAGTGCAAATTTAACTGATTTTTTAAATATTTCATTATTTTTTAATCATTGAAAAATTCTGATTGAAAAATTACCTGGAGCAATTTTAATTATTCTCAATATTTGTTTTTTTTTTTCACAAAAAATTAATTTTAATTATTTCTCCATTTTAATGGTCCCCTCTTGAGTATTTAAAATACCCAGGGGTGGCTCAGATTTGAGAAGACACTTGCTGCAGAGTTGAATGTTCATTAATTCAGGATTGAGGATGTTTTCAACGTACCTTACGAGCTTCCAGCTTACCCAAGTGCACTAGAGGGGAATGAAAAGTACCAAGGGTACGTAGGGAGTGCAAAGATAACGAGAATAAAGGGACGAAGGAGAGAAATAATATCCAAAACTTAAGGAGTCTCTTCGTTTCCTCGCTTGGAAGATATTTTTTAGTACATTCAAAAAGCGTTTACGTTATTACTGTAGCTTTTGCCACATACATCCTTCTTTACTCATACAGTCGGAATAAAAAGTTGCATCGATTGAAATGTGAGAAAAATTCGTAAATTTATGACATATATCTTCGTGGATGAAGACTCCATTATACTTGCAAAGTTCACATTGTAATAAAATATTTTATATTTATTTTATTTTAATTTCGTAAGTACTATTTTTTAATCACTCAATTAATGAACGGTTGGTATTAATATTGTAAAAAAAAACGATTTTCATGACATCTTCGACATGGCAGATTTTTTAAAAATTTTCTCTAATTGTTCTATTCCAAAATTTTCTTACAGAATCAAACTTCTCTCGTTTAACTTCGAGATGTTAAAGCTCTTTGAATTCAGGTGGATTCGAGTGTTTTAAATATCCTTCTGAAAACAAACCCATATTTTCTCAAGAGAGCTCGATCTTTCTACTGTTGACATTTCGAGCAGGAACATCTTAGCTTTTTCGATTGAAACAAAATATTCATTATTTATTTAATATAAATTCTTGACTCCTCTCATTTGTTTCATAATTTATTCTATAATTATTATTTTACTCAACGGAACGACGCTCCGTATAATTTTATGGATTGAAAAGCTGTTGAAAATGAAAAGAAAGAACAAATATTTTTTCTCCAATGTTTCAGAAAAATCGAATTAACTACGGATTATTAACTAGGAATGGATGCCAATGGCCATTTCGAATTGAGCGAAAGAAAAATTTTAATTCATAATTGCAATCTCAAAATCATCAACCAAAGTTGAAAAAGTGATTTGATTCGAACAAAAGTCGATGGTTCGATGGTTTTGACATCGTTGCTTTCAAAATTACTGCAAAAAAAATTAAAATTTCTGAATTGACCAGTTTACTGTAGTCAGTAATCATTTAAAGTATTAAATTTAACGGTGTATATCTTTTATTAATAAATTAATATTGAATAAATACCAGCGCGGTCAATAAATAATGTGAAGGTGAGGCATCGTAGTATTTTTCTCGCTGTCAAAGAGAGAGAGAGAGAGAGAAAGAGAGAGAAAATAATTTTATTATACGAGGGTATAGACCCTTGAGTATAAATGAAAGCATATATGAGCATACAATTTACAATAAACCTTAAACTAAATTAAGTTTAAATTTAGACTAGGTTAGACCCAAATTTGGGAGAGACGAAAATTCAAAGAGAGAGAGAGAGAGAGAGAGAGAGAGAGCTTCTTCAGAGATGCAAGAAGCAAAATTAATACCGTAGCTCGGACAACATGTATAACGAAGCTGCTCCCAACGATTGAATGTTTCCTCCCCATAGTGATGCATGTCGAAGGTACCAAAGAAAACTGCGGCTTCTCGAGTAGCATATACTTTTGGCACTCTCGACGTGTTAAATATTTTATCAGCAAAGTGAGGTTAAGTCATCCTCACCCACTATACTCTCACGACCAACCCCGCCTCGGTATTTATGTATATCGCTGTGTCATCAGGTACATACGAGACGTTCCACGCCAAGTCAACGAACCAATTTTTTCATAAACATCTCCAGAACTTGTTTAAAGTATCAAAAATATCACAAAATTAATGTAAATATCTCATACTCATACTTTTCCCACGAAAAAATGATCAAAACTTTCGTGTAAACCTTCAGTCTGAATATTTTCCTAGAGTCTGTGCATGGATTGTTAAACAAAAATGTTCAGACTCATGAAAAAAAAAAAGAAAATCATTGGGAAAACTGGCTCAAGAACATAAACTTCATAGTCTATTTTCATAACTCTATTTTTCTTGTAAAAAATACTTTTTTCGATATATACAACTGAATTTGTTGCGAATGTATATTTTATGAGAATTATTAGATTTTTTTTGTTACTAAAGTATGAATTTTCAAAATTCGAATTAATTCATATGACCATCCTGAAGAGACTTTGAAAAACTCGGGGAAAAAATTTCCAAAAATTGGAAGACCAAGTTGGCGCAGAGTGCGTCGTATACAACAGGTGTATAGTCGGAGGGAGGCAAGAAAACGAGAACCGAAATGACAAGACCACGCAGTATATACGCTCGCCCGTTCGCCCTGGCAACGCGCAAATTGAGCTCCCGGCTATACGACGTTGTTGATGTTTTTCAAGGGGATGGATTAGACGATGCCAAGACGATAAGACAGTGGGCGAGGAGAGAAGAGTGAAAATTGGCCAGAGAATGACGTTGATAAAACGAGTCTCGCGGTGCGCCGGAAAAATAAACAAGACGCATGTACAAACGTAAATCTCGCTGTATATTATTTTCAACTGTACAAAAAAATGCCACTAAATTCTTGTATTTCGTCGTCTTTCGATATTACAATTGTTCAGCGAAAATTAATCAATTCCGGTTGGCCGATTTGCCGGAATTCAAATCATTCGAGGGCGGAGTAAACGCGCTTGGGCAATGAGAAAATCATTTGGGGATGTAAAAATGAGCTCGAATACCGAAATAAGTTGTTGAGTATTTTTTTTTTTTTTTAATAAAAATTAATCAGTTATTGTGTTAACAATAGACCTCCCTCTTTAATTTTGTTTGTAATTTAGAAATCTTTGAATCATCCCCAAATCAAGTGAATAATTTTCATCGACAAACTTTTTATTAGCTTTCAAAGACGTAAAAATAATAATAATATTTTTACAACAACAATAATAATAATAATGTTATTATTGTTTGCTCTTTCCTTTCAAATTAATTGGCATATATGCATTATATTGTTTGCTTATTGACGAAACTCTACGACAAATATTCCTTTCCCCAAATTATACTTTTTGTCAACACAAGAGCACTGCTCATATATCTTCCTGAAATAACACACATCTCATGTTTCAACTTTACCTCTCATTCGTTGCACCTTAATTTGTCGAATTTACCGTCAACATTGATGCCACCCTGAGTCACCTCTATTAGGAATACGAATTTCCCGGGATGTCTACAAATTAGAGTGTACCCGAATAACAGAGGGCCCCTGGCTTATTGCGTCAAAATTAACGACCGCGGACGCTCGGTTGGTTAGAGACAAATTTACTTGGACCCTCGCCTCAAGCCCGGGGGTTTCAACGCGACCGCAGTAAAAATGCACCATCAGGAAAGGCTCCCCGACGAATATTATAATTATCCAGAGTTTTGCCCTCTTCTAGAGCTGTTTGCTGACTCTGATCTCCGGTCTGTCACAGACCGCTGCTAAAACAGCAAATTTCTCTGATAAAAGCACTCGGATATTATTCCATTTTTGTTTTTGATCGGCTCTTTATCGTGTGAATAATCTTTTCTTAAGTAATTTTTAAATTTTTCAGATATTTTACCCTGGTACAGAAATAATGGAAAAAAAAAATTTTGCTAAATTACAAAATATCGCGATTCATGAAAATACAAATTTTATCTTATTCTTCGATGATTATTCCACTTCGGCATTTTTTTTTGTGACTGAAACTATAAGCACCAAACCTTTGACCCAGAGCATGAGACAACGATTTCCGATATCCTTCTTTATGCGAATACGAAGAAATAAAAGGAGGGGTATACGAGGGAATATTTCTATAAACGAGTAACAGTGGATGAAAAAAATTAAATCTTTTATCTTACACGAGCATCATAAAATTTTCACTCTTCGTCGACCCCTCACAGCGTCTCGCCACTGTTTCATCCGTAAAGTAGCGAATTTTCTTTTTTTTTTTTCCTCTTTTAGCCTTCTGGCTGCGAAAAATCGAGACACTCGATTATTCATCATCATCGACGAAGTAGAATAGGCGGACTATGATCAGACCAGAGAAAGAATGTTCTCGCCTTGTGCACCTCGAGCAATTTATCATGCGTAAGATACGAAAGATTATTTTTCCATAAAAAATCAGAAGATCGATCATCCATTTGTCGACGTTTATTAAGATGGATCGGTCATTTTAAAATGTTCACTATTCATATTCCTTCTTGTGTTTTCTTTTTGTTTTCATCTGTCGTGACTCGATGAAATTTTGATATATTATTCATCGAGTTGTTGCATCAATCTTTTATATAATTTTTTTTTACTCCCTGCATGAAAAGTTTTTAATTACATGTGGAAAATCGATTTTAGTCCGTAGTCCATTGCTTGAAGACAAAACGAAAAATCGTGTGTCGAGAGAAATTTCATTTCTTTCGAGAATGTAATTTTGCAATCCACTTACTCGTAAGTATCAACGATCTCGGAGACTAACGAGAATGCTTTTCAAGTTTCGATTTAGCATCGCTTGGGATATCACAGCTTGAGCATCTTCCTCGTATACCTCTCGAGTAAAAAAAAAAGTTGGCAAAGAACGATCGATGAGCGGGGGTGGAAAAGGCTCGGAGAAATATAGGATTTATTTTTCGTGAAAGAAAGAAAGAAAAGTGTATATGGGGTTAAATTTTTTCGATTCGTGGTATAATGGGACTGAATTCTTCGAAGAAAACTCGTTACCTCGCTAACGAGAAAAAGAAAAGAGTTCTTTTTAACCGCGGGATGAGATATCGATTGGGGAGTTTCTCATAAAAACCAAGAGGCTGAAATTATGAAATCGAAGGGGATGTTTTTTTTTTCGACAAATATTCTTATGTCCATAATTCATTACAATTATTTTTAAGCAATTAATTGTTAATATCAAGGGCTGCTTAGAAAAGAAAATCTCATTAATACATTTTTTTCCCTACGAATAATTTACTTTATCAAATAAATAAATTGAAATGAATAATTTCCGTTTTGTTGAAGAAGATTCAAATTTTACAAACTATTTATTATTAAAGAATGATAATTCCTTGTGGGATTTTCACTGTAGTAGATATAAAGCGCGACGAGGTTTGACGTTGGAAGGTTTGATAATTATTGCGTGTGGTTACCATGTATACGGAGTAATTGGGGATATTATACGAGCGTTGGACTTTAGTTCGTGACCCCGGAGAGATCTTCACAATAAGGTTGGGAGATCTCCAGCTCGTGAGAGAGAGAGAGAAAGAGAGAGAGAGAGAAAGAGAGAGAGAAAGAGAGAGAGAGAGGCTAATAATACGAGGTAAAGTCCATAGTACTGTTGAAATACGATAGAGGGTACACATAATCCTCCGAGTACTTTGGCAAGTGTATCCGTTATCTCTCCAAGTGGGACACTAATGTCGAAACGCACGATTAAGGCTCTCTTGCCTCGAACGAGAGTCTCGAGTGAGAATTTCCATGTGTTTTTCACGAATTTGAGCTTCGCTGAGCCAATATTTGAATAAACGAACAATTCTGCCCATATTAAGGAACCACGATTTTCGTAGCAATTAAGCTCTTTTGTTTCCACATTTATTCACTCGTATCAGAGGCCCTTTTGCTTGTTCGTTCCTTTATTCAAGCCAGAATACTCGAAATCTCCTACACCATCGCGTCAGTGTGTATTACAAATCAAAAAATAATTCAAGTCCCCCGGACTTTTAAGAGTTTAATTTTTTCGTCTTGATTTTCTTATTGCATAAAAGATGTATAATTATATAATTGCAATATTGTATCCATCTCAAGTTTATCAATATACAATGGTGCAATCGAATTCAACCAGAAATTTTTTCCATTTCCTTACGTGAATTTTTTGTTTTTGTTTTTGTTTTTTTTTGTTAATACGTAATTCTACGTGCAAATATCAGATTTTTGCAGAGAACGAGGAAAAATCGTAAATGGATATATATATTTATATATATTTTTAGTGCAGCGTGAAGCTAAAAGGGCAAAGGGCCGCTAGGTCAAGGAAAACGAGATATTAAGCTATTCCTTTTCTTCCCATGGGAAATATCGTGTTTCTCGTTACTTTTAGTATTTCATCGTTCATTCGTCGTTCTGAGGACTAACAGTGCATTGTAATTTTCTTTTCGTCCCGGTATATTCCCGTTTCATCATTCGTAAAATTCTTCTTACGGTAAACAATTTTTTAAGTCAATATTACAGTACTTTTATTAATCATTAAAAAAATAAAAAAATAAAAAAATAAATATGAATTATAAATATTCACGGCAACCGCTGTATGAGTAAAATAAGAAAGAAAATACTCGTTGTTTATTATTTTTGTCGTAATGAAATAATCTTTTTAATTTTTCTGCGAACGCTACCTCGACGAGTCGTAATTTCAACGTTAAAAAATGAGATTCAATTTTTTTTGCATCGTACCACGGTAATAGGATACTTTCGTTGAAGCCAGAATCGGATCGAGTAGCGTATCTCGTTACTCTTATTATGACGAATTTTATTCTTCTTTTTTTTTCGTTCGAATGCCGTTGGCGTCCCGTTAGTTCGGAACGTGATGGCCACCAGAGACGCCCAGCGTTTTAGGCCTCAAATGGGCCTGACTAAACGACGACTGTTACTACTTCCGCTCGCCCTTTCTTCCTCGTCTCTTCTCGCCATAACGACTTGAAAGGGTAGATAAAGTTTGCGCTGTTCCAAAAGCATCTTAACATGGACTTTAGTGCTCCCATTCCCATTCATCTGTGACCCTACGTCGTTTTGTAATAACGGTTAATTCCGTATTAAAAAAAAAACTTGCTTAAATTCCGTAAAGAATCGTAAAAAAAGAAACGAAAATTATGGATCATGGTTGGAAAAAATGCTTCACTGTAATGCCATTTGAAATTGCGAGATTCATGGAGTTATTTGAAGCTACAATTATCCAAAAAGCAGCCTCGTAGAGATTTTTTTTCCCTAGCGAATTCTCGTGCCTTGGTCAACTGTGATACGCCTTGGCTCTAGTTTTACATCTATCGCGCCCTGTTTGGTTATTGCCTGTCATTCTCGCTCGTTTGGCTAACAGGTGATACGGAGGAAACTCTAAACCCATTCGGTCCGGTTACGACAGGGTCGTGACCGCATATTAATTAACAAACTACCGATTTACCCTCATGGCGTTCGTTACACGTATGAATGTCGGAAGGCACATAAACAAAAAAGCGAAAGGATGGTCGAAAGTTTAACTTCTGCGAAATATAAATAAATTATGCTGCAAAATTGTTTTAAAAAATTTGAAAAAAGAAATTGAGATGAACTTGAAGATTGGAAAAAGAAAATGATAACGATTCATCGAGGGACTGAATTTTATAAAAACTATTATAAATTAAAAAATAATAAAGTACGATATAATGAGAGAAATATTTAAAAAAAAATCATCTTCTTTGAAACAAAATCTTTGAAACAAAAGATTCAAACTTTTTACTTGCCAACTTTGCATCACTTGCAGTTATCGTTTCTCGCTAATCGACAATTTTTGTACAATACCTCTCTCATTCTCTTTCGGACGATAAGGACACACGTTCCACCATTGCGATTTTACAAATGCAACAATAAGCAGCCACGCCCAACAATATTAGAACCATGGTAATTGTCTGGAAAGTACGAATGAAAAAAAAAACGATAAAGAAAAACAGATAGAGCTCGCTGAAATAATTCCGCTGCATTATCATTCCACGGTTTTCATTGTAAATGTGTGTATGCGATTCTGGCTCCGTTGCCTCGTTGACCGGATACTACGAACGTGAGAATATTCCTATAGCGTAACGATAGCATTGGCAAGAGAAAAGCAAAGTGTTATCTCGCCAAACATATAAAAAGTGTTAAAACTCTCACGTAGTACACCAAAGAAAATTAAAATTTAAGAAGTCATATCATAGTTTCATAGAAATACAACGCTTCGATCGAGGAGAGAGGAGTTACAAAAGGGGATGTGAATTGAATGAAAACAAAACAAAATTGATTAAAAGAAAATATTCAATTAATTCTCAATTTTTTACTCACGAATAAAAATATTAAAATATTATTTTAAATAATATTTTCTTGCTGAAAATTATTTATTTAGGGTAGATGCACCAATTGTAGCCACTTTCAGCATTTTAGAACATTTATTTACGAACAGTATTCACATCAGTGCAAATTCAGAACTAAAAAAGTAATCGATATAACCTAAATGGTACACACAATCGAATTGTTATCATTTAACCTTTTCTGATGATGATGAATAAGAAAATATGAATTTATCTCGTAGCTGTCATTTTCACCATTTGCGGCCACATTTGTACTACTTTTGGCCATCCAAAGTACCAGTTGTTGCCATCAAGCTTTGAATTGGGATACGAATGCGCTACAAACGAAAGGTGGAGTTTTAGACAATCAGTACCGGTAGATTCGAGTTTAAAATAGTTATTTATTTCCGTAATAAACATATTACTGAAATGGTATAAGCATGCTCTATTTGTGCCATAAGCTGGCCATAAATAGAACAATATCATTTTGAATGTACCACTTTTGGCCACCACACAACTGTCAAGTATTTTACATTTGTGGCCAAATATGGCCACAAATAGAACAATCGCGTTTTGAATGCACCACTTTTGGCCACCGCATATTTTTCACGTATTTTAGCTGATATGTCAGTTTTTTGTGATTTCAACCCGCAAAATGAGCTTTGACTGATAAAATATTAATTTTTTATGGGACGAAATGACTTTGGATCCTTTAGATAATGAGAAACCGTAGTCTTCTCACCTCGGGATCCCTTGAGACTTCTGACAAGAAAACTAACCAACCGCTCAGCGTTGACACATTTCGTCATATTTCGTTGAAATAAATTAACAGATATTCAATAAAGCAATCAATAATGGTGCGAAAACATCTCGAATTTTAAAATATTATGCTCGATGAAGTGAGCACAGCCTTGAAACTTAAAAAAATTCGAGGGAAATGCGGAGTGGCCACAAACGGTAGAGGGGCCACAACTGGTACACATTCATATAAAATCGCGGAAATTCGATTTTTTAAAAATTATTTTACTTCATTTCATTCATTCATTAGGGTAGTTCATTCATTTCATTCATTAGGGTAGACGTACGTCTACCCTATTCTACTTCATTTTAGAATAATAAAAAAGAAAATCGAATTTCCGCGATTTTATATGAAAATTTCAAGGCTTCGACAAAAATTTCATAATTAGCAGAAAAATCCCAATTAGAGAGAGCAACTTGTTGTGTTATTGAATTTTGCTCTTTACGTTTCCAATCCTGGAGAATTGGAATACAATACTATACGTAACAACCTATGGTTAAATGTTTATAATACTGAGGGGTCCATTTGAAAACAAAAATACACCTCAATACTTACATGTATTACTTACGTATTAACTTGGTAATCGACCCTCGTGTCGGAGAAGTACGAATCAAAGTTGAAAAAAATCCAAATAAACGAAAAAATAATCTGAGAGATATTTCGTCGTGAACATTTTATCGACAGACAGTTTTTTTTTAACAGGCAGGATAAAAACGGGCGGAAGTGCGAATAAAAATGAATTATCGTGCGAGAGCCGAGCTGAGAATTTAATTTCTGCGGAAACGAAAATTTTTCTCAAGGAAAATCGTGTCAGGCTTCCTCGAGCTACCAAGTTTTTTGTTTATTGCTTTTATATCTACATTTATATGACAAAACTTGGCGAGGACGAGTTGTCTGAGTCTCTCAGTCTGGTATTGCACTTGTTCTTTGACATTTATCTGTATTTATGAGGACCTTAAGAAGGTGAATAGAGTAAGGAAAAAAAAAAAACATTAAGAGAATGAATAAAAAATAACGGAAATGAAAAAAAAGTTGAGAATTAATTGGCAAAAGAAAATATTAACGTATATACATCAAGTCAATGAAACGATACATGCGATGTCGACACACGCAGAGATAAGAGTTTCTTTTGGGATTCGAACCTCGAGGATGCGTGGCACGTTTTGCTGACCGAACAGCACAGCATACTACTCTGCGTCTTCTTCTCGAAACAACCAGCCACCAATGCTTTTATAGCCCCTTATATCCGGTCACGTTTTCGCCAAGAAGATTGCAGTTGGGTGAAAAAAAAAGCAGTGAAGACTGAGACGAAATCTCGAATTCTCAAAGTATATTAGGACATCATTCACCATAAAGTACGATGGACGAATAAATCTACAAAATATTTTTATTTCGTATCTCATATCCATATTCCATTACATCTATATATAGTTTTAATTATACTTTATTGACTCTCATTGCTTAGCTTAACATTTTTTTTATTAAAAATTCTTCGTAATTCGATAAACTCAATTGTCTCAAATGCCTTTTCGTCTATTCTTCGCTTCCATTAATTCTATATTTACATGACTTTTCATAATTTTTATGATTATTTTAATGCATCGAGAAGGACAGATCGTTCGAAAAGCTCGTCAATCATTATCGTCGTCTCATTTTTTCTCTTCCTCTTGCACATTCTTTTCCATGAATATTTTCAAGGTATACGTTCACGGTTCGAGGCTAGATGGAACGCATTGGCCACTCCCCAACCATTCGGAAATTTATTGTAGCCCTCTCTATTCACGTATCGCTAGGTTTTTTTTATCTTCCTCCTCACCTTTTTCTCTCGTTTCACGATCGACACCTCAGTCAGCCTAAGCTTGGCGAATCGACCCTTTGGCCCGTCTTGCTCCAACGACGAGACGGTGATTTATGAAACGTCGCAAGAAATAGGACGCCGCGCACAGGACGGTCACACGAAGTTTTGTTTGTTTTTTTTTTTTTTCTTTCGCCAATCCTTGCATCGAAAATCTCTTGGGCACGTCGATCGTATGAAAAATGAATATTTTAAGGGTTGACTGGCAGATAGCCAATATATGACGGAAGACATTTTTTTCTTTTCATCGATCTGTATTTTTTTTTTATTGTCCCTCGTAAAGGAAGGGGCGATGAATCATTCGAACGGACGCATTGCACTGTCTCGCGAAGTATTATTAAATAATATAATGACATTATTGTCAATTATTGATTATATTTCTTGAGGGTCGATGAAATTATTGAAAATATAGGAATATAAAATAATTGAGAGATAATAGAAATTAATTGAACTGAGAGAAGAAGACACATGTTCCAGTTGAGTGATCGTAGATTGTACCCAGTAACGTAAAAAATGCTTAGCAATATTGCCAGTGATCATATCCGTAACGGTGTAAATATCATTTTTCACGCTAGACTAGTGAATCAACGAATATATTCGTGATGTCGGATGGGACATTGGCGTTGGAGAACTGGATGGGGGGGGGGGGGGGGGAGCGAGAAGAAATGAATCGATTTACGGGGGACGACCAACAGGTGCAAAATCTTTTCGGTACAATATTTTATCCACTGCCACTGCCACAGCTGCATCTGCCCGAATACCCTCGACCCTCCGCCTCGCGGATACTCGTGTAAAATCACTGGCGCGAATTTAAGAGGACAAAACGCGGAGTCGAGAGAACGAAATAACGAGCGAAAAATAGAAGAAACAAACGAGAACGAGGTTGAAAAAAAAAAAAAAAAATGAATATGTGAAACGAACGAGTTATTGAAGCTGGAGAAATAAAAAGAATCGATGAGATAGTTGAAATGAGAGCAAATAAGTCGGACGAATGGGAAATTACGAGTTATTAAGGTGGGCGAATTAAAATATTTGAAGATAAATTTACAATGAACGCATCAATTGAAATGTGAGACAAATCGGAAATTGTGCAAAGTTCGTGAAGTAACAAAAATTGAAAAACAAGAAAAGATTTAACTACCGGAGTGGATAGAGCTGAAAAATATTGTCGCGTAACGAATATTACGAAAAAAAAGTATTGGTACATTTTTTTTTCTCGTTTGAAATAAAATCATAACTTCCTCGACGCTTCCGGCAGATTTATGATAATTATGATTGGATCGACGTTTAACGAGCCTTGCATCGATCGATTTATCATCTTAATTCAGCTGACTACACACGGATATAACGAGGCTTCTAATGTTCCGATAATTTACAAATCATGTCGAGAAGCACATGTCCGAATGTATGTATATGCACATAATGTGCTCGTATGTATACATACATACGAGCCTCTGCCTATATAATCTCAAATATCGCATGTGTTATATAGCTCGTTGGCTATTACTAACCTACGTATAGCCTCTGAGGCTCGATGTTGAATCTAGCTCGAGGGAATACGTGGATAATCGGCAATATCGGTATAATCATACGTCCCACGAATTATAGAGGTCCTTTCAGACCCGACGAGCAAAATATTTCGAATCTGTGATAACAATATTTTGTTGCGATAACACGATCTATCCGCTGGATTGATTCTCGAGACAAACAAAATGAAATAAAAACAAACATGACAAATATTAAATAAATTTCATGAATAGTAAAAAAAAAAACGTTCATTAACATTTTGCATAACAATGATTATTGAGAGAAATGTATTGTTGAACTGAAAAATACGATGTGCTTTTATTTATAATAAATAAAATTTGCGATAATTATACGTCATCGTCCATAAACGACTTTCGGAATTTTTCTCTATGTACGAACACAATAAATGTTCGTGCATTACGAGTTTCAGGGTGAAATACATATTTATAGGATACCGCATATTCGTATGTAAGACGTGAGGTGATTCGTTGTGCTGTATACATAAACTTCGATCCAAGTCGAACACCTTGAGAATCGCTTCTCACGACTCACACGCGGGTCATGAATATAGTTCATCGATTCGTCGAGTCATTAGATTTGTACCTAACGAAGCCGAGGTAACCGGAAAATCGTCGATCGTGAGGTTACGAAAGCATTGCGAATATCCATTCAGTGTTGGTTGCATTGTTTATTTTATTAATTTGAAAATTATTGAGTACCAACAGTTCAGCATCATTGAGGATGCATCGATTGCATTGTTCATATTGAACGAATTGAAAAAAGATAAATCTCGGTACTTCATGAAACGAAAACTTTAATAATCAATTCCGGTAGTTAGTCGATTATTTAGTCTTTTACAAAAGCTACCAGCAATTTTCGTAGGAGCTTGTTCTGAATAAATGCTGTTCGTTACATAAAAAAAAAAAATTTTTAATACTTTTTTTACACGATCCAAGAAAAAAAAATGTAATCCAAGGTGAATTGAAAAGCCCCAACCGGTAATACCGGGCTTGAATTTCCATAATTCAAAATAAAAGGAATAAAAAGTATTACAGTTGGATTTACGGATTAATAAATTTACCATATATCAGGATTGGCCTTGTCAACAAAAGAAAATCGTATTTCTCGATGAAAAATGAAATGTGCATTCGGGGATTAGGGTTTCCCTGGGTTATCGAAAATGTATCATTTGCTCGTTGCATGCCGGGTAAGCAAGTAGGTAGGTATGCTTACTCATACGTGTAGGTAGACCCGAGAGAATGAAAATGTATAGAGTAATCCATGAACATGTATAGGGAAACGTATGAGTGATGCCAGTTGGAATGGGTCCCAATCTGCCAATCAGGAAAAAGCATGGTTTCTTGATTTCTCGTGCATTACGATATCTACTATTTTATGTGCATATATATATAAATGTATATGCATGTGCTTTGTTTGATATTACGTATGTATGATTCTTCCACTCCTGAGCTTTCCAATAGATTTTCTTATCAAAAGGATTCAGCCATAGACGTGCCAGCATCGAGAGGCTTCGTATCATCATCACGATTAGAATCTTTTTTTTCATTTCAATAAAATTTATTTCTAAAAAATCGTCTTCCGTAGACTCCATTAAAATTAACAATATTATTAAAGAAAATAAATCAACTTCTGTCACGATAAAATTAAATAAGCAATTATTGGTAAAATAATTGGTACTTAGATTCGCTATAGTCATCCCCGTTTGCAGTAAAGCTCTATTCGATAAAAAAATGGAGTGTTTTTTTTTTTTTCAAGGTACAGAACAATCATGTAATTAAAAGCAATTAAATAGCTTTGAGAATTTCGACAAATAAGACAATTATTGATCTGAACTTCCCCATTTTTTTTTTCCCATCGCATTCAAGCAGCACAATGGGGGAATTTGATTATACAAACGATATTGGAGGACTGCAAAGATTCATGGGAATTGAATTACTATTCAGTCGAATCAGAGAAGCGCAAAAGCATGCACACAGGTATATGATGGTGTGCTAACGTTTCGTTGGATTCTCCGGTTGAGGGAGAAACTGGAACGGCAATTTCAATCCTTGAAACAACATTTATTACATACATATGTATAGCTGTCTGTTGCTACAGCTGTTGAGCACGAATAGCAGAGGGTTGGTTGCATCAATTAGTGCAATCAAGCACCTTAACCTCCTATTCTCATTGTTGCTCACGGTAAACGCCAGCAGTCATATCAGTATATTTCCATATCAATTGATAGTTATGTGGAACATTTAATTTAGGAAATGTAAAAAGAATCATATACATTTTGAAAAATAGATATCCTTTATCTACTTTAACATGAGCTGAGTTGAATTTGAAATGAAAATAATAATAATAATAATAATAATTTTCTCGTATTTTCAACAACAACCGTGTCCCTAGTTTGCTCGTGAAAGTTGGGGAAAAAAGAGACGAAAGAGGGTGGCACAATCGCATAATCTTTGTCATGAGACGTCTATCGTAAATCCTCCGACGGTTTCATATCCGGTTTAAGGTGACAATGGTCATACGCAAAATTAAAATAAAAACAGTAAAGAGATGGAATTATATTTTGGGTTTGATTGTCCTGCATTGTACATTTCATGTATGAAATGTTCCACATGTTTTAATCTATTAAATTGTAGCGGCAAATTTTTTTTTTTTTTTTACATTATGTTAAAGTATATTTATTTATTTTTCCAACTCATCTCATTGCTCAACCTCTATACTCGTAGATTTTATTTTATTCATTTTATGACACAGGTAAGAGAATCGTGAAAAACTTTCCTTTGTTATTTGATTTCTGTATCGTTGAATCAATTCTGTTTTTATTTTGTCACGTTTATTTCGTGTACTTGTTGTTCGTACTCATTTTCAATTAGAAGCAATATATTCGGACAGTAGTCCGAACACGGACAGTAGTCCGTGTTCACTCAAACGATTGGATTTTAATTAATCTCTTAATTACGTCCGTCGTTGAATTATATTATTTTCGAGATTTCACGCTACGAAAATTTCATGCCTTGAAACAATAAATTATTATGAATTGGATATTTCACGAATCCATTTAGTTTCAATGGATTGTCAGAGCATCATTATTGTATCGTCATTGCATATCCAAGCTAGTGATTATAATTAATGACACAATTTTTATTATTTATAAAAATAAAAGTAATCTCATTTTTTTCAATGAATTTTTTTTATCGACACTCTCTCATGAGTGCTCGTAAAATCATGAGATATTTCACGAACGAAAAACGTGACCGAGATCCTGTCTCGATAATTTCAATCTACGGGGGATTGATTCTTAGCTCTCGGCGCTGCTTTTTCTCCTCTTTCTCTCTCAGCAATTGCACGTTCGATAAGACGAATTAATATCATTTTGAACGAAATTTTTACAATTCGTGGACGTTTCTGCTCCGTTTATTGCGAATGAAAAGGATATTTGAGGCAAGCGACGATCCGAATAATCGGGATGAAGATACGAGGAGAAGAGAGGATCTAAAAAAAAGCCGCTTTATGGCTGGACACACGCAAATGGCATTCTCACACGAGGAAAATAAGAAAAATATTAAATATTAATAGTTCTTAGAAATACTAAATCGAAAATTACATTAAAAGTTTAATTTGGCGAGACAAATGAATATCTTGTACAGAAAATTCCTCGACTGATTTAAAATTTATCGTGTAGCCACAATTTTTATTTAAAAATTTCCATCAAACTTTTCCGACAGATGTACGCTTTTTTTTTATCAGCAGAACGCTAATTGAAATGCATCCCTTATACGAAAGAAAAAAGCTATGAATCTGGCCTGTGGAATTTTCTATAAAAAGAAAGAAACGATAAAAGAGAAATAATTAAAAGTGAAAAAATTTTGTATAGAAATTTGTTTCGTAACGAATCACATCGGTATAAACTCTCTCTCTCTCTCTCTCTCTCTCTCTCTCATCTCGCACTCTAATAATTCTCAACGGATGTACGTTATATGACATAATGCCACCGTGCATACAAAGTTTATTGAAAAAATTGTAAAAAATAAAAGTTCGTTGGCGCGATTCATGGCCTTTTCTGTTTTCTCTAAATGAGAAGATATGTTTTATATCGGAGATGCATTTGGATTGAGGATACGTATGGGAGCGCAGTTTTGACATCGTCTTCTTGCATGAATTATTTCGCTGACAATAGTAAAATATGACTCAATCAAAAAAATTTCATCGATTTTTTTTCAGCTTTGGGAAAATTATTCTATGATTCGTAGTCTCTGAAAATTCTCTGTACGAGCAAGTATGGCACACTCGAGTGGTCAGACGATCTTTATACATTTTTTATCATTTTTTTCCATCCATTCAAATTTACGACAGTCCTCGTGCTACGACATAGTGCGAGAAAGTTTCTTACGTACCACATGATGAAATATACACGACCCTGGTGGTCATATGCAGCGAACTTTTGATTGAGTCTGTACAGAAATGACTGTTACACATAGAACCGTGCATATTCAGATATATTCACACACCATAGAATATGCAGCTTACGCGTCGAATTTTCATTCATATTGCATTCTTTTTGGGATCGTCGTTCGTAAACGAAACGGTTAATAACTTTGTTCTTTCTTCCCAACATATGAATAATAATCTTCTACCGTCTACAATTTTTTTAATCAAAATCTGGTTACGCATTTAGTTGTAATATTTAAAAAACCGTGCTAGTATCAGGGTACAGCAATGCCTGCTATATGCTCTACACGTAATGGGTGCTAACTTTGACATTGAATATCTCGAGTTGAGAACGGTCAATCTGCTTCAAATTTCACGAGAAGTTGGGTATTAGCATTCTCTTCGTCCACTATAAATTTCAACAAATTCTCATTATAAACTCATTTGCACGAGGACTACCCTAAATAATGTTTCACGGTTTCCTCAGTCACTCTCAAAACAATTACTGATGCTGTCTCGTAGTGTATGCATCGGTATGAAACGAATGACTATATAGAAATCGTACCATTTGATTGCAGCTCTCCGGGAAATGACAATCTTCAACCTCGTTATGTCTATATAGACACCCGAATGTATATTGTAAACCTAACGAGAGATGCAATCCTACACACTATACCACGCGCAACATCATAGCATAGAGTACGCCGTAGTAACACAAAACACGTTCTGGTTCCCCGAGCTATCTCCCCGAGTAATCAATTCGAACTCGAGTTATGCATTAATTAATTCAGCGATAATTAACGTTCCTGGATGCAGAGTTCCTTGAGGGATTGTGACGAGAGTATGTGCAATTTTTTCTGTATCACGGGAAATCGAAATTTGATTAAATGATTATTATTATTACTGATGATATCATTATTAATATTTGCACCATTCATATTTTATCTGCTTGGATTGGCCGAAGCTTCAACGAGTTCATAGCAAATCAAATGTGTGTATGGAGAACTGGAAGATTTTTTGGTAATTAGCGAGTTGACGTGAATGGATCGTCGTTGATAACGTCCTTAGAATATTTATTTTTAGCCTTATCGAGACCATTTTCTTTGCTGTTCCATGCATTCAGTCACGTATTCAAATTTAGTCTACATGTATATCCCAAAGAAGAGGTACTCTCGGATTTTTCAATAGATTTCCGTCTGCTATACCTGGAACGTGATATCTTTTCGACAGATCGACTCATTTCTCCCACTGAGCTTTGGACGACGATCGATATACCTTATTCATATCGTGAAAAATAGACGCGCATCCTTCCGCAATTATTCCCTCGTCAGTCTGTATTTTCTTTCGCTTCCTGAATTCTCTAAAACACTGGCAAAGCTCTCATTGCATCCCAGACAGGATACAATGTTCTTTTTTTCATCCATAAATAAATAGAACACAGGATTGATAGTGCTATCCGAAGTTTACAGAGCCAAAGAAAAAGTATTCGTGCCTAGCGTATTGATCGTCTTTCATATTGAGAAAGAAAAATTATTTTTCAAGTGGGAAGAGTACAGAAAAGGTTTTGAGATATACCGTGACCCATACTGGTAAATTTAAGAAGGATATCCGTGAATAAACCATCGATCCTGGTAGATATTCCGATTAAATT
This sequence comes from Rhorus exstirpatorius, assembly GCA_963564615.1. NCBI lineage: Eukaryota > Metazoa > Arthropoda > Insecta > Hymenoptera > Ichneumonidae > Rhorus > Rhorus exstirpatorius. The sequence continues at coordinate 41,516,634 of OY751316.1, read as the reverse complement.
GTATCGACTTCATTTTCAGGGCTTTATTCGATACACACGAGGCTCATGTTCACGAATCAGATGAACAAATATAGCAATATGTGTACAGATCCCTCCCAGTGTATGGTAGTATGCTTTATATAGATCTTGCTCGGTTATATACTCGCTAGTCTCTGGCCCAGTCGGTCGATTCAACGACCCACGATTACGTGATAACTCAATCGACGACAAATTGCCATTGTCACGTTCCTACATAATGCCTATACATCTTATCAGCATAAAAGGAAAATATTTGTCAGTTATATAGATTCGGAAACATGCCGGTTTGTCGTATAGAAATCTCGTATTCAAAAATACAATCATATTTTGTGATAACCGTTATGAAATGGATTTATTTCCTTAAAGAAATGGCAATACTGATTTTTTTTTCTTTTCATCCTGAAACGAGCTGCATCACTGAAACAGTTATAACTGGGCTTGCCGTTTATCACGAGCCTCTACTCTGTACCTTTTCTCTTCTCGTGTTCATTCGAGCTTGCCAATACCGCTGGTTCACTGGGCTACGATTTTTTTTTCCGATTTTTTTTTTTTCATATCTCGGAGATACGAATATGTATAAAAATATTGAAAGTTTTGCGATAAATATACGATGACGTTGGGCGCAAGTTCGCGGATGTTTGAAGCTCGCTGTATCATTCATGATTGCCCAAACCGGAAGCAATCCATTAGAGCCCCGCGCTGGAATGATGATGCGAGAGCGGGCAGCCAGGTCACCGACAACGGCGCGAAACTCGTACCTCTCGCGTCGATCGACACTCCGTAACATACTACGCGACGGAGGAACACCGCTCTGTCTTACTCTTTGGCTTGATTTTTTTTCGCCAAATTAGCAGGAAAAAAAAAGAGAAGAAAGATCATGTATCGCACCGATGAATATTTTTTTAACTTCCGGGTTTGCATATCGATTTATCGATAGCTTCGGGCCTGACGATCGTGTCAAATTTTACGATCTTGTGGACATGTAAATTATGCCTGAATAATTATTGGATAAAAATTGGAAAAAATAATGAAAAAAATGACTTGAAGTGAAAATGAAAATTAATTTTTGTTCGAAGAGAAAGTTATATTTTTTTGGTGTCTTTAAAAACCCATCTTTCGCAATTGAAACTTGATCTTGAACGTGAGTGGTGAGTGGTAAGGTTTTTCGTGCACGTATTCAACAAAAAGAGACTGTGTCGTGATTTTTTTTTTTTTTTTTATTCATGAGGATGATAAGAATCGGATAAGTGGTCAGTACCGGGCATTGGATTCAGTGAGCTGCAATGATCGTGACATATGTGCTAGACACTTTTTCATACATTTTCAAATTATTCACTATACTCATTTTTTACTTCTCATAAAAATAAATTTTTGATTTTTCCATTAAGAAAGAAGAAAAATTATTCGTGGATCAATATTTAATATTATCAAATGTCAATACTGTCAAATTTCTTAAAACTGATTATTGGTAAATTTTTTACTACGAATAATTAATATTGGAGGTAAATGATGCCTGTCGGAGAGCGATAGTTACCATTGATAATCTTCATTCTCATAAATCATAGTCAGCATTCAACTTCAATGATACCATCAGAAAACCAACGTTTAGTGGTCATTCAGAAAAGTTAATATTAAACTTGTGCCGCATCTTCAAGAGAGAGAGAGAGGGCTCGTCCGATTATTATTGTTATCGATAAAAGTAAATCTTTTACTAACCAAATAACGAGTACATAATACAATCATAAAGTATTTTTTTGGCTTGATTGAAACAGAAATAATTGTTACTACCAGTTTCTCCAGACTACTAAAATTTGCAATTCGATATCATCGAATGCCCAAGTGACCTTTGAGTTGTTCACGTATCTCTTGCATGCATGCATCATCGTCGTTTATTTTCTCGCGATGGTGATGTCATTGCGACGGGATTTACTACGCATAACTCGGTTCAATCGTGAGCTGCATTTTTTAAAAGTGTATGACGTGGGTGTATGTTACAACATCTTTTCCCCCCCTCATGAATCTCACGATATAATAATTTTATTTTTGCATTCAAGGCAGAAGATGCATATTCCCATAATATATATATATATATTAAAAAAGAGTCAAACGCAGTGTTTGCTGTCAGTCGATACCGGAGTGTGGTGTTTGACGCATTTCACAGGAACCCGAAACGTGAGATTAAGGGCTCGATAATATTAATCGTTAAAAAAAAAGTATAACATGAAGAGCTACTTGCAGAAACCAAGAATCATTTAATTACAATCATTGAAAACAAAAAACAATCTTCATCATCGGATGAAATTAATTATTCAATGGTTTTATTTTTATTAATCGTTATTACGCTCTGCGAGTTTCTAATCTCTGCTATTTTTTCGTGAGAGCCAAAAAAAAAAATTGTGCCTTCCTAATATCTATCACGATAATTATTAATTAGCAGTTTTTTTTTTCAATGATGTACCCTTTTAATGTTAATTCCGCTAATTCATCAACGAAGAGAAATTTAATTCAACCGAGTGCTCGAAAAAAAAAGCGTTCAAAATTCCGTAGAATTTAAGCCTTCGCATGGATTGAAGATTTCCCGACCTCGAGCGTTCGTGAATGTTTTTCTGACAAATCCCAAAATTTCATAAAACTTGTGGATGAATTATTTGCCCGTTGCTTACAGAACTGGTGTACGGTGGCACGAGATCGGAAGGAACGAGAGCAAACGATGGGAATGAGTAGAGAGGAGTTCAAGTAGCAGGCTGAAGAGGGCACGTGGCAGGAACGAAGAAAACGGGATTTTCGATAAACGTGGGGCGTGGGGGAGGGGGCGGTGGAAGGTAGAAAAGTGCGAAGAATCGGGGGGCTCGGAATAGCCAAGCGCGGGGCTGGGATGAGAGATGGGGATGATTATACGAGAAAATTGAAGGAAAAAAAGAGAACGCGAAAGAACGAAACGAGTGAGAGAAACGAAAAAAAAAAAAAATAATTAAATAAACAAATAAATAAAACTGGCTGAAGGAAGGAAAGCCGGTTGAAGCTGAAGATGGTGAGGAACGGCAGTGGCGCGTGGACGATATGGCGATGCCTGTCGTTACTTTATCTCGTACTGAGCGACACGATACTTGCTCAGACCATACAAAATTGTCCATCGCACGTGGCGATATCGCCATGCGTTTGCTCGGTGAAGAAACTCGGTCTCGATGTAATATGCGAATTCACCGATCACACGCACATAAGCAAAGCAATGGACGTTTTGAAGGGACAACCGAATACCGTTATATTTTATCTCAAGCTCAGACACAACAATCTACCGAAGCTGCAGGGTTTCGTTTTTCTCGGTCTCATCATTCAGCATCTCACGGTTCACAACAGCAGCCTAGCAGTCGTCGAAGAGAGCTCGTTGAGCTCGGTCGGTGAGTATCGTATATATATAGCTTCGATTCTTCTCTACTCCAATACGTTCGATGCTCTTCCAATTTGAAGGGGTTCGAGTGATCATAAAAATTATCAAGATTAAACCGTGATGCATTTTCATAATATGTTGAATCTTGGAATTTTTTATTCAATGAGGCAACATTTATAAATGAATTTTTTTTTTTGTTAATTTGCAAATTGTCAAAACCAAATATGATTTATTTAAGGCAGTCCTCGTGCTACAATAGTGCGAGAAAGTTTCCTATATATACCACATGATAAAATATACACTGCCCCATAGTGGTCATATGCAGCGAACTTTTGATTGAGTCTGTACCGAAATGGCTGTTACACATGGAACCGTGCATATTCAGATACATTAACACCATAGAATATGCAGCTTACGCGTCGAATTTCCATTCATATTGCATTATTTTTGTAATCGTCGTTCGTAAACAATACGGTTAATAATTTTGTTCTTTGTTCCCAACATGTGAATAATAATCCACTACCGTCTACAATTTTTTTTATCAAAATCTGGTTACGCATTTAGTTGTAATATTAAAAAAAAACCGTGCGAGTATATCAGGGTACAGCAATGCTTGCTCTCTGCTCTACACGTAATCGTTGCTAACTTTGACCTTGAATATCTCGAGTTGGGAACGATCAATCTGCTTCAAATTTCACGAGAAGTTGGGTACTAGCATTCTCTTCGTCCACTATAAATTTCAACAAATTCTCATTATAAACGCATTTGAACGAGGACTACCTTAATTGAGTTATAATTCATATTGATGGAAATTTTATTCGTTTAATTCTTTTGCCTAAGTGAATAATCGTTCGTCGACATAATATAAATCTACTGTACAATTAATACTTCTATTGTTATCATTGTTATTTAATTGAATATTGTTGTTTTTTATGTGATTTATTTTCTACAATTATCACGATTTTCGTCAATGCACAGGCAAAGGACTGACTCAGCTGGATTTCTCGCAGAATTCTCTGATATCCGTGCCATCACATTCCCTCGCCAATCTTCATAATCTACTCATTCTGAATTTAAATCACAACAAGATCAACGATCTGCGAGCTCGCTCATTCGCCGGTCTCGATACACTGGAGATTCTCAATCTCTATGGGAATAAAATATCGAGCATCGATCGCGATGCATTCACAGGATTGGACGAGTGAGTAATTTTTTGTTTGTTTTGTTTTTTATTTTTATTGTCGTGCAAAAATTATTTTTCTCAAGTCGTCGATCCATTCTTTCGTATCGAAGATGCATTTCTCCTAAAAATTGTAGCAGTATCCATATATGGATTCCTTTTGAAAAGCTTGCAAAAGTCGTTTTCCAAAATTCTCGTTTACTCGTCATTATTTGTTTTTTTTTTTCTTCTTCGATATTACAGTCGTAAATTGAAGAGATTGAACCTCGGTGGAAATTTACTGTCGAGTGTACCCACGCAAGCTCTGTCATCGTTGGATGTTTTGAAAAAGCTCGAGATGCACGAAAATAAAATTCTCTTGATCAACGAGGGTGATTTCGAGGGTAAGAATAACGAGATGAAATTTTGAGCAATACGATACCAGTATGATATTTTTTTCATTGTTCGCTTGATTCAAAATTTTATATTCCGTAACCTTTTTTTCGTATAGTTTACTTTATTTAAATTGCTAGAAAATACTGCCAAAGAATTCTTGAAATTTGTTCTTTCGACTATTTACCACCTCATACATCCATACGCATCTTGTACTCCTTATACACCTTATACACTTATAATCCTTATACACTTATACTCCTTATACACTTATACACCTTATACACGCATAATCTCTATTTTATGTAAAAGATCTTGCCACCGACGCCGTGTATGAGGATCAAGGGGCTCTCATACGGGCACCGCGGATGCAGGTCATTTTTGGCAACATCTTTACACAATATAGAGAGATATATAAATAGATTTCTCTGGCACAGATCGGCTTCGAAGTTTCGTTTACCCTCCACCTGCGATCAAGCTCAGAGAGATCTGCTGTGTGGCATATTTTTAGACTCTAGGCGATCGGAAAATTTTCGCTGATTACGAAGTATATTGAATTTTTCCCTAAATCTCATGAATTCGATATGAAAGCGCAAAAAAAAAAAAAAAAACGTAAATTTGCACATTTTTTCATTTTCTGAAATATTTAGGGTCCATTGAAATCGCTTTAACTTTGCTTCCCGAAATAGTTGAAACTCTATTCAGTGCTTGTTCTTTTTGCAACCTTTTCAGCTTCATAATGCCGCTCGGTTCATTGGGCTATGATTTTTTATTTTTTTTTTTAATTTTGATTTTTGACAAATTTTAAAACTCGGACCATCGATTTTAGTCAATTTTTCCATGCAGATCCCTTCAAGCCCAATCATTTCTCGAACAATAGTATTACGGATTATTTATTATTCATTCTCATCGTAACCATGAATAATGGATGTTAACTTGGGGGAGAGGCCTCGAGACGAGCAGATGCCATTATATGTTTCCTTCGGCCTTAGCTTTTACTCCCACACCTGAGCTTTTTATATTCTGGGGCTGAAAAAAACACTCCGCCAACTTTTCTCCGAGGATCATGTCAGTCCATGATCCTCGTCAAGACCGGTACGAGTAAAGACTGAATGGAAAAAAAAAAAAAACGAAAGAACAGAGAATGCGCGATACGAGGGAACGAGATTGCAAAAGACTCGAGGAACGTGAGTGTGAGGGGATAAGATGTGAAGATAAGAGCGAGAGAGGATGAGTGAGAAATGCACAGAGGGAAAATTTACTCCTTACCTGGGAACACTTTCGTGAATTCCAAATGGCACCTTCGGGACATTTGGCACTCGGAACTCGGTCTGAAATTATCTTGACTCTCTCGCCAAGCCATTAAATTGTCCTATATACGCACTGTATTCTCGATGGTAAAGTTTAAGCCGCAAATTCAATATAGTCACAGAGATAATTTGTTTCATCCAAGCAATCGTACGATTAAAAAAAATTAATAGTCTATGAAAATAATTAAAAAAAAAAAACGGCGCTAATCGAGAAAATCAATTGTCGATTAAAAGAATAATTAATTTTCAATTTTTTTGCTCTTTATGGATTTTTTTTTTTTTCAAGGTGGTCAGGGATATTTTTATTGGTCACAGAAGTTTCGATAAGCCAGAATTTAAATGCAAGGAATTATCGCTTGAGCTGAATTTCATTTTTTCTGTCTACAGGATTGAAAATGTTGGATTCCCTGGTGTTGTCGCACAATAATCTTCGGGAAGTGCCTGCGCGTGTATTTTCCCATCTAACGCAACTGAATTCCCTCGAGTTGGATGGCAATCAGATAACTCACATTGATCCGGACGCTTTCATCGGACTGGAAGGTGAGAATAGAGCAAAAAATTGATAAATATATCAAACTGCTTCACAATAATTTTTTCGACAAGTCGACGATTTTTCTATACAGCAATAATAATCGTCGTAATATCAAGGTTAAAATTTTTGTCTTCTGTTATTAATTATTGATTTATTGAGTCGCCGATTGTGCAACTTTTTTCGAAGCAACGAAAAATCAAAATGTTGGCATTTGAAATTGAAAAAAAATGGTGGAACTAAAATTCGATACGACCTAATAGGAATTTTTTTCGTTCGCTGATTATAAAATTGAGATCAATTTTTTTTCCTTATGCAGCAGATCGAAATTTTGAAAAATATGTTGATTTATTTAAAAAAAAAAATGGATACTCGGAGTTCTTCAGACTTTCAGAGTTAAAATAAAGCTCAAAGATTATTAAGCCTAGAACGAATGTATCATTTTTTCTACCTTCTAACGCATGACTGGGGTAGCTAACCACCCGACGCGTTTCTTGACCGTAAAATCGTTCGGAAAGCAAAAAATGGGACTCGTAAGTACATGAATCTTTTCGTTTTTTAATGAGGAAAAGAATTATGAAATGCAAATTCAATTTTATTGAAGTTTAGTTGGTGATTAATCCATTTATAACTACCGAAAAGTGTGTCGATTTATTGCTTAAGGATGTATGAGCACAAGGTGGCGGGAAACGAGCGGAAACGTGGGCGCGGGTGAGCGCGGTGCGCGAGGGGCACGCATGAAACAAGAGAGAGTCGGACCGCTTATTATGCGACGCACGCGAAAAATTTCCTTAAAATCGATAATTGTATGTCAAAAGGTTCGTTGACCCCCATTTTTTATGGAACGTATGTAATCGTGATAGTTTTCTGAACATTTAACAGTTTTAATATTGATCGGATCTGATCGTGAAAGATACGAATTTCTGTTTCAAAGTTGCGTCAGCCCAGAATTCGTATATGGCGTGGGATAAATATCTTGATTTCACAAATTAATTACTCGCGTAAAGAGTCGTTGACCCACTTTAAAATTTTGCAGGTTTTATCATATACACTTCTGCTACACCATATAAAAAATTCAGATTTTTATATGATCGTGAAGCTAGTGCTCATACATCCTTAACAGCGCAGATTGAACCCTAGAACGCATACATGCGTTCTAGGGTTAAAAATTAATTTTTTCAACCGTCTATAGAATTTGTTTTTAGGAAAGTAAATCCTTGACGATATTTGCCAAAGAAAACATAAATTTTTCTCGCAGAATTTTTTCTTTTTCACATGCGGAATTATATACCTGGCGACGATATTTTTTCCGCACTTTTTGCTTGGACGTCCGATTAACATTCAGCTGTGAAACGGCTTCCGTGAGCAAGTGGCTGATATGACGGTGCGGAAGCCACGGTTTCCGTGGGAATTCTGGACATTCTCCCCCCCCCCCCCCCTCCACCCTCGAGAGATGAATAAAATGGCCACTGCAAAATTCAACACGTCGAATTTCGCTTCCTGGTCATTATAGTCCTCGACAATTTTATCCTTTATCTCTCGTTATCTCTCTTCGCAGTTGAATACATTCGGAGACGAAAAAAGTTTTAATCCAACCCCGGTCTGATGCACCCTCGTTCGCGCTAATTCCATTGAAGTCTTTCATCCACAAACGTACGAGAAAACTTTTGCATTTTGTTTCACAATTTCACGATCAAAAAATATGCACGAAGACAATATAATTTACAGAATTCTCCGGACCTTGGAAATGCTTCAAGCGTTTGTTTTCGCTTCTTGCGATTGGAACAAAAAAAAAAAAAAGAATTCTCTTCATTTGTTCGAGACTGTGCAAAAATATACAGTTAAATGTGCGAGTACAAGGCTGAAAAATCTCGTTGAGTATGCAAAAAGAGGGGGGCTTAGTTATCAGCGTCCGAGTGAAGAGCACTCGGAGGAACATTTCCTCGCGAGACGAGAGATAATTCAGGTTTTACTGACGAAGAAAAGTAAAGTCGAAATCCCGAGAGCGCTATAGTCTGCTTGGATCATGAGCTTTTTTTATAACGTTGTATACATGGCGTTATTATGTGCGTTAATTAGCGTTAGGCCAGTATCCTCATTTCTTTTAATTATAATTTTTTTTTGTTTCCACCGCGTGTAAAGCTCATCGTTTCGTCGGGGCTCTTCGTATGATGTATAATTTTCGAGTGCAATTGCATACTTGAATATTCAGAGAGTGAACAAAAAAAAAAAGAATAATTAACAGATGAAGATAAAAACGAATTCGCATTTAATTAAAATCTCTTCGAAAAAATTGTTGTTCAATGAAATACTTTTTTTTTTCTTAATTTCGACAATTATGGAATTATGAAGAAATTTTATTCGAAACATAAACAAATACGTTCTTTTTCATGAAAATTAAATTAAATCAAATACGTATTATTAATAATTATTGATAATACTGATTATCAATTAATTATATACATAGTACAGCAATCAGGAGACACCGAAGATATCAAAAATCGAATGTAACATACAATAAACTTTGTTTATTTATATTTTCAATTATTTTCAGATAATCTTCAGTACCTTCGACTGGGCGACAACAATTTGCATTCCATACCGAGCGATGCGCTTCGCCGTTTGCATCGCCTTCGTCATCTCGATCTTCGTTCCAACAACGTGACTTATCTCCCGGAGGACGCATTCACAGGCTACGGTGATTCGATAACGTTTCTGAATCTTCAGAAAAATCTGTGAGTTTCGATGAGATTTTTTTTTTCATTCATGAGAATTGAGGATCGACAGTTTTCCATTTATATTATTATTTTTCGCAATTAATATTAATCAAATTAAATTGAATTTTACGAAGTAAATTTGAGAAGCCATTTTTACAAGATATAAAGATCGCTAATCATGTAATTTGCATCAATTGATTGTCCAATTAACATTTATTCCTACAGAATAAAAGTATTGCCACCGATGATATTCGAAAATCTGGATTCCCTGGAAACTCTGAATCTACAGAACAACAAACTCGTTCATATACCGGAGGACATTACCGAGGCTGTTGTCGATACTTTGCGAATGATCGATATTACTGGTTCGTATAAATATTGTGTGTGTGTATATGTTTTTTTAATAACAATTACTTACAGTTAATTAAAATTGATTAAGATTGATCGTGATTAATGAAAATTAATTATACAATCAATTAAAATTAATCAATCAAATCCTTTTATTGCTGAACGTCGATAATTGATTTTTACGAAATATTTGCCCTCTATAAAAGTGTGATTTAATTTATTTTCACTATTCTTGAGATTTATTTTGTAAAAAAAAAAAAATAATAATAATGAAGATTGCGAAGAAATCAATAAGCCTTTTTTACATCCCCTCGATGCATCTGTCGACAATTTTTTTTATCAAAAATTCCAATGCACAAGGACACCCAATCCGTGACAAAAATTTTAATCCAAAAACTTTTTTACTCCAAAACAAAAGTTGCATCTCTTTGAGGATTTTTTTTTTTTTTTCGTTCATTTGCATAAAAAGAGTTCTTCCTGAATTATTTTTTCTAGAACTTTTTTTAGAAATTTCTAGAAATTTTTAGAAAAATTCTAGAAATTTTTTCTAGAACCAGCTTTCTCAATCAAACATTTTTCGTATACTTTCGAATATAGAAAACAAAAAAAAACGTCACATTCACGAATCCCCGATACGACGAGGACAAAATGTTAACTCGTGTTTCAGACAATCCACTGATTTGCGACTGCGATCTTCGTTGGTTCGCGCTGTGGTTGAAAAATTTGCGGGACAAGGACGACGAGATGATGTCGAAGAAGCGTACGGTTTGTCTGATGACGTCCGAGCATCGAGAGTACTCCGTGCAGCACATACCGTTGGAAAGAATGGGCTGCGTCGGCAAAAATGCCGGAAGAACTTCCGCCTTGGCTCACATATCGGCGTGTCCATTGACGATCGTTCAATTCGGTCTTATAATCGGTGCAGCGGCTCTTCTCTAAAATTTCAAGAAGTCTGGGCATCAAAAAAAAAAATAAAAAAAAAGAAAGAAAAACCCCCGAAAAAAACTAAGGCAAGAGATATAAATTTTTATTATTATCATTATTTTTTATAATTATAAAATTAACTTTTGTTTATTAGACGAAAAAATGAGAAAGAAAAAATGAAAAAAAAACTCATGAAATTATGATTATTATTTTTTTTTTATATTCAACGAATCGCGTTTAAATTTGACAATCGAGATTAGTGCACTCTGACGATTTTTTTAATCGAAAAATGCAATCAATTTTGAAAAATTAAGATTATTATTATTATCAGCGATGATTTATAGTTTGGCTTAGCCCAGCTTTTTTTCATAGCGAAAAATATACATATATAACACACAACACACATATACACATACATATACACACACACATATATATATATATATATATATATATACACTACCGTTCATAAGTATGGAAACACTCGCCCCAGATCCGAGCCACACAAGAAGTTGTATCGCTCTTTGAAAAATGATGATATCTCAATTTCCCAAGCGGCGTTCTAAAGAGGACATATTTAGCTTCATTTACCTTTTTTGGAAAAATTTTTGAGATTTTTTTTGAGCCCGGTACGCACTTTGAAAGATGGTCATTTTTTGGCTTTTTATGTGGGGTAGAAATTTTCCCGCATATCTCGTAAAAAAAATTTTTCAACTTTTTTTCCGTGAAAAACTTGAAGCGGGGAGTACAACCTTCACTCTCATTTTTTGGAAAAATTTTTACGATTTTTTTTCGCAATGATATTTAACCTTTGGCAAAAAACGACCATATTTATAAGGGATAGTCTCACTCTGAAACTACTGGGTTTTCGAAAAATTACTAAGAGGGTAAAAAGTTGCATACAATCATTTTCGATGTATCACATTTTTTTCAGAATTAAAAAAACAAATTCGAAAAAAAAAATTTTTTTCAAAAATTAAAAACATTTTTTTTTTGAAAATTTTTTCTTAAATCAACGAAATATTTTTTTTATCGTGAAAAATCGGGTTTCTTACCTCATCGACACGGCTTTTTTTATCGAAAAAGCCACCTTGGGCCAGTTTGGAGCAGGGTCAAATGGACAAATTGATCGAGCGGATGCCACGTCTCGTCAAAGCTGTAATCGCAGCGAAAGGTGGCTTTTTCGATGAAAAAGCCGTGTCGATGAGGTAAGAGACCCGATTTTTCACGATAAAAAAAATATTTCGTTGATTTAAGAAAAAATTTTCAAAAAAAAATGTTTTTAATTTTTGAAAAAAATTTTTTTTTTCGAATTTGTTTTTTTAATTCTGAAAAAAATGTGATACATCCAAAATGATTGTATGCAACTTTTTACCCTCTTAGTAATTTTACGAAAACCCAGTAGTTTCAGAGTGAGACTACCCCTTATAAATATGGTCGTTTTTTGCAAAAAGTTGAATATCTTTGCGAAAAAAAATCGTAAAAATTTTTCCAAAAAATGAGATTGAAGGTTGTACTCCCCGCTTCAAGTTTTTCACGGAAAAAAAGTTGAAAATTTTTTTTTACAAAATATGCGGGAAAATTTCCACCCTCCAAAAAAAGCCAAAAAATGACCATCTTTCAAAGTACGTACCGGGCTCAAAAAAAATCGCAAAAATTTTTCCAAAAAAGGTAAATGAAGCTAAATGTGTCCTCTTTAGAACGTCGCTTGGGAAATTGAGATGTCTTCATTTTTCAAAGAGCGATACAACTTCTTGTGTGGCTCGGATCTGGGGCGAGTGTTTCCATACTTATGAACGGTAGTGTATATGTATATATATATGTACAATTAATTGTTGATAAAAGAGGTGCAGAGAAAAGTGAACGAAAGTAACCGAAAACATTACGAAATTACGTATATGATAAGTGTTAAAAAGAAAGTTTGATCAATGATGTTACAGGAAAAAATAGATATACACATATATTTATGGGACAGCGAACGTTCGATCGAGAGCGACGATCGTTCGATCGCTGCTCCCATAATTATTCCCAAAGATGCGAAAAAAAATAATCACCGTTTGTCCCACCAATGATCGGTTTTTTTTATGTATTGTTTTCAATCTAAACTAACCGATCACCCATGACGTTGGAATGAAAAAAAAAAAAAAAAAAAAAAAAAAAATTACCCATGAGCTTCTATCACTGAAACGATACATATCAAGAGTCGTTGCCAAGAGAGATTCTGGAATTGTTTTTTTCATTATTTCCTTTCCTAGAATATAATTATTCAAAATTTTCTCATCGGGCTCTCCTGTAGACGTGAAAGAAAAAAATCAATTCGAGAGAAAAGTAAAAGCATCCCCTGTCTTTTCGACTCGGAGGAAACGGTCCTCCTGTCGCTGGGGATTAATTATACATATCAGCGCGTTTTGAAAAAAAAAAAAAAGGTCAAACCGGTTGACCGAAAATTCGGTGCTAATTGAAAAAAAAGAAAAAAAAAAAAGAAATTAGATGGCTTATCGAAAATCTCCAGAGATTCGTCGTCTTAGAATTTTTTCATTGTTGACTATTCGGTGCAACGGATCGAGGGCACCGTTTTGAATTTTGAAAAATTTCGCAATCTCACTCGATATTCGTAATCGGTAAATCGTCAACATTTTTTTATGCGAGTAAGAAGAAAATCCAAAAAAAAAAAAATTATGATGCACTGCGACGATAATAATGAAAAAAAAAAGAGATAACGATCCTTGAATGACAGTGCTGAGCGAGCATCTCTGTGCCAAGTTGTCGAGAGACACACGTCGATTCGAATGGAATTAGATGATGATCGTCGCTTAAGAGCGACGAATATAAAACGTATATGAACGGCACAGGAAACGAACACTTGTCAAAGCGCGAATGGTCGAAGGAACGTCGAAGAAGCTTTGAGTTGACACACATATCGAGCGTATACACTGAACAGTTTCATTCATATGGTCTCCCAGAAAAAATTTCAATGCAGCTTTTTTTCTTCTCGAGTATTTATTTTTCAAACTGCATGGTCGTTCATGTTGATCGAAAAAATGCAAAAATAATTTTCAACGCTAAACACGTTAACGAAAATTTTCTTGTACCTTCGATAATAATTTCGTGACACAGTGGAATTTTTTCAGACTTTACTTGACCGCGATTGACTTGAAAAATAACCTTTTCTTGTCACTTTATCCTTTTTCAATTTACGTATGAAAACAAAAAATCCAGAAAAGAAAAAAAAAAAAAATTTCAAAATTCGAATTTTTTCGTTGATATAATTTTTTCGAAGAGCCATCTAAGATTCGCGGGTTCTTCAGCGATGTAAGGTTGATAAATTTTTTTTTTTTTTTTTCAAAACGCGCAATTAATTGAATTTTCGATCGCGATAGATTTAACGAACGTTATAATATACAGATTAAGAAATCTTTGAGCTATATACACTTTAGAATTATATAAGCACTGTAACGCACGTTGGTGAATAGCCTAATAGAGAATACAAAAATCCAAAAAAACGAAAAAAAAAAAAAAAAAAAAAAAATTAAATAAATAAATGAAAAGTTTGAGCAAGTGTCGAATTTAAGTACTGCGCAAAATCTGCAGTGAAATATCGCTCCCGTGACCTGATTAGAACACTTTTTTTCCGCAAAATGGAATGTTATACGTAAGCACGGCATTAAAAAAATTAATAAATAACAATCCACAATCCGTAAAAAAAAAAAAAAAAAATCGAAATAAAAGTTCGAGAAAAATACACACACACACACACACACATTTTTCGAGCGAAGAGGAACCAACTTTTCATGCTGCACTACCATTACAATGATCGTCAAAAAATCATTTGACAATTGTGGGCATTTTAAAACCCTTCGAATTAATATAAATTCAATCAATAGATTTAGATCGATGTTTTTTGGGGTTTTGTTTTTTTTTTTTTTTTTTAATCGGAAGATCGAGAAAGGTCACGGGATGTGAGATGGCGAATCAGATTCTCTGATATATAACATTGCTAAATCAGAATTTCCTATCCATGAATGGCATGTCAAATTGGAAAAAAAAAAATTAATTAAAATTAATAAAAATCAATCGTTTCCCCGAGTAACTCAGGCCCTGAACGAGACTCGTGGAAACCTTTGCGCGTATAACACGATACATATCATTGACATATCTGCCTGGGAAGTCTGACGATGAGAAAAATGAAAAAAATTATTCAAAAATTCTGTGTTTTGCACAGTTTTTTTTTTTTTTTTTTGAAGTCGAGACTTCCTGGTCGCTCCTCGTAATGGAGAGAAGAAAGGAAAAAAATATTGAAAAAAAAAAAAAAAAACCATAAAATCGTATACATATCTCCCTTGGAATTATAAGAAAGAAAATATGATGAATATACGAGAAAGAAAGGAATAGGAAGGAATTTAATTTGTTAAAATATCGATACGTTATGCATCAATTGACATAAATATATGAATTAACATAAATATAATTATTATTATGAATGTAAAAAAAAATATTTCACACGCCATATATACATATATATATATATATATATATATATATATATATATATATATATATATATTATTACACAACAAAAATATCTTAAGCAATCGATGTTTTTTTCTACAAACGTTATCGTCAAAGGAACAAGAAGAAAAAAAAGTCTTCATGACGAGAGATCGGCCCCCAATATATCTTCAGCAGCTCTCCGAAGCGATTTTCAGAAAAAAAAAAATTACCTAATATTTTTTCCTCCAACTTTTGTTTTCTCTCGTTGAGCTTCAAATTCAATTTTAAATATTGCGAAAAGAGGAAAAACAAAATGAAAATACGCCAAATACGATTCTCTGCTGGCCCTATTAAAAGCTTAGGATACGTACGAGGCATATTCGATGGATTGACACCCCAATCGGACTAATCATTCAAGAAAATTTTTTTACTTCCACGATTGTTCTCGTTTTCTTCATTTTTTGAAATTTTGAAAAAATTTATTCTTCAACGCGACCTCGGTAACGACGGGACAATCGATGGGAAATTCGAATAACGATGAGTCGGACGCTAGAAAAATAATGTTGAAAAAGAAAAAAACAATCGATACGAAAAACACGATGCACATGAATTTATTTTCACAATCAATAAATCCCAAAAGATCAATGGATTTTGCGATTTATCCTCAGAGAGATTGAGAAACATTTGTGCTTGGACCGTTGTCCGGGAGACGGGGGAAAAAGATCGAGTCGTTATTAAATTATTCTCGTACAAATATGACGAAATTTGAAAAAAAAAAAAAAAAAAACCAACTCGATCATTCCCCGAATTACCATTTCGAGATATATCGATTATACTGTATGGTTTGTCTCACCGAAAACGTCATTTTTTATCATCAACGCCACACACGCCATACGTAATACAAATAAATATATTACATATGGAGATGAGTAAGGCTGAAATATTGAAAGTCAAAGCAGTATACCAAGCTAAATTATACTTTGAAAATTCACTGCGAAAGCTTATAGTGGTGAAATTCGAATGGCGAAATTTGTGAGTTTTGACTGAGATGTGAGACAAAAATTTGTCCCAATTTGAAGAAAATCTACGCAATAAAACAACTAAAAAGCCGGATTTTTAAATTCCCTAAATTCGAACTCCGATATTCAATCGAAAACCCGTGAATTGCATTCATTCGATGAACCTATAACGTTCATAATGAATACAAGAGACTTCGGGATAATTTGACTTTCGATATTACGGCAATACTCCTCCTTAAATGTCACCTTTTTTGCAGGATATATAATAAACACACACACACACACACACATAAATATATGGATAAATAAATAAATAAAGTATATATCTATATATATATATATATATATACATACGTCATGCAATTATAATTGATGAGCGGTATTTTTGTACAGTGTCTTACAGTGTGTGCGTGTGCATGTATGCGGGTAGATTCGTCAAGGAGAAGAGCTCCCGACGAACCGGCACACTTATTATGCGAATAAACAATTATACGGCCCA
Source organism: Rhorus exstirpatorius (assembly GCA_963564615.1). NCBI lineage: Eukaryota > Metazoa > Arthropoda > Insecta > Hymenoptera > Ichneumonidae > Rhorus > Rhorus exstirpatorius. The sequence continues at coordinate 41,499,839 of OY751316.1, read as the reverse complement.
TTTATCCTCGAGCATAAAAAGTAAATTGTGCACGATAAGAATTTTTCTTTAACTTTTATTTTTTCGTAAATTACAATGCGAATGCCCCGGAGTCTTCTTCTGGAAAGAAAATTATTATCAAGCAACGACGAAACGATACGAGAAAAAATTCGTTTCGAAAGTTGAAAAATATACGAAGAATCGAATTCAGGATTCTTCGAATTTCGTTTCTCCTTGTCATTGTTGATAATTGCCCCTCGGCGCTTGTTTGCACGCGCTAAAAAAAAAAATGCATATCTTCGCACATATCGTGGTGTAATAATGATAATTTTAATGACTATATAATAACAATAATTCATACACCAAACAGTGAAGAAGAACGATGATGTATAATTATAGTTTTAGGGATTAAGACGAATTCGGGCATATCGTATTTAATGAATGAAAGAAGGAGGGGGAAAAAAAATTTATATATATCGATGGTTAAATTCCATAGGGGCGTATATGCTATGCTTGTACATAACCGATACGCCCTTTTGGCATTGGTTCATCGATATATATCAGTTTGAAAAATTTATCCGATATAACTGTCAATAAAACATGTCAAATACTTCTTCGTACCTATGTATTATTGTCGTATTTGTCTACGCTATCGCGCAGAGTGATATCATACCTCGTGTTACAATCTTCGAAATCGACGTGATCGCGTGGGTGGAAAAAAAAAGAACAATATGCGATTAAAGAGATTGTAATCTAAAACAAAAAATATATAAAAATACACATATTTATCTACATAAATGACATTGTGTATTTACGTGGAAGAAGAAAAATTTACCAAAGACCCAGCATTAAGCTCTGCTCCCTTCATTGATGTTAATAATACTGATAATATTAATGAAAAGGAAAAAAAAAAAAACAATAATGATGATCCTTAACACGAAAATACACCGATTATATATTATATATATGTGAAAAGTATACCGTCTGTATAATTAATTCCGTTTATTACAAAATCTATATGGTTAGTATGATTATTATCGTTATTTTAAGCTAAAGAATTTATAATATATCAGCGGAGAGAATGAGAGAAAGAGAAAGAGAGAGAGAGAGAGAGAGAGAGAGAGAGAGAGAGAAGCTGAAAGGTTTCAAAACAAAAAAAAAATTCAAGTGTCTATGTGTCATATTATTTGTTATTATATCGTTGAATTTAAAAAAAAAACAACAAGAACATTATTATGTATATGTGGTACTTTCAAATGAATAAAGATTAAGCCATTGAAAAGGATACTGCCTCGTCTGCGTCTGATACAGATGAATGAGAAAAAAAAACGTTGATCATTTTGCAGATATTCTTGTTTATAAATGCAATTTTTTCAAATGTTCCAGAAGATGAGAACGAAAAAAAAAAAAATTATCTCACCAGTAAGACTTCTCAATTTAAAAAATACAGATTTTTTTTTAATCCAGCATTCGATTATAAAAAGGTGATTCATGGTATCAATAACTTGTATTGCGTTTGTGAATTTTTTTTTTTATATTTTATTATCAATATTGCTTTCCAGGAATTTTGACAAATGATAATTACAATGATAAGATCCGGACGTTGGGATATTTATTCGACACTCGTTGTTCTTTTTTTTTTCGTATTTTTTAATCTGACAAAAATACATGAAACGCATCGATTTATCTCGTTGGCGATCAATTCGATGCATCCAGGATGCATTTTTTTTTCCTCAGAAAGCCTCGCTTTGATCTTGATATTTTTTTTTTTTTTTTTCGAGAGAGAATATTATTTGACGTATCAATCGATGGAAAGATAAAAGTTATTGTTTTTCCTTATCGTTTCATCTATCCAATTAACAAAAATCCAAACTCTGGTGAAGACATCTGGATATCCCCTTGCGCAGGGAATGAAAAATGAAGAAATGCCAATTTGCTTGCCATCCGCTACCAGCGGACCACCCTCATCACCCTTAAAAAAAAAATATTCGAAGGAAGTCAATTACTCAATTTAATTGATATAATAATTCATTCCGAATAAAAATAAAATATTTTTATCACATAGATCATGATGAGTAATTCTTTTTCTTTTGTTGATTGTCAGTTTGGTGTCAAAAAAAGGGAAATTTTTGCCCCTTGTAAAAAAATATTGGCAAAAGTATGAAGAAATGCTCAATACTTTACAATTCCGCGTATAAGACAATCGAGTGATCTCGTGGACATGCAGAGTTGTACTTAAGGTAGTCCTCGTGCGAATGCGTTTGTAATGAGAATTTGTTGAAATTTATAGTGTACGACGAGAATGCTAGTACCCAACTTCTCGTGAAATTTGAAGCAGATTGATCGTTCCCAACTCGAGATATTCAGTTTCAAAGTTAGCAAACATTACGTATAGAGCATATAGCAAGCATTGCTGTACACCCTGACATTAGCACGGTTTTTTAAATATTACAACTGAACGCGTAACCAGATTTTGATTTAAAAAAATTGCAGACGGGAGAAGACTATTATTCACATGTTAGGAAAGAAGAACAAAATTATTAACCGTTTCGTTTACGAACGAGGAGCACATAAAAAATGCAATATGAATGAAAATTCGACGCCCAAACTGCATATTCTATGGTGTTAATGTATCGGAATATGCACGGTTCCATGCATAACAGCCATTTCTGTACAGACTCAATCAAAATTTCGCTGCATATGACCGCACTAGCGCTGTGTACATTTTATCATGTGGTACATAGGAAACTTTCTCGCACTATTGTAGCACGAGGACTACCTTAATAATAATATTATTGTTCCTCATAAATAAAATATAAATATTTGAACATGATAAGAATCCTCATTGAACTGAAAGCTGCTCGATTACCTTGAGCCACCTATAAACCACGATAAATCGATCAAAAATTACTCACGTGACAAGCACCTTCATTTATTCTCGTCAGAGTGCAAATTTGATTTGCCGTAACGTTCTCATGTAGCGTAGAACAGGTCTCTTGTGAAATAACCGTGAGCTTTATTTCCTGAAGTCTATTCGCATAATTACCTGTCATCTAGACTCGAAAAGAAAAAGAAAAATTATTCAACTTCCTCCCATTGGCTTTGATTCTTTTTTTTTTCATACAACTTTTCGTTTTTTTTTGTTATTTACGAACCGAGGTTCCTCCCCAACCACTGAAAACCGCTGGATAATTAGTTTTATTAAAATTCTCGGTGGGCAGTGAGATTGGCTGAATTTTATTCGTATAGACAATTCTACGCGATACGAGAATGAGACCGATGTCATTGGCGAACTTATGACCGTTGTATTCTGGATGTAAAATCTTAAATATCGCCTGATACATTTGTCCGGCTTCGGTCAACAAATTCGTACCCGCTATGACGCTAATTTCATCGGGACGTTTTCTAAATAAATAAATAAAAGTATGATGTATGACAATTCATTCGTAACGAAAAAAAAAAAAATGAATTTATGTGAATTTTTTGTTTTAGTTAAAGATTCGTGATAAACTTTTTTTTGTATCAAAATGATTAACATTGAGAAAAAAATTTTGTAAATTATTTGAAAAAATTGTGCTTTTCCTATTATTTGTTTTCTTTTTATTTTATTTTTTTTTTATTATTCAAATTCATAGTTTCCTTTTTTTCTCGTCGTCATATTATCTCAGCTTAATTATAAAAATATATTTTCTCACCGTGCTATACAGTGTGCTGATGTAAGTATCCATCGATCGTTCAATATGGAACCACCGCAAAAGTGTTCAAAGTAAACTCTCAGTGAGACTGTGTAAGGATATTTTTCATCCGGAGCACTAGAACCACCGACGATTCTCGGCTCCAAACGATCGGGAATATTGTGGCCTGAATATAATCCGGATTTTCATTTATTTCGAATTAAAACAAAAATAATACTAATGATCCGCAAGATAATGTATTTAGTCTTCACTATTGTTAAACTTACAAAAAGCAACGTGTACCAGTGCAAAAAAAATCTTTGCGGTTGCGAGTGTCTTCATTTTAATTATTTCGTGAGAACGTTACATTAATTAACTGCGAATGACGAAATTCTACTTCACGTTTATATACGACAAATTAATCCATATCTATGACGATATTATTATCGTTCGATTGTGTAAACTGATCGCTGAGTTTCCTCGTTTCGATAATCCATCTCCAGATTATTGGACTCATCGACGATGGAAAACTCGTGAGATCCAAACGATTTTTCTACGATATTCGAATAATAATGCAGGACAAGATGCAATTAGCAATTTGCCATTTTTTTAAACTGTGGCTTTGGTTTATTTCACATGCTCGAAAAATATTTCAACGGTATTTGAAATATAGAATGATTTTTTTTCTGAAAAGTCCCAAAATGGTATACTAGGAAATGTAATCGGGAAATTATCATGTCCCGGAAATATTGCTCACAATCATCGAAGAGGACGTGTGGAGAGAGAGCCCAATAATCTTAAATATCGATTTGGAATATGAAAAATGGTGGAAAATATTGGAAATTTCCAATTTTTTTTTTTGGAAAAATAGCCATAAAGCTTTTGATTCCAACGAGCATTGGTCAATCGAGATCAATCTTTCTGGATAAATAAATTGACACAGAAAATAATGAAACTTCGATTGATTAATGTACCGAGGACAAAAACTAAAATTGTCGTTATGAAAATATTGACGCTAATTCCTCGTATTTTTTCTCTTTTTTATTATGAAAAATACCCCTTCACACCGATCCCGATATTTATATTCATATTTCGTCGATTTCAAATCATGAAAAACGAACGTTAAGAATTTTCGAGAAGTTGGATTTTCCAGCGAGTGTAAGAGTATAAAAAAAAACCTACTGCGCAGTTTTTGTATTATGAATATTTTTAATAGTTCAGGAAGCATATTTTCCACCGCTTTGAATAATAAAAATTATCGAAGGACGATTGCCCTTAACTGCGATCGTCTGAATTGAATTTCAAATTTATTCGAAGGTCAATTTCATAATGACACTCGAAATTTTTGGACTGGAGATTTTTGCAAAAATATTCATACCGGTTCTGATGTAAATTTACTTCATCTCGATTTTTAATGACGAGATGTTCAGAGTAAGAACTACTGCGCAGTTTTTTTATTATCCGTATTTTTTAATAGTTCAGGAAGCATTTTTTTAGATTTTTAGTATTACAATTTTAAAAATATATATTATTATATATTACCTACGGTGCAGTTTTCGTATTATGACTATTTTTAATAGTGCAGGAAGCATATTTTACACCGCTTTGAATATCACTCGAATATCTTTTGCACGAAGGTCTCGGTAAAAATATTTCTTCGCGTCGATTTTCATGTGATTTTTTTTATACCTACTGTAATTTCCGGTGTCCAATATACCGCGGATGCGATCTTTCATTGTGAAAATCAGAGCATCGACGGGCTTTTTTTTGCTTAAACGAAGTTAAAGAATCATGTGACGTGCTACTTTGATTTATTTTTCGCTACTGTCGAACGGGTAAATATAAAAATAAAATATGTACATAAAAAATGGCACACATAAACCTCGATTTTCCTCAATATCAGTTCGAATATCGGAAAGTTACTTGCATTTATCTTTATAGACCTAAGAACGTTCGTCGTAAAAAAAAAAAATAAAAAAAAATCTCTTGAAACTCGCAATTGTCAGCCTATATATATTGCACCAAGGCAGTCTTCTATAAATACATAACTTGTGAAAACTCTGTTGACTCCGTGTCAAATTGAACGAGCATCAGGGGTGAGTTTAATCAAATAAATCGTAACAGAGTATATCGAATATCCAAAAATTCCTGCCTCATAATTTAATTTTCATTTCATTCCTTTTCGTTCAATTTTTGTTTTTCTTCCTAATTTTCCTTCGAGTCATTTTGCATTCACGAAGCTTTCTTCACAAGACCCAAAATCCAAAAAAGTAATTAAAAGCCAAGGAAACAAAAAAAACGGTCGATAAAATTTTGGTTATTTTGCAATACAATTTTTTTAGAATTTTTCGATTGCAAAATGATTTCCGGATTTTTCGTGCTTCTGTGCATCGTCACAGCACGAAATTGCTTCGCTGTACAGGTAAGGAACACATTTTCACGTAAATTATTATTATTTCTCTATACAGGGTTTCATAATGGCATAATACGTTTTTTTTTTGTTTGACTCAAGATTAATGACGATGGAGTGGCTGAACATAACAGTTATGATGGTAAGTTGTCAAGCTAAATTGTAATGATTTCGTAAAATATATTTTGTGAAAAAAAATTGTTGTAATTAAAAATTTTTTTTAATATCGTTTGATTCATTTATGCTAAAATCAAACAACATTTATATATATCATTATTTTAAAAAACTTGTTTTTTTCGTTGAATCAATCACTTTTTTTACCCCATCGAAGTCGATTTTGAGTTTTATCGACTATTATTTTTTTGTTTTGTTTTCGTTGCTGGTCTTATCGTTTGTCGGGGTTGCCTTTTCTTCGGTCCCCTCGACAATTCAAATGGCACAATTTACCGATATTATCATTGCTCCAACTATAAAGTATCGTTTCCCAAATCGCATGTTACTTGGACTAACTTTTTCTTTTTTCAGATGTATCGAAGAAGCCCATCGAGGTGATGGTCCGTCGTTCCCCAAAAGATCCCAGACTGAAAGTGTTTTCGTTCGAAAAACGTGATATTTCGAGCATCGTGGAAAATGCAGAAAAATCTGCCGAACCAAGAGAACGTCGATCCCCAATAGATCCCAAAGCAGTAAAATCTTTGCTTGGAAAACGTGATATTTCGGCCATTATGAAAAACGAGGAAGAATCTGCCGAACCAAGAGAACGTCGATCCCCAATAGATCCCAAAGCAGTAAAATCTTTGCTTGGAAAACGTGATATTTCGGCCATTATGAAAAACGAGGAAGAATCTGTCGAGCCAAGAGAACGTCGATCCCCACACTGAACCCCAAGCTCATGGGCTCTTTGGTTGGTAAACGTGATCTTTCGACTATTATGACAAAACTGCACTGATGACATAATTAAAAGGAAATAAATAAACAAAATAAATAAATAACTAACAAAATTTATCAAGCAAACCTGATGTGTTTATGGCAATAAAAATTTTCCTCGCAATATTTATGAAAGTGCCTCACTCTTCCATCGAAAAAAAATCATTCAATTGCTCCTTTCTCGGCTCTGTCATTATTTCGAGAATACCGAATCCATTAATCATTATATCATTAAGGTAAACGTACCAGCTATGGCCATTGTACCGTTTGTGGCTACTCCGCATTTCCCTCGAATTTTTTAAAGATTCAACACTATATTCACTTCATCGAGCGTAATATTTCGTTATTCGAGATGTTTCTGCACCACTATCGATTGCTTTATTGAACATCTGCTACTAATTCATTTCAACGAAATATGACGAAATGTGTCAACGCTGAGCGGTTTCAGTAGTTTTCTTGTCAGACGTGTTAAAGGATCCCGAGGTAAGAAGACTAGCAGGGTTTTTCATATCTAAAGTGATTCCGCCCCATAAAAAATTTATATTTTATCAGTTAACCCTTTGAATCATAGTGGTAAGTATTCTTACCACCTATTTTATATCCATTTTTTTGTACATTTCGTGAACTTTTCAGCACACTTCATTGCGATTTTATGATTTTTATCATAATCTACCAATAGGTTTTCAAAACCCAAGAGTAATTATTGCGATATAATGTAAATTATTATTGTTGGAAACAAACTGATTGAAAAAATCGTGAAAATTGAAGGAATAATGCGTGACTCAAATGGTTAAAGCTCATTTTTTGGGTTGGAATCACAAAAAACTGACATATCAGGTAAAATACTTGAAAAATACGCGGTACATTCAAAATGCGATTGTTCTATTAGTGGCCAGCTTACTGTAAATACAGCACACTTATACCACTTCAGTAATATGTTTATGACGCAAATAAATAACTATTTTTAACTCTAATCTCCCGTCATTGATTCTCCAATAACCCACCTTTCGTTTTTAGCGCATCCGTATCCCAATTCAAAGTTTGGTGGCCACAACTGGTACTGCGCATGACCGAAAAGTACAGTGCAACCTCTGAATAAGCCCTCTCCAAATAAGACTGCTTCTCCTAATCTTTGTTCGAAAGTTGCCCTCACTATTTGTCGCATCGTATAGAATCGGGGCGAACCTCCGAATAGGACCGCCCGTGGAAATTGCATTTTCGTCTTAATTTATGCTTTGAAGAATAATAGTATAGCAATGAAAATTTCAATTGATCGTAATCAATTTCATTAATCTATTGTTAACATTCATTGATATTTATACATTTTTTTATTCAAATATTAATATATTTGTAATAGATTAATAAAAATTTTTAATTATCTTAAAAAAAAATAACAAAAGTAACATATTCAGCAATTTTTGTTAAAAAATAATATTTTTTCATTCAATTAAAAAAAAAAATAGTACAGATAAAATTTTGTCAAATATTGCCAAACACTTTTTACAAATTACAAATTGAGTATTTTTCCTCAAATAAACATTTTACCTTACTCATAATACAATAAATATTGCATTTAGAATGAACAATAATCCACATATACTTACCAGGTATTACACGAATTCAACATTAAAAAACCAGATTTAGAACAACGGAATGTGCGTTAGGTTATGTACTGACAGCTATGACATGACAGCTACAAGATAATTTCCTTTTTTTTTTAAATTTATCATGATCATAAAAGATCTTTTGTGATGACAATTCGATTCTGCGTACCTTTTAGGTTATATCGATTACTTTTTCAGTACTGAATTTGCAATAATGCGAACACTGTTCGTAAATAAATGTTCGAAAATGCTTAAAGTGGCCACCAATTGGTACACGTTTATCCTACCTTATATCCCATCGAATTGGACCGTCGACTTCGAAGAAAATCAGGAAGACAAATATATATCGAAGCAAAGTCACTCTCGAATTTTTTTTTTAAACAACTTTATTATTACAAAAAAAAAAAAAAAGAAAAATATACATGCTTCTCACCTGCGTCATTGATGAACATGGGGTATGGGAATGAACGGTTGGGAGCAGCAAGGCACGAAACAATATTGTCTAAAATATTTATGAACTTCTCTGCGTATGTTTCGTGTGCGTATGTGTATAAGCGCGTAATCGCCGTTGATCGAATACAATATTAAATCAATTTAGTAATTGTTAAAAATATTGTAAATTGTAAAAAAATAAAATTATCACTCAGTCATTAACTTTCCGAAAAATAAAAAAAAAAAAAAAAAAAAAAACTGACAAGTCATTTCATTATCGTGGACAAACAAAAAAAAAAATTGACGCGTCAATAAAACCACGAAACGATCATCCAGATTCATTGAAAATCTCGCTTCCGGTGGAACCAGCGATAATTATTAAAAAAAAAAAAGTATGTCTTACAAACCGATGAAACGAAAAATTGACGATTTTTTTTGGCTCGATGATCAACCACGCGAGAAAAACATTTTTTTTTTTCGAAACGCAAGCACGAAAAAAAAGACACGATATACACAAATTTCAATTTCATCTATTACGTATAAATCTCTTCTTTGCTTCTCCATCTTTCTCGCTACTCTCCGTTATTTCTTTTTTTTTTTTTTTGTTTTTTTTTTACTTTTCCACATCTGCGTTAAAGATATGAAGCTCGTTGCGCACCAACAACAAAATTATTTACAGAATTACACAATCATCGATAATAATACAATAATAAAATAAAATAATAATAAAAAATAATGATAATTAATGTTAGTGAAATACGTGCACACCTCGCTCGATCGACCTCGAAAAAGAAGAACGAAAACCCTCTTTTTTTTTTTTTTTTTTGTCACAATAATATTTATATAATCGAACATACGAGATCGATGATGAATCATATGAGATGAAGTGAGAAAGAAATTTCCCAAATGGAAATCATTTGCGAGCGATTGTGGGGACGAGGGTCACGATCGAGCGAGAGTCTCTCGGGGCTACGTAAGACACATTCACGACACACTCAACGGACGTGCAACCTTCACGGAGAACATCGCGGGGAATGAAAAAAAGGACGACTCTACCGGAAAACAGATCTGACGAAAAAAACTCTACCGGACAACGAATTTCCCCGGGAACAACCCTACCGAGTAATAAATCTCGCGGGGAAAGGAGGAGAGACAATTTTTCGCAATGACAACTCTACGAAATAATAACTCTACCCGACGACATGCCTCGCGCGCAGCATATCGGACTGTACACAACATGTTGTCCGGTAGAGTTTTCTCTCCGGAGAATCGTTCTGGGATAGCTGTTCATATAAGATTGTCCTTACCGGAGAGTTGTTTCACGATAGAGGCGTCTCCGCGGTTGTTCTTCGGGAGTGTTCTCATGGTAAATGTGACCTTGGGCTGTCCCGAATAATTCAATAAATATATTTATACCGTGGCTAAAAACAAACGGGGAAAATAAAATGAGTATTTGTCATTTCGTGTTGTTTCCTCTTCTTCTTCCTCCGTTCGTTGCAATTCACTCTTTTTTTTATTTATTTTTAAATGTGTGTGTGTGTGTGTGTGTGTGTGTGTGTGTGTGTGTGTGTGTGTGTGTGTGTGTGTGTGTGTGTATTGCTTTAGCTCCCCGTTGTTGTACCGTTTCAATGTAAAAAAAAAAAACGATGACAATGACGATTATTCATCCGAAGATAAAAGAGGATGAAGAAAAATCGACGTAAGCGATCATCGAGGATCGCGACTAAGTTGTCGTTTTTGCTTTGCGATTTTTGTTTTGTGAAACGCACAAGGACTTTATTCCTCGGGAAAACGATTTATGCTTCATTCGCGTGTTTGTTTTTTTTTTTTTTTTTTTCCTTCGGGGACACCATCGGTGTACACACTGCTATAAGTATCTCGTCGTGTCTCAGTGAAACGACGTTTCGATCGGTAGCGGTGGCGTTATCGGTGGCAGATGATCGCCGCACGTGGGGAAATTCGGTGGTACGGGCGGAAGATCGGCATGCGTGCCAACGTGCAAAATAAGATTCATACCGATCACAATGTGAAAGAGGAAGTGACAGTGGAAGAGCCAGTAACCTGTTGAGAATGGAAAAGTCATCATTGTATGCATGCCTGTATCCTCGATTCGTCGTGTGATCGTTTGAAAAAATTTTCGAGATCGGTAAATACCTAAGAACAGCGCATGTTCTTAGATATCCCCCGTTTCCCTTTCAATGAAAAACGATAATCATGAACGATGATATGATCAATGATTGAGAAAACGAGTGGAAAAAAAAAAAAATAACGAAGATCGGTTGATAACGCACCGGGATTATCGGCGCGGAATCTAAAGACGACGTAACCGTTGTTCGGCACTGCGATCGTGTCCTTGGACGGGGGAAGATTGAATTCTCGATGCAGCAAGCCTCGCCTGTCGAGATCGAGGGCGTGCTTGAGATTGATCTTCTTCACGTTCTTGTCAGGCGATCGTCCCATACCAATCACATTGAACGCATAACCGTGCAAGTGAAACGGATGCGAAAGATTCGGTTGTTGTACTGGTGAATGTCAATTGTGACGAAATATTCATCGATAAAGCGTTCCGTTGATCGTGATAAGAAAACAAAGAAAGGAAAAAAAAATCGTAAGACCGCGTTTGGAAAAAGATCGATAGGCGAGATAGTCCAGTAAAACAGGCCGAAACTGAGAAAGTTTTAAGAAGTAGGAGCTGCATTTTTGACTAATAAAGCTAGGTGTTTGGATACTGAAAGTAACCCCAATGAAATTTTGTTTCGAAACCACGACGAACCCTGAGATTAAGGGGATGAGAACTTTTAAAACTTGAAAATCGCAAATATCTCGAAAACTAATGTCTTGATTGAAAAATATTTCAAACAAAAGTTGTTTGCAATTGAATAATACAAAAAAAGTTTCATTCGGTCAAATCTCGTATTTTTGCAAATAAGGGCACTAGGAAGATTTATAGATTCACTTGAGGTCAGGGTTGATTTATAGATTCACTTTAGTTACAGGTTTCTCGATGGTTTCGAAACAAAATTTCATTGGGATCACTTTCAGTATCCAGCCACCTAGTTTCAGTCGAAAATTCAGCTACTACTTCCGAAAACTTTCTTAGTTATAGGAAGTTTCCTGTTTTACTGGACCAAGACTGCCAGCGGGATTAAAGAGATTCACGATCGTTCCTCTCACCTTCGTCGACGAGGACAACCTCGACTATCGCATTGTGCGGGATATCAACTTTGTGGGTGCACATGCAATTGGCACCGCAATCTGCCGGTCTGTTGTCACCGTTGCAAAATTGCTCGGGTGGTATGTCATCGATCTGGGAGAGCGGTGGTGCCGGTGGAAAAGTGAATGATATCTCGTCCACGAGTGAAATCACATGATCACCGGTAGGTGCAACTGCGCATAATAATAATAATAATGATTTTTTTTTTTTTTTCGAACGATGCAAAAACGCTGGGAAAAATTTGCGTGGTTAGTCATTGATTGTCGGATGAAACTTACCCAGATAACGATTGTAAGTGTTGGGCTGGAATACTTCCTCGGGTCTGTAGAAGAGAAAACGGAATGGCAAGAATATCTTGACGTCGGGACGTTCCTGAAGGATTCCCTCGTCAATGTGACGCGCATTCTTCAATTGATTAACGCAGATCGCGTCTTCCCTCGGCTGATTGCAGATCGCGTCCAAAGGATTCAGGACCTGCGAAAAGCAACGAGACCAAAGAAAAAAAAAAACATAATTCAACGGGAGGATCAAAAGAATCATGTCGATGAGGATACATTGAGCTGTTATTGTTGTCTGTTTGGTTTTGTTTTCTGTTTTTGTTTTTTGTTTGTTTTTTTTTTTTTCTATTCTGGACTCACGACGCCCTGAGGAAGACCAAGATCGTAGGTCGGTGCAGCCGAGCTCGGTTGATAAGGTCCACGAGCGTAACGAAGAATTGCCAAATTCTGGGCCCTCTTTATTCCGCACTCGCCGAGACCGCGAAGCTGAATCCAATATGCCCCGGCTGGTTGATCCGCGCTTATCACGAAATCGTAACGTTCGCCTGGTAAAAAAAGCGTCGTTTCGTAAAAAATTAGCCAAATGAACTACCTCAAATACACAATTGCGGATCGATTCAGCAAAAAAAAAAAAAAAAAAAGTGCAGCATTTTCTTTTGGGTTTTCATCTTACCCGAGAAAGATATGATGGTATTGACATTTACGGGATGAACGGGTTCACCGTCGGTCGCGATTAGCGTCAGCTGATGTCCCTGGAAGGTTATTTGTGCCGGGCATACGGAACCGAAGGAGTTTATGAGACGAAAGCGATAACGACGACCAGGCGTTATCGTGAATACTTCGAGGGGAGTGTTGGTCATGAAACCGGTGTTGGGATCCTTGAAGCGATGAATGAAAAAGAAGAAAAAAGAGCATTGTGATTGATGATGGTGGATACATTTTCATGTGCGTATTTTTGTTGTTGTTCTTCTTCAACTAACTCTGAATTGTCCTTTTCCATTGATGAGCACAGTTTCGGGATCCTGACCGGTGTTAACGGCCAAACGTCCCGGAAATCTTTCAGCCGCATCCTCGTGCATCCAGTCGCTTATGAGCACAACGTGGGTCGTAAGATCGTAGTCGTAGAGATTGCTGTTTGGATCTTTGTTCGGTGGCTGACGGATTACTATACTGCCGTAAAGACCGTCCATTTTTTGAAGGCCCGTGTGAGCATGCCAGAAATGGGTTCCAGCGTTACCGGCTGTCCATTGATATCTGAAGGAACAAGCAAATGTGGATATGCTCACGAAGTTAGAGGGGTGACGAGTGGTCGTCCGTAAAGATGGCAGAAGCCATAGGATGGGACAATGAAAGTGATAGGGATCGGAAGAGTATAGTCAATAGGCTTAAGGTGATAAGATCTGAAGTCAGAGCAATAGAAAAGCTTCTAAGAGAGGAAGTGACGGAATGAACAGGTCCTAGCTAAGATGATTAAGATCCAAAAGGCGAGTTATTTCCGCTAGTGCATATGAGATTTTCGCTGATACTCACCTAAACGTAGTTCCTTCCTGAATGGGACACTGAGTTACGTAAGGAACTCCATCGTAATACTGGGAGTCCTTTTGCCATATGCCGTGCCAATGAAGGGTCGCTTCCATACCTTGCATATGATTCTCAACGTCCACCACGACTTTGTCACCCTCGCAAACTTGTATACTCGGTCCTGGTATCATTCTATTTGCCGTGAGAATTCCACGCTCCACGCCATCGGCAAGAACACACTGACAATGGCTCCATACGGTGTTGGTAGCGTTTGGCGTGCACACCTGACAAGCTCTGTTGAATAAACGTAAGAAACGATTCCAACATACCAGCGACAAACATGATAATTCGTTAATTTTGTTATTCGGTCAATTTTATTCTTTTGTCTTTTCGTAAACTGTTAATTATCATTGATCGTTACTCACGCTCCGAGAACCGTGTAGTGTTCCAGGGTAAAATGATAATAGCATATCCTTGGTGGATCACCCTCACGACAAGCTCGCGCGCACTCGTCAGGAGCGGAAAGAGCTGGATTTCTTCTGAGCTCAGCTGTCGCGCGTTCGCTGTAATCCAGTGGTCTCGTACGCGGTGGCCTCTGCGTAACACCGCGACTACCGAGATTATCGATACCACCGAAACCGCTCTGGAAGCCACTGTTCGCTGGATGCGTCTGCACAATACCGTGGGCAGATGAGAAAAATCTCGAAGAGTCATCAGGCGCAAAGACGTTGCCAGTCTTCACCGCTGGACTCCAGAATGACGATGCTGACGACTGATCAGACGCTACATCTGCAAATCATCAAAGAAGAAGAAAATATTTTGTATTTAATCTCCAGGAAATAAAAGATTCCAGTGGTTCGGTATCAAGTGTATCATCACATCACGGTATCAAGTGTTGATCGATGTCAGGATTTCTGATTCAGAAAGCTTTTCGATCGTTGAAAAAGAATATGGAGGGCAAATTTACAGTCTTGTTTTTCAAACGCAAACTGCCAAACATTTGCCACATTGACTCTGTTGATCGAAAGTTGTTTGGTCTGTCTTTTGTTTTTTTTTTTTTTGCAGGAAATGAAAAATTACATTGAGCAAAGTTCCGCGAAGTTTGAACTATGTTAGGCAATCTGTTTAATAACACGTTATCAACAAACATTTCAGGCATATAAACGCGTGTTGAAATTTCCTGAAATCCGACGAATGGTTCAGTGAAAAGTTTGAGGATGATATTACACGTGACATATCGATGGCTATACGTTATACCATATTAATTATTCAGGCATTCGTGATCGTTTGATCGATCGCGACTACGGACAGGTGAAAGTGCGAGTGATCGGTAAAGCAGCACTGTACTAATATTTCGATGAAAATACCATTTTTTTTTTGCAATGTAGTTCACACAAACAACGAGAAATCGACGAATAGCTTATGAAAGTGAAAGTTGATGAATATAACTGAATATGTTTATAGAATTCGTTATATCCTTAACAATATTAGAGTGGTCCTTATTTTGGTCATTTTCGAATTTTGATTGCATCCTCTCGTAGAAGGGTTCCAAATAATTGAAAAAAAATATCCCCAAAATTTGAAATTTTTATCTGAATATTAACACATGCCCCAGAGCTCCGGAAGTTTCCCTATTTGATTAACATTACGTTTTTACTGAACTTCATTCAAAAATCTTCCACACCGACAATAAGTACGAGAAAAATCTAATTCCGGTTGGAATCTCTTCAGGAATCCCGATATTATTTTATCGAATTTTGAGAAATTCAAAATTCAAAATGACGGACCCAAAATGGCGGCTTTAAAATTTCGAAAATGCTCAAATCCACTCAAGGGTGAGCTTGAAAAGGTTCTGGGGGTCGGTGATGTTAAATTTTGTGTCGAAAATATGAAATTCAAAATGGTGGACCCAAAATGGCAGCTGTAAAAAATCACTTTGATTGAAACCCATAGTTTAACACCAGATATTTTCTATGATCAAGAAAAAATGAATTACTTATCAAGAATCACAGAACCTAGCCTTGATACGCATTCCATCTGAAAAATTGTCACTCACAATTGTTTCTTGAAATTATTATTATTTCTTTTTTTTCAGAGACAATTAAAATCGTTTGTTAAAGACAAAGCTTCATTCGCCAACGATGAATTTGAGTACAACATTCATCATTGAGTGAATGAATCGGATCAATCATTTTAATTCATTCAAAATATACTATGACAAACAACAATGAATAATTTGAAATCAGGAGGTAAAAACATTTACAGCCGTAATTTTGGGTCCGCCATTTTGAATTTCATATTTTCGACACAAAATTTGACATCAGCGACCCCCAAAACCTTTTCAAGCTGACCCTTGAGTGGATTTGAGCATTTTCGAAATTTTAAAGCCGCCATTTTGGGTCCGCCATTTTGAATTTTGAATTTCTCAAAATTCGATAAAATAATATCGGGAAACCTGAATAGATTCCAACCGGAATTAGATTTTTCTCGTACTTATTGTCGGTGTGGCAGATTTTTGAATGAAGTTCAGTAAAAACGTAATGTTAATCAAATAGGGAAACTTCCGGAGCTCTGGGGCATGTGTTAATATTCAGATAAAAATTTCAAATTTTGGGGATATTTTTTTTTAATTATTTGGAACCCTTCTACGAGAGGATGCAATCGAAATTCGAAAATGACCAAAATAAGGACCACCCTAAACAATATATAACAAAATCAAGGGAGAATACATTCTTTTTTTCTAATTATTAAATTAATTTTTTATCGTATATTATCTCCGAACGATATTTGGCATAATACGCAATGAAAATTTCTCGACAAATTGTGGAAGGCAGTTCTGATCGAAAAACGAGTTTGCGTCCATGATAAGACTTTATTTCTGCCTGTACTTCGATACATATGTATATGAATTGCTGGCAAACGAAATGGTGAAAACCATAAGATTTATAACGCGTCAAGTAAGGCAGGTCACACCCTTTTGTTTAATACCAGCAATCAATATGCGTAGATCGCTGCAGTTGTCGAGTGTATATATTTAATTCCATAAAAAATTCCAAGTCTGCTACAAAGTCCGGTTGTCGAGCATAGGTGAAAACAACGCGAATGGTCCAGCAAAATATCGTTGAAGTGAACGAACCAAGGGGCAAGCTTCTATTTGCGAGTATACGAGTTTTGCTCCATTATAAACCTTATGTAGCTTGGTATATTATAAAGTGTTATTATGTGTAACTATGGATGTGAGTAGAGGCTCACATTACGCAGGAATTCGATCCTTCGGTACTGAAGCACACTTATAAATACTTCAATCCCCGTACTTCCCACTTGGTTGTCGTAATATCTTTAGTTTAGGACGTCAATCCCTGGTTTTAGTTTGAAGAATAGTGAATCCAATATGCAATATTTCCATGAAAAAAAAAAATTGAATACAGTAGCTACAACTGAAATTTCAACGAGGCACACTTTCGAGACACTTCAACGCAACGAATAATTATTATGTCTCGATTTGTCAGATCGTACATTTATAATGGTCCAAAAATTTCCGGATTCTCAAAGTTCGAGCTGAACCAATGAATCAGTAATTTACTATTCGTGAATCAATCGAGAGGAATATTTGATCAAAGTCGACGGTTATTCATTATTTTCTTGAACTTCCGTAGAGAAATCTTTCGAGATCGTGATTTCCGTTGAGAAATTAAACGAGAGTAATCCCACGGCATTCTTTGCCTCTGTTGGCCAAGAATTTTCTCGCTCATTCGTGTCTCTCGAGGAGGAAGCCAAAAAAAAAAGAGGAATTTTTCTATCATCCTGCACTTTCTATTACAATACGTGCAGTATACGCGACAAGAGTGTTTCATTCCGAATGAGAAAGAGAAGAAACAAAAAAAAAAACGTTATGAAAAAAAAAAGAGACAATTATTGAACATAACGAAACCGAGTCACGAAGTGCCGAAAATGGAGCAAAAAGAGCGTATACGAATGAAGATCAAAGTGTAAGAGAGAAGAAGAAAAGAAGTAGTAACAGAGGCTGTGCTCTCGGAGAGCGGAAATTTTTTTTTTCTCTTTCTCTTTCGCTTCGCGCACGATGCACTCGTATAACGTGCTCTCTATCTCACGAAGATCATCGTCGTACGTCTCGACTACTTTGCTCGGCAACGTCCGAAAGATTAAAGCAATGTGACAGAAAAAAAAAAAAAAGAATTACATGATCTCACTATAACGCGGCTCGTTCGCTTTCATCTTTTCGTTTTTTTTTTTTTTTTAATTTTTTATTCTCTTAACCCTCTATCCGCATTCTCAATGGACTAAAATATTCAATAAAATTTATTACCAAATGATGTTGACAAACAAAAAAAAAAAAACAATACGAAATGTTTTTTCGCGAATCAAAACGATTTTTGTCCAAATATTAGAGCATCGCGGGGATCAATAGGGATGCAAGGAAAAAAAAATTGATGGACTTCACCGTCGATAAAAATCTTAGGTCTTAAATATTGCGTAATACAGTAAAAAGATTCTCCTTTTTTTTCCCTGTATTTCTGTTGCAATGAAATAGTGTCTCGAAATAAATGAACGCACCGTTTTATCGGCCAGGGTGTGTCGTCATTGCATACGCCAACGAATAGATAAATCAGAGCGCAAAATGTGTATATTTATATACATATACTATGGTGCTCAAAAGAAATGACACAACGAAGCTCGTTGTTCGTGCGACTTTTTCCTGATATTTCTCACTCGGTATAATTAACGCAACGACGTGGACGACGAGTCGAGAGCACCGACGAGTTTTCACTGCGAAGAGCATCCGGTTCCTGTTTTCTAGACTGGCACCTATATATCTGATGGTGTCTCCGAGACGCTTTGAGTGTCTCATCAACGTATGCTTTATTACCGTGTGTGATATTGATGCTTCTGAGTAAGATTCAACTATATGAGCATCCCTCTCGTCAACTTTGTAATAAACATTTCTTGTTTACTCGTCCAAAATACTTTTTTTTTCCCCTAAAAGTGATCAGGTGACTATAATTGGGTGTATCAATTTTTTTGCTGAATAAAAAAATCATATTCTTATTATTATTCGTTTTATTTTTATTATTGTGATTATTAAATTTTTTATTACATCGAATGTTCGATTATCCTCTCATTCGCTGTTGACGTTACGTGTAATTAATTGCATTGATTACGCGCATAACGTTGCGGCGAAAGCGTTGTACGCTTCGTCCTATAATTTATTTGGTGTAGAGGAGAGGCATAAAAAAAAAAAAAATCCCATGGTAATTCGACGTTTCAAGCGGGAGGTCCTGGATTCAAGAAGACCCAATTTACGGGCACCGTAATGTACACGTACATCGTTACGGTACACACTGGGCATTCTGTGTTGGCAGACAAGAGAGAGAGAGAGAGAGAGAGTCGAAAAAAAAAAATGAACATGACAAGGTGGAAGAAAAAAAAGGAGCAAAAGACAAACGTGCAGCTGGTTCGTGTAATCAGGATTGAGAGACAGGTACGTGAACAAGCGTGAGGATTTTCGGATAGATAAGAACACTACGTGAATCTGGCAAACAGGGATAAATAATCTTGCGCATGCATATGCGTATATATGTGTCTTAAAAAAATTCCTTCGCGTCTTTATCACAAGATTTCTGAATTCATGTATTATGAATTATCATACAGGAAGTAAATGTCCATTGAGCCATGAGAAATTAACGTAATGCATCGAAAATCGGTAATTATTAATAAAGTGCAATAAATGTTAATATTATTCATTTTGCCATTGCAAGATATAAAAATGGGTAAATAAAAATTACCTAAGCTCATCGCGACTTTATAATTTCAATATTATGACAGTAGAGATAGAAACGATATAATCTATTGATAATCTTGAAAGTTTGATCGGAAAGTAAGATTTGTGGTTAAATAAGAGAAAAATAACAATCACGTGAATTAAACGAACATTTAAAAATGCTCAAGCGCTCGAAAATCGTCGAATTATCGTCTCACGATATGTCATGTTGCACTTGCGAGGTGAATTTGTGTATATTTTATTTGGTGTGGTCTGTTCCCCACGGTGGGCCATGGGTCAATAATTCTCTGGACCAATTTACGATTTATCCAGCGCGTCAACATATATAGTCAGCCCCCAAAGAGAGTATATATATGGAGACGTGTGCATAGTTAAAAATAAATAATTAAATAAATCCAAATTAAACAATAATAAAATGATGGATTGAATTTCGGATCGAAATTTGATCGACCTGGATTTTACGTTTTCGAATTTTCAAGAGACTTGGTCGATTAATTTGAACATAAATTTTTATCTTATCAAAGAATATTATTCCAGCTTGATGGAAAATTGAACAAATAACTTTTCTATTCTGCAAATTTTCAATAATGTACGTTAATTTTCCATAAACAATGATAATAAACTAAAAGGCAAAGCAAAAGCCTTCGTAAAAAAAAAACAAAATTTTTTGACGTAAAAATGTTTATGCCCTTCTTCAGTGATAATATTCGTCGAGATAATTATGACGAATAATAATCATGAGAACGACATTGAGTGCAGCCGATTTTAAAAGAAAATGTGAGTCAGAGGGAATGGAAAATTTCGCTATAAAAGTTATCGGGCAACGCCTCATGTTTCACGCCGCGCCGATAAAACTCACCGTGGCACATCGAATAATTCACACTGTAATATATACAGTGGTGGGTGAAAAAAAAAAAACCGCGTTATAAAATAAACCGGGAAACGGAAGCTATGCGAAAGCCACGATGGAATTATGAGAAGTCGTAAAATATCCTCGTACGGGCGTTTACGATACTGGGGTAGGCTTAAGATTGTATCACGATAAGATAGTTTCGTTAACGAAGTACAAGATCGTTATATTTACGTTTAGGAGATTGCATATAAAGGTGTGATGTAGATTTAGAAGGAAGCTTTATTCAATCAGGTTTTATCATTCAATTGATAATATCTATTTACTTCAAATTTTATGAAAACTTATTTACGCGAAACAAATTAATTCGAATTAACTTTAATTCATTGTACATTTTTCAATCGTTCGATCATTTATACTCACTTACTTGTTTGCTGTTTTTATTCATTCGCTCCTTCAATTGTTTACTTGTTCATGTATTAACTTATTAACTTTATTACTTGTTTACTCATATTTATACATTTAATTATTTACTCATTTACTTATTTACTCATTAACTTGATGATTTGAGAGGCCGAAAATTGACGCTGTAATTACGGGATATATCTGTTTCTTCCTCCGCTCTTCCTTTCATCCTCTTGCTACTGATCGCCCAGAGGCGTTTTAAAAACGTCCCAAACCACCTTATTTTGCAGTTTCAATGGGCACCCCGCGTGAATACAGCTTTTGCATCCAGGAGACCTGCAATTATTCTCCAACGTCTCACTCCCTACGTGATTATCGACAGGTTAAGGTGTTCCTTTCGATATATACATATATACAAATGTATATACTTCGTTACCTCCGCCAAGATGCAGGCCAAACATAATGGCGAACACACTGCAGTGTGACCTTTAATTTTCTTAAATCGCACGATCGACCTTAAGACTCAAGACTTGCGTCCGCACGATTTGCAGCCGAGGCGTTAAGAATTTACTTTTATAAACGTTGGGGTATTAAATTCTTTGCACTATATCGGAGATGGAGTGGCAAACGATACAAGTAGTAGTTAGTATTTTGTAGTTAATCACCAACCATACCGAGATCGTATCGTACAGCGATTTTATCGAAAAATTTATACGCTCAAAGCACTCCAGGCCAAATTAACACGGGTCTTTGACCCTTAAGCGTATTTTGAACCTTTTTTTCCAAGATAGTATTTCATATACCGTGATACATTTTTGTTATGTTTTTTTTTATGAAGATTTTCGAATAAATCATAAAAATGTACACGCAGCAGTTTTTTAACGGCCTGAAACGTGTCAAGATATGGAGAAATAATTTTTTTCTTAAATTGCAACAATCACGGATCTATTGATTTGGCCTGAAACTCGCCGTATACAATGCATAGACAATGAGATATACGAGAAAATCGTGTGCACAACTTGAGTGTTCTGTTCCACGACCTTTACTATACTTGAGGCACGATTGCCGTGCCCACCTTGAGACAAAGAATTTCCATCGTTTGTCATACCGTTAGCCTCGACCAATTTGTTTTTCACATAAATTTTTATTATTCCGATTGTCGATAATAAATTTCACGATTGATCCTTGATTTTTCGATTATTCTTGTCGCCCACGTTTATTCATTCAATTAATTCAAATATTTTTCACTAAATCGTCATCTATAATTTCTAGTATAGAAGTTTTCGATATTTTTTTTCGAAGTTATTCCCGGCAGTACCGCGGATAGAAACTGCTGGATCTATTACCTATTACCATGACGTTCATCGTAAAATATGGCATCATAAGAGTAGAAATAGCATCGTCATTTTCAGGACACCCACGCAGGTATACAGGTCACGTATTGGCCTCGTATACGGCAAAAGAGAGGATGTAGATAAATCTGGACGTAAAAGTGAAATTAGCTTTCGCGACGATTCTAGCCAGACGAGGTCAAAAAATAAATATAAAAACATCTGTTTCCATCTTCTTCCTCATACTACCAGTACGTGCCATAAATTCCTATAATGTATAATCATTGCATCGTTTCGTAGAAAGAAAAAAAAAAAAAAAAAATTCAAGAAACAATTTTACTGGATTAAAATCAATGCCTGAGAAAGTGTAATTCTGAGCTCAATATCTTTCTACTCCATGAGTAAAGGTAATCGATAAACTAAAGTACCAAATTCTATCTTTAAAAAACCCCTTTAGTATGAAAAAAAAACTATTCTTATTCGTTCAATCTAAATTTTTTTTTTTTCCTCCTAGCACGCGATTCGTTGGCTATATGTATAAATAAATTCCAAGCCAGTCTCGCTATTTATATTCTAAAGATATTAAAAAGAAAAAGACGAAGAAAAAGGGAATATCTCACGGTGATGTGTAACGAGTTCGAAGTCATTTCAATAGGTTATGCAAAATCGAGGTATCCCGATCTTGTTTGCGCGCAGAAAAAAAAAAAAAAAAAAAATTATCCAAGCTCACTGATGATCTCCGAGGGTGAAAACGTGGCGCATCGCCACAGTCAGAGGCCGATAAAGGTCAGGAGAATAGAATAATGGTAGCACGACAACAAATGTGTATTTTTCATCTGTGCTTAAAGTCGATGCACACTCGACGAACCCGAGAGGTTCACATAATGTGCCGTATCGAAGAAGTGCATTGATGCAGCGTGGGACTCGCGGATCTCAGGTCTCGAATCGTGTCGTAAATCAACGATTGTATATTCTTGCTCGAAACTTTGCCGTCACATACTGCCAGAGATATACTTGAATATACGATGATACGATATTACACGGAAATTTATTTTTTCAATTAAACATTTATTTAATTCGGCCAATCACTGATTTACGAATTTACTTCTTTATTCATTTACTCATTTATTCATTTATTTATTTACTTGTAATCGTATTTAGAATTTATCGTTGAACAATTTGCAAAATAAATTCAATGCTAATCCAATCAATTTTTCACGTTTTTTCATGTGCATCAGCGTTGCAACAATTATGCAGCACAGACGTTTGCATTCGCTTCGCGTGCATCATTCGCACTAAGAAAGAAAATCCGTCGAGTCCCTCGGACGATATAATTGCATTGGCAAAATACTTGCGTATGCAGCGAACGCAACCTGAATGCTAATTGCGATGATCTTCTGGTAGCTCTCGAACTTGGCCTTATATCCCTCTGGTTTCTATATCATCACGTGAAATACAAGCGCACGCCTAACCGTCTATCTTCATCATCACGAAGCTTATTCGTGACTGTTTATACGGTGGTCCAGACGTTTCGAATGTAGTAATTTATTGCACAATCACTCCATGAGACTGCAATGCACTCTGCTGCAGTTACGCATTCATCGAGAGTTGTTATATACTTCTTTTCTTCCTTTTATTTTTCATTAAATGAAAATTAATCACAATTGTGCGTTCCTTCAAGTGATAATATTATTGCCTCGAGAAGAATAATTTTAATTAATATTTAATTAAATTAATTTTCAATAAACAAATAATAATTAATAATAAATCAATTTATGACGCAGAGCACTTCTTTTTAAGATCGTATCGTGATAAATTATTGAAATGCACCGTCGAAGCTGATTTTTTTTTTCATATAAATTACGCCATCGTGAACATTTTGCTTGAAATTTGTGTGAAAAAAATTCTTCATATCAGTGGAAGCAATAATAAAAATATTTCAAAGCCACGCCAAAGTTTTAGTTCACACATAGCGATAAAAAAAAAACGCGACGAAAAAACATAAGAGCGATA
Organism: Rhorus exstirpatorius; assembly: GCA_963564615.1. NCBI lineage: Eukaryota > Metazoa > Arthropoda > Insecta > Hymenoptera > Ichneumonidae > Rhorus > Rhorus exstirpatorius. The sequence goes on along the minus strand of OY751316.1, from coordinate 41,475,401 downwards.
AATTTATATTCGCCAAATATCATGTTAGGAGTGAGCTTACTGAAAACTTGTACAGTACGCTGTTAACTCCAATGCGTCTTCCTTCGACCATTTGCAGCCTCAGCGATCGTGTTAATTAGGAAAATGTATTTCGCTCTCGTTATTTTCGGGCTTGCGACAGTGCCGTTCATACTCGGTGAAGAGGTACGTACAATAAAAAATAATTTTAAAAAATCGAATAAATAAACAAAAGAATAAGCGAAGAATACAGATAGTCGGATAAGCCGAATTTTTTGTCGCGCAAAAGCCGAGCCCGGGCGGTACTGACTAATATTTCTAATGACGAAATTCCTTCACTATTTCCATAACAGTAACCGCAATTTCAGTTACAATATAAATCGCCATATAGCCAATCATGCGGTAAAAGTATTCAATGTTTTCATAAATAGGCACGAATATTCAAATTCGTCAATGTATTATGTATATTAAATGCACTATAAATATGCAATGCAACAAACACCAAGGCATATGGTTGTCTGTGTGTGAGCGGTATCCACGAGAGTGTCTGTTAAAAATGTTTTTGATAATTAACATGGCAAAATAAATGAATATTCACAAATATATTGTGCATTAAATGACAATGTGTATCAATGTACATTGCATTAAGAATTCAAGCATCGTATACGCAATGTACAAAAATAATAAAAGGCGAATTTAGGACACAGTAAAACGTTGTGAATTTCCGTGAATTAATTCCGGAATTAAACTATAAATGTCATTTTATTCATGTTTCGCTATTTATTAGTATCTTAAGAAGTATTGCGTAAAAATTTTACAAAAAATAAAGTAAAACATTTGTAATATTATACGCGGGTTTTTCTCGAAACAATGTGCGTTTTGAATCCTGTACACGATATCTCAGACTGCATAGAAGGGCCTCGGAATTTGAAACACAATGTTCAGAGGATTAATAGTTTCGGTGTGACTGACGATTTTGTTCATAATTTTTTTTTTTTTTTTCTAGAAATATAGAAAAATATTCGCAAATATTGACATTTTTCGCACATCAATTCCGCTTTATTGATATTCATACTTCCTAAAAACAAAGGATGTTTAAAAACAATCGTCGGTCAAACCGAAATTACTATATTTCTTTGGGACATTATTTTTCAAATTTCGAGTAAATTCATCCATTGGAGTCTGAAAATATCGAGTACCTACACGATTATAAAACACATTGGAGAAAAACTTGTAACGTCTAAATTTATAAATATTTTTTCGTATAAAATTTTTCATCCATACATCTTGATATGCACATTAATAAATAGCGAAAAAGGAATAAAATGACATTTGTATAGTTCATCCGAAATTAATTTCCAAAATTCATGCTGTTTTGCAGTACCCTAATCCATTTTAATCTAGCTAGTGTGCGAGTGACCAATATTTGAGAATTTAATATGAACACACGAAGAGAACTGCATACTGGAATTATTGAAAAGAAAAATATTTTTTTGTGCATTTATCGTTTTGCGCTTGATAATAAAAAAATTTATTTTCGCGCTGCAAGTTCGTAAAAACTACAAGGTTTTTCTATTCGTGTCGCAACTATAAAGATAAACTGAGAGATAAACACGTGCAAATATACCAAACACGTATACATAGACGTAATCGTACACGTAACCGATCATTTTTTTTTTTCATTGTGAGCTGATTTAGTTTTTCGTACGAAAAGAAGAGTGGATTTAATCGATTTATGTTCAGCAAAACGAAAAGATTGATTGTCTGCTGTCATATTGTATCAAACACGACGATACACCCTGTGGCACCAAATCATCATGAAGTAAAAAACTTTCAAATTTTTTCCGATTTATATGGGAGAAAAAATTGAAAGGAAAACTTGAAACAAAATCGGAATTTTTACCGCATTATTTTTTGATGAAACTTTAACATTTCATTCACACAAGTTTTTTTTTCGTCTTTTGCAGATCCCGCAGCGAATGACTAATCACCAAATTAAGCATTTTTTCGGGACCACTCCTGACAAAGGTTAATCATTATCTTGATTTGTTTCAGTGTTATTAATAATTATAATTTCCTCCGACGGCCTCACTCCTTCGTTTTCGATCAGAACTCCGGACAGAATTAATACTTTTTAAATCCTTTTTTTTTTACACGTACGACGTTACAATTAAAAATTTTTTATTGTCCCCAATAAATAGTCGAGACCCAGACGAACTTTAAAACAAACACGTGCATCTTAAAAAGTATCTACAGGCCTAGGTTTTCTTAATATCTCTGCATGGGAGAAGGGATAAACTTCCAAATTTATGCGACAAGTGTCTCCGAAGTCTCCATTATCCTTGACATGCATGGACCTGTATGGGACCTCAGCATGAAAGCAGTAATAAGAATTTTCCGACTCGAGCTCCGAGTGACCGCTAAAAGCCCTAATATGACGCTCGAATGACGGGTCATAATATTTTATTTTTATTGCTGCTCAGAAAATAGGAAACTAGATGGAAGCTCAAAACAGTGTTGCCTAAAACTGTAAACCTCACTTCCCACGATACACCTAGCCCCACTCCTTCATAGATGCAGATAGTCCATCTCAGTATCAAGCAAGTCATATCTCTAATATGACCATATTTATCAAATTGAATCCCTTCCACCATCCATATTCCCATCTCATGAAAAGGCACTCCTTTTTGCCAAAAAATCAGTGCCGTCAGAAGCGCAGTCACGTTAGAAACTTAGTACTGAAAATCATCGAAAGCGCAGTTCCGGGCTCGAAATTAATATTTACTCTGCCCAACCCCGTATCGAGTTGCTCAAAAGTTTTTTTTTTTCTCAAAGATTATCTGATACCACCCGACTCCGTAGGGGAAGTTTGGGTAGCCCCGGACGGCGGGTATCCCCGGACACTTGAAGTATGCAACAATAGAGTCAAAAATGTAAACAAAGTGACGCATATTAACGTGCCCCGTAGTGCATAGAAAAAATTTAAGTCAGTATTTCGGCATGAGCGCTGACCGGGTAAAATTTATTTGTGAAATTTATCATCCGCAAGATTTTTCGTGCGCGCTCATCAGACTTCGAAGAAGGTTTTCATATAAAAGACACGGGTAATACGACTGAACTTATTACTTGTATCAGAGGCCATTACATATGCTTTACGTTTATAACAGTTTTCCATTTGATTGTGTTTATAATTTGATAATTATCAATAATAATATGAGATAGGGATTATCGGGTAGCCCCGGACGCAAGTCTGTCGCGTACCTTCGGACATTTTGAAACAAAAAACGAAGAAAAATTTTCAAAAAAAATGAAAGAAATGAACAAAAAATGAACAGAAATGAACAAAAAATGAACAGAAATGAACTAATACTATCGAACGCGCTCCCATGAAGATCGTCATGAGGCTACGGGGATGTGTGGGGAAACCTTCGACGAAGATTGGATTGAATGTCGAAAATCCAGCGATTGGGCTCACGAAGCCTCTGTCAACATTGAATCGTCGAATATTCATTGGTATTTTGATGTTTGTAAAGCTAAAGAACGATTAAATCGTCGTTAAAATGTGTGTCCGGGGCTACCCACCGTTTTTCCCATTGCCCAAAATTGGATGGTAACGTTTTTCTGTTATTATAGAATTCATACAATTGAAAAAAGTATCTATTGTTTTGTTAAAGTCATCAAAGAGATTCTGAAGATCGTAAATTGTATGATATTAAACGTTTAGAACCTGTTATTTATATGTTTTTGATATACTTTATTCAAGTGTCCGGGGCTACCCGAACTTCCCCTATAAAGTTGCTCGGTCTTTAAAAGTTATCAATACTGTAACAAAAATTCATCAAACAAGCCTTCATTATTAAAAAAAAAAAACTGTTTTATATAAGTGCCTGAAAACTGTGCGAGTTCATAAAAAATTTACAAATTGTACCAAATCATCGATTCAACTGTTAAAACATTGACACCTCTCCGATAAGATGAATTAACAACATTTATAATCTTTTGTATCATTGCATTGGTCTTATTCAACTATAATTTGGATTTGCAAGGCCTCGCAGATAATTGTTGCTCTTTTTATAACATTTAATCTAGTAGATTTATTCAATGTGCTTAAAAAATCCTAGATCCCTTTGCACTATAAGGGTATCAAGTATATATAAGTATAAGGGTATAAGGGTAGCAAGAGTATCCTATATTAAATTCTCATAAATGATATGTTCCTCAGATCTCAAAGTGGCGAAAACAGAGTTGAGCACTTATATTTTTCATATGCGTTTATATGTTTCAAATATTTTCAACAATATATAAAAATAAATCCTTTGAAATAATGAAACTGTTCGAAAATTAATTCGCTACACAACATAGTCAAATGATACTCATCATATAAATATTTTCTTTTTAGCATCCGAATATGAGTTTGTGAACGTGGAGATGCCGAGTATGCGAAAAAGGGATACATTATCTGTTATATCGTTAAGAATCAAAGGGCGCCACAGCAATATCAATTTAGCGCTCAAATCTGCCCGTGGATTTCTCGCTGGTTTAAAAACTCCAGTAACAATTGCCAATATGTCGGGGAATGAAATCCAATATGTGGATGATCCAACTGTGAGACTACGATTCATATATTTTTGTTCATTACGATTTACTAAATTGTGCAATAACATTAAATCTCAACTAGATCAGCTATTAATAACAATTTATTCGGATATCAATTTGGCGATTATTGTCGGATCGATTTTTTTTCGTTTTTTTTCAGATAATGCAGAGTGTGGGAGAACTATGGCAAGATTCTCGTACTGGTTCATCGTTCATCCTTTCGAAACATCTTAATCGACGTTACGCACTCGTAAGTATCAACTCGTAAACATTTTTTCTGGACATTTATATATTTCTCGTTCTCAATCCCCATCGTAATGAAATAATTTTTTAGGATGGATTTATCGAATCGAAAAATTTGGTTATAAGATCATTGCCGGATGAACATTTCAGTGCTTCCTCGAAAGATTTCGGCCATCATGTTGCGTTCAAATCGACGAATCATCGCTTTAAGATACATCCTCCAAATAATCGTGAGTTGCTTCGATCCGCTTAATAATTTTCAAATTAATTTTCAATTTAAAAACGAATGCATTCGAGAAATTTCGATAAAATATAACTACTCTTTTAATCGTTAATGATTTATTTGTATGTAATTATTTTTAGTTTCGAATAAGACACCCGTAAAATTGTCATCATCGAAAAATACGCAAAAGATTCCAAAGACAATTTATCCGGAATTATTGCTCATCGTGGATGAAAGTAGCTATAGGTATAATTGATATTATCCTTTATCCGATATATCTAACTATAACTCGCAGATTGAGACCTAAAAATTGTTAGATCGGCTGAGTAACTATAGCAAGCTGAGATGATTTTTCGTGTATTTTATCTAGCAGTCTGCATGGCTCGGATGTCGTCCGTGCTGTCAGATATACGCTGATATTATGGAACTCGGTTCAAATACGATTCAACAAAATCAGGAATCCAAAAGTCCGGCTCAATATAGCACGCATTATCGTAGCTACGGTGAGTAAACAAAAAAAAAAGCAGTCGCAAAATCCAAATATAAAAGTTTCACTTCGTTACAAAATTGTACTGAAAAAGAAAAAAAAAACAGAGTATGGCTCCGTCGCGTTCATTATTTTATTTTGCACTAAATAAAATAAAAACAACTCAATGCAGCACAGGCAATCCAATAGAGTCAAATACACAGTCATAAGATTCGAGTGAAAAAAAAATTGTAAAATAATTTTCTCAAATACTTGGCTCAGTAAGCTTCTGAATTTTTCTTATTTGAAATAAAATTTTACAGAAAAGAAAGTTTATTTAGCTATTGTAGGGCACTTTTCCAATATTATTCTTTTATTTTATGTACAAAAATAGGATCCCAACGCGACTCCATACATCCAATCGAGCAAGCTAGCTGCCGGCACGATGAATGCCAGTATTATATTGGACCAATCGGGCAGGCACTTCTACGGCAAAGAAGACAAATTCTCGTTTGACAGTTACGATGCCATCGTAATTATGACACGGTAATCTACGTTTTTTTTTTTCAAGGGAGTCGATTAAAACAAAACAAAAATATTTTTTTTTCGAAGAACCTCTTTTTCCATTTGTGGAAACGAATGCTTTGACTATATATATAGTTCGTTGTACTTTTTAGGTACAAATTGTTGGCGAGAGGTGAAAAAATAATGGGTAATAAAATTATTTACAAAATATCGATATATTTTGTACTAAAAGACAAAACTTTCAAGAAGAAATATACGAAACTTTTTGTTTTCTCAGGACACGCAATGGAGGGCCACGTTTGCTTGAGGGATATTGTTGAAAAGAAAATATTGGCAACTGCAGTTTTTCATGACGATGGTACTTACTGGTCATTTATACCAGCCCACGAATTGGCGCATTTGTAAGTATATAAATTCTTCATTGAGATATAATGAATAAATTGGTACTAACAATCATAAAAATCCAAAAATTATTCCAGAAAATGTTGAATACTAATGATAACAACATGAGAATTAATATTGAAAGTACAACAAAAATTGTGCGTCAAAAAGTTTATTTTTCGATGAAAACTAGCATGTCCGGATTGTTCGTTTGGAAAACAATTTTTTTCAGCAGATACAAAGATCAAAGCGAGCTCAATAAGTTAATTTCATATTCGTGGGAAACATTCTATAAACATCACGATAAATTACCGAGAGCAGCGTGGGCGCGCGGTATCGGTGCACTACTTCGGTGGTTCCCGAAAGCATTATTGGTCATGGCCAATAACGGAATCGGTGACCACTCAGCCGTGCACTGGTTTGCGCGCAGACTGCCGAGCAGGAGGCATTTTTTTTTTTTGAGTTTTTGGTAGTGATACAACTGAACCTCAATAAAATATAGCTGTCTACATCGGCTAGCTTTTCCGTAGTTTCTCTGTGAACTCGTGAAAATGCGATACAGATTAGGAAATAGCTGTGAACAAGATTCTGAGGGGATCAAGGAATTAAATGAAATATGGAAATTGAATGGTATAATCAGGCCTAAGAGAATGGGATAACGTAAAAGGCGAAGGACGCGGTACGAATGTGTGTGAAGTTTGCATATCACTTTAGCATATCAAAAACGAAATGGAGTTCTATTTGCATCCAACTGAGTTCTATAGTTATCGATACTTTTAAGGTGGCTCATCAGTGAATTAAAAAACCGGCGATACGAATGAAACTTCGGGAGAGTGTTATCTAAGATGCAATGAACGCTCTCTCAAAATTTCAGGGTATGTTGCCAGGCAAATTATTGCGAACGAGTCATTTAAAATTACTTATTTTAGCATGGGTCTTATGGCAGTTCATTCCATTTTCACCGGAAGTGACATGATATCTTTTGATAAAGACGAGAGTTCTTATTCAAATTTTGAGTATTGAAAGATAAAATCGTGAACTTTCCAATGGTATTTAAAAAATTGTGTCTTGCCAGGGATTTTCCCGAGAAATTTAATCGCGAAAGTCATCGTGTGTGCAAATCTCGGATACAATATATATGTCTGTCATTCTGCACGCGAGGAAACATTTGAATATCAGCTATCGTTTTTGACTTGATCGCTCTGACAGCGTTAAATACTTTTGTCAGTTGAGACTTTATTTATATTATTTATAATAAATTATGAATAAAATATCACGGGAAACGTCATCGAAATTCATAAATTTTATTTAGACGGAGTATTTAGAAAATATTATGATAGGTTTATGATTTTTTTTCACGTCACGATTTTTGACTAGTGCTGTCACTGATGGGCCGCCTTAAACTATACTTCTGGTCATTTAATGGAGCAAAACAGAAATTAAAAAATGATATATTTCTGGAAAAAATGGCATGAAACTGGCCTGAGTCCCAGCCTCCAAAAGTTTCCTACATTATAGTATTTGAGCCTCTTCTCATTGTTGAATAATTACTCAACAATTATAACTGCTTGAAACTCTCTGTATACTTGTTCGAAAGCTCAAACACCACAGTACCCGAAATCATTGGAGGCTAGAAATCAAGCCAGAGCATCAGGATATCACGATCTCTCATACTATTAGATGATGCTGATATGAACATGTATCATATAGAATTCTTTGAAGTACTTTTTAAAGTCATTTTGAGGGTACAAATCGCCAAATACTATAAGATCTAGCAGCGAACATTTGCGAAAAATTAATTTGCAACGCCAAGTTAACAGGTCATTTTTTCATTTCCATTTTTCTCCATTAAATGATCAGGACTATTGTTTGAAAGTATCAGCAGCTATAGAACTCAGTTGGATGCAAATTGAATGCCAGTTTTTTTTTTTTTTATATACTGGAAAGTAACGTGCCAACTTGATATACGTGCCGTACAATCGCAAATCTAAAATAAAAAAAAAAAAAACAGCACTGCGGTGATCAAATCTATTATAAAATTGTCTATTTTCACAGATTTCACGAAATATAATACCCATATTTGCAATATTCACTATGATGCAGTACAGTATTCATCATATGTATTTGATATATTAAAAAATTTTAAATAAATGTTTTTTGCTTGTTAATTCTTGATTAATACATTCGACATTTTGTATTATATTCCTCACGAAAGACTGGGTGCTCCCCACGACAATGTAACATGCCCGATTGAAGATGGCTACATCATATCTCCATCGGTGCTACCGTCGAATAACAATTGGAACTTTTCGCCCTGCTCCATAAAAGGAATCAGAAAGACTATCAAAAGAAGTATGTGTACGATTAATAACTATAATTTTTTTACCGATTTATTCGATAAATGTTGTAATTTATACATTAACTGGACTACTTTTTTTTCGTTTTATAGATTAACCAGAGAAAATTCTATGTGCCTCAAAAACATGCCAAAAAAGATGGAACATATTATACCGAGAATTTCCGTAGATGCGTCTATGACTCTCGCCCGAATGTGCCTGCACACGTTTGAAACCGAACCTTGTCCATTCAAGCCACAAGAAGTACAGGAAAGAGATTTTTGTCGCGCGTTGGTCTGCGTAGATCCGAAAAATATTGACTTGTGCATAATACTTTGGGGACACGAACTACCGGAAGGTACTCCCTGCGGCAATGGAACTGAGGTCTGTGTGATCGAATGAACTGTGTGCGTGTGTTATCCTCTTTATTCATCCTTTTCTTTCAATAAGAAATAAACGAAGCTTCGAATAATTTCAGGTGTGCCTGAGAGGTAAATGCGTCGAACCCAAAAAATTGGAAAAACGACTAAAAGGACATTGGACAAACTGACTTGGCAAGCGGATAAACCGATGGATATATTATCTTTTAATTTGTCTGTGTGACGATTTTTTCATGGAAAACGAGATGAATACTGCAATTAAACTATATACTGAAACATTTATTTGTGCTGCATATGAAAATAAAATTGTGTATTTAAAAAATTTCATTTATTTCCGCTGACTCTACACCCTCAATTTGGATTAAAAGAAAAATTCCTCGTCCCACCGGAAGTGATCAAGAAAAAATAATTGACAAGTCACGCGAAAGTTTTAGTACGCACGCAGCGATAATAAAAGTGAAGAAAAAAATTTCAATATCAATGAATTTATATTGCGTTTGCCGAGTATCGTGTTCGGAGTGAGCTTACCGATATATAAAGCAACATTGCCCTGGTACTCCAATGCCTCTTCCTCTTCGATCAGTTTGAGCAATAAAATTCGTCTCAGGTACAATGCAAGCGTATTTCTTTGCCGGTTGAAGAAATGGAATTTCTTTTTGTTAATTTAATCCAGCAGGAAATTTCCAAAAAAAAAAAGTTAAGTGCGATACTTAATACGATAATCGAAGATGCATTTATATTTTCCGTGATCTCACAGTATAGTTGGAGAAAATTGCTAACGATGAGAATCATGAACTTGACCCAAGCCTCGAGTTTCTCGTCGTTGCATCTTGCGGCATCGTTCGCGAGATGCGTGTCCCAAGGTTAATACACCTGTAGGTGTATTAACCTGTATCCTCATAAACGTGCGGACGAGCCGAGAACCGGTGAGCTGCTGTGCGCGAAGTATGCAAGAGAGGCACTAACATCGGGAAAAGGTAAAGGAAGAAAAAATAGAAGCTGGTTATTGTGCAAACGCGAACCTGCGTATACGAAGCAGATTCTTGCCGATGAGGGTCTCTGGGATATTGGGTCAATGACAGTGCACTCATCCAATTGATTTGACTACCAATTATCGTGCAATAAAATCACTCATCGTCGAATAATTAATTAACATTAATTTTCACGTTACTATCAATTAATTAAATTTTCAATTTATCCTTTCGTATCTACATGTATATAAATTTCTAAATGCATTTGAAGCTGCGAGGTTATTGACGAGAAATACTTTAAGCGAGATTCGGATTATTTACATAAATTTGATTTGTCAAAAATTTCATTTTTTCGTCAAATGAATTTACATTCAAATATATAATTAAAATAATCTTTTCTGCGATTGAGTTTTCAATTCAATCGATTCAAGGAGATTTCGCTCATACTTTTTGTGCCAAACGGTCAATCCATGGTAAATTATACCCGGTGGTTTCTAGCATGGATAAAACGAGAAGTATGAAGAAACTTGAGAAGGTTGGTGCCCCCAGCAGATTGCAGAATCCCAGGCAGTCTCGAACGAACGGGACTACTCGCAGCATTTTCTCCTATATCTTCCTACGTGTATATTAGTTCTTTTTATGATGAATTGATTAGCAACCATCGGAGACCGGATGACCCTGAGTTAGATGAACTCGTTCATCGTTGTATACGAGAGATCGCGAGGACGATCAGAGTCGAATTTTTATTCGTGAAATTTGCGTCTCTTTCTATCAACTTTGCAATGCACTTTGCATCAAAATGCCTTTTTTTTGTTTAAATATTCTCTTGTGTACTTTTAAGAAAAACAGTGCTGTCATAACAAATAAATATTATAACATAAGCTGAATTAAGTAGATGAAGAAATCATTATGCAATGTTTTGTTTATACCACAGGAATAAAAATATATATATTTGCATCAATGGAGATGTCATTTTTTAAATTAATTTAATAGCTCGAGTGTAACGTAGCCTGCAGCATAAACGTTCCCGATTTCTTTCGTACGACTTTGCAAGGACGCTGCAACCGTTATAATCCCATAATGTTGAATGTGCATACACATATAATGTGCATATATATATATATATACGTCATAATGTGAAATTTATACCAGTATTATAATACGTAGCTGACGGTATCACTTTGCAGTGTTCGAGATTTCAGGATCGAGGACTCGAACGACGAGCCGACAGTACGATTAATAATTCTCCGAGCCCATGCTGTCGACCATCCGATACAAATTCGATTAGCGTGTGCCTCATGAATGTCGAAAAAGCAAGAGAGAAAGAGAAAGAGAGAAGAGAGAGAGAGAGAGAGAGAGAGAGAGAGAGAGAGAGAGAGAGAGAGAGAGTGAGAAACCACATCGCTAAAATGTTACAACCGGTATTTCGCGAATTCATCTCGTCCGGTCCAAATGTTTGTATCCATTTTTTTTGTCATGCAAATTATTCCACGTCTCGCTATAATTGACGTGAATTTATGAATTTTCGATCACGGTGAAAATTATTACTTCATCGTTGGACATAATTTATTCGGTGGCACGTCGTCGAAATTAATTCTCGGCGATAAAAACCATGATGGCAATTTTTTGTTTTTTTCATCGGCAAAACCAGAGTCAATGTCCAAAGTGACAGTTTATTGAAAATATTTTTACCCGTAGATATATGCAATATCCACAAATTTGTATTCAATTATATCGCAGGAGTTTACGTTTCCACACGAGCAGTTCATCGCACGCACTTAACGTTCCCGAAAAAGTTTCTCTTTTTTTTTTTCACTATCCCTACGTCTCGTCGAGGTCTCGACGATTTCATGAAAATACGTGCGGAATTGTGAAATTGAAAGAAAAAACTGAGCTGAAAAAAAAAAATTGAAACAATTTATAAGCCACTTTCAGAAACGTGCGCTATTGTAAAATTATTCGCAAAGCGTTGAACATACGGTCTTTCGATTTAGTAGAACGATCCGGTGGCTCGATAAACTTGATCGTGAAATTTTTCAAAGCTCATCCCGAATCACGGAATTAATTAATTATCAGGAATGATGTGCACTTTCTAAATTAAACTTCTCGCTTCGATTCGATCAATCAGCGATTCAGGAATTTAGCGACGATGAATGAAGGAATGAAATTTTTCGTTCGATCATCCCTCATACGGACAAATGTAGATATGAATATAAAAAAATATATATATGCTGCATAAATAAAATGCAATGTGAAAAATAAATATTTCAAATATTATCGCATGTATTGTTTATCTATGGAGGGGGATTTGCCTTTTCCTGAAAAAAAAAAACTAGGGCATTTTGCAAAGCACACCTGCGTTGTAATGACATTGTAAAATAAATTGACCGTAAATCGTTGGTTACGCTCGTTATATTCCAGGCGAAAGTGACGCTCTTTAACAACCTTGTACCTCGGAGTTTACATAGTTGGATATTATAACGTAATCGCTTGCTTGCCCATTGTATATATATATAGTATATATATATATATATACTTGAGCGTTTCGTCGAGTGCAATCCCATTGAAGCGTGATGGAAAAATTAACAAAAATGCCTGAATTATATTGCCCAACGGAAAATTTACAAATTTCGAACAATTTTTTTCTAAAACTTTGATACACATTGAGAAATATTCTCAAAGATTTTCAAGCAGAATTAACAAAGTAAAATTGAATCATTGAAAGCTTGAATCAACAATACCCAATTATATAACTCAAAGAGAGTCAAATAAATTTTCGGTTAAAAAATACTTGGATAAAACGCAATCTCATGAGACGATTTGCATTCAGTGTTTTTTTTTTTACTGTTAGATTCTTCTTGCCATACGTTGTTGCTCGCGAGAAATCAACGAAACGGGAGGAAAAAAAAAATGTGGAAAAATAAATAAAAGAATCGAATAGAAGCGAGGCGAGGACGGAAATATTGCGAAAGTAATGAGAAAAAGAAAATAGGAAAAATGATCGAAGGGTAATTAAAATATTCTCGGGCAAGAGGGCGTGACTGAGAAGCACGCCACAGAGTACGTAAAGTTTTCTACGTTTCACTGTGCAGCAAGCAAAAGAAAGAAAAAAAAAAAATTGAGAACATGATTTACGATCGGATTTGTAAAAATATCGCGATTTCTTTTGTGGCAAGACTTGTTAATTGCGAGTTTTCACTTTCCTCGTGTTTCTCCCAAGACATTTTTGACTTAAAAAAAAAAACCCCAGAATAATATGAGTATTGAAAGAAAATAAAAAAAAATCAAACAATGATTCTACGGGTCGCGTGGTGAAAAAATGGATGAGTGAGTTTTGCTCATCGCGCGTGGCATGAAAGTAGCTAGAAGGAAAAGTATAGATTTTTTTTTCACCCAGGGACTGATTTTTTTTCTCCAAATTCATGAACAAAGCCGCTACCGATTCCTGTCGCTTATCGATGAAGAAACTTGCAACCTTTCATTATACCTTACTGTCTCGCATACTTCCTCGTTTACGAGCAAATTTCCGGTCTTGCGCGGACCCCTTGAAGTCCGCGATTATAATAACGATTTTCCGTCTCAGCCTACCACGCGATAATACAGTTCAACTACATTCTCCATCATTTCGTCCACATAGAAAAATTATACCGCAGAAATATCGTAAATTTGGTAAATTAATTTTCGTAAATTACACTGTGATTCCAGTAATTTTGAAATTTTGTTGAAAATTTATAAAAGAAAAAGAAATGTAAGGAAAATTTTATTCTCAACAATTAAATCCATGCCTATTCTTGCATAATCGTAAACTCGATGTTATAATTTTACGGCAAATATGTTAAAAATTGGCGAACGAGTTGTTAATAAGCACCGCTATCACGCCGTTTCTCCACACAAGACCTGTGTACGTGCGATAGCGTGCAATTTTACTTGTCATCGCGATCGTGCTGGTCCATTGCGGTAATGTATTCATGCGTATGTCGAACTCCTATATTATATAGTATACTATATTATAGACCTACATATCGTACCGCAGAATTTTACGCACTAGATTCGTTCGTACATCAACATCGTGAAAGTGTGTCGCTCTTTTCACCGGTATACCTGGCATCACACACCATAAATCGCGGTCTAGATTTTACAATAAGTAAGAGAATCGTCGAAGCACACGCGATTTTCAGTAATCGCCATTGTATAGCTAGAGACGAACGAAAACCCACATGGCAAAATTTTCTTCATTCAGAGAAAATGATTATTCAGCAATAACCGCATATGAGAGATGACATACTGCGTGGAAACGTTTAAGTAAAATTCTATAATCATATTGAATGGTTAATTTAAATATGCATCTATACTATAAATTCATTTATCGTATAATCACGCGATAGAATGAACAAATGTAAATATTATTGTTATCAATGTCATTATGATTTTTAGGTAACAGATGCACTTTTTTGAGTACATTCTCATCCTCAAACTGCATTCTGAATCTTCAAATACCCAAAAGCCATTGATTAATTCGTGACGATTATTAACCCTGGAACCGAAGACATATGGGTCGTTCGAGTCCTCGGCATTTCAACAATAGGGTATCCTTTCAACCCTTAAAATAAATACCCTCTTTTAATTCCCGAAGCCTCTCATATTTTTTTTCTAAAAATACATCGGCTCAAGTAAAAATATTTCAAAGGATTTTTTAAAAGAAGTTACTTGACAAAAATTATGAATTTTTCAACATCACGGTGCATTTCCTGCAATTTTTTTCAACGATTGAATTAAAAATTTCAAAATTGATGTTACGATATCATTAATGATTAAACTTACAGTTGAAACCTCAAAGAACACTTGTGATTTTTTTCAGATTTTTTTTGTAATATTTAAAGTTGTTAAATATGTCGCGGATACCAATGACTCACGTTAGAAGGTGCCGAAAAATAGTCTTCGGTTCCAGGGTGAACTCGTTTTTTTTTTCTGCCATATTTTACGAAATTTTATGAATTCGTGGTATTCGTGGCATTCGTGGTAAAAATTGCATAGAGTTGAGCACAAGCGTATAACCTCTTCCACCAATATATGTACAATATGTACATAATCAAGAACACTGTAAATGCGTGCGCTCGTATATTAGCCAAGCTACATATTTTGATCAAGTTTCGCGTTAACTTTATTATACTCCAATGTGAATATCTATACCCATATATCTGTGATAATATCTCCTTAACGATACTTCAACACAAGTGATTGGCACTATATATATATATAAAATTCAGTCTCAAATGCTTACATGCCCTCGAGTATCAACTCGTCGGACAGCGATGAATTACCGCGCTTTCGCAATACACCGCAGTTGCCACACATTATCGCCTGTGTGTGTGTGTGTGTGTGTGTGTGTATTACGCCTTAGCATGGTAATATCAATTATTTAAGGTATGACAATTCGCATGCTCCTTGTACATATATCATGTATATGTATATTAGGCCGGTTTTTTTTAACTTTTATTTTATTTTTTTTCTTACGTACCCTTCGAAAAGTTAGTTTTTAGCCTCGAACGAAGCCTCGTGAAACCGGAACTCGGTAGTAAAATTCTAAAAGGTGACTCATCCGGTTTGAATGTTTCAAACACTCTAACCGAAATATCTCTAAAACTATAGGAGAGAAAAGTCCTAGAAAAATTACCGCGCTTGCCACTGTAAAGTGGGGGCAAACGACATGTTTGGGACATTTTCGACGAAAAATGAAAAAAATTAACCGGCAGCACAGGAATTTTTACCATGCTGTTTGAGAAAAATTTCTGTGCTGCCGGTCAATTTTTTTTTCATTTTTCGTCAAAAATGTCCCAAACATGTCGTTTGCCCCCACTTTACAGTGGCAAGCACGGTAATTTTTCTAGGACTTTTCTCTCCGTGTATAAGTTAGGAAGCTGTTTTTGATTTCATTTTGTAAATAATAAAATTTTCTTTAAAAAAAAAAAGGTCGTGATTACTATACATCCAAATGTACACAATTTTTATCAGCTTAGAACACGGTTGAAATCAACATTTACAAGGTAATAAGCATCTTCGTTCATTTATTCACTGAACTTAACTTTAAACGTTCGTATCGAGTACAAGATGGAAATTTGGGTGTATAGTATTCACGACCTTTTTTAAATAAAATTTTATTATCTACAAAATGAAACCAAAAAAAGCTTCTTAACTTGTATAGTTTTTGAGATATTTTGGTTAGAGTGTTTGAAAAATTCAAACCGGACGAGTCACCTGTTAGAATTTTTCTACCGAGTTCCGGTTTCACGAGGCTTCGCTTGAGGCTAAAAATTAACTTTTAGAAAGGTACGTAAGGAGATAAAATTTTTTTTTTTTTAAGCCGGCCTTATGTATATATATATATATCATATGTTTTGTGGCTACTAGAATTTCCGTTGAAGTTAATATCACCGGTAAGTGTATCGTGGTCAAAGAAAAAAAATTATCTCATCGATTCACACGAGACAATTCTTATGGATCTTTTTTTTCACTTCGTTTTAAAATATTCCTTCATGGCGTATATTTTTTTTATTGATGAACCCAAGGGCCAATAAATTTATTGCTTTTTCACGTTTACCGATTAAACAATGAAAATGGTCATCATGTCATGAGGAAAATTGTGTTACAAATTTACAATTATTACAATGTTAATGACATTAACGAACGAGAACATCGCATTTGCAATTTCGTGACTTTAGTTACGTAAATGAGATATACATTGCGAATACGATAATAACAAAATGAAGAAGATGTTACTGTAAGTATTATTGCATCCAGGGTATCCGTGTGGCGTTTCGCTTGGCGTACTATCGGTTCGTGAAATGAATAAATAGGTGAATAAATTAACGTATAATTTATTAAAAAACAAAAAAAAAAAAATAGGCACAAAATGAGACGGAGTAGCTCTGTTGCACTTTTGGGTAAAATTATAGGTATCGTATGACAATAATTGAGCTTGTCCTATCAGAGTTACATAAAAAAAAAACAATTCTAATAATAATTGGACGAGTAATCAGTGTGCAATCTTATCGTCGTATTGCAGTGTTATAATAAAAGGATTAACCCCGTTGGAATAAAATTAAAAAATAATAATAATTAAAAAAAAACAAAAACACGAAGTATATATTCATGTACGAAGATGATGGAATCATGACAGACGCAATTTTCACGGTTTCGCGCAAGGCTTATGCGAATTTGTATCGCCTGAGCGATCATAAACTATACTCGTCGTTGCGTGTATTAATTTCTCGTCGATGCATCCTCGATCTCACCATTTTCAGCGATAATTTCTTCGGACTTTTTCCTAAACCGTGACTTGATTGACTCGGTTCTCATCCACTTTTTTTCTTTCTTTCTTAAAACCACTTTTTCCCACTTATATAATTATCGGTTCTGCAAAAATGTCTCGTCTCATTGAATTTTCTTTTTTTTTTTTTGCATCTATCGATATGATACATGAGCGTGCGATCGCGACGAACGTGAAGAAATTTCTCACGCATCATCTTCGTTATATTACTACTTTTAGGTATGAATTATATATCTGAAGTGAAATTAATACCTTATTGAACAGGAAATAAATGTGTAAAATTATTTTTTATGGTTCATTAATGTATTCAATGAAGTGCTCATTATATTCCGATTCGATCGAGTAGATATTGCGGTAGGATTTTCAACGAAATTGAGTGTTAGATACATAGCTAAATTTTTCTAAACGTTGTATGAAAAATAGAAAAGTTTATAGCCCGTCACAGGTTAGGTTTGGCTTAAAAAAAGAATTTTCCTGTTAAAAAATGTGAGCGAAGAATCGTTCTTTCGTAATATTTTATACGAAATCACGTAGTCTCAAGCACAAGTTGAAGATTATTATTACTATTATTATTATTTACAAAATGAAAATATCAATGTTTTTGCAGTGCAACTCTCACTTGACTAGCTGCTGTGTCAGCGCTATTTTGAGAACGCACATATTGAAAATGATAAATCGATCGATCTCGTACGAAGTACGAGTTATATCATATAAATAATATATATATATGCAGCTAAGGAAAAGACAGCAGCACCTTTGCCAAGTCGTGCAGAAAGCGTGACACCAATTTACACGCTGCGTTAGAACGGAAATAGAAATTTCTTTTGCAACAGCTGATACAGTTAGATCTTTTTTTCACTTCAGCTTTCCGTTTCTATATCACACGAACTTGTCTATATCTATTCCATCGCATCCTATCGTTCTCGAATCTTATTATTTCCATTTGAAATTCACTACGCGACGTATATAAACCATCAGATCGTGTGGGGCATTAGGCAATTTCATCGTTGGGAAAACTCTCGCCGATTCGATCGTCGATCAACTAACCGAATGGGCTCGTTCATGTACGTGACTCGAGACGATACGTGTTTTCTCGCGACTCAATTTTCGTTAATCGAGCTGAGAAATTGGCAAGCTTTTATATTTTCAAGATCAGTCGAAGGGAAAACGTGAGAATTATTTTCACTTGTCTCAATTTGTTTGAGTATTAATTTGTTCTTTTGATCTAGATTCTCATTTTTTTTTCTCATACGGTATAGTAATTAATAAAAATACAACAATTACTAATAATTAAAATGTTTTGACACCGCGTGCTCTCGGTATTGTGTGAAAATAAGCTTCAAAGTATCACAATTCACTTTAAAAAAAAATAATAATTAACAGTAATTTTCAATTGTTAATTAAATGACACAGAGAGTACTTTCCTTGTTTATTAATTGAAGATATCCTGGAATATTCGATAATTATCGAAGTAATTGGCGTATCGATTATGTCACAGTTGATTATTTTATCAAACATCCCATTATGCTGTTAATTAATATAGCCATTTTTTTACAAAGCTCTTTATCATGTTCTTTTCTTTCTAATTATCCCATAGTAAATTACAGGTAATTAATTTTTATCTACTCTGCCGTCTGATTTAACGCGTACAGAAGTAATAATAGGATCCTTGACCGTGCAACATCACAACATTGTAAAAGTCATTGCCATTTTATAAGCTTGAGATATTCCCGAATGAACAAATGCACTTGGGATTCTCCGGAGTTTTTCGCACGTACAGAGAAAACCGCTTGGGAAAAAAAAAAAGTAAAAATCGTAATTAGAGATGCGTGTCGCGTTATTTACAGGCTCGAGAGTCTTTGTCGAGAAAAAAACACGCGCTTTAGTCGACCACGAATGCATCCGCAAATACCTTCACTGGTCGGTAGTGTCTTCGTTGATTTTTTTTCCATCACTCGAACCAACTAAACGATCTATCGGCCTATCGGAGCTATACGGAGTTTTGAGTTTTACGACTCAGGGAGAAAGATCGCGACGTGGATCTTTTTTCTTTTTCAATCGACTCGTTGATTTTTCGTTCGTTACTAGCAAATGGGTAGAAAGTTCCGAAGATATAATTACTGATAGAAAAAGAAAAATTACGGAAAAACAAAAATAATCAAATTTGTAAATATAAATGGATATGGAATTAGAATGGAAACGAATCAGATATAAATAGCCTTTCATTTTTTTTCAAAGAAAAAAAAAAAAAAAATTGACTGGAATGTACTGGCGCCTGAATTCCGGTCTCTCGAGATCATTCGAAGGCCAAAGACGACGTCGTTGGTCTTTTCTAAAGTCCTCGAATCCTCAAGAGCAGAGACGATGGAAGTTCGAAGTCTTGTCAAAAAAAAAAAAAAAAGAAAAAAAAACGAAGTTTCGTTTGAGAGTGTTTATATATATTGGTCCGTGCGAGATTTCGCCGCGGGTAACTCCGGCCACTCACCTTCAAATTTATGAGCGGTACACGCTGCGTTACGCGAACGGGAGGTGGTATAACGTTAGCGCCGAATGAAAGAGTAATTTTAGCGCGTGGGTGACCGTTACGAAATATCGAGAAAAAAAAAGCTAGGAAGAAGGAAGAAAAAAGATAATGACCGAGATCAAGTTTGTTATTGTCCTAGGTCGTGGATCAAAATGTTATTCATTACATAATCCATATAAATTTGTAATTTTTATCTAAAATTGAAAAATAAATAAACAAAATTTCATCTTAGCTAAAATTATTGTTATTATTATTATTGACTACAATAAATAAATTAGAATTTATTACTTGTGCTTATAATTAATCAGCATTTTGCCTTGATCATAATTTTAATTATTACTTTTTTTAAATCTTCAATCGGAATGACTATCGGAAGTATATAATTCATCACGTATCAAGCCCCCATCGTCGAATTATCAGCTATTCTCCACGAGATAGGTTCGAGGAAAAATATTTCACGCGCAAAAAAACTAAAGTACTCGTTCATATTTTCCAGCTTTCTAGTTTCACCGGTTATACGCAGTCGTGAACTGATCTCATAGCCATGGACGAGCTACGCATAGACCAGGCTTTTTAATACTGCTTGGCAATACAGTCTCAAAGATGTGCGATGAAAAAAAAATTAAAATTCCAAAATATATGACATATCTAATAATAAAACTTGCGACGATGACTGTACCTTAAAAGGAATAATCCTGAAAAAACGTGAAAATGATAATTATAAAAATTTCAAGTTGTTCAGTTTGTAACTTCGATCGTCCAAAAGGCGAATCAAATGAATTTCTTATAAGGTGGAAAGTTATTAATGAGCTGGTTATAAAAAAAAAATATATACTTGAGGAAAAGAAATGCGAGTAGAAATTAATTCAAAGAAAGAAAATCCTTCGAGTGATATCTTTCCAAGTGCGCGAGATATAATGTACGAGAAACGAGACGACGATTATCGAATAATAACCGAGCGGGATTATCTTCCCTTGCAGTCCCGAGACCGGCCCTACTGAGAGCGCCGACTGTAATAGTATTTATTGTCCTGCTAATAGTTTTTTTTTTTTTTTTTTTTTTTACGATTAATTATAAACGGATCTTTTCTCGCCACGTGTGCGACGTTCTTTCGTTCTCTCCGCTTGCCAGGTGTTCGAGATCTCTTGACATCGTCTCTTTTGTGTATCCAGACAAGATGAATTCACTCACGGTTTCATGGTCCATGATAAAAAGTCTCTCGGAGTCATAAAATGTTAATCATCGAGAGATAAAAATGATCTTCATATTCATCATGCACAAACACGATGAGACTGTCAGTAATATCCCGTAAGTTTTTTTTTTAACATTTTTTTTTACTTTAGTACTTTTAGATTTAAAAAAAAAACAGACTGGTATAAAAAAAATGTAATAAATGTAAATTGTGAGTAGAAACTGCGAATCAGATACTTTTATAATCAATGAAAAATGAGTCTGATTGGCTTGTCTCTGCGAGCTATGAATTATTTATAATAAAATATTTAAAAATGATTTAATTTCAACTGTTTCTCTTTAAGATCTGTTCATTTTTCCTTCACAGCATTGTAAGTGCACTCGGACGTTTTCTCATCTGAATTTCAATCGATGTGTACTACCCAAGCTCGTATACTTCTTCGATCAGCTTCGTCTCGTTAAATATATATATATTTTTTTTTAACCAATATGGCAACAACACGATACGATCGTCAGAGATCATTATTTCTAAACTGTCATTCGCTATCGTAGATTCCAGTTTTCTAATGCGATTTGGTGCATTCGTTGAGTTGCCGATATTCCCATAAAACTATCGAGTCAAATGGGCACCTAATGTGGCAAAAAAAAAAAAAAATAATTGGTACAAGCAACTTCCTAATTTCCACAAGTTTTCCAGTTATCTCATCGAGATCTCGATCCTTTTCTCGATGCGATTGTAAAATTATATCACGAACCATATCAATTTGTTTCATTATTGTTGCTTGTTCGGTAATACCTATCAGTACGATTATAATTATCATCATACCGGTAAAATTTATTGGTATGGTCAGATAGTTCATCCATTTGTTTTTCTTTCATGTTTTCAATTATCATTTAATGAATCATTTTTTTCTTATATTGCTAATGCTCAGATAATTTTCTTCAAGAAGAATAAATAAAAAAATGTTCGCCCTCCCCTAATTATGATGGTATAAAAAATTAGAATCACTGAAACACAATCTTTTGTATCATTTCATAAAAAAAAAAATTGCATTAAATGAGAAAACTAATGTTATTCATTCGTATTTTAATAAATTTTTTATGTTCTACGATGTATTTTTTTTTTAATCCATTTAAAATCATTACGTTCAATGTTTAAGCGTGCTTCCTTCATCCTCGTTTTCTTTCGTACAGCGTTCAATTGCTAAAAAAAACATCCAGCATATCCTTATTAGCCAAGATCACGACTAAGTATCGACTCGAAGAGGACGTAAAAAGTGTGTAAACGAGAAAAAGAAATTGAGTGACCAGAAAGACACGAGTATGTCACTATCGTGTTTCTCAACTTCTTCGACTTCTTACTGTCGCCTCGCCCTTCAATCATCTCGTCTTTTTCTTCGTCCACTTGTTCTTCTTCTCCTTCTTCTTCTTCTTCTTTTTATTTTTCTTTTATTCACCAGGCCTCTCCGTGAATCAACTTATTCCACTTTTAACTCTCGTCTTTATCCATTCTCGGCTATCCCGATATGATAAAAAAAGACTTCTAACCTCCGCATCTGGAGTTTGTCGAGTAAGTCGATCTTTCCCACAGTATTTTTCTCTCCCCTGATTTTTTATAATTACTTGTCAACCACTTCCAATGGTCTTATTCGTACTCGAAGCAAGGTTGGGCATGCGATTCGAATACAAAATTAAAAAATGCTCGATGATTGCAATTTTACGTATTGCAGAGCTTTGAATTGACGAAATTTAAATGATCGATATTGAAAAATGAGAGTTTTCGCATAAGCAACGTTTGCATCAACTTTTCCCCTCAATTTAAATAACAATTTATGGTGTTCGACAAATTGCAATTTTACGTATTGCAGAGCTTTGAATTGACGAAATTTAAATGATCGATATTGAAAAATGAGAGTTTTTGCATAAGCAACGTTTGCACCAACTTTTCCCTCAATTTAAATAACAATTTATGGTGTTCGACAAATTGCAATTTTACGTATTGCAGAGCTTTGAATTGACGAAATTTAAATGATCGATATTGAAAAATGAGAGTTTTCGCATAAGCAACGTTTGCATCAACTTTTCCCCTCAATTTAAATAACAATTTATGGTGTTCGACAAATAATTTCATCATCTCTAAAATTTCTGTCCCTTTGATCGATTAATTGAACAAAGCGAACATTTTCCGAGGTTTATTTAAAAGAAGAAAAAATAACAGCTGTTAATTGGAAACATAACGAAGACACTATGGGGAATAAAGGTTTGCTGACTTTTACTACGTTTTCTTCAACGTTCGAACAATAGTGACACTTTTCCTTCCTCTTGTAGCCCCGGCTCTTTTTCCCCTCGTAAACTTCGATCCTGAAAGTGGAAATGGTCGTTTGCTCTCGAGTGGCTTGTAATGTCCTCATCAGCGATCTTCACGCGCCACAAGAAGAAAGCTGAAACGCCGAGATTTTGTGAACGATGGAGATAAATGAGCAAGCCTGTATATATGCTTATCTCATTGGCCAGATACGTGCTTTATTCTTATTTATTTTTTTTTTTTTTCGTGAATGAAGAAAATTTTTGATCTTTTATGGATCCAAAATTTTCACAAACTTTTGTTCTTTTTCGATACTTTAGTTTTTTATTTTTAGTTCAAGAACAGAATTTATACTGTAGCTTTTTTCCCCCGAAACATGTGCATAAGGTGTTTCGCTCTATGCGCCATACAGTTCACGAGCCAGTAGAGAGAAATTCTCTTCAACGTTTTCTCCGACTTTTTCTAAACTCGCGCAGAGTGGTCAGCTGATGGTCAAAGGCGCGCACACACACGCGCGCGCGATTCTCCCTTTCGGACGATGAGCTTGTATACCGGCAATATCGTAAGAAATTCTTGCGGTATCCGCGACAACTTCCGTCTCTTTCGACGCGGAATTTTATCGCAATTTTCTTCGCGTATTCTTTTTTTTCGCTTTTAAACGTTTCTCTTTCTCTGTCTATCTCTCTCTTTCTCTCTCTGTAATTTATGGATTGTGAACGGGAGATTAAGACGATGCGATATTTCTTCTTGTGAGGATTTCTTTAGCATAAAAAGTATGTCAATGATACGAACGACATCATTAACGAAACGAATTTCATCGAATTCGAAAATATTCTCTCTTTTTTTTTTTGTAATGTCAACGCTGAATTTTAGAAATGTGATCATTATTACAATCGGGGAAAATTAGAGATCGAGTATTGTGCATCCAAAAACGCGAAAGATCATAAATCAAATAAAATTATAAGACTGATCATTTTTTTAAAATTAACTATTCCCTTGATTTTTCGTGTTTTTCTAAGCATAAGAGACTTCGAACAAGTATTTTTCATACACGAAATAAAATGGACGAATTAATGTCATATTGCGTTGATTTTTCATCAAAAAATTCAATTATTCATTAAGAATTTTAGATTCATTATTTAATACGTTAATAAAATTGATACCGAGAAAATGAATCATTGATTCACTGTTATAAGAAATGCTACATTTTTTTTCTAAGCAATTTGTCGATAAAATAGTTATGTTAAGGATAAAATATATATCGTTAATTAATATGGACAATACTTTCTTGCAATAGAGGCATGACTTTTTTAATTTTTACCAAGACTCGAAAAATTCAGATAATCCTTGGAAGAAATCGGGGACTGAGAGTTGAATTTTGTTGACGATAAATTTTTTACTCAGAAGACATTTTATCACTGACGAATGCATGCATAAAAAAATTTAACACTCGTATCGTCGGTGGAGATTCTCAATTTTACACGTAAAACGGATATTAAAAGTGATGGAAATATATGAGTCACATCGGCGTGGGCATTCTACAGCTTCGTCTTACTTCTTCGAGTGTTTCTCGAGTCCTGCAATCCCGTATCTTTTTCGTACGTCATTGGCATCCTTTCCGCGCGATAATAAAGTCAACTTTTCTGAGATGTTTGCGCATTTTTTTTATTTTAAATTTCAAACGGTAGTCTTTAAATCCCTCGCTCTTCTTTTTTTTCGATATTAATTTTGCGAAATAATCTCTGTCAAGCTAGATCGAATTTAATTTTATCAATAGATCAGGATAATTCGAACAGCATTAATTATTATTATACTTTAAATGTATTATTTTTCGTTATTTTAATTTTAGTTTTTCTTATATTTCTGTAATCGTTGAAAAAAAAAAAGAAAACTTTTTTACTTGCAAAAAAAAAAAATAGAATCGTACGAGTGAATTTCGTGAATTCGATCAAAGTTTTCAAGATAATTCACCGTTGTCTCGAAGTAGGTGGGAGGAATCGCGAATACGATGCACGCAATAGCACTCCTCATGCTCCCCTTGACTTAGTGAGCTCGTAATTGCCGCGAAAGTGGATCGTATATCCGCGTATAAAGGCGCTAGTCACGGAATATCCGTCAAGATGCTGAGCGCGGGAGCCTTCGTTTTCGGACATACGTCCGGCATCATCTCTCCGCGCTCGTTATATTTATACTGGGAAAAATTAATGAGAAAAACAAAAAGAAAATTCTCGTCCGTCGAATTAATAAAAGTTTGGTATTCTTTTAAATTAAATTCTCGAGTTGTGATTTAATTGAGGGAATGTTCCCAAAGATATATAAAGTAAAAACACAAATATTGTACTGAATAATGTTTTTTTTTTAATTCAAATTATTTATAATTATTGATGTTATTATATTGCCTTTGTAATGAAATCTGGGAAATTTTTCAAGCGCTTTTTTGTTCGCATCCCTGAAAATGCATAATAATTTTTTAAATTGACAATTCCCGTAATGTGTTTAAAAAATACAATTCTAATATTGCGTTAACGGGTCGCAAAATACGAATCGATAAGCTGATGTAAAAAAGGACGTTGAGGCATGTTCATATACCCGAATGAGGTAAAATGAATGGAGAAAAACGCAAGCAATGAGAGGAAAATAGGGCTGTGTCAAATGTCTTTGAGGTATCTTGGCGCGTGTTTATTTTTTATTTACAGCTGTATCAATGAAATCTCAAAGCTGACACCCTTCCGCGTGTATGGAATAAATTAAGGACGGCGTGTGTGGACAGCTCAACAATGATAGAAGGCTTGGAGCACCGAGAAATGAATATAAAACACGCGCATACACAATAAATATCATTCAACGATTCGATCTCACTTCGATGCTGCCTCACAAATTGTGAATTTATTCAGGGTTTGAAGAATATTATGAGGAATCGTATTTTGCAAGAGAAATTGATGAAAAAAAAATTAAAACTACTTTAAAAACACAAAAAACAACCCCAAACCATAAAGTACCTAAAATTTTTTTATTTTCAACTCATCGTTTGCACAAATTCATTGAAATTTTTTTTTCAACTTTCTTCAGTCGTCGATTCACCTTTTTTTTTCCACACGCAATAACCGTGACAGTATTATATCGTAAAATGAATGGAACTGGAGTACAAAAGTTGATTCGACCTTAGAGAGTATCTCGGTGACTTGGCTACGTATTCGATGAAGAATTTTCCTTCTCTCCCCCCCCCCCCCCCCCTGCAATGAAATTCATATACGCGGACAGCGCGATATTATAGCTATCGAGAGCTCAGAGTAGTATATTATGTGCACGCGAACTCCGTGGGACTTGTATTTTCCCGTCGAGGTGAGAGCTGCGAGCTCTGAATAGGGAGATGGAGAAAAATCCCAAATGACGTGTCTACAAGAACGACGGACGTTGGATTGCGTAATTATGTTATGTGTATGTAGAAAGAAAAACCGCGCGTGTGTTATATCCATAAAAAAAAATTGTGTGTCATTGGGTCACTTGGATACGGCAAATTTGCGGCAAAAAAAAAAAGACAGATATCTCATTTGGAAATTATTTTCCGAGTGCAGAGTTAAAATTTTCCCTTAACGTTAATTACTTGGCAAAGTATCTCGCGATTTATCACTTTGACAAACATGGAAATATCAATCGATCTGTATAATCTTGTTACCTCACTTCAATATCCGCGATCGCATTTTTATGATCGTACGATTTCAATTACTCCCTATAATTAAATTTATTTTATCAAAGGCTCGGGGTCTCTTTCATTTTCACACTACACGCAAGACACTTAATTACTGAAGCATTGAATATTCATAAAAAAATTCAACTGCGTACATTGAAAAAATGAAGAAAAAAAATGCAATATAAAAAACTGCAACTGCATTGTCTCGAATGCACTTTTTCATTAAACCATGCACTTAATAATTTTTCTTCGAATTTGTCTCTCGATTCGCTATGAAAATAGAATTCAACGAAACTGGGGGGGGGGGGGGGGGGGGACAATGACGGAACAAAAACTGCAACTGGACCGTCTCAAATGCATTTTTGCATTGAACCATGTAATGCAAAAAATCTCGAAAAAATAATCAAAAGATATTCAGGACACATCGAATTATGAGACTGTAGAAAATAAAATGTTAAAAATCGAAATTTCATTATCTCGAATGGGCTATTGCACTCTGACATATAAATGCATCAGTCGCAAAGTTCCCGTGTCTTATTATCCTGGGTGTACAGGGTGTGGTGGACCGATCTCGCAGGATCGAGGCCGTTGTCTGGGACTCTCACATACACCACTTTCCCGGCCTCGTCGTCTTCGTTACTCGCGGCGTTCGCGCTCGTCTCACACACGTGCATCTCTATGCAGCACACGTGTAGCACGTTTTTTTTTTTTTGCCTCTGCTTCTTCTTGCACGTCAAGCACCTCTTGGGTTTCTTGATTAACTTGGCGCGAAGTCGTGTACCACTATATACCTCTCGAACGCCGCCTTCACAGTCCTTTCAATCCTCCCTCCCTTCGTGCACATATACATACTTATATATTTCTATATCATTTTGTAACTTTAGCAGCTCGTTCTTCTCCTCTTTCGCACATTTGATTACGTTATACATTTAACGCCCAGTTCTCATAATTAATGTTTTATTCTCTCACTGGCTCAATACGTATAGCATATTGTATGGAAAAACTTGCCATGTAATTTCCGTCCGATTCGGCAGTTAGCTCATAACGGTAATTGGCAATAATTTTAGTGATTTTTAGTCACCAATAATGTCGATAATTTTTTTTTTTTTTCAATAATTATACGTCAGTGAAATATCGCATTGTATATGGACGATACACAAAAGCGTCATTCAATTCAAAATGAATTCGTTATTCACTAATGCATAATTGCATTGTGAATCGAGCTCGGGACTGACGTATCAATTCATACGTCTTCATCTCAATCGTGTCTCATTGTCATTATATCTCGGGGGCAGCGTCACGGATAATTTACATCTTCATTTTATTTCTTCATTTATTTTTTTTCTTCCTCGTTGCATTTATTTTTTTTTTTAGCGTCTTCCAAAGTCACTGGGCATCTTCGAGAACATATTATTTCAACGTTCTTTCGAGCATATATTATTTCAACGTTCTAACAGTCCGAAATTTTTTTTTTAGCATGCACAATATAGTTATTACTTTGATGGATACGTAACAGTATCTTTTTCCTAATAGCGAGTTTCTACTCGATTGGAGAATCTACGAATGCACGACTGACCGAATTCCAAAGTCACCAGGAATGTCAGTTTTGCATGCTATGCGAATGGTTTGAGAGAATTTGTAGAAATACGATTACTGACCTACTGCGTGTTGGTTTCACATGCTGCCTTCAGTTTTTCCGTTCTTTTTTTTTTCATTTCTCGCTTATATGTCATGTTCGATGTTTTTAAGTAAATAATTCTCCATAATTTCATAAATTTTTCTTTCAATGAAGAGAGTTTCAGGCCAAGTAATGGAAAAAAAATCTTTTGGACAAGAGCTTTAAGTCTATTACTTCAATTCTTTTTTTTTTCTCTAGCTCAACAATTTTGTTTCTTTAAGATAACTATTTTTATTCGTGAGAAAAATTATTTTTTATTAAAAAAAAAATAAACTATTCCAAGTTCCAGGCAAACGAGTTTTTTTTTTTCCGTAATTCATTAATTTTTTTTCGTTCGTCGGATATTTCGAAAAACGTACGGGGCAAGAAAAAGAATCAATTAGACGGTGTAACACGTATACGAGGGATATATCCGTAGCTCGAGATTCGCCATATGAGCGATGTGCCACGGTGGTGCAACGCGTGCGACAACTCGGGGAAGCCTATTAAATGCAGGAAATGAGGCAAGTGAGCCCACAGGCAAAATACTTGGAGCATGTATAACGGGAGATCAGGCGCAATCCCGAGATACACCGACAATTCTCAGCGTCTCCACGTACGTGGGGGGGGGGGGGGGGGCAGCTGACGTGAGCTATGAACCTTGCTTGCAACTTTAAATTCAACGCAAATCTACGTCTGATTTTACAATAAAAAAAAATATATATTAAAATCAATTTATCCATTAAATTTTTGTATATAAAATCGAAATTTCATCCCTCCAGACTCGAAATCTTATAATTTAAATTAATTATAAGCATCGTATGATCGAATACCGAGAAGCAAATTTCGCAATGTACAATTAAAAGTTTCTTCAATGTGCATGCGCGATAAACATTTCATGCTCGCGGACTCTTTTTGATCCCCCATTAACACTTTTGCGCAAGGGGAAAAAAAAAAGTCACACAGGGCATTTGGAGAATCCATGACGATTGTTGTACGAGAATAATGAACAACATGCACCATGTCCTTTTACGAATATCTAGGAATGAGCATTGCCCGAGATTATGTAAGGGCCTCGTTGCATCTAATGCTTATGTATATATATATATATACATTATGATATATATATATATATATATATATATATATATAACACTCCAGAAATGGATAAATAATGCAAAGCAAAAATAACAATCCAACTAATATGAGCGAAACAATATTATATACATTGCACTATTATATAATTATGTTCCTCGGTTAAATTTTTTTAACCCTACTCTGCGAGATTCAATTTGTCAAAAAAAAAAAAAAAGAATCTCCCGGAACGAAAATAAAAATCGATATTTTCGTACTGTTCTTTTTTTAAAATTGTACCTCAAGGATGTAGCAATTTCACAGTGGTGTCAGTGACCACTGAAAGAGGTGCAGGCCTACTTTTATTTTTCTGTCAATCGAAATTTCTATAAAAACTGAAGAACAATGAAGTAAAATTCGTTCATTGCTATGCCACTTTGCTCGCTATTCTATAGCGAAGGCCTATCGACTCGCAGGACTGAGATTTTCCAAATTCCAATTCCCATCACGTACTACGTCAATGAGACTGTCGGATGAATGAAGGAAAAAAAAAAAAAGATCGGTCCCTCATACGGCTCTCCGATAAATGATGGAATAAGCCATGTGGTACACGCTATCTTGTGCCTCGTACCGTTTCGTTCTTCTTCGCTCTTGCGTCCCGATACGTTTTGTTCGCAATTTCATTGCATACTCGCTCGATTTACCGCAATATGACTCCGGCTTCATCGTGTGCTTTGCTCGTATATATGTATTAATCAGACGATTGGCAGAGCACGTTGAAACGTTGTCGACGAGGTTCGCCGGGCGTTGTTGCGTACCTTGTTAGTGTTTTATGCCACTTTCGCTTTCGCTAGACGGGTCGAACACGCTTGCACATAGTTCGTATAGGATTGGTCGAACGAGCGAATATATCTAAGACCCGGGCTTGTAATCGACACAACACTCTCTTGTTCTCGGCTGTTTGCCCATCACCTCGCGTCTATAATGGGACCATTGGCGCAAACAGGCTCAAGGTGAGCATTTTATAATTTATCATTATTATTATTTTTTTTATCTATCTGCTGCAACAAGGTGCAAGCGAACGAAACGTGCGATGGTTTTCGACTCCACCCTTAACGGACAGAACATGTGCTCCGCGATGATTTCATACTGACATTCGGGATTCCATGAGGTGTGATGTTTATAATTTTTTTTTTTTTTTTCATACGTTACTTCATAGAGAAATGAAAAGTCTTGTCAAGTTTTGTTCAAGTTCCCTTAAACGTATACGAAATATCATTGATCGTATTTTAGATCGAAGATACACGACGGTGGAAAATACGAAAAAAAAAAGATGTCATGCGATTCTTTTGAAACCAAATATCGATATATACCTTTTATGGTGATTTCCTTCGATTCGCGTAATATTCCCACACCATTTGACGATGTTTTTTTTTTTTTTTCTTTTCGCACTATACCGTATGTGGAATTTACGAGGATCGCTCTGAGCATATAAAATTTGGAATCCAGGACACGGAGTGTATCGTCCGTTGAAAAAATGTCAAACTTCAATGACAGGCAATATTGTGGAAATTCATTTAACGATAGCTGTGATCAAGCGATGGGTTAATTATATGAGGTAACGCCCTGATTGCGTATGTATAACATTGCCACATTAACCGCTTCGTCCATGCAAAATGGTGTTTCACGTGTACATTTATATGTATCTATACTACGAATCCTCTGACATTATAATTAATGCTCTTAGGCCCGAGTGTTGGAGAAAAAGAAGCAGGAAAGAAAAAAAACGCCATCTCAAGGTACTCGATGGTTCCTTTCTAACGCCTGCATTCCTATGACCGATATAACGAACATTTTTTATGCTATTTATCATGCGAGCACTGTAAGGTACTGGATACTATATCCACGAGCAAGTTACTCGCAGTGACAAGACATTTTTTTTTTTTTTTTTCGTTTAAATCAAGGCTGCTGATAATAAAATGAACTTTCTAAGCTCCACAGACACGAAATCCGTGAGATATAATCAAGCTCGAGAAGAAAAAAAAATCCCCACCGATAACCGCGTCGTTGAGGAAAGTATATTTTCATTGTAGAAGCGAATAATTACTCCAACTCATAATGAAAAAAAATAAAAATAAAAATAAAAACAAACACTCGTAAAAGTCTGTCGTCGAAACGATCAATTTTTCAATCGTTTAACATCGAGCCTCGCAATATTGTTTCTCAATGCATAATGTAAAATCGGTTCGATGCAAAAAAAAACTAAATAATAAAAAAAAAAAAGTATAGGAAACGAGCTTGCCTCTCACGTGCCTCTTATCTCGGCAGGGCCCAACGCAATCGGTTGTGCAATAGATCGCCCACTATCCGCGCATGTCCGATCGATTTACACATTTCATGTATACATGTATATATTTATATATTTCTTATATTCAAATCGAGCTAATGCAGAACAGGTATCCTTTCTAAAATTGCTTTTAATCCATGTCAAATACATTCGATATTAATTTATTGTCAAATTCAAGCCGGTTGATAAGAAAAATAGCAATTTAACATTTCAATGCATATATATATATATATATATAGCATCAACTTTTATGCAACAATCATTCAAGCGTGATAAAGTTACGCGAAATTATTTTCTCTGCTCCGATTCGATGACTTGACAGTATGAAATGGCGATAGTAAAGCGCTGTTATAATTCTTACAATAATTATATATATATATAGTCGCATTATTACTATTCGATACTCTATAACTCTCCCATTTTCCTTTCCATCGTGAATTTATCATATAATAAATTTCTACGTCCCGATGTAGCACCCAAACCGACCATTTCATTCCCTATTTCTGTACACTTTCACGATTATGCCGTGGCACAAGCGTGACTGTTCGCTTTTTTCTTTCTCCCCCAGACGCTTTACGCTCCGTTTCAATCTTCGACCGCACAGACTGAGAGCAGAGAAGCTTGTAATAGAAAAAAAAGTCACTGTTCGGAGTTATCATCAATTTTTTAAATTATTCATGGTGAGAAAAAAAATATCGATCTCGTGCTAAGCTTTGGAGTAAATTTTTTAACACTTTTTTTCAACGAAGCACTGATGGTCCGCTCAAATCATGACGATAAGTATCACAAATAAACATTATTGTATTTTGCTATACAATACGATATTTTCCATCGTGATTCAATCGATATTGATTGACATTTTATTGAAAAGTTTTTTTTTTCATCATTATTTTTGTATTGTAAAATATAATGAGAAAATTTATATTCACTCCTTCTTTCCTTCTTCGATGTATCGGTTATTGAACGAAAAGAAAAGAAAAAATATTTATCAAGCACTAAATAGTTGGCAATTGAAGGGCCAAAATTCGTGAGAGCTGGTCAATCAATGAATGTAAGCAATTAGACAGAAGTGACAGACGCACTTTTTACTGCTCCAAGAACGTGAAAGGCTGCTCCGATTCTTTGGGCAGGTGTAAAATACAGACATATGTATACTTTAAGTGTTAAATCCGAAGAAAGTAATCAGTCAGATGAAAGCAAAGTGGAGCAGAAATGTAAACTGACATCGTTGTAAAATTTCTACTTCGTCTCACTTGCAACAAGCTTTTTTTTTTGTGAATATAATTAATTTTCCAAAAGAGCGAGCATTTGTTGATTCAATTATTGAATCACTGATTTCCGCATCGAATTTATTAATTAACGGATTTTTATGTTCAACTTTTTTCGTTATCAATATTCAGATTTGAATGAAAAATTATATCATCCGAGGATCACGAACTCAAAAATCTTTTGCATTCTCGTAACCCAATTTTCGTTCTTTCTTCGCGAGGCTTTCTTGCTCATCGTTATCGATCGTACAACCTTCGCTATATATGCACGGGGCGATAAGGCGATCGATTATTTCACGCTACGGATCCATCAGCTTCTTTCACCGCCTTCACTTGCTCGGCTTATTATTTAAACAAAAAACAAGTAATTTACGCATTCCGCATCAGTGTGTGCAATTATCTTTCATTTCCAACATTTTCTTGCCTCTAATATAACAACTGTTGTTCCACACCTTTAATCTCTCCTTTCTCTCCGTGCGTTGCTCGTCATGTCCCCCCCCCCCCCCTTTTTTTTGTTTCTTCTTTCGCCAAACTGTCGACACTTCAGCGACGTATTTATTAAATGCAAAATAATTCTCATGTTCGAGCTGAAATTTCGATCAATTCTATTTATTTTATCTTATTTGTCGCGTATCGCATCGTCGATTCATAAATCATCGGGAGGGAACGCGGACCATAATGGTCGGTTGTCAGGACTCGACACTCTCCAGTCACCTTCTCTCTTCGAGTTCCATTCCATTCTATCTGAGGCTTGGACTTTGATCTCTTGATTTTCTGCTCTCTCTGATATTTGATTTTTCTAGTTTTAGATTTTAAAATATTTGTTGTAATGAAGGAAAAAAAAACGATTTTTTCTATAATTCATTTAAAGGAAGAATAAATTGGTGACTAAATATCGATACACATTCTTCTCGATTTCCTGAATGCTTGCTACCTTTATTCACGAGACGAATCAATTCGATATGAAATCCCATGGATCAGCATATCCGTTCCAACCGGTCATTTCTACATTCAAGTTCGTGACAATAAAAATTAATTTCTTTGTTTTCTCGCATGATATATCAAACATAATGTATCGACTTTCACTGTTACCGTATACATTGATATACGAATAGTAGCTATTTTTTTCGTATCCACGTCTTCGGATTGCTTGTCAGTGACAAATTCAATTACACTCTAGTGCAGAGAGTGTATATTATAGTATCGGATAGATCGACGTCTCGGATCGATCGATCGTGCACCATTTCTAAATCCATTAGCATCGATTTTCCTGCCTCTCAAAGGATCGTGAAGACCGTCTCTCCGGAATTGCGCGAATCAACGATTGGTCGTTCTTGGCTCGGGGCCATTTTCTATAGAACGCGAACGCAGTGGGTGGTAAAATACTTGCAGTATGCGTGTTGTACAGGAAAACTTGAAGATGATAAAAATAAAAAAAAGGGGCAGTCGATCGAAAATACTATTTTAAAATTAAATGAAAATTTGCCAATGGCAAAAGGATGACAGTAAAAGATGTCAAACCGGATCTTCGCTGACTATCATTGATTCTTCATTGTTGGATTATGATTGAAGACAGGATCTGGTAATCTTTATCACCACGGATTAAAATAGTAGGGGACTTGAATGCTATAAGAAACGTCCCCAAAGACACTTCAAAAATGAAAACACACACAAACACTCCCAGACAGTCGAAAACTCTCGGCTGAAGTGTAAAATACCTCCAATCCGGTGCTCCGAGTGTTCAATTATTTTTAATAACTGTATATTAACGAAAGATCCATCCCCTAAATTAAAATCTTTTCAACGAGACGGAAAAATCTTGATTTATAAAGTATACGTCTTGTGGGTGCTCGTGCCCTCGAGGTAAACGTGCAAAGCACACACTTGGACGTCCAAGAGCCCGTTGCACGTTGTGTGTACCAAGGGGGAATCCCCGGTAGCAATGAAGAACGGAACCAGTTGCCGAGCGAACCGGCAAGTTCAATGACGCGAGAGCCCGCGCGTCAGCAGCATACATATATACGAGGATCTCGTACGGCACGCGTTAAACTCCACGCGATACTTTACGTTTCACGTGTAAGACTCACTTTGCACTTTGCACACACACGTATCAATGCCAGCGTTGTTGATTTTACCTGCAGCTAAAGTTCTTTCTTTTTTTTTTTTTTGCAATTCACCTATACTCGTTACGATTGTTGTGAAGAACATTCTTAAGGATGAATAATATTAATTAAAAATGCGTAATCATAAATAATTAAGGGAGAATGATATTGCTAAGACTCTAATGTAAGAATACTGAACACGAATTATTGTCAATCGTTCAATAATCATTCTCGCTCCTGTCCAAAATTTTCTTAACGTCATAGGGTACTATGGTACAGGAAACTACAATATTTCAATTCCAAATATCGCACTATGTATTTCTTTGTAACGAGAGCATGAATTTTTTTCCATATATTACAAAGACACTTTCCTGAATGACCATTAACGATGGAGAACCTTGCGAATGTTTCACAGTAAGCTACGCACGAAGCGAATAGCGATTAAATAAAATGATTCTTAATCACAATTTTCTGAGTATACTGAGGTGAACGCGCGTTACCCGTTTTTCCGGTAATTCCAATGTTTCATTGCCGAGACCTTAGAAGCGCGATACTGTAAGTGGTTTTTCAGAAATCGTTGAACGTTTCAACAAGCTGTCGAACGGTTTCTGGTACAAGAGTACGTGAATACCTCAAGAACGTTGCCCTAGTCGGCAATCCAGTCTTGAGACTGTATAGCTCTCGCTATATGCGTGCAATAAGTCATGGGTCAACGTGTTGGAATATACAAGATAAAATATTTGAGTAGAGAAACTCGAAAAATTTGCGTCAGGTGAGAAAAGCGAAGGCACCGAGGAGTTTACGATTGTACTCGTAGTCATGAAGTGGTCGCACATCAAGTTTAGTGACTTTCTTTTCACCGCAAATCTCAGAATGCTGATTTTCGTTTTTTTTTTTTATAACATTTTTTATTTTTTTTTTATTTTTTTTTTTTTTTAAATATAACGGCAATCTGTTAATATTTTAACACTCAGCTGTTTTGCTGACGGTGTACGAGACTGACGCGATTCAAGGGGGGCATCCAGTGATACCCCTCCCTGGTGTGTTTTATAACATGAAAATGTATTTTGCAATTTATTGTGTCGTATGCTCAATTGAAAATGGCAAATTGGATATTCTGGTTGAGTAATTACGATTTTTTTGTTTTGTCGTTGATTTTCTTTTTTTTTTTTTCGAGAAATCACGATGTCTAGGACGTTATGGAGATGAACGGTTTCGCGTATGTGATGACGCCTTCGAGCGTAAATACCGTTACAAGAGTATACGTATATAGATATGCGTACGTGGGCAAGCTGATGAGAGTAGGATGTAGACGAAGGAAAGACAGGAGGAAGAGCAAGAAAAAAATCAGCGAGGCAAGAAGAAACTAAAGAGGCGTGCGGTAAAACGAGCTCTGCACGAGAGAAAGAGGAATACGACGATGCAATTACGACTTCTATACCTCATCGACAAATTAGTTTGCTGTCACTGCTAATTTTTTTTTCTATCATCGCATTACGGTCTCGTTTCTTAATCAACGTGATTCGCATTGGAGTAAAAATCAGGGGAATGAAACTACAGTTGGATGAGAACGCAATTGGTTCGAATAAATTTTGTTTCAATTCAATAATAAAGACGATTGAATTGAGAACGTTGTATCATTTGATTGATACGTATCAGTCATTTTCATCGAATCAAATAAATATATTATTCATTGTTCGTAAATTTTTGACGTTCTTCTTACTTTTATAACAAAACTCTAAATCGAAGTTCATTGAAAATTGTAAAAAAACATTTCTCAGTCGATGGCACACGACATTTCCCATTCAACGGAATATATCGAAAGACCTTTCTGATTTGCATAAGTTTGATGACACGATGATACTCAATTCTCCGATAATTTTCAATGCAAAATCCGTAAAATTATTTGCCAATTCTATATCAACGAATATGCACGATAAAATTAAAAACAATTGCATAATTAATTAACAAAAAATTAAGCTCGATGATTAAACTGAGAAATAATAGAATGAATAAAAAGTTGGTAATTAATTGAAATACATGTTTTTTTTTTACAGTCAAGAGTACAGAAGATTTGAAGGGGAAGGAAGAAGAACATGGAGGAACGAAGAACAGTAAAAGAAGGCTGGTCAGACGAGGAGTATAATGGCCAAGCGCTCTATGCAGCGGGTAGACGTGGAAGGAGAAGAAGAGATGAGGAAGGAGCCGAAGGAAGAGTCCGAGAATAAGTGCACCCGGGTAGTCGTGATCTGCCGATGGCAGAACGAACGTAACTGTGCGACGGACACGCGTATCACATTTAATCACTGAGTCAAAAAGAATCTTTCCATAAATCTATAATTTAATTAACAAATTTTCATTGATACGGAGCTCGTGGCATTTTTCGATATAATCAACAATATTTTATTCCAATCGGATAATTCATTCAGTAAAATAAATCCGATGTGGAAAAACGAACTGTGCGTTAAAAATAAGGATTATGAGATATAAGAAGAAAAATAAAGTGTCAACTGAGGTTTCCCAATGAAGGAGAACAACGTGACGGAAGACGGACGCGGAAAGCAATCGACTGAATGGTCTCAAGGAAAAGATACACGAAAAATTAAAAAAAACAAGACTCACCCTTCTTCCGCTTGCCGCCAGTGGTGACGCGTGTTCCATCAGTAGTTTCGATGAAGATTAGAAGTGCGACGATGGCTGTCATCACAAGGGAATGACAACCACCTGACAGCATGAAGAACCTCATCCTGGTTCTTGGTGAATCTCAAAACTTTCGTAAAAATGTCTCCAGCACGATTTATTTTCCTCGATATTACTTTCTTTCTTTTTTTTTTTTTCGTAAACTCCTATTAATAATGTCCGCTGATGATAATAAGGACGACAATGTTGATCCGGATGTTATGGTGTCGTCAAAGCACTTGGCTCGAACGCGACCGACGAACTAAGCAACACTCTATCGAATGACTTGAGACGTTTCTGCTATATGGCGGCTCCTGTCTTGTTGCCTCGTGCTGCAATAAACCGCAGGACGATTCCTCGTGGATACCGTCACCGTACACGTTCCCTACTCGCTCTTGCTCCGTGTGAATGGGGCGTGCGAGAGTTGTACTTGTGCAGAGCTCTCTTGATCGCGTTCGGCACAGTGGCAGAGAGAGAGAGAGAGAGAGAGAGAGAGAGAGAGAGAGAGAGCTATGGGCAATGCTACAACACTCTCGTGTGCTCCGTGAAGAGTCGGCGTATAGCGCCCACCGTTTCCCTTGGCCTCGCCAAGGAGTTAGATAGGAGTAAAAGCAGCGACTTTTCGCATAACATATAGTAACGGTACGAAAGTTAGCACATGACAACGATTGCGACCATAGTAAGAAAAAAAAAAAACGAAAAAGCCCAGCAAAGGACAAAAATTCGACGATGATCGTGCCGAGTCAAACACCGTGATTCAAACAAAATGGATTAACTTCTCGAAAAAAAAAAAAAAAAAAAAAAATTATTTTCAAAGTTCAGCACCAGCACAGATAACCAGAAAAACTTCGTAGTCCAGCGTATTTCGAACGTAGACGCGTAAGGGATGAACTGCATCAAGATTTTCCATGTGGATTTTAAGCTGGAAGGATCAGGAGGGTGACGTTAATGAACGAAACGAAGAAAAAAAAAAAAAAAAATGCGTAATCCACTTTTAGAGATTTGGAAATGGTGCACCCGATCCGATGCCGTCGAGACACTCGAGACGCGGAAGGTTCGAGCACACCTATTTAATACCTATCGCCTCCACCTCTACTCCATGATATCATTGGCTCCTGGCCCAATTTCCCCTGGCCCAATGGTACACTCTCTTGAGCATTCACCTCCTTTTCCAGATCCATGAGGGAGAGTGGAAGAGAGAGAGAGAGAGAGAGAGAGAGAGAGAGAGAGAGAAAGCAAGAGAGAGATAGCCGAGTAACATGGCAGCCTCGGGAAGGCCGTGGTCGTTGGTCCCCCTACGATGGATGGGGTGGTGGTGGCGAACGAGAGGGAAAAGAACAGTCTTGTCACGCTAGGTGAAGTTGTACAGTAGGTACTGTTATCCTTGCCACCGTTACACTACCGCTGTCTCGATTTCAGATTTAGAATGCGGATAATGATGGTGGTGGTAAACTCTCGGACGCGTGTCCTGTATAGATACTTCGTTTCGGTAGATGGAGGTGGAGTCAGTTGTAAGTAGAAAAAGTATAACTCCCGAACGCTCTCTGCGGCACTTGACGCTTGCAATAAAGGTAGCTCAGGTGTCTTGTGCATTGCGGATAATTGGTCGGGTAGAAAAGGTGATGAGAACTCGTAATGTTAAATTATGAATGCCCATTTGCTCCGAAGGTAGAGTCCACCGTGAAAGGTGCTCGTATGAGCAATGAAAGAGATTGAGGGGTGATTGTACTATACTGTTGTGTTGGAACGATTATTTGGTAGCGATGAAAGTTTTTATGGATTCAAAATATGCCTGATTCAAATCCGTTTGGACAATGCTACATGATATTATATACCGCACAACATCCAAGACCACCCTCTGCACAAACTCAGCCTGCTTGCTCTTGGTTAAAGTGAAGGTGGTGATGCTGTAGCTTGCTGTGAATGTTGTACGGTTTACAGTGAGTGGAGGTGGTCGCGGCGTTATGCCTAGGATTGGGTTAGTCCAAGTAGGGTGATTGTGCGACGTCGTTATACGGGAGAATAAGTGCATGACGATGGAAAGACCTGCGGATACACTATAATCGTTAGGCTATAATACTTTATGCCGATAATCGCCGATGGCGCTGGAAGTCGTACAGTTACAGCCACCACCATTCGAGGACAGTCCCATTCCGAAGTATCGACTCGTGATCTCAGCCTCGCCTACCTGTGGTTCCCGGGTCTCCGCCACCTCCCTCTCGATCGCAATATGAAAACGAGAGTGAGAGGCAAAACGTACGCTCCAATGTTTCAACGCTGCTGCGGTAATGAGCGACGGAGGTGGTGATTGTGGGTACCCGCAGTTTCTCGAAACATAACTTAGGAATTCCTTACGTGGCACGTAGATGTACTTTCGATCTCGATAATCCGATGTCGAGAAGCGGGTTCCGTTATTGTTCTCAAGAAAGACTTTTCGACAGTGGAGGATGGAGGTGGGGGCAATGAATCTAAGGTCATTTGTGCAGAGGGGAAAGGCAATGTTTGGAGAGGGCCAATTCTTGACTCTTGACTCAAAATTACCTTCGACCTTCAACGTATTCATTAAGAAGAATATTTATTGACGACTGTTGTTTTTTTTTTTTTTTTTTTTTTTTCAATTTTTAGTGTATCGATTGCGAAATTGAATTTGAGTGGAGGATTTGATGAAAGATCGGCAAAGTACAGAAACTCTCACAAATTTATGGGGGAAGAAAGAGTCTGGAACAAGAATTTACCGTTGGGTCGGACCAAGTTCCGGAACCCTCTCATGCCAGAAAATTGGAATGGGGAATATATTTCTTTCAACTTTCTTCGAATTTTGCTTGCGATGGATATTTTTTTGTCGAAAGAAACGAAAGTAAGAGAGACGAGAAAAAAAAAAAGAAGAGTATCGGACTGTCTGGCGGGGATCTGCCAAGAGTGGCTTCTCGGAGACAGGAAGGAGTGAATAACCGTTAGGTCTCGCCAGAATGAAGGTCTTCTTCATAGTTACCGGACCAAAAGCCTCTAGATCGAAATGCCTCTGTAAGGCCTCGAGCCCCGAATGCATGAGTCGTTCGACTACGGGTACGTCATTAAAATTCCCCCGGATATGCGAATAAGTGGGTTGTTTTCGTTAAAAAAAAAAGCTTCGAAGATATTAACCCTTTTTGTCCTCTGTGGTCAATTAATCCTACTATACGACAATTCTTATACCTTACGGATTTAAAAGACCGTAGTTCTGAGGCTACAAATCATTTATTGACCTGATCAAAACCCAGGGTCAACTCATCTTTCTCGACCCTATTTTGTTAACGGCAATGGACCTGGAAATACGTAAATGCGCTTAAAAAATAATTCCGCAGTCATCTTCAAAATATACCACTAAATAAAATAACCAAGGAATAACAATCTCTAATGCATTGTTGATGAGGTTTATGAGACAACGTGTATATATACGAGGTTCGTGAGAGTCTGCTACATCGAGCAACATTGAGAAGTTGCTTGTAACTTCTTTTGAGATTATAGATTTCCCCAGTTGCCTATATACTTGCAACAAGATCTCATTTCATGCTTCACCCTCCGAAGCTCTATATCCGCTCGTTTTATTTTATGTTCCAATGTAATGGTATACACTGTATCACGAATATCTCAGTGCTCCATCTAGAAAATTCTAAACGACGTTAACTCGGTAATATTTGCAGCCCGTTCAACGATGTGTAAACCATGGCAGTGGAAAAAAAAATGTTTGATCAAGTTTTCCTGGTCACGCGCAACGAATTCGATAGTGAGAATATATCGGTGAGGATCAGACTATGGTATATATAAAAGGAAAGGTACTGCACGTTATTACATACTCGTTGCTTCTATTCCCAACTCCGTGTGTGTCTGTGTGAGTTTGAGCATACCTAATACGTTCAATGTATCACGTAGGTATAGAGGCTGAAGGCTGCGGTTAAAAGTATAATACTTGTGTGTCTTATTTTATTACTCAAGCCTGTGTGTATATATATATATGTATATAGTCGTATCTGGGTGAACTGGTCAGGAGAGTGTGTTTCATTCGAACGCACCTGATGTAGGACTCGACGATTGGAATCGTATTTGTAGGTGGTCAACGATCGGCAGAGTTAACGATACCGGTATCCGCATGGCGTGGGAGTGAGAGATCAACTTGTACCCTGCTTGCAACGAATAAAATGTTTAACAGAAAACTTCGAACTTTTTTTTCTTCAATACCAATGGATCTTCGGGAACATTTGAATAATAAGATTTTTTTTAAATACAAAATGTGGTTATTTCATTATTGCAATTCATGCTATATCTTCTTCATGAATGAAGTTGTTTGAAAAATCATTGAAATATCCATTTTAATGTAGAATGAAAAATTTGAAAAAAAAATTGTACATTCATATTTCAGTGTTCGAGAACGAAAGGAGAAAGTAATAACGCACTGATTTTCCCGCGCGAACAAAAGGCGCGTGACGCCTGCTTGAAGTCTCTGATAGAATACATCAGATTGGGCGTGAACAATACGCGATGTCTTTCAAGGAGGAGTTATCGTTTTTTTTTTTTCTTCGTTCCATCTTAATTTTTTTGCACCGATTCATCCGCAGCATCACGAAAGTATAAAACTGTATCATCCACAAAATGTCTATGCAAATCGTTATCTATCTAATTTAGCGTGAAAGTGGCTGACGATTGTTTTATCCGTCAGAACTTCCGTCTGAATCGAAATTTTCTTTTTCTTCGATCTCTAATGTAAATTTCCCCTGAGACTTTTTTAACGTCCATTATCTGAACGCGATTGTTTCGATTAATAAAAAAGAATAGCAAAAAAATGGGTGAAAATAAGACGTGGGTGATGAAGCAGGAGCGAAGGTACTGAAAAAAAAAAAAAACGAATACACGGTAAGACGGGAAAAAACGCGTGAGCTCGGTCATCGTTTTCTCGTGTAACATTCTCGTTTCGCCTGACTACGCCCGATACACCCGGATTCGATTAGAATCTCGATCAATTCAAAGTGAGCACGATAGTCTTTCGGACTTGGAAGCGAGCGAGGATGTATGAAGTAGCAACTTTCAGAAAAATAATCATCATAACGGCAAGATCATCGTTATCGTTACTGCGTTGTACTAGCTGAACGAAGTGAATTACGAGCTGGCGGTAATTAAAGTGAAAAATAGAGTGCACTGATGATAAATATTAATTTCTCATGATACTCCTTCGTGGATTCAGTTGAGGAATCTCGGATGGTTACAAGGAAATTCATGCGAACTAATTTAATTACCTATCATGAGGATTCTCATAAAGCGTCACAACGTTGTTAATGATAATAAAATCATCGTGTGAAACAGGCAGAGTTGACTAATTGTAAAATTTCATGGTATTATTTCTGTGACGTAAAAACGACAACGATACTCCATTCTTTTCTCTCGGTATTAAATAATTATATTTATTTTTCAATTAGCTCGTA
The DNA here is from genome assembly GCA_963564615.1 of Rhorus exstirpatorius. Taxonomy (NCBI): domain Eukaryota; kingdom Metazoa; phylum Arthropoda; class Insecta; order Hymenoptera; family Ichneumonidae; genus Rhorus; species Rhorus exstirpatorius. Next base: position 41,431,662 of record OY751316.1, on the reverse strand, counting down.
ATTCGTTTATGCTGGAATTGTGAGCGTCAAGTTGAAGCTCCGACGGACTCGACGGCGTTGCGCGAAATTTATATACGAAGGTGCAGACTACTCGACGAATCTCGAAGATTAGAACGGTCTGTTTCATTGGATTTTGTATCGAGAAATGGCGCGCGAAGGTAATTAATTCATCGGATCGTTAATTAATTCAGAAGTCAAACGAAACTCTAAGGTATTCCGATGTTTCAAGCTGTCACATGCTAATCTCTATCACGTATTTGCCATTTATTGCACGAAATTGCCAACGATTCAATGTACATCGTGTCGACAGGGAAACGTATTAATTGACTCGTCGCTTTCCTGATCAAAAATTTTTTTTTCTCCAAAACAACTCTCAACTCTCAATTTATTTCTCTCCGCAGTACTTTTATAGTGACAGCTTGCACTGTTACTTGCACTGAAATTTACATCTAAATTTGTACGACATTATACCGTATACTTATGTGCGATAAAAGTTAATTTTTATCGAACCAATTTTTCCTTTCGTCGCTACAATTTTTATTGAAATCGGAAAGAAAATAATTTTGACTGTCAGATGGATCGAGAAAGCTCGCAAATTTTCGATAATGTGTGATGATAATAAAGCTTCATATAGAGGGGGAAAATTATAGAGGGGGAAAATTATAGAGGGGGAAAATTATAAAGGGGGAAATAGTAACGTATGCACGCAAGTTTCTTAGTTCGATTTCTACCAGAATCCCCGGGAGATATTCCATACCACAAACGATACCGATCGACAAACGCTCGAAGGAGGGTTTCCCAGTTCACGCACGATTTCACTATTTTTTTTTTTTCATACATTTACCTTTTCTGTTATTCTCTTCGTTTTCGTTCTCTTCTACCAGCTTTTATTTTTCAACCACTAGATTATGTGCCACTCGAAAATCAGTTGGGAATAAGTTGCATTTCACTTCCTCTCTGAAATCTTCAAGAGCGGAAGAGATCACGAATTTCAGCGAAGGAATGCACTTGTGTATACATCGATATTACCGATGCGCTCGATGCATTTTTTTTTTGTCATATAAATCTAAGGCAACTGCAATAACTTGGCAATGATCTTGCCAACACAGCAGTAAAAGTAACAAGCTTCAGCGTGCAATTGAAAGAATACGTACAGCATCCAATTGGATTTTCGATTTATTTGAAATGGGGGGCATTGGAAAATCGATTTATTACTTTAATTCAATTATTTCATTACAACGACTTTTGTTCAATTCAATTTTTCGAAAAAAATATTACTCAAATTTAATATCGTAATCCATCAACAAACATACATTTTTCACTTTTCTCGAGGCTTTTCGTTGCTTTTCGATATACCGCGTGACCGAGGGACGATCGTATCGAATCAAAAGCATTGCTGGAAAATGAGGATAAGTAAAATGATAGAAAAAAAAGAAAAAGCGAGGGTCTCTGCCAGAGAGAACACCTTGGCAATGAGCCGAGAACTCTCTGGTATTTATCGGGTGAAACGAGAGATGACTTTGAGTACATGTGTATACTTACATATATATACGTACATCGCTATATTTAATGCGTATCCACTTGCACGTATATAGACGTGCTTATGTATACTTCGTATGCACTTTCATATATATACATACATATCAATGTGAAATAAAATCCAGTATACATTATAGCGCATATAGCAAAAGTGTTGAGTTATTCAGGCACAAATTGTATTTCACGAATCATTGCCATCAGCCTCCCTCTATATCCCGACTCCTCTAAAATGCATTCAAGTGGATAATGCAGCGGCAGCGCATATATATATACGCACCTTTCACTCCTGCCGGGCATCGCTATGCATACACATTTTTTTTCGCTTTGTTTTCCTCGCACACGTAGATACATTCGTGTGTTATAAATATGGATATGCCGCAGTGATAATAACAATTTACTATTTTATATATCGCCCATGCATCCACAGTAAAAAAAAAAGAAAGAAAAACTATGCTGCACGTGTTGGTTTATATAAATATGTGCGTATTTTCCCGCCACTCAACGAAGAAATAGACTCGTACGTGCGTTTTAAGCGCACGTTGATGAGGAAAACTTTCCAAGTCTCGATATCTCTTTTGTCTAAGCACATCGCAACAGAGCAAACAGCGGCATGTAATTTACCGAAAAACTTTTAGCACAACGCTGGCATTATAATACGGTTTGAAATATCATATTGCTAATAGATAAAATAAATAATGATAATGATCACGAATCTGAAGATATGATTTATTGACGGGGGAAAAAAGGAAGATATTCTTTACGAAGCAATTTAGCGATTTGTTTTTTTTTTTTTTTTAATACCACGATACGTGGTGTCTTGTATGTAACGGAGGATACGTAAATTTTATGTAATACGAAGAACAACAACATTTTAATTTTTCCGACAAAATGGAGAAATAAAAAGAGAGCTGAAGAGCATACGCTCAGTTGTCGAGTAGGAATATTCTCCCATTGGTCAATCACATACTACACGCGTAACTTTACTCACCTACTCACCCACTTCTATTATATCTAGGGATTATTTCACTCGGCAACCACACGTGATCGTGTGGCATTGAAAGCGTCAAGCCGCAGGGACTTTTCTTCCGGTTCTTGATAGATTAAAACATTTCGTTCTAGCCATTTTGATGGTTCGACAGATATTTAATTTAATTGAAATTCGTTCGTATATATATTCGTATATTTTTTTCAAAGAATTTACATTGAAACACGAAAAAAGCATCGGAAGGATTTATTTCTACATTTTTCTCCTGTTGAATCTCACAAATGCTACATTGTGATGGATTACAAAGATTGGCGCAGTGTATAGGCATCGTCAGTTTTTCGTACGCATTTCCGGCATGAAGACAAAGTGCTGGGATAATTCGAGAAACATTCAGGGCACACGACAAGAGAGCGCTCGCAAGCAGCGTGTTTGCGTAACTTCGGTCAAGTCGGGGAAGGCGGGCATCAGTCGACAGGCTAATGAAACCAATTACACGAACAACCGAACCCCTATCGAGAGTTAAATCGCGGCAGCCGATGATAAATCTTGGGATAATTCGCGATCTTCCAATTTCTAATTACCGCGATCGGTGATATCAGTCGCTGTGTCTTTCTCAACTATAGATCCGTTGATCGATCCATCAACTCTCCATTTATTTTCCGGCATCTTTTTTCTTTGCATTTATTCTTCGCGCATTTCTTTTCCCAATTATTCGTCATGATTGTTTTATTTCCGCAATCGATGAGGAATTTTCAATCGAACATGCTCTGTTCCTCGATTTTTTTATATTATGAAATTAGCAATTTTTGCTACATATTTTGAAAAAATTTTAAATTTGTCAAACAACTCGAATACACTGCAAGGGAGTTGTATATTTGATTCAAGGAGAGTAAAAAAAAATTTTTAATCTTTAGAATAAAATCAATGAACGATTGAAGTCACCGAAACATCGTGCGATATCATTTTTTTTTTTTTTTCAACTGAGGCTAAAGGATATTTGATATGAAATTTCGGGTGAATCGAAAAAAAAGTCGAGGAAAGAAGCCCATCGCCCATTAGGACAGGAAGAAATTAAAAATTAAATGCACATAATTATTTTAATGGTCCAGTACACTCGAAATTAAATAAGCCACGAGCTCAGGCTGAACAAAAGAGTAAATAAGAGAAAAATCATGTTTCCTTTACGAAAAAGCTATTGGCTCATGGAAAAAATTTTGTGGACAGGACAAAATTATGTGGAAGCCATGTGCAAGCATGGTGTATTTTTCACCATTTTTTTTTATTGCAATTTATATATCGATGGACTAATGCCAAATTGGCGTATCGGTTATGTATAAGCATAGTTTATACGCCCCTATGGAATTTAACCATCGATATATGCATAAGGATTTAATGCATGCAGAGCGACGGGACAGGACTATGACTTCCGCGTTAGACGACCGGTCATTGCTCGGTTATATTACCTCATTGAATAACACACATAGAATATATAGATATTTTATACATTTAAAAGTATATGGGCACCATTTATGTGTGTGCTTGTATGTGTGTGCATCAGGGCTTCGATTACAAGCTGCACTGTCCTGTTTTCTGCCACGAGCCTCCGCCAGAGACGAACGTATAACTCATGACGCACATGCACGCTCCTTGCCCACTTATTACTCACGTGAGCTTACCACAATTACTCCAAGTACATAAATCTATATATATATATATATATGGTGTCTGTATGTATGGATAATATTCGTACAGCCATCCCCTTCCACAAGATGAATGAAACTCTTTAAGAATTATGTGCCGAGCACGAGCCAATCAAGTTTTTTAAATTCTCTTTCATCGATCATTTCACTCATTTCGAAGCAATTTATAATCCCCTCGAGTACACCTGTATATACATATATCCGAGAGCTCTTCACTCCCCAATGATATGCCCATATAACCAGAGAGCCAGATTACCCATAAAATCGCAGAAATTATTTTTCCAGATCGATAACGAGTTTTCTCATTTCCGATAATCGATTCGAGCTTCTCGCGTGTATCGGATATATTCTCAGCTCCGCGAGATCCAGTAATAAGAGGAAATTCAATGAATGCATTATATCGATACGATGATCATTGAATCGGTTAATTTTCATTTATGGAAAATTATTGGTTCGAACGAAGTAGAAATTTATTTCCTCAAGTTCTCGGCTATCGAGTTGGAGAGATGGCTCATTATTGAATTGAAAGAAATTTCAATTATTTATGAATTAAAATTGAGACCATTTATTTTTTCCCATTATGTAATTATTTACGATTTCTCCAATAATTTAAAAGTGAATTAATAAATAATGAAATTCTATTCGACCAATTTTAATGTATTCCCTTCATTTTTTATATTGACATAAGAAAATTGATCAATCATTCAATTTTGATTTGTATTCATTAAGATATTTATTTTATTTTTTTTTTATAAAAATATTAATATAGATTTAGATAATTTGCAGCTTTAATTATTATTCGTGTATGACATGTCTCTCGTTTTATTTGTTCGTTTATAATAAAAAAAAAGTAACTTCTTCGTCTTGTTTCTCGTTTGTGCGAGCTCTTTCGAGTATAATTCCTTTAGCTCGAGGCATTATTTTCCTCATAGACGTTACGATGTTGCTCGGTCGAGATCTCGCAAAATCCCCGGGGAAATTAATCGGGATTAATCGGGGCTATCTATATCGTTTAAAAACATTTGCAACGTTCAGCTTCTTCGGTTTCGACGATAATGGCGTTTTTATTATTACGTATCGTAGGGTGTAGCGGATCTCCGAGGCTGAGAAATACTCACGATTCGACTTTCATTCGAAATCGGATAGAGCACAGTGACAGATTTATAATACGCTCACGCCATCGAGAATTTCTATTATATTTTATGCAGAGAGTTTTATGATAATACTTTGAAGATGGAACATTTTGAAAAACACACACACACATTTTATACCTGTTGAATGTAACGTATGATGAGAAGACAAATTGTGTAAGGAAAAAGTTGCGAATTAAGAGTAGCTTTCTTGATTTTGACTTTCTAATGGATTGAGCGAAGGACGATTAAGCAAATAATCAAAATTAAAAACATAGTAATGCATAAATTTAATAAATTATTTTATTAATAATTATCAAATTGACTACTCGAGTAATTTATCAAAATAATTAATAATACTTAATGAATTATCATTAACGGAGATATTTAAAAAAAAAGGCATTGTTTCATCTCGATTTTTTTTTTACCGCAGCTCAATTTCTTTTTCTATTATGCGTTTCTCCGTATACATATTTGCTCTCCTCTCCTTTTGTGCCACGACTATTTCACGAAATAACTATATATTCGAGCATCATTACGAGTGCACAACACCCAGCGTCCCGGGCATTAAAGTCTCCTTGTTCTCTTTGTCTGATTTTTTTTTCCTTCTTACTTTTATTATTTTTCATCGCAAATTTCCCTCAATGAGCTCAGAACTCACCTAATTATACGATTCTCAACGATACCCGATTAACCACGATGGAAAAATTCCGCGAGACGACACGACAATATCAACCAGACCGTGAGGAATTTTTCCAACGCCTTTTTGTTGTCTCCCGTAACTTGGTATCCTCTACCATACACTATATATCAGATATGTTTAGCCGTATAATATACTTGCATATTCCTTTTACGGTTATACGGATTTTTATGGCTCTATATATCTACTTCGATCGTGCGTGAATTATCGATTTTCCCGGTTCGCCGATCTCGATACTCACGTTTTCAATTATGCAATTTTATAGGAAATTTTTTTCGATTGCGCAATTAAACATGCCTAACGAACGTCGTTAATTTCTATCCTTTTCACCTCTTTCTGATCGTCTCTTTCGCGAGAATAATCGAACGAAAAAAATGGCGTACGTTGACATTAAGATTAGCATATTGGAGTACAAAGTCCGAATGAGGTTTCTTTTTTTTTTTTGGATCCTGTCAACGTGTCGTGTACCGTTAAAATTTACGAGACCAGACGAAACGATTTTCATAATGTCGTGGATTTTCTCATCGTTATTCTGAAATGCACACTTTATGGTGAAATATTTTTCTGAATGTATGGCACTTCAATTGAAGCTTTCCGCTGGTCTTGTAAATAAAACAGAAAAATACAAAAATTCTATACAATTTAATACGTTACTTATTATTATTTATTATTCAAGTTGATTTATTTATTTATTATTATTTATATATCAAGTTGATTTATAAATATTTTAAAAAAAGTATCCAATATTTTACCATCCATATAGCATGGGCAATACTAATAATTATATAATAAACATCCGGAGTGAACACACTTGAACCCACCTCATCTCGTCGAGAATTCCAATTGCAATTAAATCGAATCCTCGCGCGAGACGAGAGCGAAACGTTATTTTTCGCGATGACGTGTGACGCGTTAGTTATCTCGACGCCTTTCATTGAATGAAAAAAAAAAAATCAAGCAATAATTGGTGGTACAAACACTGTATAAAAAGTTTTTAATTATACGTTTACCAGTTTGCCTTGCGCGGTGCACTCCATTACGAGCATGCGATAGGATCGACACGAACGTTATACGACTAAATGATACTTGCCTCAAATGCAATTCCACGATCGAGTCGTTATTTTCGTCGAATCCGCGATTCGAGGATTAATGAAATTCACGCAAGGGAAACAAACCTATACACGTGTCAATCGCGATATAATAAAAACATGAATGGCGAGAAGTTACATGCAAAAAAATTTTTTCAAAGATTCTCCAACATCGAAAAGTATATCGTAATTTTGTGTGAAATTGTTTTTTTATTTTTAAGCATGATGTTACAACCACGTGCGTCAAAGGTGAATCAACGTGAAATAAATTGTTGGAAAATTCGTCGTTTTATGAGCGTGATTCAGATAGACTTTCAAGCAAATTGACGATGACGAAGAAATGAAATTTCCCCTCTCTCGGAATTCGAGGTCCGGTGCGAGACATTATCGGGGACACTAGAGCAGGATAGCTCGAGTCATCGAATATAATTTTTGAGTGGGTGTGCGAGAGCAAAATGTTGAGCGCGAAAATCTTGAAATCTCCCTGTCTTTGTTATAAATAATCTGAGTGAGAAAAAAAAATACACATTTCTTGATTAACTTGGTGTTATTTTTGGCTCGATGACTCATCGATTTCACGCTAAAATGAGAACGCAGGGAGATCGATCGAGTCATAAATCAGCGTTGAGTATATATTTTTATTAGTGAAATTTCATCTCTGACTCTCTCCTTGCATCCTTCAACGTCACATCCCTGATTTTACAATTTTCCCATAACCGAAAATTGGCTAAAAGGATATCATTGGAACATTCTCTTCGTTAAAAGTACAGAAATTACAATCTAAAAGTTCATCTCTTTACCCCGAGACTCGAGAGTATTTTTTTCTCATAGGCATTTTCATACGATCTTTCAAAGTTTCGTTTTATCGATAAAATTTTTTTTTCTCATAGAGATATACAAATTTTAATGGTTTTCATTCGAGCTACGTTCTTCAGACAATTATCCAGGATTCTCTCAATCAGACTCTCTCCTAGACTATTCTTTTTTTTTTTTTTTGTTCGAGGTCGGATGCACGCAAGAAAGGTGTGCATAATATTCTACGTAGAATTTTCAGTGCAGATATCGTGCGGATATCACGATGAGGAATCAACTATATACATTGTGTATCGTAAAACGAGACGAGGCTCACGAACTGGTGGATAGTCGGTAAATACTGCTTCGGAGATACTCTCGGACTTGCTCACGCGCTTGGTGTCAGTATAAAAGTCCTGTGTGTGTGTGTGTGTGTGTGTATATGAAAAGTACACAAAGCCACATAGGCTCGCGTCTCATGGTCCAGTTCCGTTCACTGAATTATTAATTGACGCTCACCAAGTACGAGCAGCCTCATTTAAATTCCAGCTTGGTCAGCCAAGATCTCTTCCTCTCTCTACTCATATATTATTTATCGTGCGTCTATACTCACCCTGAGCGATTTCCTCTCACTATTGGCGCGGTCTTACACACGCATTGATATCACGGCCCCTTCGTAGTTTCATACACGACATAAAGTTGCCGCGTTTCGTTTTGATCCATACACGCACACATATATATCTATTGTGACGGGACGGAAAATGTCACGATTTTCCATCCTGAGGATCGTTTCCTGGGCAACGATCGATCGCATTAATAATAACACTGGTCAAAAATTCGGAATTTCTCGAAGGCCCGAAATATATTTCAACCCTTCGAGAAATCGTAATACATCATGAGCGTACCGTGTGCAAAAAGCTCAGGAAGCTTGTCAAAATTGCCCTACCACCGATCCATCGGCCAATGAAATCATTGCGCCGATGAGAACGGAAAAGGTATTTAAGAGCCACCGGCGAAAATTCGACGAAAAAAGCTCGATCGCTCATACATCGCACACGACGTTACGATACGAACACGTGAGCAATCGAGAGAACAAAACTGGACTATCCTCTTCCCGGATATTAACTGTGGGATTCATATAACAACATTATTAACTTGTTCAATTTAGCTTCATTCCCTTCATTAATTTACCTTCTCTAAAATAAACCTCTAGACTTCCTCTTGCATTATTTTCTCAGTCGAATTGCAAACAGCTATATTCATAAATAGAAATAAAAATGACAATTTGATTCCTTACATTTTACTTTCGCTTCTCGAGAATAAAATATAGATCTTAATTTCGCCTCACGGAATTAAGACAACAACTTGGACCTCAAATCCATCATAAATGGCCAGTGATGAAGGGTCAACCAACGCGTAGCATTATCGCTCATAACAGTCGTGGTTAGTACTCTGAGGCCATCTCTAAAAACATATAAAATTATTGGGCCTTCAGCCTGTTTCAAACCATAAAATAAAACCTCTTATTCCCGGCTTCCCTATATCGAGTCCAGCACTTGAACTCTGCGATCGGTCACTGAACCGACCAAATAACAACAATTCGAAAATAGAACCGTCACTCGCTTCCCGAGTGACAACAATCGCGATCAAATCGTGCTAGTGTGCGTCTTCACGCAAATTTATAAGCTCGCGATACTCGATAACGTTACAATATATATATATATATATATATATATATATATTAAATTACAAAATGACCTTGTTAAGGAGGTACGATCACTTCTGTGGGCGGGAAATAAGCGGAAACGTAGGCGCGGGTGAGCGCTGCGAGCGAGGGACACGCATGAAACAAGAGAGAGTCGGAGTTCTGACCATTTTCAACCGGAAAATTGAAACTTTTTTGTGATGTAGTGCTTGAATTACACGGTGAAGAGTAATTTTTCAATTCTTTACAATATCTATTATATCTGATCTATCAAATTTCAGGTTTCCAACGAGTGTAGTTGGATACGTGAGCAGCAAAACCGCGATCGCCGCACTTCCGGTTGACCACCGTCTCCATAAGAAAAATCCATAAGAAAAAACTAAACGGTCAATATAGCTCAAATTTTGGCAATAGGCGCATAAAGTATTCGTCAAAAACATATAAAAATTTCAAGTTCGAAAGTTGGATTCGTAGCAACCCGAGTCGAAATTTACGCCTCATTTAATACTCTTAGCATCCAACACATCCTCTTTATATCCCATTTGCTCCTCGAACTCCTCTTTTGCACCTCCAAGTCCTCCAAAGTCGAAAATTAGCAACCATTTAAAGCCTCTTTTATGCTCTTCGAGCTTGAGCTCCTATTTAGGGCCTCCCAAGTCCTCTGGTTTCATGATTTAGCAACCATTTTGATACTCATAACGTCCGGCCCACTCTCGAGCTCTCATTTTGAACCTCGAAGTCCTCCAGAATCATAATTTTATACATTATATCAAATACTCATAACGCTCAGTGCAAATATATCTCTTACCTTTTTTATGCTGAATTTCCTAATAAACAATTTGACCGATTTAATTTTTTTATTTGGTTTGATTTTCATTGGCTTTGCACAGTTTCACCATTTGACACTGGACTATCACAACGCTAAAAATCAAAGAAAAACAAACCAAATAAAAAAATTAAATCGGTCAAATTGTCTATTACGAAATGCTGCGTAAAAAAGGTAAGAGGTATTTTTATTGTAAGATTTTTAATTAATTAATTATCTGGCCTCAAAGTATTTTACCTTCTCATTCATCATCTTTTTTTGTTTATAACTTTTTTATTATTAACTTTAGCGCAAGAAGTTATGGAATTAAGTTGTAGACAATTTTATCAGGTACAAATAAGCTCTTTACAAAATTTTTGTCAGCTTCATGGTTACGGAGATAAATTTTAAAAAATATTTACACCCTTAACTTCAAGATGGCGGTCGTTCCTCACCTGATAGAATCTCGGAAACTGAGTTTTACACTCATATGGTCGATCCCCTACAAAATGAAAAAAAAATCGCTACCTAATACCCAAAATGCACAGAGGACCCTTTTTGAGGCACCATTTGACTGGACTAATACATGAGCATAAAAAACGCAGAAATCAGTACATGTGTAACAAAAAATATAGTGTGCACCATGCAAGGGCTAACTGGGCTTTTTGACCTCGTGTGGTTGCAGAGTACTCAGTCTAAAAAGCCCACTTTACGCCCTTGATGCACAATATACTATTTCAGCAACACGTACAATTACATTTGCAATATGCGAAAAAATATTAAATATAATACTGAAATAGAAAATAGGAAAATAATTATAGCCAATACCTCAACTTAGTATCGCCTTATTCACAGTCTTACATGTCTATATAAAAATTTTGATGCTGAAACCATACGTGGTTCTCGAGAAATATATTTTAGTGACGTGAAAAAGGTAAATTAATTATATAAATATTAAGGATTTTGTATACATAATTCTGTTCTATTCAGAATATGAAAATTCGAGATATCAATTTTCAAACTTTAATTGCCTGCAGTCATTTTGAACTCAATTGTTAATTAACAGGTGAGTAAAATTTTCACTTACTATCACCTTGCAAATCGTCTCACAATCCCATATAACAATTTTCATTTTTGAACTCTACATGGATCTTGATAAATGTAATTGTTAACTAAAGTACCCTAAGTAAATTGATTACATGAATATTGTATTTTTTTCTACACCATCCAGTCCTGCTCACACTTTCAATATTCCACAAATGAATTTTATAATTTCAGTTCACCTAGTTCTTATGAAACCCATTTGTTATTTAACAATTGAATAAATTTTTTCACTGTTTATCACCTTTTTACTGAAGATCACGCTGTTCTATGCAACCCGCTGAGACAGCGCTTTTCCATTAGAACTTGTAGACTAATGTCATTTAAATACGAAAAAGTCATAAGGAATCGATAGCGTAGTGGTAGCGTGTCAGTCGTTAGGTAGGTCGTTAGGTAGGTCTCAGTTAAAATCTCAGGTAGGAAAAAAATCAATTTCGACGGAATAACGTCCGGACTACGAAGCCGGAAACATTCGTGAAAAAAAAAAATTCCCAGAGAGCGTTAATTTTTTTTAAAAATAATTATTTGAGGATCAGAAGTGCTGAATTCACGGATTGAAGGATAGTGGGTTCGAGTCCCGGTCGGTGACTTTTTTTTTTTTTTGAAAATGTGCAAGATTTTTAAAAATAACGGAACAGTATTAATTTAATTCATCGATGATTTTTAATTGATAATTTATAGATAATAAACTATATTTATTATGCCAATTTGCCCTGACGGAAATCCAAACCAGGCCCGGGATAAAAGTGGAAAATTTCGACACGGGTACAGGCGGCCGAGTGTAAGCGAGGGTTTCATGAGGTTCTCGTAAGATCCTCATTTCAGCCTCGATAGGTGCGATTTGTCTGTTTTCTGCAAGTTTTAGGCGCTAAAGAGGATCTCATTTTCTATGCGATTTGATCCTCTCTAGGCACTCTCAAAACCTCGAAAAGAGGATGTTGGAGGTTCTAAAGGAGGAGGTAAATTTCGACTCGGGAATGATCGTACCTCCTTAATTCGTCAATTTTTTTCCTGAATTGACTAATCTATCGGTGATTCTTCTCTGTCACTTCATTTTTTTTTATGATAATCGATACATTTCACTAGGAATGTCCCACAGAAATTAATTTCATCAGCCTCTGTATACATATTTTCGAAAAAATCAATGATCATTGAATTCGTGATGCATTATCGCACTCGATATTTCATCTTGTACGAACGAATGAGCTAAAATTTTCTTGTTGCTTGAATGTACCAATGTGCACCAGGAAGTCAGTCGAGGAGACGAATATTGAAAAAAAAAAAAAAAAAGGAAAAAGGAAAAATTGTAACGAGAAAAAAATAAATAAAATCACAGATGCAAGTTGAGCCGGAGAGTTCTGAGATATAAGTATGCGGTCCACGAGAATAGCGAGGATGCCTTTTAAGATAGGAATCTCTTTTCCTTTTGTCCGAGCAATCGTTATTTCGACGACACAACGAGCATTCTCCTCTTGACTCTTGCTCTTTTTTTTCCCGCCCATTACGTTGCGCGTATCTCTTCGTTCCCAACGAGAGCGAAAAACGAGAAATTGCTGCCATTGCAATGAAAAGAAAGAAACAAATAAAGGAGAAAAAAAATCGTCATGGGTCCGACGAACCAATTCTTTCGCTGTGACTTCCCGGTTAAATTTCACAGGCCAGTCCCTCGACGTTCATCTGCCACCTTCATATTCATAATTGGCTTCACTCATTTTTTTTTTTTCTTTTCTTACATAATTTTTTTTATACCCCTTCTCATTTGTGTGAGGAATAAAATTAAATTACTGATAACAAAGCAAAAAAAAATCAACCGGACTGGCATACGAGAATTCATTTTCGCGCGCATCGCTCATCGAATTCTCTCCATCGAATTTTTGGGGTTGGGTTGAAAAATCGCTCGAGCTCGCATCGCGAAGGAGACACAGGTCCCGCGAGAAACCGCGTGCGTTATATACGTAGAGCCAACCGTATAATTGTTGTCACTTTATTTTTCTCCTTCGAGGCTCCAGCTTTCGCACGCGCGATCCCACATCGAGGGACCACGGTATAAGATAAAGGGATTTACGGTAGGACGATTACTCAACTGTTTAACACCCCGAGACTATTACCGAGGTAGATATTATCGCAAAACGGGGTAACGTGATAATCGAACTTACTACTGACAGTGATTCATTGAGTTCTCGCGGTTAACGGGGAAAATAAAAATTCATTAATGCCCAACGAATGAGAGAGAAGGAGCCAATAATAAATGTACGTGTTAATTATTCGATTACGCTGCGTTACGAAAGCAATATATACGAACTTAATAATTTTTTATATATTTATTTATTTATTTTCTTATTCATTTATATATTTATTTATTTATTTATTCATTTAATAATTCATTTATTCACTTGCTTGAAAAAAGTTGCCGAAAATTTTGAAAAAAATTCCGTGTGAATCTTCCGATGGCATAAAACAAAAATTCATCACGCCAATTGTAATTACCTGACGATATAATGATAATTAATTTTCACGGAAAATTGAATCATTATCACAATCTCTTATGAAATCTTGACAAATGATCGATAGTCTCGGGACAAAAATGTTTCCCCTTAATTAGCGACTCGACACCCGGCTCGATTGAAGAGCAGCAAAAAGAAAACATTCATCGCGATCAATCGAATAATAAACTAACGCGAAAGAAAAAAAAAAAAGTCCGTGGGTACCGTGTGACACACGTGACGTGATAATCAGATGTGCTCCCGGCACTGATGTACATGAACTTTCTACGCGCCGCACACACCGCAATATAATAACTTATTTTCCGGACAAAAAGTTGGCTGCTTAAAAAAAAATTTCTCTCCTTTTTCGGCTAACGATCCATCACGCTTTATCTCTTTTTTCTTCGCACACTGCGAGCTTCATATACCGGAGGTGAGGATGAATACAAAAAGAACAAACAAAAAAAAAATAAATAAAAAAGAATGTACAGGAGGCTGTTCACGAGTACGCGATCTTTTAATTTAAAAAAATATAAAAACTTAACAAGTTGACAAAGAGCGATATTGTATACGGTGAGCCATGCAGAAATATAGTATATTCGATTGTGAAATTCGACGAGCTGGCTTATAATCGAAATGATTGGTCCGTGGCTATATAAATTGACGAGCTACTGAGAATCACTTGTCAATGAAGACGAATCGACTCGAGATTTATATATACTTTTTTATATAGATTTATGTAACGGTGATTATTGAGTTGAAAAATTAAAACATTTTGAAAATTTTATCGCATACTTCAAAGCAAATTGATTCGTCCATTTTATTTTTATAAATATATTACCAGATACGAACACCATACTTTCGAAAAAGAATTCTGTGTTTATCTTTTTTTAGCAGTTTTATATTATTTATTGTGTTGTGAAACTAACTCTGACTCCATAAATTCGATGATTATTTAAAGTACATTGGATGAAAAGGAAAATGATCAAAACTAGATTTAACGAGTATAGCGAGTAGAGGAGAAAGTATAACGATCGTTATTTCTACACGTATCATTTTTTTGTTCAAGATTTGTTTTTTTTGTGGAATGAAAAATAAAAATAATTATTCAAATTATAGTGTGAAAAGCAAAGCGCAAGAAATTCTCCAGTTACATTTGATTTTAATTCAATTAAAAGCCCAACGAATCATCACAACTTCGTCGAATATCTGTTGCAATTAGTGGCCGAAAAAAATTATCGAATTTTCTCGCGATATCTTGGCAGGATGAATGTGAAGAAAAAAAATAAAAATTGCGTTGACATATTAGCGAGATTCCAGGAGTGAATGACCAAGCCAGAGAGAAAATCCAGAGAGAGAGAGAGAGAGAGAGAGAGAGAGAGAGAGAGAGAGAGAGAGAGAGAGAGAGAAAGATCAGCATGGAAACAGAAATCGTTCTCTCGACTCTCCTTCAGCCAGATTGGCGCATTTAATGCACGAATTCTCTGCGACTTATTCATCCGTGGTTATTAAGCGCGTGACACGCTGTGGGGACTTGTTGCATCGTCCAGCAAACCGCATGAGACCGCGATAGTGCGCAGAAAATACTCGCGATTCTTCATCGAGGCAAAGCGAGATCGAGTCCAAGAATTCTAATGAAGTACTCACGCTGCCTTTCACCGACGAAACGATGTGACGAAAAAAAAAAAAAAAAAAAATACAAAAAAAACCAGATTGAACATTGAGTTGTAAATTACTTAAAACTCTCGAAGAATTTTTTCCTACCGAGACTCAAATGGACGGAAAAAAGTAAACGTGCTGATAATTGACACACGCAAGTAAGTGAAAAATTATCACGTTGCTATTAAATTTAATAATTCAAGATAATTAGAACCAACTAATTATCAATATTGTGTATGATAAATTAATTATCATATAATTTTCATCATTGAGATGATTATATGATAATATAAAAATTAATGGTATATAAAAATTAATGATAAATTAATGATAATATATAAATTAATTATAATATAAAAATAAATGGCAAATTTTCTTACCATTCTAGGCCTTGGCCCCCGTCTCAATTTCAGCCGAGAACGATCGAGAGAGAGAGAGAGAGAGAGAGAGAGAGAGAGAGAGAGAGAGAGAGAGAGAGAGAGAGAGAGAGAGAGAGAGAGAGAGAGAGAGAGAGAGAGAGAGAGAGAGAGAGAGAGAGAGAGACAATGTCACGTTATAATACTGTCGTGGAATATAAAACGCGAGATTGTTGCAGTCATTTCAGGATCATTTAGCAGACAATAGTACATCGATGTAGTGAATTGAACCGTTCACACTACTGGATGACGTGAATTTTTTTTTCGCCTTTTCAACTACCACAATAATAAAATGTCGTACTTACTTTGCCCGCGGTAAATCGTAGGCAATGCTCTCGGTGTAAAATTGCATTGCTCGAGCATGTACATCGATGCATTTATATATTTCACATTGAATTTGCATTCGTGAATACTCGAGTAAATTTTCAGCACAGCGTAATGCCTTGCGAATTAGCTCGAGTTCGAGAAACAAATAGTCCGGGCATGACGAAAGTGTTATGTACTAAAACTGCATTTTCAGGTGCACTTGGAGTGCTGCAGTACGAAGAATCCTCAAAAATGATGGGGTTCGTTCAAATTCATGTTTTTTTGTTTGTTTGTTTTATTGAGTTTTTATTGACATTTTTATTTTTCTTCGCGCGTGAATAACGTGAATGTGATGTCGAATATGAAAAAATATTCTTATCATGCGTCTGTACAGTGTCGATGCACTGTATTTGAGGAAATGAAAAATGTTACCGATAAAAGGAACCATCGATTTTACATACCTTAGCTTTGCCTTTTATTTTTTCAAACTCCCATTACTGCACGCACGTGTGTCCAGGCAATTATTCAGACTTAGAGCACGAAACACAGCAATTAATTACCAAGGAATTTATTTACCGTAAGTACTTTAATGTCATTTGTTGAAATGAAAACTATGCAAAACGTTGATTTGCCGACTGAACTTTGTGACGTTTTTTTTTTTTTTTTTTCTATCAAGTCGTAACTGGTAGACGTATTGAATAGTAAAATCATGATACTCATTATCCATATCTGAATACTGAATACCTTGGGTGGACCTCTCTGGTAATCAATTGATTCGATGAAAATCGTGAAAATATCGAGATAAGATCTTTGTAATGATTATTAATTAGTAACAATTAATAATCATTTTCGAATTTAATGTTTTTCTACCGCATGCGATACGGTGTTTTATTTTCCTTACAAGCTTATTGATCAATTATCACATCGATCACCACACCCCGATCACCGTGCGCAAATAATCGATTGATTGAATAGGTAGCAATTACACATGAATCAACGCCATTTATTATCACCGCTCGATGATTCGTGTATCCCTAATGCCTTGGCAAACACTTTGTAATTGCGATAATACGTTGCCAGACTTTTGATTAGCCAAGTCGCCCATGTACGATGAATGAAAAGTTAATTTTATTATGAAATTTTTTTTTTTTCAATTAGTAATTGAATTTGATTATTATTTTTATCATCGTAAATTTAACGAATTTTCGATGTTATCGATAATTTTTTTATCATGCAAGGTTGAAAAAAAAAAACAATAATTTTCGTATTCGCGCCACTGTCGCAACGCCATATTTAATTTGCATTTTCCCACGCTTCAGCAGCGTAATTTCATTGAATTTCTTCGATATTAATTGTTTAAAAAAAAAATCTAAACCTCAATATATGTAACTCAATGTGTACCTTAATATGGAAAAGCATCAATATGTTTTTCCACTCAATTTCCCAACAAAAAAGTGTAGAAAAACTAATCCAAAGAACATAATTAGCGGCTCCTGCTCTTCGTTCCTCGGATATCGTTGATCGAAGAATATATATATATATATATTTTTTTTTCGAAACGTCGAACAATCGATACGATAAATGTATGTAATGAACGACGATAATTTCTTTATCGGAGTGCGTTTGGTGGCACGCGACTCGCATTTAAAGCCGTTAACACCGATATTGTGCAATGCCATACGAGCATGGGGGCGGTTTGGGAGGGGGGGGGGGGCTTTACAGCCTTGATTGTATCAAGTCGACGATGAAGGGGACTTCGAAGCCTCGAGCAAACTCGTGATTTCTGATCTCACTTGGCGATACATGGCGAAAGCCGGACACACACACACACACATGCGCACACACACATCGTGTGTATCGATATTTAAAGCGTTAGATTACGAGGATAGGAACGAAAAAAATATAAAAAAAAACAAGACGAACAGACCGAGGGATCTGAAATTATAAAGGGATGAAGATTCGTTAACTTAATTAGCACGACAACGAATCGTTATAGTCATGTATATAATGGGCAAATTGAGAAACACGACTTTGGTACATTATATTTCTTGTACCGGAAGAATTTACACATTTTTACAACCGGATATGCTTATTATTATTGTTGGTTCAGTATCTTTTTTTCTAGGCCAGATAAGCACAATCAGAATTATTATAATCGTGATGTTTTTTTTTTTTTTAATTGTATTAACTGATTACTAATTGAAATTCACAGATCGGACTCTTTGGCATTTTATTAGATTATAGTAGAAAAAAAAAAAAAAAAACGAAAAGAAGGCAACAATTTTGTATAAAATTTTAATCGATCACACTTTGTTGTCCACCAACCGGGCTTTCCAGTCTGTACCAGCAAATACACAGCGTGCAAAAGTCCCCTTCATTTTCTCAAACGGTCAACGTTCCGCTCTAAATATCCACAAGTTTAACTGGCAAGTGCTCCCATGAATATATTTTATTCATGCACACAGCATATGTATACATATTTTTCGCATAATATCACGAAAGGCATGTATCGTTATTACCTGTTTCTACTACACTGTAATACTTTATGCTGTCCAGTGCACGATCGTGTTGAGTCGTTCAATGAAAAAAAAAAAAATTCATGCTAGACATGTGATGGAAAATTTAACAAATATCTTCACGGGCATTTGATCGAAACAGATATATTGAAAAATTGATTCACGATGAAATAATATTTTGAGACATTGGAAAATATAATTACAATTATTCGACTGATTATGATGATAATTATAACGATTCAACTGATTTTGACTATAATTATTCAACTGAAAAATATATTGGAAAATATAATTATAATTATTTCACTAAAAAATATTTTTTTTTTTAGCACAAAATAAAAATAAACACTGCAACACCCACCCTTAAATTCCGTCACGCTTTTAGTCCTTTCTTTCCAGATCTATATCCTCGCAGCATTATATAATCACGAACCGTGACCATTTAGCATATGTACACCTCGTATAATTTTCCGTCCTCTTTGCACTCTCTTTATTCATACATACCGGAGATCGGTTATTTTACTTTTGTTTGTTTTTTTTTCCCCTTCTTTGCTTCACAGGTCTAAAGCAGTATGCACCATTTATATACGACATAGTTGTGCCGAAAACGTGCGTGCTTTGCAACACTTCGCGCACGATCGAGCTCACGACTTTCCACGTGAATTTTTTTTTCGTTATTTTTTTTTTTTAACCGGCTCTCGATCCTGGGATGCTGATGACTGCGCGGACTATTTAACCGGATAGCACGTATAGTCCAGACAGCATCGAGAATCGAGATCCCATCTCTCAGCGAGATTCTCTTCGAGAATCGTTTTGCGTTTTTATCTTTTCGTATTCCTCGTCTCGCTCTTTCACTACTATCCTCTATTTTTTTTTCTCTTACACTTTTCGTTTTTAATTTCAGTTCGTCGCACTTTTCTCTCTGCATTACATTCGTCTCTCCTTCTTCATGTCGATGAGATACGCGATCCGCGACCGTGCGCTCGAAAACGGTGAATTAGATCTCTTTTTTTTTTACCCTAAATAATGGTAAATTTCGTGTTTATTTGTATATTACATTCAGTGCGTAACGCTTTCATTCGGTTTTGGCGTGACGCCGTTTTACACTTTGGCCCAACGGGACCAAGATGGTATTATTAAATACTATGCATGTATATTTGACTGTCAAAACACTCATGAAGGACCAAGAAAATAACTGATTTGTCGCTGCGAGTGAAAAAAAAAATTCAAGATCGTCAAATTTCCTCGGGATTGATACCTTGAGACTCCGATGATTCGAAATTTGCATATCAGCTCGGAAGATGACACGCGCTATACATTTATACTACCGGTCAATACGCGAATGTTGGAATTTTCATTCAATCATCTAATTATATAATTGCTTTTATTTTCATTTCTTTATTTTTTATTTTTGTGAATGGATCGAAGATCGAAGATAAAGTTTTAGGGAACTTTTTTTTACCATATTCGGATTATGTATCAGTGGAAAATTTATAAAAACAATTTTTCAAAGATTTACCACTCATTTATTGACTCATAGATTACGATATTCGAGTAAATATATATGCGATTCGACTTAAATAATTTTAGCGATTCCATTGAATTTTCATTAAATAATTGGTTTTGTAACCTTCCAATATAATCTTGCTCTGCGTCTGAATCTACTGTTCGAGCACTCGGACTCTCGATTTCCCGGAAACGACGTGAAAAATCCATCGGCATATACTCGTAAAAAGATTAATTTGCCCAATTCCACAGTAACGAAAAAAAAAAGTTTAATGCACATTTGACATTATGAAATTTTTTTCCGTTCGTGACAACTTTTTAATCCCAAAAGTCCGGAAAGTATAGCATGGCCATGTAGCGTTGAACGGACACGCAGCGGACAGAAAAAATATCTTTCGCAAGGACGTCACAAGAGCAGCAGTCGAGAAACTTGGTAGCTCGCATTGTTTCATTCGCGAGTGAATCGAAAAAAAAGAAGAACCAACGAAAGAAAAAAGAAGCAGCAATGAGTAGAGGGATATTTCTTTTAAGCTGAAACTCTCTTCGGTTCAATTCTCGATGGTTAACGATCACTCGAAGAGATGTTTGTTCGATCCTGGTTGACCATAGATCGGACCGGCTCGATCAAAAGGGCACTCCCCATTTTATTTTACCTCGATATAATTTATTCTCGATTGAACAGGACAAAGCTATACTTTCCGTCTCTCTCTGCGACCAAGTTATCACTGCTAGGAATTTATCTGTCATTGCGGTTGTGTGGTGATGATTCACGAATTTAATCCAATTTGAATGTTGAAAAATAAAAATATCGATGAATCGAAAACAGCTTTGTTTAATCAATAATAGCGATTGAGTCATCCCGGGATTGTGTATAAAACTAAGAAGAAAAAAAAACTAATCTTGATATGATACACGAAGTGTTTATCGAAGATTTGTCCAATTGGCAGTCATTCGAAATTGATGTGTTTCGACATGGAGTCAGCCCGAAGGATTAGCCACATGTTTTAAAGGACACGTTGCACTGTGTCAGACGAATTCGATGCGTAACCGCGATGATCGTGGAAGTGGGCCAGATATTTCGTGACGTGGAATAGTCTTTTCGTGCTGAGGAACCACACCGTTCGACCTCATTATTTTACCTCTCATAGCTAGAGTATTGTAATTAGTAGGGCTGGCTCAGCGAAGCATCGTATATGCGTTTAAGAGATTTGCGCGTCGTGAGAGAGATTCTTCACTTTCGCTCGAGTACTTACCAGACCTGTATTTAAAGCTTTTTTGCTTTATGTATGATACAAACGGTGAAAGGCAACTCCCGTATATAATTATTCTACCACACAATATTCTAATTTCGTAGCGTTAATTAGGCTTCGATACCTGTGTGCGCGGTATTGCAATTTTCATTGATAATACAATTTTCATTCAATATTATTATCATTATAGTTAATAATGTAATTGATGGATCATAGCATAAAAAAGTTTTATACGCAGCGGCGTCGAGTATTTCAAAGATACGGAGCATTGGAAATCGGAAAATGTCATCTTTGGATTTTCCTGAACTCCGAAAATCTCGATAGGCCTCGTTTACCATAGGACCATAGACAATCCTTTCAATATCGCAAACAAAATTAAAGATGACCTTTCCTAACATGTACCGTACCTGGGAACAACCTTTACTTTTGTCATCAACTCACCCGACATTGCTCTAATCTTCCGGCATCTGCTCCGCCATCGATCAACCTGAACGAACGGCCGTCTAGCCTCTTTTTCCAATTACACACAAGGACACACATCGAAGGGTCAAAACGATCGAAAAAAAAAAACTCGTTGAATCGCTAACCCGATTTGGACAACATGGAACTGGATTTTCCGTTGAATTTTCCAGCACCGGAAATGAGCCGCTCGCCATTTCCAACGTTTGTCCTGTGCCTACCCAGATAGACCACTGACGTCTAATATACGTATATTTTAGGTATATATGTATATGATATGTATACGTCTATGATAGACTTATATTATACGTATATTATACGTATATTGAGTGTATATTGTGGTGCTATTTAACTGATGTAGTGAAAGAATTTTATATACGTATATTTTACGTATATTATACAATAAGCATTTGACATCAAATTATATACATATATTATATGTATAAGGAACATCTACTTGG
The DNA here is from genome assembly GCA_963564615.1 of Rhorus exstirpatorius. Classification (NCBI taxonomy): domain Eukaryota; kingdom Metazoa; phylum Arthropoda; class Insecta; order Hymenoptera; family Ichneumonidae; genus Rhorus; species Rhorus exstirpatorius. Next base: position 41,409,061 of record OY751316.1, on the reverse strand, counting down.
CGATAGAAACGAAGCCAACTGCATTGCTGTCAAAATCACGTATTATATACGTATATTGGACGTGTGTTTTTCAACAATATCTCCGTAGAATTTTATACATCTCATATACGTATAATATTCGTTCATTATCTTTCGGTTGTAATTCCCGGATCTGAAGCATATATATATATATGTTTGTAAAAGGGTACATATCGGGTCCGCGTGTACATATTGAGGAAAGCGTATACAAACCTCTATAATGAGCAATAGAGGTATACATTCTTATCAGCATTGATATGTATATCATAGAAAAAAAAGATATATGCGAATTTTAGTTCCGTACATAAAAGGGGTATAATGGGGACCATATATGTATATACGATTTGGTTAGTACTAGGACCAAAATTCATACATAAAAGGCTCATTATGAGGACCATGGATATGATTTGGTTAGTATTAGGACTAAAATCGATATGAATTTTATGTTATTTCCAAAAGTCGAAAAAAGTAAGAGCTGATTCTGAAAAGTGCAACACCGAAAATGTTATATTTATTGAAAATCGGATTGAATAATCAGTGCATAAACTAATTTTCCATCCGTATTCGGTAATGCGTTTATAAGCACCTATACTGAAATTTTGAACTGGTTTGATATGACAGTACAGTAAAATAAAATTTACTGTAAGCTAATCTTTCCTCAAAAGTATGGAGAAAATGATTTTACTCGCCGTATTTTGTATGTATGGCACAAATATGTTACGCAGATTATGCGCCTTGTGATTCTTCGATAAATTCAGATGTTTCGCGTTTTTAAGCAATGGTATACGTCGGTACCAGTTACCGTGTCGTAATGGTCAATTCGGGGACCAACTCGATGATTAAACGGCTTTGGATCGAGTAAATATCCTGAGAATAAAAAGATTTATCTCAGATCAGCGGTATTATGAATACCAGTATAATCTTTTATTAGTACAGTTATTTTCATGAATCGTTACTAGGGGCATGTATGTACGAACCAGCAATAAAAATATCGTACAGTTATTTACGGGGACTGGTGGCACCTGAGATTGATATCGCAATCACCGCTACAACAGTGTTATTAGCACAGACACACATTATTTCTGTACAGATTGAAAAATAATAGTTTATCGATGAATTGAAGATAGTATCGATCCAAATATCGGTTCTCTTTGTAGTACGACATCCATTATCCATCATTCTTCAGTAAATTTTAAGCTTTTGATCTGAATTGTAAAGGTACTATATCCATTATCCGATCTAGGTTGTAAGGATACTTGTCGGGACCGTGCAAGTTTCGAGGCTATTAAATACCTGTGCCGTACAAAAATGTAATTTTTGTACGGCAGTAACAGGTATTATTAAATACCTGTTATTATTTTTAACAGGTACAATGAAATACGGAAGTAAAAGGTATTATTAAAACAGTAAATTTTAGGCTTCCGATCGGAATTGTAAAGATACATATGGGTACCGGCCACTGTGACATATCGGTGATTACGGGTACCAACCTAGGAAAGGTACATATGGGTACCGGCCACTGTGATATATCGGTGATTATGGGTACCGACCTAGGTTGTAAGGGTACTTGTCGGGACCGTACGAGTTTCGAGGCTAATAAATACCTATGCCGTACGAAAATGTAATTTATTTACTTAAATTTTCAATAAATTATATACGCGGGCAATATACAGAGGACTATACAGAGGACAATCCGACGGTCTAAATAGTTGCATGAGGTAGGCTAATCTTTCCTCACAAGTATGTGGAAAATTATTTTCTACTTCTGAGGGAAGATTAATCTACCTAAGAGCGGAATATTTGTTTATGCTTTTTGCAATTATTTATAACGTTGGATTGATCTCTGCACATTGCCCACGTATAACTAAATTATTGAGCATTCAAGTAAATAAATTACATTTTTTTACGGCATTTAACAGCCTCGAAACTTGTACGGTCCCGACAAGTACCCTTACAACCTAGGTTGGTACCCGTAATCACCGATATGTCACAGTGGCCGGTACCCATATGTGCCTTTACAATTCCGATCGGAAGCCTAAAATTTACTGTTTTAATAATACCTTTTACTTCCATATTTAATTATACCTGTTAAAAATAATAACAGGTATTTAATAATACCTGTTACTGCCGTACAAAAATTACATTTTTGTACCGCATAAGTATTTAACAGCCTCGAAACTTGCACGGTCCCGACAAGTATCCTTACAACCTAGATCGGTACCCATAATCACCGATACGTCACAGTGGCCGGTACCCATATGTACCTTTACAATCCAGATCGAAAGCTTAAAATTTACTGTAGAATGATGGATAATGGATATGGTATGTATACTGCAAACAGAACCGATATTTGGATCAGATTATTCTGAATACATTGGTAAATGGCAATTTTTCGTTGTGTATAGAAATAATATATGTTTCTGCCAATAACAGTGTTGTAACGTTGATTGCGGGTATCTAACTTAGGGATTTACAGGTATCGGTCCCAGTAAATAGCTTTACTATATTTTTCCTGGTTCGTATATGCATGCCCTTAGTTACAGTTACTGAAAGTAACCTTATAAATAAAACATTATAGTGGTGTACTCATAATATCACCGATCTGGAAACAAAATTTTTATTCTCAGGATGTTCACTCGATCCAAGGCCGTTTATTCATTGAGTTGGTCCTCGAAATGACCGTTATGATACGATTACTGGTACCAATATGTGCCATTACTTAAAAACGTGAAATATCAAAATTTATTGAAGAACTACGAGGAGCTCGATTCACAAACTTCTGAGGAAAGATTAACCTACCTAAGGACGAAACACTTGTTTATGCTTTATGCAATTATTTAGATAGTTGGATTGATCTCTGCACATTGCCCGCGTATAACTAAATTATTGAGCATTCAAGTGAATAAATTACATTTTTGTACGGCATTTAATAGCCTGGAAACTTGTACGGTCCTGACAAGTACCCTTACAACCTAGGTTGGTACCCGTAATCACCGATATATCACAGTGGCCGGTACCCATATGTACCTTTCCTAGGTTGGTACCCGTAATCACCGATATGTCACAGTGGCCGGTACTCATATGTATCTTTACAATTCCGATCGGAAGCCTAAAATTTACTGAAGAATGACGGATAATGGATATAGTATGTATACTACAAAGAGAACCGACATATGGGAAATCCATTGATAAATTATCATTTTTCGTTCTGTATTGTCTGTGCTAATAACAGTGTTGTAAGGGTGATTGCGGGTACCAAACTCAGGAGCATACGGGTACCAGTCCCAGTAAATACCTTTACGTTGTGTTTCTTGCTGGCTCGTATATACATGCCCCTAGTTACAGGATTCAAAATAACTATATAATTATAATATTATACTGGTAAAACTTTTATTCATAGGATGATCACTCGATCTGAGGCCGTTCCTTCTCCGTATTGGTCCCCGAAATTACCGATATGGCACGGTTACCGCTAGCAATATGTACCATTGCTTGTATTAGAAACGTGAAATATTGGAATTTATTGACGGACTAGGTACATGAAGCATAATCTGCGTAACACATCTGTGCCATTCATACGAAATGCGGCGAACAAAATTTTTTTTCACGTATTCAGAATACCGGTGATCCGAGCCAACATTTTTTTTATTTCGAACCTATTTGCCAGATATGCCATGTGTATTATCGTAGCACGTTCAAGTATCTAAATATATCTGAAGTAAATAGAAATATGGTAGTCTGCGCACTTCATAAGTATTGAATTTATATTGTTAAAGTGTATAAATTTTATTTTGAAGCATTGCACTGCAATGTGTTGTAGCACAGTGCAATCCAGACCCAGCTGATGAATATTGTGCTTTGAACCTCATCATGTTACTGTATGGTCCCCATAACCCCCATTGGTCGATGGATAACTTGGTCCCCATTATACCCCCTATATGTGTAGCGAATTACGGGGACCGGAGCTGGCATGTATCCTTTTATGTGTAAAAATATGGGGACCGGACCCATATGTGCCGAATGTCCCCATATTCCCCGCTAGAGCTCTGAAATGGTCCCGACATGTACCCTTTTACAAACATATATATATATATATATATATATATATATAATGTACATACGTACATTGAATATTTATATATATTTATATATAATTATAGCTTCAGATCCGGGAATTACAACCGAAAGATAATGAACGAATATTATACGTATATGAGATGTAAAAAATTCCACGGAGATATTGTTGAAAAACACACGTCTAATATACGAATATAATACGTGATTTTGACAGCAATGCAGTTGGCTTCGTTTCTATCGTCAAGTAGATGTTCCTTATACATATAATATATGTATATAATTTGATGTCAAATGCTTATTGTATAATATACGTAAAATATACGTATATCACGTATACATATCATATACATGTATATTTGTAATATATGTATATTAGACGTCAGTGATATATATGAGATATATATAAGTGGATGGATAAATTCTTACAATTAAAATATATTTTATAACACTTTATTTACATTATATGATGTATACTATATAAATACATTATAACACAAAGATCGCGCGCAATAAGTTTTGCGCGCGATCCGAATTGAGATCATGAACCTATATATATATATATATATATATAGTATATATATGGACTCCGTCTACCGTCCTAAACGTGATGGCAGCAGAACTGAGTGAGACAGAAAATAGAGGGGCTATGTTCTATCTCTCTTTGCGAAGACTATAGTTAGAGTGAATCAGACAAGTTATGGAATTTTTAGAATTTTGGATCCGCCATATTGGATTCACCACGTTCAATTTTGTAATTTCTTTAAAAACTGACATGGTTATACTAAAAACAGGTTGAAGACGCGACCACCACCATCCCTTGAGTAGCTCCTAACATACAACTGATCAAGTGTTCTCTGGCGTGTCAAATACATGATATGAATTACCACAGTACATAAACAGTCGATAGCGTAGTGGGTAGCGTGTTAGAAAGATAGGTAGGATAAGTAGGTAGGTCGCAGGTTCGAGTCCCCGTCAAAGCAGAATAAAATTCTATCGAGAAATCCATGTAGAATTTTTTTTTTTTTTTCAGTGTAACTCTTCTATGACCTATAACAACGACAAAATGCGTATGGAACCGCCAGTAATGTTTTTCGTTGTTGTTTATGTTTTTTAAAAATATTATTGTGCTGTGCGTAGATTTGATGTATTTTCGACGTCTTATATACGTCATTTTTTATGTATATTCGACGTCTTATATACGTCAAATATACAGATATTAGCCGGACATTTAGCTCTTCAGTATACGTACTAAATACGTCTTACAGACGTCGATGGCGACGTCGTATATACGTATATTAGACGTCAGTGTTCTATCTGGGTATCTATAACGAGCCACAAGAAATCTGGTCCGGTCTTTATGCTACACCTCGATTAATACGAATTGATTCTTACGCCTCCAATCTTCACCGGCCCTAATGAATACAGCCTCAAATACATTTTGCGTCGAGATTAGAGCGTCCCCAAATACTCAAAATTAATTATGATAATGCAAAAAAAAAATGCTGAACCTAACGAATTTTTGTCATTTTGTGAATTGCGGAGCTCCCGTTGTCTTGATACATTTTGCAACGATAAGCAAAACAAAAAACGAATCCAAATGAACCCCCTATACAAAAGCGGTTGGACAAAAGTGTCACTATTACAATGCCTTATAATTGCTCGATCTAAATTGCAAGCAGGATGCAAAAACTTAAACTTAAGCAGTGGATTGTAGAATTTTTGTCTATTATTTGACTTAAATCTATTAGACGTGGCTGATCTATTTGATTATTTTAATCTTGGATTGTATGTTTTAGTATTTTAGTTTGTTGTTCATTGCTTATTTTGTATGTATTTCATTTAGGCTATTTAATTTTATATTTTATAAATGTTATATATCTGTGATATTTTCAGTCATATTTTCCCTGTGTCATATTTTCAGGCTCGCACACAGGCGCATTAGCGTCTCGGCGAGTGAGCAATGTCCTGTGCATGTTAATAATTGTATATTGCTTACGTATGTACTAAACACCTGAAATAAAAAAAAAATTTTTTTTTAAACGTGTATCCACGTACGCAGGACATTGCGATTGATCGCCGATCCTCTCATTACAATCATACTCAGCGTCCGGTTTTCATTTACTAACTTTTATCAGATACCAGAAATGGATTGAGTGGAAATGTGTAATTGGTAGAATTACATCTGCTGCAGGTAAACCCATAAATATGAGAGAGGCACTTTGTGTTTGTGTATATTTACACATACATTTATATACGTATCAAATTAAGGAAAGTAAAAAACAAAAGTGTATGTTTCTCTTATGTACATACGATCGACGCGATCGATATACAAGATCATCTGGTATAACGCGAAATCAACGGAAACAAAACGTGTCTAACACGTGCTCCTTATAAAGTTGCACCTCCCGTGTGACTTGATTTCCGTAATTTTTCTTTCTTTCTTCCGTTCATTACATATGTCGACATCGGACAGGACTTCCCGTTTTCTCAAATTCACCAAGTTCGGTTATACCAATCGATATCCAAACTCGCCGAGTCGTTGAACCATTATCGTAGCTCACGCCAATGCTTGCTCGCAAATTTATGGAAAAATTACGTAAAATTGAAAAAAATTTCAATAAATAAGCTTTTTCTCCACCCGAGGTTTTTCCGTTTTACGATATTTTTTTAAATTCATTTAAAAGAAATTGCGACCGACGGCGTAAAAAACGACAAAAGAATTTTAGGAATTTCACGGAAGAAATTTCGTTACGGTCTCGAATAATCGTCTGTTTGTTTCGAGAAAAAATATTATGCAGCAAGGAATGAGAAGATGAAAAAAACAAAAAAAAAAACATGAGACCGATCGTCGATCCTTCCTTGGCTTCTCTTTGAAATCGGGCGACTTTTGCGAAGAACGCAGGAGACCCTGGTCGTATTTTGCGTGCGTGAATGCACCAAGTGTTCACGCATGCAAAATCGCCATTGCTGGTGAAACCAGGAGACACGCCAAAGGATACACGAGAGTAGAAACATTCGATCTCAGTCACCTCTTCGAGAGGATCAATCGGTCAGAGAGGGCGAGAGAGAGAGAGAGAGAGCGAGAAAGAGGGAATGATAAAACGAGGACGTAAATTTTACTACTCGCGATTGTGAGCAGGTTTTTAATTTTTGTCGGGGAAATTTGTTTACCCAGTTTTTTAAATTTATTTTTAAACAAGAGAAAAAAATGTTTCTCGTGTATCAGGAAAATTGATGGACTGGTAAAAATAAAAGTAATAAGTCAAGTGACTTTGATTCATATCAGTATTATTGTTAATAAGTTTTACTTTTAAATTAATTTAACTATGCAACGCTTCCTCATTATAATTCGGATAAATTCTATTAATATTATCATTTTACCTATGCTCAAGTGAGTAAAATATTTTGAGATAACTTGACATGAATAAAGAAATAAATTTCGGAATTCCGATTCGATATTAGCATGAAAAATTTTCATATTATAAATTTTCATTGCATTTACTTATTGCCAGCCGATCATTTGTGCAAAAATAAAATCGAAAAACTTTCTCAAAACATTGAATAATTCAATGCAATTCAATACAATTCAATTTCAATACTTAATCAAAACATTGAATAATTTTTTTTTTTCTCGAATCTTTGATTTTTCGTGGCCGTCAGGGCATTTTGAAAGTTATCGAAAGACAAAGCGAAGGCGCATATGCCCGCGTAAAATTACGAAATTTGATATTCAGGTATTGAAACATTGTGTTTGCGAATATCGTATGAAATAGTTCACTTTTATGGTATTAAGATCCTCCATTTTTTTATATTATTATGCATAAAAAATACTTTTGCAAGCAGCAACTGAACTGAACATCCGGTGAAAGTATTTTCGAAAGGGATTAAAAAAAAAAGCTTGTGAAAAACAGATTCATACGCTGAGGATTCTAGTAAGCAAAGCGTAAGGGGGAAAAAGAAATGAGAGTGCATCGAAGCTACACGTCGATCGCATCGGACAGAGCTATCGGATGTGCGTGATGCGAGCGAGCTCGGATTTCAGCGCGTACGTTGAAAAGACTTAATATAGATATTTATATTCGCATATTCTTATTTTTTTTCTTCCTCTTTTGCCATTGCGACCATTGACCAACTTGGATCGTCATTGGGACCGAAAGATTTGCGCGTCCCCAAAGAGTTAATAAAAACCATGTCTAATTAGCCGCATAAAGTTATATAATTATATGTCTTCGAGCTATGGCGAAACTGAGAGAGGAATAACCTTAAATCAACGTCATTAATTTGTCAACTTTGTGAAATTATTTATTTGTTAATTTAATGATTTCGCGGAATTCTTCTTATCAGCGACTAATTAATCATAAAACAATCGAATCCTTGAACCCTCAATTTTCGGCTCGGTAACCAAAACACGAGAGTCGTCACAGGTCATTCATACATTTTTCTTCACTCTTCTTCAATGAGCCATTCAAAAATCCATTCGAGGATTCTTTTTTTTCCCCTTCCAACGGTTTATTGACGAGTGTATCGTTTAATGAGCCGAGCATCAATGACTCAGGCTATCCGTGTCGTTCAAAATATACTTATGACCGGTTGGCGTCGTCATTGTTTCAGGCGTATAGCACGCGCGTCCGCACCCTCGAGTCTTCGCGGTTTCTATATATCGTCGACGAGGGAAGAAGTGATCGGTTCGCATTCCGCTCAATGATACGCGCTATATGTGAAGAGAAGCCACGTGTGGTCTCTCGTAACGTTACGTGCATCGTGATCAGGCACTTACGACGAGGGGTCACGTATCAAAGGAAGGAGAGACACGGAAATCTTGGAATTTAACTTCCGAGAGACATTTATCGCGAGAATTCCCAATCAATCACTTGTCAAGTTAATTACAAAGCTCTCGTGTTTTATACCAACAATTAAGAGGGCGGGGGTGACGGGGGTAGAAAAATAAATCGAATTAATTTCAATTTCTCTCTCTCTCTCTCTCTCTCTCTCCCTCTCTTTCTGTTTTATGTAATTATTCTTATTTAACCAAACCAATTTAAATTCGCGTACACTCCACTCGAAGGATAATTGAGTGCAATTATCATTCGCGAATAATTTTAAAATACACATTTTTCTTGCTTTTTTTTATTTTTTAACTTCTCGTTAAATCTTAAAATCCACATGAATTTTTATGCATTACCGATCAGGCCCGCGAGATAGGGGTGTGACGCGCGCGTTTAACAGCGTATAATTATTAGTGACACCGAACCGCTGACCGGTTTTCTCGTACGGCTCTTTGTCGTAACGTGACACGGCTATTAACATCGTCATATCGTCCCGACCCTATATACGCTCCGGTGAAAGCTCCACTTGTCATAAGTTAACGTACCGGACAACGATCCAATTTCATGTAAATTTTTCAGGCAATCGCAAAAAAAAAAAAATTGATCATACTTCTTTGTGTATAAAATAAAAAAAAAATTATCAATTATTCACATTCGTCTTGAAGAAATATTTGTAAAAAGTCACGAAACGATTCCTTTTTTTTCCCTTAAAAGTTCAATTTTCGAGAAGATAAGAGAAATTAAAAAATATTTCTGCAAGATCTTGGTGTTACGAAAGTAATGCATAATTTTTTTTTTCAACAAAAAAATTCACAAGTTTATTATTTCAAACGAATTTGTACAGTTTGAGGAATTCATTTACTTTTTGTTTTTCCAAATTAATTGATAGTTTAATTTTTCATGCCCTCGATCGATCGATGAATGCTACTCGAATTTCGACATATTTCAGTCCGATCGTTAGGATAAATAGCAAAATGAATTGTGAAACACAAAATTGCGAAATTTCTTTGATTTTTCCGATGGAGAAATTTCAGATGACGAGGCAGCAGCTTATTTATTTGAGGAATAAAACGAAAAATAGCACTCGCGTGGCCAGAGGGTTTAAGGCCAGAGGGTGAAAATTAAGATTGACGAAGACGTTGATTGAGTCGATCTCAATATAATTCAGGCAATCAATTAACGAGTGTATTATTGGTAGACTTTATGATTAAAGATATATTTTGTTTATACAATTAACGAGTTTTATTTTCACGGCGAATTATTAATTAAAACTCAAAATAATTGTCAATTAATTAAAAATAATAATGATAATAATAATATGATGATTTTTACTTGTTTTAGTCATCATAACTGTTTTAACAATTGTCAATTATCATTGGATCATCGTAGAATAATGATTCGACGGAGACTAGCGCAAAGCTGCATAGGAAACGGCTGTGCGTTTTGTTTAACAATGATACTTGGGCGTGTGTGGTCGTAAAATTTTCTTACGTTCGAGTAATTAACGTTAGCAAGGACGTGCCTGGCCTGGCGACAGAATAATTTTCTTCCAGCCCTTCTCGTAACGCGCCTATGGTCATATCTGGTTCGATTGTAAAATCAGTCAACGTTCTCCTAGTATATCGCGTGTCTCCGCGGGTCTCTCGACTGCATTCGAAGCGTGTTCGTTCTACCGGAACTATAGATACATGTATGAGAGTCGTTTTTCCAGATGGGAACGTGCATACAACGCCCCAGTCAGTCAACGCACCGCAAATCTCTCATTGCACTTACGAAAATATATGTACTCGTCTCCGTTATATTTGACATACACGCAGAGATTTTAATTCAATTCGTAGAATTCTCATTTCATTTCGTTGGTACTCAATTGTTGTTTTGATAATTTTATTAATTTATCGGTCTTATGTTTTTTTAAATTGTATATTATTTTTCGTATAGTTCTTTGTTTATTTATTTCCGTAGAATATATTCCGTAGAATTCTCATTCCATTTCGTTGGTACTCAATTGTTGTTTTGATAATTTTATTAATTTATCGGTCGTATGTTTTTTTAAATTGTATATTATTTTTCATATAGTTCTTTGTTTATTTATTTCCGTACCTTCGTATCAGTGAATATGAACATATTCTTTGTGGTTAAACTGCAAAAAAAACTTACGAAAATCTAAAATTTGAAAATAAAGGGCCAAGTAGAAACGGCCAGTGACCGTTCGGACAATTGGACATGCTTCATAAAATAAAAGTAAAATCATATACCTTTCTATTGCTTCATGATCGAAAGTGATTTTTTGTAACCAGACAAAATGAAAGGGGCAAAGTAGTAACGGCGAATAACTGGTCAGACAATATAACAACAGGTTACCCGGACGTAGCGTTTAAATTTTTCATAAAATAATTTATATTTTAGGAGAAACTAAGAAAGAGCTGAGCACACGAATAAATTATTATTATACATCATCCGCTATAAAGAATCTCGTACGCACATGCTGCAGTTCTTTTGGACGAAAACGTCGCAATTCCTACCGTAAAAAAAAAAAAAAGACGACGACGAGTCTACTATGGATATTAAGTTGACGGAAAGAAAGTGAAAGAGATCTGGGGATATGCTCGGTTGACATTCTCAAGAAATAGTTACACATCTCATTGACTTTTATCGTCTACAATTTCACTCAAAACATATCCCTAATTGTATATAGGATTTAATGTCAATCGAGCCGATGCCACTGAATTTTTTCTCAAAGAATAGATTACTCATAATCTCACTCAAGTATAACATTCAAAAAATAATTTTGATGGTTTCCCATTTCAATTATGGTAATATTTTTTTTTTACCAATTATTTCTGATATTTACAAATTATTCGTTCCATAAATATTATCTTTAAGCATCGAATATTTTGGTCTTGAAGAATTTTTAAAAAATTCATCACACGATAAATTGATCGAAGCGAATATTTGTCCATTGTTTTTTTGCTCTTCAATTTATTCTTGGCAATTTTACTCTGACTCGTAATTCATTTTTTAGTCGAAGAATATGGTCAAAATTTAATTTTTCTCTTTACCATTTTTATATTTGCATTCACGTATCATATTTGAGTTGGCCAAGTCAAAAGCGGTATATGCGGATAATTTTATTACCATACCGAGACCATAAGAGCGAGTAAAGGGGGGGGGGAGGCATTGCATAATCGGTTGGCTGAGAGCTAGGACTCTACGTACGCTTCGAATGTAAGTGACTCGACGATATGCAAATAGATCGTTGAATTTTTATCGAAGTCTCCTTGCCAGGGCAGTTCAAGCATCGATGCTGGTGGTGGACACGCTTCTGGGGACTTTCACCCGATATACATTAGTTCCGTGCACGAGTCACTGACATATCCATAGGAACACGCGGGCATTTGTTTCACACCCTCGTTCGCCAAACTGTTCATTTATTTCAATCCCGTCTTTTCAAATAACAATTTAAAACTTTGCTCGAGCAAAACAATTTTATTAAAGACAAACAATAATAATGATAATGACAATATGTACGATTGCAAATGCAAAAAAATAATTTTTCTTTCGACACTTTTATTATTTTCGATTGAGAAATGAAAAATACTCTTTTTATTAACGAATTAAGCACTCGAAACATCGACACGAGAGTCTGAAAAATTCCATAAAAGTACATAAAGTCCATAAATCTCATTAAACATAACGAAACGTCCGAGTGCATTGGAAAATGCATAATATTCATGCTGCGTGTTTACGTAACGAAATAGTTTTGCGCCTATTAAGGGTCTCGATTCGAAAGAATCCTCGTTGATTGCACCATACATATATAACCAAAGTTCTCACCCATTAGGCAACTCGTGGCTGAGAGGGTTGAAATCAGAATTGCAGAAATGAATTTGCATATTGTGCGAGAAGAAACGAGCAAATGGAAGAGTCTATGACTACTTGGGGGCTCGCCTGTGCGTGACTCGCGCCAACTCTTTCATGGCTGTATACATAATCATGGATAATATAAAATACATAAATTTATCGATAGTTTTACGCTCGTTCGGCGTATTTTGTGTTTGCGAGCTCGGATAATGCGCCCTTTTGGGTCCAAGTCATTGATATACACAGACACATGTATACTATATATATTTATATAGAGAAAGAGGTGTGTATCTATTCGAGCACGGAAATTCTAGTGGATTGGCAGAACGGCCGGGAGACCGTTAGGTTATACGGAAAACTCGTGTGGACCAATTCCTAATCTGGAACGTGTAGGCAGCGTCGCTGTTAGAAAGTTCCGATCGTTTTGGCACATGCGTACGTCGATCTCACCGAATTTCCTAATGGCATATTTTTTATTTTCTTCCTTATCACGCGCGCAATGCAAATTCGCATGATTAAGAACTCGTTTTAACGAGATTAATAAAAAAATATATCTATCTTGGTTCGGGAGAGATTCAAACGATTTCTTAATCGATATTATTTATTATTTAATTTCATAATTTCATAATATCATGTTTAATTTATTCAATCACACGTAATTAAAATCAGTTGTATCGATAACTCGTTTCAACGAGATAAATGAAGAAGAAAAAACAAATATCGATATTTCCTGGAGTTGCTATATTGATAATACGATTTTTGATTTATTCTTTTTCCCACCTTTTTTTTTGATAAAAGAATTTTCGTTTTTCTGGGCAGAAATTTTATATAACTTTATTTTATTTTCAGTCAGTATCATTATTAACGTGATCTGTCTTTATGTAGTTGATATAATGAAGTGTGAAGGAAAAAAGGGATATTTTACAAAGATATAGTTCAAATTTAAGGAAATAATGAATATTAAATAAATAATTTTACGAATGAATGAAAAGACGTTTGCACTTGAGCGTTACGACTTGTGATTTATTTGCCCACCGTTTTTTTTTTTGACAAAAGAATTTTCGTTTTTACGGGCAGAAATTTTATATAACTTTATTTTATTTTCGGTAAGTATCGTAATTAACGTAAAGTGTCTTTATGCAGTTGATAATGAAGTACGAAGGGAAAAAAGGGATATTTTACAAAAATATAGTTAGTATTTAATGAAATAATGAATATTAAAAAAAAAAATTTACGAATGAATGAAAAGACGTTTGTATACTTGAGCATTATGAAGGATCTCCGTCAGTGTAGTTAAATAGCGTGCACATAAGCCATGTCTGTTAATTAATGGACCTTCAAGCTGCATAGCATATATTCATTATGCATGTAGTACGGTATTTTATTCGAGCGCATTTTATCCTACTACATCTCAAATACCTACATTTATCTGAGGAACATTGAAGTTTTTTTTTTTTTAGGAATGTCGTTCTAGAACTCGATTGCATTTTAATTTTTTATAATTCAACTTTTTTTTTTCTTTTCTTTCCACCTTTTTGCGCACCTTGGATGCAACATCGTACATTATATGTTCTTTGCGACATCCTTTACCTTGGCAAGAGTCCTTTCATTGCCGTTGATCGCTATGGACTCTCGCGATCTCGACACGCTCGAGAAGACTTCTCGGGCATGGATTCACTGACGTTTTGCATTGCCCATTACTTCAAGATTCGTATCCTTTCTAGCTATAGTGCATTTGTTAAGGATTGCAAGGAGTCTTTGGCTATCTATCGAATGCTCATATCGCTAACGTTCGACCATTGGAGGGAGAGGCCGCGTGTATGCGCACAGTGGAGAAAGGTCGTTCATGCAGTTTTTTTTAACTCCGTGTGGTTTTTTTCTCAGCTGTTCTTTTAAATCGATATTCATTCACCTATGGGCTGCAAAGCGCAGAACTTTAAAACTGATTTGTATTAAATCCAAGCTAAACTTTCAATTTTCCCAAGACCCGATAATAATCAAATTGCCCTCTATTTTCTTTAAGCGACTCTGTCTTATCGAACGGTTCGAAAAAATTTCGCTTTTTCTCTATTTTCTTCGAGCCTCATGCCTTGAGGAAGGATTTTAAGAAATTTCACAAAGACCGCGGTCATCCAAAGATTCGTGGGGAGAAAACTTTGAAATTGTTTTCCGCGAAATCAATGACTGAAGTACCATTAAAGGAGTGGTCTTGACTTATTTATTTAAATAAATGGATTAAATAAAAAACCGATTTAATAAATTTGTATGTTCAATCGTTTTTTTCCTCTCAAAAATGTTCCCTCCATAAACCCTTCGGGGCTGTGAATCTCCATTCGATTCCTCAGCTCGTGATCATCCGAGTCCTTTCGTCAAAAAAATTTCATCATTTCTCTTTCACTCCGACGCCTCCCACTCGAGCTATGCATTTGTGTGCTTTCTTTCGTTGATATATACGGGGCGAGGGAAAGTTTGGCCTTGCACATTGAGAAAACCGTGGAACGCGGAATCGTTCACGGTATACATATAGTTATATATATATATATATAATATATACATGCCTATCGTCCTTTGCTGCCTTCTGTACTGAATCGAAGGAGATATAGGCATGGTTATAAAAGGTATGCGCGAGAATTACGTGCGTGCCTTTTGCTTTCGTCTCTCCAACAATTGCCACTTTTGCATTTTTGCGCATCGCGCAGTGCCGACAAGTAATCCACTTTTTCTTTGCGGCTCAGCATTATATGCGATTCCATACCAAAAAAAAAAAAAAATGCATCGTATAATTCGCATGCGGTCTCACGGAAATTCATAATACATATATATACGTATATTTATATATGTGCACTTTGGATTGTGGTTTCGTACGGTCGACTATGCACCTTCAATTTTCCATCCAATAAAGTGGAAATATCTTTCTTATTTATCCTGAAAGATAAGTCATAAAAGTACGAGAATTTGCTAGCAATGAAGTAGCGAAAAGGTTGATCGAAATGCACGTCTCTCCTGAATCTTAAAACAAAAATAAACTATTTCATTATCATTTTTCATTTAATTTTTCATTAAAATCCATCTTATGGAAAAAAAAATTTCCATCGAAATGTTATTTCGATGGTTATTATTATTATGTGGATAATGATTTATAGAATGATAAAGTATATAGTATTCGTAAAAAAATCGATTTAGTCCAGTCTAAGGAAAGTCTCTTTCGAGAGGCGAGCTGTCCGCAGACTCCCTTGAAAACAATGGGAATCGTCTTTCTCGAACTAACCGTCAAGCTGTGAGACGCACGGTAAGAGATCATGCTCTCAAGACTCTCCACACTTTTGCTGAATATTTTACGCGTATGCACGAAACGTATGCAATTCATATCATGTATATATATAATATATATATACACACACACAAACACACAAAGACTGATTTGTTGAACGTTTCGCGAAAAGTCAAGATACACTCAAGCTTTCCGACCCTCGTCACTCTCCCTCGTTACGTGAAGATCGGTGTTCGCCCGTAGTTATGTTACACGTCGACGAAAAGTCATGAATTTTATATACACGCCAGGAGTTACGTCCGGCTTAACGAATGCCAGACTGGAATTTCGTTGGAAAAGATCGAAAAAAAAGAAGGAAATTTCGGTTGCTCAATTCGAGGACGCGAGAGTAGAAAAAATAAATTTCTTTTTTTTTTCAGTTTTGATAAATCGATTTGACTATTTGCATCGTCTTGGATAAATTTTATTGAGAAATGTAATTTGAAAAAACTATTATTTCGCTAGTCATTTTTTTATCTTGTCGCAGTCTCAACGAATAATTGAAATAAAAAATATGTCAATATTTTCCGATAGTAAATAATCATAGAAATTCTATAATAAAATATTTGATCTGCGAACAATTTTTTTCCCTTAAGGCCTCGTAAATCAAGATTAATTTTTTCCCCGGATCGACGACGTAACGCTAATTCTTATTTTGATAATTGTAAGAGAAAAAAAATCCCCCCGCTCTTCGAAAGATCGAGAACAAAGAATCGAAGGTGTTGTCATGCATCACGAGTGATTTTGGCGTACGGAAGCTTCAAGAGATCTCTCCCCCAGGCCAAATTGTGTTCGCGAGAGAGGCTGAGAGAGACCACACCAAATAATGTCCATTCACTCTTGCGGGCATGATTCGATACACGTTTTTATTCGCCTTTCTCGAATCCTTTTATTCCCCCGACAATCCGTGCAAACGTGGCAACGAGCAATCGATTATAAAATCGACGCTGATATAAGAGCCCGACGGTTTCGAAACAGAGAGGAAGTGGCGAATCAGGCGAATATATATAAATTTTTTTTTTTTTTTTTGGTTCTCTCGATATGGCCGATTGCCTGGTTCAGCATATCATCGCGAACCAAAGGAAACCTCACGAACGCTTTTAGCTTTTATATCTCGATAAGGGAGTCAAACTAAATTTTTATGTACGCGACGAATTCAACGGAACTTCATTGTAAATTTAAATAAATAATACAGAAAATTGATCTTTCTGCTGGTAATATTGATTATTCCGTGACGATTATGGATATTTTGTCGATAAAAGACTTTGTTGAATAAACAAAGATACATAACTAAATGATAATGCATTAAGGATTACGATAATTACGAAAGTTCCGGGTGGGCACCGATTTCTATCATTTTTCATTTTGCCAATCATGGCGACGAGATCATTCGATTCCTTATAACTACAGGGAGCAGCCTGGGCATTATGAGCAAAATTGCTTAAAAAAATAATACAAACAAAAAAAAGTAGCTTATTGGCGGTGCCATGACCGGATAACGATCTCATATGTATCGTAGACTCAGTGCCGTTCTACTTTTCGTCTGAACTCTTTGCGGCATTCGAAAATACCATAGCTATGCAGAACACCATGTTGGAAAAAAAAATATATAATCTTTACATACGCATTACGCGCTATAAAGCCAGGGACAAATTGCCGAATCTCCCAGACGAAACCTCTCGCTACCTGCGGAGCAATTTTTTTCACTCCCTCCTTTTTTTTTTATTGTAAAGCAACATTAACTTGTCGTAGAGAAATCAATGAATTTTCGTTCGTTCATCTAATATATTGGATGATTGATTTGTTCCATTAAACGAAAAAAAAAAATTAACGCTAAGTTTCCTTCGATAAAACGTTAGTTAACGAGATTAATTAATGAGTGAAAAAAAAATGAATGTTATACGTCTCAAAAGTCCACAAAAGTATAATTGCCGAGTGAAGCAAGAATAAAAGCCTTCCTTTTTCTTTTTCGAGTCGACGGTTATTCTGTTTGATGAAATTGGTAATCGTCTCGATAAAGTATAAAGGAAAAAGACTTTCGGGTATATATTTCATTGGGAATATGATCATCGAGGACCGTTTGGAAAAATCGAGAAATGTCGACACGTATAAATTTGTTTTAATCATATCGGGAGAGCCCTATAATCGCGGTCTTAATCATCCTAGAGCATCGATCATCATCGTATTCCGAACAATCCGTTTTTTTTTTGTATTCTTTTTATTCTTCGAATGAGCCGCGAATTTATGTGAATCAGTTTCAACGGAGCATAGACAAGCTCGAGGAATCTCTCGCAGACGTGACTCTCTCGGCTCATTTATTCCTCGAGAGATCTGAACTAGACCTCCGGGGCATATTACCGCCTGCGGAGCAGAGCGTTCTCCATCCTCATGATTATGCAATTTCCCGACGACGCGGTGCACGGATACCGTATTCTCCGTTGGCCTCTCTAAAAAAAAAAAAAATCTCGCGCACAATCAACTATGCGCTCTTGTTGGTGTGTGTTTTACCGTTGATTCATCATTATAATTGTTACACTGGTCTTGGCTATGCCAGCCTCGCGGCTATATATTGAACTCTATCCCCGAACGTCACAGAACGATCGAACGATCCAAACTTCATTACGCTTGCCTCGAAAACACCAGTGGTGCACACGCCTCTGTCAGCTCAGCGCTGACGATTTTTCGTTGTGAATGATTTATTGCAATGTCGAAAACATTTTGTGTAAAGATAAAATTGAATGTTTTGGGCTTTTTTTTACATTTTTTACGAAGAATTTTTCGGATAATATAACAATACGATTTCATCCTAATTTTTTAACGGTCAATAATAGATTTGAAGAGAGGAGACGTTCGAGACGTCCAGGACCTTAAATTTTCGATGCATGCCAGTGGACTGGATATCTTTATTATCAACCCAGAAAATTGGAAAGTCATTCTATGCCATGGGCCAGTCATTCTAGCCAAAAAAGTAGGTTTATAATGAAATCTTCTAAAGAATTAATTTTGCTTTTGGAAAAGGTTGAGGGGTGTCCCCTGAGTGTAAATTCAAGTTGGCGGGATGCAGATGAAGCTCAAGCTTCAGCCTCCATTTTGAAAAACATGTTTTATGAAATATCTCGTGAACTGTGCATCGCACGAAAAAAATTGTTAATACATTTTTTGTAGATAATAAAATTCCCTACAACTTTTGTTTGGAATTATTTTCTGTATAGACCATGGTTTTTTATTTGCAGCATGGAAAACTTTACCGAACATCACCATTTTTACTGTTCATCAACCGTTAACTATATATTCAGAAATAACCATGTCTGTAAAAGTTTTCCGAGCTATAAATCAAAATCCACGCTCTATATAGGAAAAAGTTTCCAATAAAAGTTGTAGAAAATTTTAATATCTACAAAAAAGGTTTCTACTAGTTTTGTCGTGCGATGCACGGTTCACAAGATATTTGATAAAACGTGTTTTCCAAGAAAGCGGCTGACGCTTGACCCCCGCGTCCCGTCAACTTGAATTTACACTCAGGGGACCCCTCAAACTTTTCCAAAAGCAAAATCCATTCTGTAGAAGATTGCAGAAAAAATGGTTAGAATGATTGGACTATAAATGTTTTCATCGAAATATAGTTATTATTATATAAATAAATATTTATGTAATAATAATTTATAGAGTTGGTAAAATAATTGATACCTCTAACTTACCTTGGATTTACAAAATTTCAATGCAAGTCAATGAGTATTGCGAAAGTTTTGCAGAAATCGATTTATCGAACGTCATTGCCTAATGTTATTTTATAGTTATATATAAGAAAGTATGTCGTGAATTTTTCGTAAATTGATATTCATGAAAGCGTTCTCTGCCTTTATGACTATCATACGATAGCTAATATAAAAAGTGCAATTCCAATCATTTTCGTGGATCCATGTGTACCAGGGTCAATCGTATTTATCGTCCAATTTTTCGCGACCTCACGAAAAATATACCTTGAATAAGTTTTCATTAAAATTGTCCCCCTTGCATAAACCTTGAAATCAATTTTGACAATTACAATTTTTTGGGGTCCCGGGATCACGATCAGGATGATCCTGAAAGTTTTTTTTTTACATTTAATAAAATTTAATGATAAATGGGACTTTAATTGATTTTCGCGAGATCGATTAATAATTCCAATGCACGTGCATTATCGATGGTATTAGCAAACGGCCGCTATATATGACGTCATAAATAACATACTGTTACAGTAAGGGGAATCGACTCGACATTCGCAAACTGCACACGTGGCAACATCCTTAATCCATGGTCAACCTAGATGACTGCTCGAGACAAAGAAACTTTCAATATAAGCGATCCTGATTGATTATTATTTCAGAAACGTTTACCTTTACCTTGACGAGAAATAATTTAAAAATTTTTAGATATTTAAAGTTTGAAATTTTTCAGTCTTGAAAGAATTTTCGATCTTTAAAATTGGAATTCTTCGGTCTTGAAATAGTTCCTAAACGGGCTATTTCATACGAATGCTACGGAGTATATAACGATTTTTTTCAAGTCGACTTGGAATGATGCTGGCCTCGCAAAAAATTATGATTACGTCATTTAATTTCTGATCTTGCACATATTTAATGATCGTGGACGGAATGATTTATTTCATTCGAATTAAAAATAACTATTTTTACAACAAAATTCGTTGTTCGATCTCGCGACAACTTTAATAAGGAATAAATATTCAATGTCTCATTGTGCAACTTATTTAACCATCTAAAAAAAAATCTTGCTGTATCCGTGTAACTATTTGTCGATGGATAACCGTGCGGTTTTTTCCTCGTTGGCAAAAGTTCGTTAATCAGAAATTCGTACGAGCGATATGATAATTACTCCGAGTTCTCTTTTTTTTCACATCTGATGAATTAATTCAGTGCGCTCTCTTCATTTTACTCGCTTTATTGCTCTGTAAGAGTTGGGTGGATCTCAGTATATCAGTGAAAATAAATACACGTATCTATTTATTTTTATTACGCAGCGAGATGTATATGTTTTTTTTTTTTTTTTTTCGAAGCCAACGTTCCGGCTGTCTACTATCGTACTTTACGATTCGTAACGAGGATTGCACCAGTTTTGCTAATTAGTTTTTGGGCAATGATTATGTGCATGTGCACCGCGATAGATGTTTGAAAAAAAGGCAAAAAAAAAATAAAGTGTAAAGCGCATGTAGCTGGAAGCTTGCACTTTCCCTTTACGGCAAAAAGTATTTACGGTTTGGTAAATATAGGGAGTTTCAAAAACCGAGGCAACTACCGATAAATTCGTAATCCGCTGGTGATTTCGTGCAATTTAATTTTTCTTCCGCAAGTTGTTCGGTTCGGTCGTCTTATACAGTAAACGATTCGAGTTAATAACAGCTGAGGAAAGAATGTGAAAAAGTAATAATGAAAAAGCACGAAAAAGTTCTCTTTATTATTCTTATAATCTAAAAAAAAAAAAAAATTATGCCCATGTTGAATTCTCACTATTTGTCGGGCGTCAATCGTTCGTGCGATGATGGTCGAATGAGTGCGCGAAACGTTATAAAGAAGTAAAATAATAAAGATAATTTTTCTCTTTCTTTCAATGATAGCATTGATTAAAGGAAAACATAAATAATTCGCAGTAACGCGAGTAAGCTACGTGTAGCCCTTATTGTCTCATCTGTCGTAGTAATTTTTCAAGCTTGTCATCTTCGGACACTTTTCAAGAGACTTAAAAACGCAGGGACTGATTTTTTTTTCAGGCCTCAACGCTTAACTCTTTTATTAATCATTTATCTATTATCTAATTACATATAATCATGGATAAATTGAATATCAATTGAATGTACTTTAATTTTGGTAATTCAATGCTTGAATATAACTAATTAATATTGAGAGGATCCAATAAATCCTCGAAACTTAGTAATGCTAAAACTATTTTTTTTTTTCATCGTTATCCAGTCTACAATATAATGGTAAAAAATATATGCATTATATGCAATATTAGAATCTCGGGACTAAACTTTCCCACGGTTGGTGTTGAGTCGCCTGTGATGCTCTTAATTCAGTACTCGGTTAATTTTCCCGCTTCTCGTGTGAGACCAAGAAATAGAAATAAAAGATGAGGGAAAAGAGAAAAATAGTTGTAGCAGACGAGAAAGAAAGAGAGAAAGAGAACGAGAGAGAGAGAATTGCAGAAGATGTAAGAATGCACGGTTTTATGGCAAGGCTCATGCCACGATGATGCATTAAGCCTGACGGAACAAGGCTCTTCCGTTATTACATTATACGCCCAAGCACGTTACGCGATCAAGTCACTTTGTGACTAATTTTTTTTTTTCTTTTTACAGCTAACTCTCTCTCTCTCTCTCTCTCTCTTTCCTTTTCTCTCTCTCTCTCTCTCTCTCTCTCTCTCTCTCTCTCTCTCTCTCTCTCTCTCTCTCTCTTCCATCGAGTTTTTTCTCCTTCGAGAGAATGAATGAAAAGAAATCGAGAGAAATTCCACGTGCGCATTACGAGAGACTTTTGTCTCGGTAAACATTATCTCCAATGATGATCCGATGATATCGTGGTGTTGAGAAATTTACGTGAACTGAAAGAAAAATCTCTAAAATGATTTAAATCTACAATCACGGGCAGCCAATATGAAATATATAGTTGATTCAACTAAGGATTTACTGCACTGACTATAAGTATGTACTGGTTAATTCAATCAACGTTCAGTCGATTACGTACAGCCTTATAGTTGACTCAACTGTACGTTTCATTGGCTGCCCATGATTTTAGATTTAGTTGAAATTTTACAACTCAGCGTGAGTTCAATAAAATTTTTTATATTTTGCAAAAAAGTTTCATGAATCTTTTTTCATTAGAAGAATAATAAGGATTAGAGTGTTAAGTACTCTATACTGTCATTAAAACAATGAATGTGTATGGTATAATTTTTTTTTTTAATAATTACAATTTGCCGTAAAAATTCTTTCATATATTTTAGATGATAAATACGTACGACAATGCCAAGATACCGTGAATCAATTTTATACGAATTCACATGCATGCTCTTACAAGATGTAGTAAATCGTAACATCGGAAAAAAATGAAATTGCATTTAAGGCGATCAAAGTCCAACAACGAAATTTGGATACAAGTCAATTCGAATTTTTTAGAAATAATTCTTGAATATCTCATTTATGTATAAATGTTGAATTTTTTTTTACCCAAAAGACAATATCATTATTTTTATCATTTTGATAAAACTACGTGAGTGATGACTGTTACGTTAATTAGACAATATTGTCTCGATTTCATCGATTCACGGGTACATATATATGTATATGTATATATGGTTCATAATCGGTATTCCTTCAAGTTTCGCAATAAAATCGTCTACAACGTATGAACGAGGCGGAGAAAAACAGGTTTTCTATCGGTCATCAAGCCAAGACGACTGTCCGGCAGGCCTCTGACAATTCAGCGCAAAAATAAAATCCACAAGCTCCCGTTTACGAGACGCACGTTGCATTTTTCTTCTCATCGTCGTGCTGTTTTATCGAACAATTTATAAATCCGTGGAATCGATGAACGACGGTATCTCTATTTATATAAAAACATTTGGAATTTTTTAATGAACGTACCACCGCGAATCGCAGTTTGATCGAGACGATTCTTTTTTTAATTTCAAGTCTTTGGATTTGTATCGAAACGAGTTCAATTATGCAATATTTTGTACCAGCAGTTTTAAGCTTTAGCCAAAAAAAAAAAATGAAAGAGTGAATATGATTTTTTAATAATAATTCATTTTTTTATTATACTTGACCTACAGGATGTTTATTTTTTACGGTGAATTTTTTTTTCTCATCCGAAACGAGAAACGTTTCCAGAAATATACAAAGTGCATATACTCGACTTTTTGGAGAAGCTTGACGTAAAACTCGATATCGCGAACTCTACGAAATGTCGATGCGATATGTATTGGTCGACGATAAAAATATTACTGCGAGTTCAAACGCGTGTGTCCATAAATTCCCCAGCACGGTGTATTCGGCGAAAATATTGCGAAAGATTTTAATAACTCGTATCGGGGTATATATTAGCGTCGATATTCGTGTCTCCCAGATATCTCCATGGCTGACAAGACTTTTCACAATCACTCCCGCGGTCGCTTGGTAAATTATCGATCATTCGCGTCAATTGCTTTTTCCGGACTGATGAAAGTATTTTCTATACCGGACACGAAGCTCGTTTTTTTTTCCTAATTTTTACGTTAAACTGTCAACACCGACATTAACATTGATGAAAGTTTTATCCGTATTTCTCAATCACGTTGGCAAGTCAACGTAAAATATAAAGATCTATGTAATATTTCGATACTAGCAAAAAAAAAAAAAATTTATTTCCATACCGCATCATCTAAAAATTCACTTTCGCATTACTTTTCGTATAATTCCCCGTGATCGAATTCCTTCGATCACGGGGAGTCAAAAGACCTCAATGAATAGACAGAAAAGAAAAGGATAACCAATAATGAATTCTGCATAGTCGTACATTGATGGAATGAACGACGCGATCAACATTTGGGAGTGAAAAAATATGAATGGAGCGATTACCATTTAGAACTCCAAGTTTCGCTTTTCCTGCAAATTTCCAGCAGTGGATTTCATTGCTAGTCAAACGAAAAATTGCTACGGAACATGAAGAAAATTTACGCACAATAAGAAATCAGGTTCACTACTTTTATCTCATAACTAACGAGCTTTGAACGCAAGCTACTGATTGGTGGATCCCTTAAATATCGAAAAGTTCGATCAACGAATTTAATTAATGATCCATCAAGTGATTGATTGATCACTTTACTAAATTTGATAAACGTGACGTAATATTTCTCGTACGTTAATCTATCATGTACATTTTTAGCAGCAGATGTATAGGATCCATGTAGTTATTTGCGCAGAGTAAATGATTGAGGAACGAGAAAAGTAAGGTAAAACATTGCCTCGATTGGAACGAAACGGAACCACTATTACACCGCATTCTTGGCATTGAGGTGCCTTTGGTACCACGCCTTCCTGCCTGTTATAACTTTAAGTTGCTTTTCCAACTCACCTGGTTGTGGTGCTGTGGCTACCACGATGTGGGTGTGGCTAAACAGCGCGTGTCTATGACGCACTTTGATCGCAAAACTCTCACGTATAACTGGGGATCGAATTATAATATTGTACACACATCTGCATAAACATTACACATGATGCACTCTAAAGTTTCATAATTACTTGTAGCACGAGAAAATGGCTGTGAGAATGCAGATATGATGTGAAATATTATTAAACTTAGTTTTATCAATTTTTTACTATTTAATCATTTTTATTAATTACTATAGTCCAAGTTTCGATGATTTTTCCTACTTTTGAATCAATCAACATCGCGTAATTATAAATGGGATTGTCATAATGATATTTACGATGGAATATTATATATTTTAATCCAAAATTGAAAAATCTTAAGCAAGAAGTATGCGTGTAACGAGGATTTAATGGTCTGTGAGACGCTTCGTAAATTATACTTGCAGTTCACGTTACAATTTTTTTTTTCTGTCTCATAAATGGCCAAGGGGCAATTAAGCCCTTACGATCTATTAAAGAAGATCAAAGCTAGGAAATCCCAATATGGATTGAAAGAATCTCTTATTGCCTTCCAACACGTCGACAGGGACTTATACGTAAAGAAAATAAAATGCACTGGGTGCGCTGCTTCGATATTACATGTATCGCGTGTGTATTTATCGAAATTAGCCGGTAATAACGGCACGAAAAGAATTTTAAGTGCAATTTCTTCGTCGTCGATCATACATATACTCGTAAATTCATTTTCTATTCCCTATAACTCGTTTTATATTTTTAATTATACACTTTACTTTGAAGGAGACGGTAGCCCGTTAAAATGATTCGAGTATTTGACGACTCATATTTTGCTGAAAAAAAAAAAATCATAACTTTTCAAATTTATCATATTTTGGTATAATTTAAGATTACACTCTCGTAATAACGTTACTTTAATAGAAAAAGAAATATTATTGCATGAATAAATCTTTCGATTTTATATGGCACCGCACACGTTTCATTTTAAATCTCACTGAAAAGTCGATCCGATGTGACAACCTCAGATTCATCGTACTGCATGTAACAATGGACAATAATGCATCTTTATCATCCTCCTATTTCTCAATGTATTGCGCAAGCCTTCATGTATAGCGTTCAGAATCTTCGGACAAGTTCAAGTTCAGGGTGTTCAGGATTCATTCGATGCGGCGATCTCATCGAGGGCCAACCACTTTTGCCTCGATCTCCTCGCTTCAGTTACTTGAACCCCGGTAACCATTTGCGGATGGGAACGAACGACCGTGGCGCGAAGAATCCCCGCACGCACTATTGCATGACACACGGTACAGAACGGAGGTAGTAGACGAATAGACAGGCAGACGCGATGACGAGTCATTGAATAAGTCTGCTCGAACGATAACTCGTCCACGATCTCGCGGACGAGTCAGTGGCACTTGTTCGTTGCGTCAGTCCTTCATTCCATCACTATTACGCATTCTAACTCGCACGTGCGGGGACAATGAATCGTAAATATGATCGAAGACATATTTAAAGCAAGAAGATCGAACCGGTAATCATTTTTTTTTTTTTCGTTCAATGATTATTAATTGAAAATTCTATTAAATTAATCCCTGATACATATATTGATTCGATTGTTCGCAGTGTTCTAATTTCTCTTCAAGCCCTATCAATTATGTTAGGTTATCGATATTCTCTGACACGAAAAAAATAAATGAATGTAAGAGTTAGGAATTATTTTTCTTTCCAGAAGACATTCGGTAATTGACTTCAAATCATAAAGAGTCATTTTCTTATAGACGATTCCATGTACGAATGCCAAAAAGTGTTCTAATGAACGTACCCAAAAAACATATGCCCCAAAACAATCTCGAAGCATATTGCTTACAATTTTAATTAAAGTACAGTAAATCGAGCGATAAATTTTTGCTATGAAATTTCAATTACTCACTTTTCTCTGGATAGTTATTTTTACAATAAATTTCCAAGCAATCTGAAGGATCTACCGGACGTAGTGAATTTTTATTTCCACAAAATATCCGCAAAGGCTTAATACTTTTTTATTTGCATCTTCTCTGATGTTCTTTTTTTTTTTTTGTTCACGAATGATTCGAGAATTTTTGTAACGGCATTGTCGTCGTAAGTAAGAAAATATGCGAGCAAGAACCGAAGGAAGTAATTAATTTTAATTGGTGTTCGAACCTCGTATTTCTCCTGTTGCATCCTCTTTGCAACCGCAAAATGCCGCATCGATTGTGAATCGGACGAAACGTATATATGCGATCACGGGGCTCGTACGACGAGTTTAAGACAAAAAAAAGAGCAAGAGAATTGAAGATTAATCGGGACTGGCTCCTCCGCGATTACGCGCCGAGAAAGAAATCGAACTTGCAGAAAATGAAAGCACCAATGGGGGATTTAAAAAAACATCAGGCTCAAAGCATTTCTTTGCCTTTAACGATATCATCAGGGAGAAATTTAATTTTTTTTTTTCCCCGAGCGAATCAACATCGATTATTCGCGAAATATTGTATATCGACGATAGAGAAATCATTGTAGCATTTGTACCATTCTTCTTTTATAACATTTCTTTTTGTTTGAGCCCAAGGAATAGGTAATATAAATTTACACTAAATAAAGCAGTTTGCGGACTAATTAAATGATCTATGAGTTAGATAATAGGTAAAATTCAATAAAAGTGAACGGTTAGGGAGATGAAGGCGAAAAAAAGACGAAAATCGGAAAGTTTGTGCATTTCGAACGAAATAACTCAGAAAATATTGATGCTCCAAAAAAAAACTCTAATAAAAAATTTAGAAAATTTAATTAGAAGAGAAAAAGTCTAATAGTTTTTTGTGTAAAATGAATTGTGTTCTCGAGATATCGAATTAAATGCATTTCTCGCGATAGTGGCGCCAGCGGCGCTCGAGGAACCCCTTAAATCTGGATTTAAGCTCAGAATACTTGCCTTTAACGAACAATACTAGTTCGCATCCTGCTTTATTTAATGGAAATTTACCCCCTTCCAACAATGAGTGACCTATTCTCTGGGCTATTTGGTTAATTTTACCGAAAGTATTTCGACACTCTGATTCACGTCATCGTCGCATTCTCAGCGTCGTCGACGTCCTTTTAAGGGAATAAAATAATACGTACGTAAGTATACATATGCATTATAGCGTGTGGTAGACGAGATATTATTACTGCCAATCCGAGCGAGCTAGATTGAATTTTAGCCCGGGGCGTCTCCCTTTATTGAATAATCGTACAAGCTCACGTCGAGTTTTAATTGCACTTTTCGTGCAACCCTGCAATATGTATATATATATATATATATATATATATATATATATATATATATATAGATATATGCTTTGCAAGTGGCTTAGAACAGTGGCAAATGTACCGCATGTGGGAAATTTCGTCGAGACATGTTCCACGGTGAGAATCAAGTCCAAATGCAACGATGCACTCTGCATAACGAGTAATACACGCGTGGGTGTACTAATAACGAAAGATTTTTCTCGCACCATTAATTTCTTTTATTCATTCGTACAACGTATACAGCCAATTTTGTGCATTCATGCTTTGTATCGCTGATTTTAAAAATAAAATGAACGTACGGCCAACCGATCATGTAATTATCAGTGGAATAATGAAAATAATGTATTGCTTCCGTTACTTGGCTGTAATTACATTTAATAAAATATCTAATGAATCACAATTGATTGATAGAATTATATATTTGATCGTAGAGCGATTAAGAGAATATTGGAATCTAATTCAGAGTGAAATATTCCCCATTGAAGGAGACCATAAGGTTTCCTTAGATTTATGAAGAAAAAAAATTGAAAAATTAGAGCTTTAGTGAATTTAACACTTTAGAGTAATTTTATTTCGATTAATAATTCCCTTGAAGCTGCGCAAAAAGAGATAATCGTATTGAAAAAAATGGCAAATTATTTTTCAACTGGCAAATAGCTCATAACATATAAATAATTATGCCCACTTTTTTCATTCCCCCATATTACATCTTATTTAACTTCATCCATAAATATTTATTTTTAATGTATACGATCGTTGATTTTCATATTATTGTCCTATCAAATGTCACTAGGTCCGTATGTCACATGTGATTATTATTTTTTCACTCTAGAAATTGAAGGCACGACGTAGCTTATGTAAATTAAGCTTTTTGCGCCCCGCCGTAGGCTCCAAATAAACCGGATTTTACGCTTTACTATGCACACAGAAACGCATACCCACGTATATGCAACAGGAGGCAGGAATAATTTTCGCAAACATGGTACATGTACAGTGCATCATCATATCGTTGGAAGAAAGTAAATCCTTGAGGGTCTATACTTTGCGGCACTTAATCCCCACTGTTCTCGATGCCATTACGGCATATCTATCATTATATTTCGTACCTACCACGCTATCATCGTTTTAGATTTCTATGTCTTACGATCGATTTGCCATGCCAACGATTTCACTGCTTATTATACACGAAGTTTATGCAATTCAGTGCTTAAAAAAATCACATTCAAAGAATGTATATCATTCTCGGGTCCTTTGAGGAGCTGTGAATTTTAAAAATTATTAGCACTGACTGCGAAGGTCAATGAGTGTGTGCGGGATCAATGAGAATGTTTGAGTTGCTTTGAAAAATCTGACAAAAATCTTTTCGAATTAACAAGTGTTTTTTTTCAGTGTCAGTGATACAAGCCTCTTTTGATACAAGTTCTTTTGAGTCCCTGCAAAGGATCAGGGAGTGTCTCCGAGTGTCAAGAAATACGTAAATATAATATACTTTTATTGACTTGAATATTTTTTAACGTTTTCATGTAACATTTTTGAACTTTCGGAAAAAAATTCGATAAGATTTTTAATCAGGGAAAAATTTTCGATCACCTAGTGCCTAAAAATATGATGAAAGACGAAAAAAAAAAAATTTCTCGAATTTTTCGCCGACTTTTTCGAAAACCTGAAAATATCGAAATTTCAAATGCCCCTAAACGTTGACGTATTAGGGCTAACCGAGGGGTGTTTCGAGAAGCCCAGGAGTAGACTCGGAGAATGCCGATTGATTCATCACGGGATCTTATTTTTTTATATCCGAAAGAGCACTTTGAAAAATACTTCGGTATGTATGGAAAAATTGACAAAAATCGATGGTCTAACTTTGAAAATTTGTAAAAAATCGAATAAAAATCGTAGCTCGACGAACCAAGCGGCGTTTCGAAGCCCGAACGATTGCGAAGAGAATGAGCACAAAGTGCAGCTCAAACTCCATCAGGAAGCAAAGATACAGCGATTTTTCGCGAACCCATTCATTTTTCGCTAAAGTTCAAAAAAAAAAAATTTTTGGATGTTTGAAATTTCTTTTAGGACTTATCGATTTATTTTTTTCCGCTGGTCACGAATCTGCTAATAGGCATTCTACTTGAAACTCCAAAATTCGATTTCAAATTGTATTAAAATTTTTTTATTTATTCGTTTATTTATTCTCGCGTGCGTGTGCGTGTATAAAATGTTGCAGCGCTCTCAAGAGAATTATTCAGCAGCATGTCGAACATTGGAAAAGCACGTGTTTGGAATCCACGCGATCGCATTTTGGCAGAAACACCTCAATCGCATTGATCACGCGAACGGGGGACGAGTAAAAAAAATTCGTACTCCTCGTATTTTTATCCGGAGATATACGCGTAGTATACGTGGTAGGAAGTTAACATGTGTCAAGCTGTGTCCCGCGGGATAGAGCGGTAATTCAAGTAGAAAAGTTCCTTATGCGCACGCGGATGCATAGGGGATCGTTGCTACGAATAGACTCGCGACTATATACGAGAGAGATGGATGAATTATCATCGCCTCGTTAATTATATCGAGTGAGCGCGCAACCGCGGGGCAAGCTCGACAGCGTTATAACGTATTCTCGGTTTCGCGTAACGCCCGTGTCGTACTCGCGAATACACGTGTACACGTGTAATTTACGTTCATGTATATGCATTTCCAACAGTCGTATGCAACGTGAACGTCAGAATTTTTTTTCACTCAAAACTCCCGTCACATCTGAGACGTCGTCGGTCGTGGTGTTTGGTCAGAAGAATCTCGTTTGTAGAAAATTACAATTCGTTACGACGCGAATTATGTTATTTTCATTCGCAGATGACACAACGATTTAATCGTTGCCTCTCGCCTACGCGCTATCACTGTAGCGATAGCGTGTTATTTAATTTAAACGTTTCACCGTCTACACTCAATGTTACATTTCTTTTTTTTTTTTTTTTCTTTTTCTTCATATGTTCAGGTACGTCTTTGCACTGACCGTTTGATAAATGCCTTTAGAATTGTAGTTTATACGCCGTGGTGATTACGATAAGAAGAACTCACTCACGATTCCATATATGATTCTTTGCAAATACTTTTTTTTTCTATACAATGAAAATTTGATAGTAAGAATAGCGATTACTATTGGATAATAATTAATTATTAATATTTTACTTGTAATAATTAATTATTACAAGTAAAATTAAAATTACAAGTAAAATTAAAAAAAAAAAATTACTTGTAATAATTAATTGTAATATTAATTAATAATTAATAGATTACTATGCTTAAATTTCTCTCCAAGCTCCGAGTAAAAATTAGTTTCAAGCAGACATTTTTTTTTTTATATCAACTAAAAACTTGTTTGGTAATTATTATTTTGTAAAAATGACGTAAAGGAACAGTTACTTTGTAGTGAGGATTACGTCTACGAGAGGGTTGAAGATCGATTAATCGATCGGGACGTAAAATATCGTAGATGTCGGAGAATGGAGTCGAGCAGATACCTTTCTGCAGTTGCAGTACCGACTCAATG
Source organism: Rhorus exstirpatorius (assembly GCA_963564615.1). Classification (NCBI taxonomy): domain Eukaryota; kingdom Metazoa; phylum Arthropoda; class Insecta; order Hymenoptera; family Ichneumonidae; genus Rhorus; species Rhorus exstirpatorius. The sequence continues at coordinate 41,376,989 of OY751316.1, read as the reverse complement.
TAGGCTCGTTGTGTATAGTAAGAAAACATTAAAATCGAAATGGAGAAAAAAAAGTGTTGTGTTGAAAAGCGACGGTGGAGTTCGCGCGCGCCGCAGTGGTAACGGCATTAGCGAACAGACCACGATGAGAATATTTTTAAGTTTCTCGGGCTGAAAACGTGTTTGCCGATACGTCAAACAGATAGGAAGAGGTCCTGCGGTATGTGTATATTATACGCGAGTACATGAATTTTCACTGGACCAAAGGCTACTCCAGATTCTAACGGACTGACGCGCATTTATTCGCGCTGTGTATAAATGTTCGTAATACATATATATGTATATATGCACGTATATACGCCCTGGTTATGCTAGATTTACGGTGGACTGCATATACATATTATTATAGGAGATCGTGCGCTCTGCTGTTGCTTATGCTGTTACACCTCTATGTGTGTATATATACCATGCTCACGGTATAGAAGGAGAAAGTTTTGGCGTGGCTGCCGAAGCGTGGAGCAGCTTACTGCGTTAAGTATCTCTCACTAATTTGTTTAAATAAGTAAGTAAATAAATTTTTTTTTTTTTTATTTCTATGTACCGAATGTCCAAGATATTGAAAAATTAGCGATCAAACAAGGGAACAGTGAGAGTCGAGGATGTTGATTGATCGAAGAACAGCAACGAAGGAATTATAAAATGGTGAATTCCAGGTAAAACTATAATGTTAAGTTGTAAGTACATTAGAGCGGGCGTTAATTTTTAATATGCACTTTCCACCCCTGGAATCGATAGATAATAACGGGAAAACAATGTCTGAATTATTTCAGATGTTTAGCTTGATAGGAAAGGGTGCCGAAATCGATTTAAAAGTGGAAAACAAAAGTTGCATTGGAAAAATAAAACATTTATCAACTTTCGAGTAAAAAAAAAAGAAAACATTTCTTGAATCAATTTGATTTGGTCAGGAAAAAATAGTTTTTCTTTAACTCGAAAATTCAATTGATTTCGTATTAATTTGATTTTGTCATAAAAAAAAGTTTTCATTTTTTTTACTCGAAAATTCAGAAAAAAATTTTCCCGAACAAGTTTTATAGGACTTTTTGGAAGAGAACTACTTTTTTCTAATCTGATCAAGGTGATTTGAAAGCAGTTCTTTTTTTTTAAATAAAAAAATGACTGATTTTTTTCTCCAATTTCTTATCCACCGTCTTATCCAATTTTGAATCGATTTCGGCACCCTTTTCAATCAAGCTAAATATCTGAAATAATTTACACATTGTTTTTTCATCATTATCTATCGATTGAAGGGGTGGCAAGTATATGTTAAAAATTAGTGACCACCCTAAAGTACATTTATTGAAAATGTTAATGCAACTTTTCAATGGCTTCGTCAATGTACAGAATTTTCATCTTTGCTTGACATTTCGAAAATCTTATTCGTCTAAATTTCATTCATTTAAATTAATGTTTCAAGAGTATGACTTTTATTTTTCGAAGTAATATTCATTACGAGATGACATGTGGCTCACTTTATTTCATTTCTTTTTTTTTTCAAATGAATTTCAAGAAAACGGAAATGTCTCTTTGCTAATATCCGCCATTTTTTCCCCGCCACTTTTTAACATTATATACACGCGATGTCGAATATATTATCATGCAATATGATATCCATCAATCCATCAATGCCATTTATCGCCTTCATTTGCGAGTATTGCAACGAAACGTCGTCGACGAAATCTCGATATTATGAAATTCAGGTTAATAAGGAAAATAGCAACTGACAGTTGTAATACAATTCTGCGTAATAATACCGCGTTGTATCACTTCAAATTGGATCGTTGGGGCGTTTGCGCGTACGACACATAAGTCTGCTAGATAAAATCTTTTCCAGTCAATTCGTTGCATTGGTGTATGTGTGTGTGTGTGTGCGTGTATCTGTGAGATCGGTGCCGTTTTGAATAATAATGGCTATTTTTATATATGTGTATCTATATATATTTATCGACAAGAGCATATAAAATAGAAATATATGGAGTGAGAAAAACCTTACAAGACCATACGAGTATCGGGCAGAACGTTTCATTTGAGATCCATTTCATCGCTATATATGGTCTCAACTAATTGACATGGAGCTCAGAGCTTCTGGACCATGGCGTCGTGATTTTCTATAGAATATAAATGCTATCTCCTGCCACCCTTGCTCTCGATCCTTGTCTGTATAATTTCAACGCGACACTTCCAGGCAGACATTACGCAGTCGTAAAAAATTCAATTATTTTGAACTAAAAAATATCATAGAAAATCATTTTTCATTCAACTTTTCGGTAATATTGAAATTTCTCTAAATCCATTGCGGTTATTTTATCATAAAACACTTCTTTTATTTTTTTCACCGCACGATAGTCCGTCAGTATATATCCTCTCAAGGATGCCGAATTTTAATCGGATTTCGTTCGCAAACCTGTCGCGGTCTCTTTTTCAACGGGGGAGGGGGGATTACTGAAAAACAAACGAAAAAAAAAAAAGAGTTCCGACCAACATGCACCTTCGTAGCGTTTCGTAACCCACAGCCTCTTCATCTTCTTCACTCGGTGAGACGTCGACGACGAGATCCGAGATACCACCGTGGGTTTAACCAGGCATCCCCGCTGGCTTTATACCGCCGTTTTACCGGCTAAAGCGGCGAATAAGAGTGAGCTTCGCCAGCTCATGCGTAAAGCAATACTCGTCCCCGGGCAAGATCAATCGGCAGGTGGTCGACGTTTAGCTTCGTCAGTCAATTATTATTTTTTTTTTTTTCGTTCAATTTTTTACTTTAACTCTTTCGTACCGTATTTTTTGCTGTATCCAGGAAAATGTGGAAAATCTCAGTAAAGCGCTCTTGTGAAGAAGAGAAGGAAGGTTTGGGCTTTGTTTAAATAAAATATTATTCATTTATAAAAAAAAAAGTACTTTAAGTATGAAAAAAAACTAAAGTATTTTAGTTGTTATAATTCCTAAAAGAACGTATAACGAAAGTTAAGAACAATAAATCATGATTGCGATAAAATAATTGAAACTCAGGTGAATTCCATCAGCCGTTAAAGAACGGATATAATGAGATACCGAAAGATACGAAAAATAATTGAAACAAAAGATTCGAGAGGACCACGAATGCGAAAGGAATACGTAAGACTCTCAATCATTTTGAGAAACGATTTTATTCAAACACTTTCCCTGCGATCGAACGTGAACTTTTATTATTTCTTATATTTTAATTTTTGTGATACTTTAAAGCAGGGATTGGGAAAAAATTCATTAATTCAATTCATTTTCTTTTACGATAAAAATTATTAATAAAATTGAACTGTGAATACAAAATGGCAGCAGGAAATGTTTATAAGGAAAAAAAAGATCGAAGAAAACGTTTGTATTATTCACTCGCGCGTGTTTAATGCATATTAGGGATAAGACTTGTTCTTTTTATTTCCTATCAAACCCACCGAGACCGATAAAAGACAACTAATTCACAGCTGTAAAATGACGGTCGGTAGTGGTTTCCTTATTCGCGTTTAATAACTGCTCACCGACATTAATCCACGCACAACGTGTACTACGCGTAACGCGCTCTATAAAACGATCATTATAACTACCAGTGGGGCGTGTGTTACAGGAAGCATTCAAAGATATTATTAAGCTCAGCAATTCACGATCTAAAAATGTTTGTGCAAAACGAAAATGACCGAATAAAGAGAAAATTTGAATTTCCTCAGTCAATCTTTAATGAATATTGAAATTACTTATACGTCATTTCACATCAATGACACAATTTTTCGAAATTTTTTTTTTCAAATCTAAGACTCGACCGTAGAAAAAATTGCCTAAAAAATTTTTTTTTGCGATCGAAATTTTTTTAATTCGTAATTTTTTTTCTTTAGTGGGAATTCCGATAAATTTAGTTAGAAAAAAATATATATGCCAAGTTATACGCTCTTAAATGCGCTAATATACAATAATTATCTATTTCCGCCTATTAGGCTATTTTCACTTGGTCTATTTTTTTCTAGGTCGATTATAATACGTTCAGTACAAGTCCAACGATCGAGTCATTTATTTAAATTCTGCATCGATCATTGAATTGGCAGTTTGAATGAAAAAGAAATTTAATTATAATTTTCATAATAAATCGACGTTTCGAATGAATTGCTTCGTATGTGGAATCGTGGATTGATAAAAACTAATATCGAACCATCGATGAACGCTGAAAATGAAATATTTTCATTTATCGTATGAATTCCGAGCTGATTGAATTTTCTTCCAACCCTACGGAGATACGGATGACTATGAGAGCAAACACGAAGATTCGTTTTTATCGGTTAATTTCATTAATTTAATTATTCAATGTGAATTCAAGAAAATATTAAATAAGAGTCTCGAAATAAGACACTTCAATATATATATATATATATGGAAATCTGACAGACGTCAGCCTTTTTTTCTCTCTCTCAATCTTTCTTTTTTAACGTCACTGGCCAAAGATTCTGGGATGTCATTTTCGGACACTTCTGGCGTCACACGCTTCTCAGAGTTTCACTTGCTTTCCTTATAATGACGCACCGTGTGATATGATATTAATCACTCGACCAGTCGGATCAAATTTTTTTTTGTCTTCTTTCCTCCACGTATGAATACTCAAAAAAAAACAATGATGAATTACGAGAGCAAGATGAGAAGGAATTAATTTTTATTTTCGTTTCATTTTCCATCATGATATAATGAAATTGTAAGATATTCAATGAAAGGATTTATTTTCTCTCGTAACGTCATAAACACGCGACATGCAGACCATCACGAATACATATGTATCTTCGCGAATCTCGTCAGGGTGCAGATTTTTTTTTTCTCACAACGCAATGTTTATTCAACTTTGGCATGATTGCGATAGGAATCAATGTGTGTATAAAAATAATTATGCCACGAGGAAATCGCGAAGTGCGCTATTTCCTATTTCCGTTTTTATTAACTGTGAAAAAGTGTAGAAAGTATTCGATGATTAAAAAATGAGCTTGTCACTGAGAGAGTAATTGTGGATTAAAAAATCATCGCTAGTTTAATTAGGAATGAACATTATTGCTCGAAGCAACTGGGTTTGAAGATATTCATCAATAAATTACGATATGTTTGAATCGTAATTATAAATTACTTGAGAAAAGAGTTTGAGTATAAAAAAATTCATATTCAGCTAATAGTGATTGAAATAAATTTATAAGTATATATATATAATTGGTTTTCAGAAATTTTTGGAGCTATGAAATTATTAACTTCTAGCTAATTAGCTAATTAGTTATCATTATTGAGCCACTTAAACCTACTCCAATCGATCGACAAAAATATTCAATGACCACGACTCTAACTGACTTGAGAGAAATATAATTTTTTAATGAAAAAAAAAAAAATTGTGTAGATTTGCAAAACTAGGCTAGGAAATTCGTTCTAGAGTTATCCGTTTTATGCCATAATTATTTTTTTTTAATTCCTCTCTCTCTCTCTCTCTCTCTCTCTCTCTCTCTCTCTCTCTCTCTCTCTCTCTCTTTTCTCTGTCGTTTCAATCGATTTTTAATATTTTTCCAAGTGCTCACGAAACAGTTTTTATAAGTGAATAATCGTTATGCTGTTCAATTCATTTATTAAAAAATGCAAATTCCTGAGTAGTTCTACCAAACGTACCGAGAACCTATTTTATAGCTCAACGAGAAAAACCTACCGTCACGACAACCTTTTATTACAAAATCCAATGTGTCGCGCTGAAACTGAAAGTCGGTACGAAGCTATTCGACATATCGCCATTATAAAAAGTAACGAGTAAATATTTAGACGGACACAAGGCGTGTGTCGCGAGACAGTTTTGAAATCTGACCGCGTTGAATATCTGGGTCTTGTATTTTTCGCATCACTTCCGATTTATTATTACTATTATTATTATTATACAACGAACAATTGGGATATAAATTTTTCGCCATACTTTTCCTGTTTTTGGATTTGATAATAATGATTTTTAAAAACTTTTACACTTTAATTCGTATCTTTTCTAAAAAATATAAATATAAGAAATTAAGACAAGATACTTTTTTGCGTCATACCTAGAATAATTCAGAAATTTTTTTTTCAACCCCTAAAAAGTTAATCCCCTGTTCTACCCTCGAAGTGTACAAGCCCTTTCAAGTATGTGTGTGATTTTTTTTCGCGTCCTTTTATTCGTTATTCGATTTCGTCTGTAATTGATTTAGTTCAGTCAACTCTTAACTTTAATATTAATATATTCGATACAGTACGACCTCCAAATAAGAACGCCCGGAATAAGAACGGTTCCCCTATTTCTCGTTCGAGCGCTTCCCCCACTCCGACTCGAACTCCGAGCTCGAGTCACGCTCGAGTGAATCGAAAAGGAGAGAGAGAGACAGAGCGAGTCCGAGAGCGTGGAGCGCGCGCCTGGTGGGGGTACCAGAAATATAGACAAAACTCTTCCCCCTTGGGGGCTTTACCGTTCTTATTCGGAGGTCGGACTGTACATGCCTTCGGTCACTCATTACTGTGACAACGAGCATGTGTATCTATTCAAATTAAGAAGAAGAAAAAAAGCACTGATCGGAACAGCACGTGCCCAGGGCCTATGAATTTGACATTTATATTTTTCGATGACATAACGATCATTCGATCGCGTCACCGAAAAACTTCTCTCAAAGAATCGTGAGCTATTGAAAAAAAAAAATGTTTACACGTTATTTATAGTTTTTCGAGGATTTTTCGCTCTGGCATTATTCTTCATCGCGAAAAAACGTTAGATCGTATTGTCGGATGATATAAAAAAAAAAGCCTACGTAGATATAATTTGATATTATTTTATTTATTTATATATCGTTTTTATGATAACGGTCGAGCCAGACTGCTGTAATGAATTTTCAAACGCCTCGAGGTAATTACTGGACAGCTGATTGGTAAGATAAAAGTGAGATACGTAAGCGGTTTTCGGTGGCTGAGAAAAATTAAAAGTCCTTTCAACCGTTTGTAATCTTATTATTACGATTTTTCGTGGCTACGAGTTAGCGTCCTTCGAAAAATGGCACTGCCTCTACCCGTATGGATACGATCAAATGGAAAGGTCGATTTTATGATCAACGCTGCTGCATGTGGAGATTTCGTGCAAAAAATAATCATACCGATGTCGAATAAATCGTATCGAAAATTAATTTTTTTAACCGTTCAACTTCACGAAATATTTAAATATATTCTCGAGGATCAAAGATTCATTATTTGTTTTTTTTTTTTCAACGTTTCCTTTATTATTTCTGTACTTCACAATTGATGAATTTCCAAGTACATTTGATGAAAAAAAAATGGTATTAAATCATTCGAAAGTTTTCAAAAAAATCTTTTTTTTTTCAGTTTCATCTGTGAGATAGATATTCTATATTTGAAACTTGACCAAACAAGCTCGACGACTCTTGATTAGGCGATGATTTTTCCGAAAGAAAATTCATGGAAAAAATAAAAAAAATTATTTAAATTGCATTACGAAACAACCCGAGTGCAAATCCCTGATACGGAACACACGTATTCCCTTCAAGAACCAGTCCATAAACGAGTTTTCGCAGATTCGAACTGAGCATTCGTTGCAAAACGAAAAATCACGGATTATCAGTGGTCGAATCATTTCATTCCCACCACGGAACTAGAAATAGCAAAGCGATTTGCATTTATCACGCGCAACTAGTTTTCTATTTTTTTTTTTTACAGATTAATATCAATAATACATATGTAACATAATGAAGCAATAGGTGACAAGTCGAATATCTCGTTGAGTTATTCACCTAAAAATGTGTATTTATATTTAAATTAATTCGATTAATTATAACATAATTCAATAAATTTAAATTAACCAGAGCTTGGCAAAGTACCTAAAAGTACTTCAAATACAAAGTACTGTAAGTACTTGAAGTACTCGTGTATTTCAAGCGCTGAGTAATTTAAGTACTAAATATTTCAAGTATCAAGTATCAAATACTTTTCAAGTTTTCAGGTATACATCTCGTAAGTTGTAGTACTTATATTTGATTTCTTACGTACTCGTTAAGCTCATTTGATTTCGATTCGCGTACTTTTTGTATCAAAACAGAGTTTCACATTGTGCAATTTACTCAGGTTAGGCAGATTGGAACAAAAATATTTAAACGAAGAATTATAAATAATTGTAAATATAACATTGACGATTGTAATTAAGTATTTAGCTTCAGGTTTGACAGAAAAAGTAAAGAATATAACCGACAGATTGTTAAAAACCGAGCCATGCATTGACAATGACACCGTAACTACCGTAGCTTGAGCCTTTGAAGGGTCATTCCTTACTATTGTAACCAAAAAATGGCGTAGAACGTTCCTCAATTGTCGGTACTAAGCATGCAACCATTAGCAAGACGTATTCAAAAGTAATTAATACTTGGTACTTGAAAAATTACTTGAAGTACAGGAAAGTACATGAAAATTCAAGTACAATTACTTAAAGTACAGGTCAAGTACTTGAAAATTTAATTACAAGTACTTAAAGTACAGGTCGACAACTTGAAAATCCAAGTACAATACTTGAAATACTTTTCAAGTACTTTGTACTTCAAGTACTGTACTTCCAGTATATCGCAAGTACCGGGTACTTGAAGTACTTCCCAGTTCTGAAATTAATTGAGCTATCTTGGCAATTAATTTCCTGAGCAGAATTCTTTCTACAAGCAATCATTTGTTTGAAAATCTCACCAATACACTTTTTTTTCGCGAATACAAAATTACACTTTCGTGATAATTATCAAATGTAATTTGAAAAAAAATTATATGGTATCAGGATTGCTACATTTATTCGTTGCAATAGTTCGAATGTCAAAGGTGTTTCAACGAGAATTGCGTGGTCTTGTAAGAATGAGTTATCATCGTCGCAACTATTCTATGGGGTTATCAGGGAGCAACTAAAACGCGATCCGACGACCTTTCGGCCTACAATAGAGACACGTGGGTCTATAAATAAAAATTGAATTAAAAAATTGCATTGACACAGGGGACACAGACAGGGGCGTCGTGCTTTATGTGAATCACGATACCTTTCACCGAGCATATTATGCCCAGAATGCAAGACACATGTGTGTATATAATAGACACAGAAAAATACCACCGATTTTTTTAGTATCAACTATAAATGCTAAAAACAAAAACTTGAATCAAAATAAAATATCGTTGATTATATTTTTCTTCGATTAACTATATTCACTGGTAAACAAAGCATATCACATGCGAGAATTTCATGGATTCTCGAGGCGCATTTTCATTAATAAGCCCGAGCTATGTAATCACATCATGATACGCTCGTTGCGTTATAAAAATGTAAAAAAAAAAAAACAAGAAGAAACGAAAAGTAATTGCATTTATTTTTCACGGAAATTTAGTATTTTCACCAGCACGTTACGCAAATGTGAAAAATAAATAAACGAAATGAATCATGGCAACTGACTTCGCTCGTATATGCACGAAATTTATGTGCTTTTTTCCCATCAGATATGAGGCGGAATAACATATGCGTGCGTTGAGTGATAATGATGAAGAGCATAATTAATATGTGTTCATGATGACGATCTGCCTTTTACGCCAGAGATCTTTATCGTATAACTTTATTGTATGCGTGATATTCATCCGCACTTTTACTTCATTTCGATTAAAAATAGAAATATAGATTATATTTTTTTTCAATCTCACTTATAATGATAAATAGACAATGAAGAAGACGTTTTTCCGTAGAAATGAAATTTTTAGGTAAAAAAAATTATACGAATTATTTCAATTCAGTTTGTCCTAAAAATATTATTATTATTCGATATTGCTCAAAACATTTATCAGCCAAGTATTTACCGAATTACCATATGAACAACAAAATGATAAATACACTTAACTGAATGACTTGCACGTTTATTACGTTTCAGTGAGTCTTGTGAGAAAACATATTTTTTTAATAAATTGTTATATAATTTTGAAATGGAAAGCCAGCTCAATTGTTCATTTTCGATGAAACTTATTTATTGGTTCGTTTTCCACAAAGTTGTTATTTTAATGCCAATTTACGAAATGATCGATTTTTTGTTTGCCACAAGGATAATTTTTTGTTTTTTTCTCCAGTGGAACCATACTTGACTCTCGTACCACTGTGAGAGTTCAGGCTGCTATTGGTCAATATCGATGAATTTTAAAAATTTTTATAGTCGAGAGGTATATAGATATATAGTGCCCAATGGAAATTACGATAACGAGCTTCGATTGCCCGCACGAAGTCGAGGAAAAACGATTCGCCATAGTCATTCTCAATCTCGTGACGAGATTACTTCTCTCGGCTCACAGATACACACACATATATATATATATATATATATATATTCACTCTCTCGTTTTAAACATCGTGGACGTCGTCATAGTCGCAAGTCCACTACAGAAGTCTGCCAAACGAATTCGTAGCCGAGTTTATTTTGCCATATTACCAAATCGTTCGTTCGCAACGATTTCATCGATTCGCGCGAAACTCGATCGTCGTGTGCACGACTGCTCCGTGGAACCTTTTGCCCTCGTTTTGCGACATTCCTAATCAAATCACGTTGAGTATATTACCGATCGAGACTTTCATTAGAAAAAAAGAAAACAAATTTTCGACGAGCCTAATTTTTTGTAAATTTTTTTTTCGAATAATTATGATCCTTCGATTATAATTATTGAGTTTTTTATTCGAGAAACTAGCCAAGATTAGAGGCCTCGAAAACCCATCTCTTAAAAGTTCAGGATTATTCAAGAAAACTTGAACATAAAAAACATTTTTTAAATCTTTAAAAGACCGAATTTTGTAAAAAATATTTAATGTTCCTTTTACAGTGTGGGAAACAATTAATTCAATGGTTTTTGAAATTCATACTTCAATATTATGAAAATAATGATAACTCTGTTCTTAAGAATTGTTAAAAATTATTATTAATGGAATTTCTTTGTTGCATTTTCAATGCAGTCTCAAAGTCCACTAGAAAATTCTACTTTAGCCCCAATCAATTCACTGCCGTCCATGACATCTCCTTGCGTATAAAATGCACAATGTCTCTCTCTCTCTCTCTCTCGTGCAATCATCAAGTACACATATCGATTCCTTAAGTAGAATAAATCGGTTCCGGCGTGTTGCTCGGCCCATTGCTGATCGTGGGGCGCGACCGTTCTGTCTACCCGGAGAGCTCACTCTCCTGGCATAGCGCAATGCAGAAAGATCACTCACGCACCATAAAACATGTGTGGGAACGTGCACGATGGAATGTCAATCGGTTTGCGGTGTTCTATATATATATATATGCGCTTTAAAATTGCCGATACATATCGGATATGGTAAAGTATCTTCTTACGAGCATCACGCTCGATATAATGAATTTTAGATGATTATCAATGGCAACAATATAGTAATGAGAAACTGTTTCACGGCGATGTATCCATTTTTTTTTTAATCATTAATTGCATTTTACGATTTTTCGAGATCGCTATTTTTTCAGACCGGATGACCAGTCAAATTTACAAACGTGTATAACGTATACGTTACACATATATATTATAGTACACACACGCATGTCAATGTGAAATGAATAAAACGTTCAGTGTCCTTCGAGCTCACAATGCGGTATCGCTCTATACCAGCGCGGTTTCCTCTCCCCTTAAAATGAAAAGTCAAAAGATATAATCTGCATGAGATCGAAGGACTCTGACTTTCGACTGCCTGGATATCGAATTTAATCGTTCGATAATTTCATACGAACATTTAGGAACAGGCCATAAATACGACGTTATTGATACCGAACGATTTGCAGAGAAACAAAAATCGATACTTTTTTTATTATCATTGTTCGAATTCCCCGGATCGGTTAATGCGAGATTCGCGAATGAAACTCCCCGAGAATTCGCGCCTTTCAAGGCGTCTCTATATCATTTACCTCTCGTTATATTATGTATTCCGGATCTTTGCCCGTCGGAGTGAACGTTTCACGCGGATTCCTTGGAAACTCACAAGGTAAAACAATCTTTGCACCCACGCGTCTTGCGTTATTTCTTCTTCCCCCACCCTTTTCTTTATGCTGTTGCGCCGATTATTCCTACGAGCCATTGTCATTACTCAATTCAACGATTATTTTTCAGTAAATCATCAGGACTTTTCGTACTAAAACGCGATCAAGTCCCGAAAGAATCATCGATCGTACGCTTTTCTTTCGAACGAGACCGTTACACTGAGGGCTGTCACACTGGGCGCCAAGTGCTTCGTTCGAATTTTTTTTCAATGCAAATTTTTTTCTGCCAAATTGTTCGAGCAATCAATTTTTAGATTATCATCAATGGCTGTATAATATGAACATATAAATTTCAAACAGTTTAATAAAAAATAGCAATGCTAGATGTAACTTGACAATCTGTGGGTTGAATGATTTGAATTTATTTGACGACTTTTTGTAAAGATGGACAAAACGATGCAAGTGTACTTGTCTGAAGTTTTTTTACACCACAAATCGTATTTCCTTTGGGGGTTAGTTCCTTCCTTGTAGTATAGATTTTCCAGCATCTTTTGATTCAAAGATTCTCCACTGCGATTCAAAGAATGTTTAAGGGGTTAGGGTCAATTAGCAACTTCGAAAAATCGATTTTTTTTTTAATTCAAACGTAGAAAGTACAATATCTTGAAAGTATTCTCTGTAAATGGTCCTGGAATCGATGACACTATCTAAGTACAAGAGAAAATTTTTTATCTGCATGTAAAATCCGCTTAAAACTTTTAACGAATTTTTCTCGAAACAACGTTCTTTAGGCGGTGTTCAAGATATCTCGAGAATCGCTAATCCGATTGCTTTCAAATTTTGATCATTTATTTAAGATACAATAATCTCACGGATGGACGAAGAATTTTTTAATACGATGAATATTTTTTTTTTTGAAACTTAAAAATGAGCGACACTGTTTAATCCCATTCAAAATTTTGATTACAGATGAGCCAGTCTTGAGCAGCTGTAAACACCGCAAAACGCCTTTTTTTTCAACATTTCGGAGATCGCTTATAACTCGGCTGAAAATCGATATTTTGTCTTGAAAAAATTATTGGAATTTCTTTAAGCATGTATTATTTGATTGAAAAAATACTGGTATGAGAATAAGTAAACTAGCCGTTAAAAAAATCATTAAAAAGGCGATTTTTTTTGCCTCATGATTGACCCTAACCCCTTTATTGAGTTTTAAATTTTGTTTTTTTTTCGTTAATTTTCGTGATACAGCCAGATGGTGAAAATTGTCATCTCAGCGAGAAACGAGAAGGTAAAAGGGAATGGCATCGAAATAGTTGAGCTCGATCATATCGAAAAAACTGTGATCCGTATGATATTTGGTTTTTTTTTTATAACGACGAAACTGATGGTATTCTTGTGGGGGTTCGTTACGCTCATTTACCGTAAAAGAAAGCACCCAGAATTGACTTTTTTTGGTATCAAGGTGTATGACGTCGATCAAATTGAATTAAATATTTTCCTCAAATAAAGTTGTACTTAAAAAAACGTGTGACTAAAAAAAATTCAAATAATTACACGACGCAAACTGATACGAAATTTTCTTTCTTTCGTTCTCTGCTCGCGTGTTTCTCAAAAATTTTTATCATTATTTTCATTGTGAAAATTTTCAAACACACACCAAATCGATATTATTCGACTCTTATTTTTCGTCGACTCTACGCGGCAGTGTGTCATACACGTTCAACACGATGCTGCACAGACCTGGCGAAAAGTAATCAATAGCTCTGGACGTTTCAACGTCGAGGGGGTTTTTTTTTTGTTTCTTCTTTTCAGATCAGATCGATTGTTCTCAGCAATGCAGGCCAATTATGGTGCAATTCGCCATTCTCGCTGTCACTTTTCCTCGCGTGTGCTTAACCGACTCTTAAGTGATTTATTTATCATCAAATTCATACCCTTTGAATATATATACGTTAATTAGCGCTGCAAGAGAGAGAAAGAGAGAGAGAGAGAGAGAGAAAGGAAAAGAATTAACCGAGAAACAAATCGTCCGTCCCCGAGCTTGCCTGGGTGGCAAATAAATTTCTGTCAAATTGCGTAACGTCTATCATCGATCTTTTTCGCTACGAATTAATTGATCTTGATCGGCGTTACGTTTCCTATGTTCATTCGTAAAATTTTCGAAGCGAATTCGTTAAAAAAAAATCTTTCGCCCATTTATCGTGAAATTGTAAGGATAAAGCAATTTTCGTTAACCCTAGAACGGTAATCTGGGGTCTTTAAACACCCCAACGACTTTAAATCTCGTGCCGCATCTCCCTCTCTTGCGTTTACGACTCGGGAACCCCCCACCATAATTCAATTTAATCAGACTTCACGCAAAATTGCCTTAGGCTCACGTGATTCCGCATTAAAAAATGAAAAGAATGAGCCCCCGTAGGATCCTTTACATGAAACGATACCCGAGATATGGATTTTTCACAATTGGGATGTTTTATCACCCCAGGTTACCGGAATAAGTAAAAAAAAAAATAAGCTTACCGTTCTAGGGTTAAATTTCGACTTAAATTTGAGCTCGATTGAGCTTAAATTATCTCTTAATTAAAAATCAATTCCCATGAGAACTTTGCAGTGGCAAGCCGACAATAAGTTTATTTTAATTCGCGAATATACGAATGACAAATAAAAATATTCCTCGATCCTTTTCCAAGGCTTTCAACGCGACTCGAGAGTCTCGCAAACACCCCACACCTCGTTATAATATATATCCGGTCACGAAGTTCCCGTTAGATCGGGATTTCTCTGATCTACAAAGTCCGATAAGTCATATTGTTCAACCATTTAAATATATATGTATATATTAGGGTGCTCCTTATTTGGACTTTTTTCTAATTTTAATTCTTACGCCCCCTAAATCCATTCCAAATAATTTAAAAAAAATTATCCGCGTTGCAGAATTTTTTTTTTTCAAATATTCACCATTACCAGCGGGGTCAAAGTTTCTTATGTGAATAGGAAAATAATTGATTCCACTCAGTAATTCATGGTCGAAAAATCTGAAACTTGGTGGGTACAATCTTGATGACCAAACAAACATATAACTACTATATACTTTCATTAAAATATGTATGGGTCATTTCGATTTAGCGTGACAAAGTTTTTTTTTTCTTAAATAGTGTTGAGAATATTAAAAAAAAAAACACAACTATTGCTTCCTACATATTTTTTACGGGCATATAAACCATCATAATCTCAAATTTACCCCCCCCCCCCCCCCCCCCGCCTCTCCATCACCCCTCACCCTGCAGGATCCAAATTTTTTAAAATCCTTATTGGTAGGATATGAAAAAGGGAATCTAGAAAATATGTCTTGATATTATAAAAACAATTTTTATTTATTTTCAAAAGTATAAATTTATAACCGGTGTGACAACGTATTGCAGATGTATTATGGGTTTTTCAACAAATGCCATATTTTCTGAGCTTCTCTATCGAAGTCGCTAAAACCCCCACTTTACCTACTGTACACACGCATGAAAACGCGAGGAAAACATGGTTGCGTAATATAAATAAATTTCGAGGGGCGGGGGGTGGGGGGGGGGCGCGTTATATATAAACATTTGGGAGGGGGGCGTAAAATTAGTGATTATGATGGTTTCTATGCCTGTAAAAAATATGTATGAAGCAATACTTGTGTTTTTTAATATTTTCAACACTATTTAAGAAAAAAAAAAACTTTGTCACGCTAAATCGAAATGACCCATACATATTTTAATAAAAATATATCGTAGTTATTTGTTTGTTTGGTCATCAAGATTGTACCCACCAAGTTTCAGATTTTTCGACTACGATTTACTGAATGAAAACCATTATTTTCGTTGATATCTTAAAAACGTGTGTAATTTACATAAGAAACTTTGGCCCCGCTGGTAAGGGCGAATATTTGAAAAAAAAAATTTCTAGCACGCGGATAATTTTTTTTTTTATTATTTGGAATGGATTAAGGGGGCGTAAGAATTCAAATTAGAAAAAAGTCCAAATAAGGAGCACCCTAATGTATATACTCGGGAATTTTTTTTACATTGACATCATGAGATTAAGGTTTACTAAAAATTAATTAATAACTTCATTAATTATTAAATTAAATGTGGAGTCAAATAATGAATTGCTCATTGAACTTTTTCCCTTAAAAAAGATCGAAATTATGTGAGATCATCGAAGACCTTTTCTCTCGTTCGACCATTTCTTTCTTCGGCTTTTCCTTTTGATCTCTATTATATTATAAGATATTATCTCATCTATTATAAGATAATATTCAATCATTGGGATATATATATTTATATATATATATTAAAGTTCCCGTAATATCGAGAAATGCGAGCAAGGTCGCAAATAGAAACGAAGGCGTGTCTTCGAGCATGGAATAACGGGAGCGAGTTTACACTAGCCGGTGCACTCCTGTTATACATAGCTGTGCTCTCGTTGCTGGATGTGGCTATTATCAACGTTGCATAAGATCAAGCCTTCTTAACCGATAAACGAGACTCGTTTCATCGACGAGTCGTGTTTATCATAGCACTTCAAACTGACAGTGATATATTTGCACAAGATCTTTATTTATTAATGCATTTATTTCACGCTCAAGCTCCCCAGTTATTGTAGAACTGGCCAGATAAAACAAAAACGCACCGAGATTTTAGAGTTTTTTTTATGAGAACTTTCGTCTCTACAAAAAAAAATTACTATGGAATCAATGGCGAGCAGGAAAAAAACGTTTTTTTTTAATTTTTCAAATTTCTGTTCAATAAACAGTTGAAAAATAATGATGTCGCAGTGCCATTCCGTTTTGATTTTTTCAAATACCCCTCGTCTCCTCTACGAACAATCAATGTGCATAAATTATTGATCTTTGATATTTGAACACGTAACGCATGTCGCGAATGACATCGTGCGAATTTTCGTACGTCATACGATCTGAAGATATTGTCCCACGCGCCCGATAGGCACTGGCAGTCGATGTCGAAGAACATACACACTTAAACATGATGACATGAACATAGACGGGAGAACAATGGGACTGTTGTATGTATATATACATACACATAGAATCACAGTGAAATTACAAACAGTTCTACGAGAATGTCACTATTGTGTGTGTGTGTGTGCGTGTGTCATTTCAGTTCCGCCACTTTCGATTCTACGACGCAACACAAGACGTCACGGAAGTCGAGAGAAACAGCGAATAAAAAAATAGCGTAGAAATGTCACCCTAATTGATAACTTTGTTAATTAAATATTGAGGTTTTCGAGAATTACGAGCAGCGATATGTTTGTTTTTCCTTCCACAAGTTTTGCAATAATGCCTGGAACGATTCATCATCGCTGCGGTGACCAATTAATACTGCTATTTGCCAATATAAGCTCTCACTATTAACTTTCAATAGACGCGTCAATTATTTTTCGATTTAATCGTACATGCATTTTCATTGGGAGGGGGGGGGGGAAATTAATTGGAGGAAATATTAAAATTAAATTATTCGTATACTAAATCATCTGTAGAATAATTTTTGTAAAAATAATTTTTTTCGATCACTTTGCGAGTTGCTCCGACAATGCCCGAATCTTCTTTAATTTTTGGTTAACGAATGGAAAATATTGGCCCGTCTGTCTTGGCGTATTATAATTTATCCTCCAGACAGAACCAACAAGACTACATTTGTAGTTTCAATTTAAAAAAAAAAAAAAAAGAAAAAAACAATTTCTACACATATTTCCACGCTTCAATACGCCTTGCGATATGCAGCGTTATATACCTTTATTCACTATACAGGTGAGCAACAACTAACGAAGCTCAGGTGCCTAATTGACGGAGAAAGTTATCCGCGTATGCTATATAATTAAGCGAACGTCAAAGCCTATAGGGCTGTTGAGGCAAAGAAAAAGCGACTATGGAGGGGAAAGAACGCTAAATACGAACGCATTTCTTAATCGCGTTCGCTATTTCGTGCGACTCTCGATATCTCCGCGCGTGTCTCCCTTGAGACTCCAATATGGGTGTATAGATCATTGATGTTGTAATTTTTTTAAATTTCCTTTTTAAATAAATACAATGAGAACATATTTATGTTTAATTGTTCCGCTAAAAGTGGCGAATATATAGAGATACTTTCAAAAATTATTCTTTCGATTCATCCCTGAGGAGAGGTCACTTGCGGTCAAATTCTAAGTGAAATTATAAAAATTTATAGATGGGAGTATGATTAATTTTTAGGTACAGTGTCGATGAGGTGTCTGAAGTAAAGAAGAAAAGGAAAATGCCTAAAATCGAAGGATAACATTAAATTACTCCGTTACAATCCAGATATGAGATTTTTTTCTTGCAGAACATGACGAGATTTGACAAAGCTTTCTTTAAACCACTTATCATTTTTTTTTTCTAATCGGTCGAAAGAAAAAAAGAGTTCAGTGATCGCTATTGTCCTCATCTGAAGATAATTGTGATCATCCTACGGTAAATTGTCTTTTTCCAGCCAAAATTAAGAGGCAACTTCGTCAAATTCCACAAAAATGAAGCTTCGTTCAGCGACTCCACATAATCCGCCAACTTTGCTTTACCAAAGGTATCTTATCTGCCCAAAAATTCCAATTGGACGAAACTTTACGTCAGTTGAAAAAAAATTTCATCCGATCCTTATACTCTCATGCTGAGATTAAGATCTCACTTAAGCAGTCGCAAGACCAATCCCCGAAACGAATATGAAACAATATTCTTCGCACGTTAACTATAGTTCCGGATGACAATTCATGGATATGCGATACGCATGATGAAAGTAAACTTTCATCACGAGATAATATTCGGCGGTTCTTCTACCAGCAGCAATGTCTCAAGTCCAATTGGGCTCTCTCGCACCGCCATTCACTTATTATTATTATATATATTCACTCACTGCGAAGGAGTTAATCGAGACCCGACACAGTCACCTTCATATCTGTTTCAATCGTTCCATCTCTCTTTCACTCCTGACAATTTAATCACCATATCTCGTCTCTCTCTCTTTCTCTCTCTTGACTCGGATCCTGTTGCACTTCTCCGCGTGCGTGATGATTATTCACGTTTGCGGTACACGATCGAGCCAGGGAGAAGAAAAAAGAATGAAAAAGAAAAGAATGAACGAGAATCAGTGTGCATGAGTGCGCGCGCGTGTGTGTGTGTGTATGAGGTACAACATGCACATAACCGACAATCTGGAACAGTAGTTTAGATTAGCCAGACGAAAGAACGAGCCTCATAACGTGGGAATAGATAACCCTGGTAATTGTGGAACGTCTGGCCTCTTGATGTCTGAATTTTTCCTGAATTATTTTCACCTCCGAATGAACGCACAACCTCATGTCGAATGCACACGAGGCCACGAGCAAAATATTCGAAATTCATAATTATGTTTATTATCGTATGAAATTATTAGCTTTAGAATTTATCCTTCATTAACTCTGGACATTGCAGTGTGTCTCGGGAACGAAGAATATATACACACAGCGAAGAATTTGTTCTAGCTCTCCGCAAAGTTAGTTTTTTTCGGATGAATTTAGCGGAATCAAAGCTTTAGCTTTTTCTTCGAATTATTTCAAGGCATAATGAGCGATGATGAATTCACAGATAAATCGATGTCTGTTATGTGAAGGGTCGTGGAAGGTAATGCATTATTTTTGGCTTTACTGTTCTATGAATCTTAGTGAAAACTAAAATGATAAAATGTTAAAATTGTGGCTTAATTTTGAATTTAAAAAAAAAGTTATTATCAGCTGTAATTTATCATTTGTATTGGTAAAGAAAAATCCAACTCCTAACATTGAAAAATTTACCAAGCTTTGAAAAAAATATCACATCAAGGATTAGAATTATCGAGTCACTTTTGTTTTAAAAAAAGCCTGTAATCGAATCGTGCTGTTCAGTATTCAATTAAAGTCGTTCGAGTGATTTTTTTTTTCAAACTCTCATATACTTGACTCGAAAAAAATGAAAAAAATAATAGTCATTATTATTATTACCACGCTGAGATCGTTCGGTAATCATTGTTAACTATTTTTAGAAATTGACTAAATTGCTTTTCCCAAAATGGCTTAAATATTATATCGGTGCATGTACAAAGAATATGTGAGTAATGAGTCACGATGTACAGTAGTGTGAAGAATCCCGTGATTATTCCAGCCAATTATACCCCCGCAGGAATCAATCAATCAAACCACCTGACGAGAATCACAACCGGCCTGTAGCCTTCCGTTCAAGCACCAAAAACGCCGAAACAGCGAAATTTAATTTTCGCCTTCCTTCGAGTCAATTAAACGAAGAAAAAAAACCAGGTAGAAAAAAATTTCTGCTATTTCGTATCGAGATAACTCGGGGAAGATTTCTAAAAAAAAAAAAATCATCACTCTCATCTCGAAGAGACATATTCGTTGCAGATTGAAATTCCAAAGTTGCAATACCTATTCTGAGAAAAAAAAAATCAACGATGAAAAAAAAAACAATTCAATCCATCGTGATTGAAATTCTCGAAGGTTCTTCAATGTAATTCCATAATTAACTGTTCCCTTTCATTGGCAAATATATTTTTCAATTAAGATTTACGATAATTTTTCGATAATTACATTGGACATTTACGATAATTTTTCACGAATTTATTTAAAATAACTTTTTAGTAAAAAATATCTTTTTCTTATCGTGCCATCGAGAATATTGGATCGACAGCTCGGGGGATTCAAGAAAAAAAATTTTTCTGCATGCAGAGCATACACCGCTGACTATCGGGCTTGCCTATCTACAGGCGCTTCTCTCTCTCTCTCTCTCTCTCTCTCTCTATCTCTCAGCACCATCGATCTTTTTTATTCCACGACCTTTCACCAATTTTTTATTTCCATTTCTTTCCCCCCTCCCATTTTTTTCATCACTTCTCCATGGCTGAAAAAAAAACTCGTTCAACTCGAGGTAAGAATATAGTTATCCGGGAATCATTTTTTTCTTCGATGATCGGCGTACTTTGTTCGATGTAAAAAAAAATACATCGTAAATTGGATAATGACAGGGGAAGTTTGTGAGCAGGTAAAATGAAAGTGCACTTAACAACATTGCGTTGGCAATTTTTCTGTTTTGTTTTTATTTTGCATTCATCAATTTTACACCCTTAACATTATTCTCTCTCGTAACAACAGTTATGGTACTTGGGTTTATTTGATTTATTCATGACACAAAACACTCTCTCACCGTTTCCACGAACACAGAGCCATTCAGACAGTTTTTATTTAAATTTATGATTTTTTTACCCCCGTTGCAACATCGTGCAGGAAAAGAATGCCGATCTAATCATCACCTCCGGTCATTACTTCCATGAATTCTGCAAACGATCAGACAAACCCTTACGATCGTGGAATTGGAAAAAAAAGACGCACGGGATTGAAGAGAATTTTTCAGACAATGATGTATATTATTTTTACCATCAAAGTCAAGAGTGCCGGAGCCATCGGCATCAATTTCCTCGATCATTAGATCCAACTCTTCGGGCGATAATTTATCATCGAGCTCATGCAATATATCGCGAAATACATCGGTCGTGATATAACCATTGCCCTCCTTGTCATAGAGACGAAATGCCTCTCTGAGCTCCTGCTGCATAGCCTCGGTGTCCTCCTCAACGAGAAATCTCGCTGCGAGGGTGCAAAATTCCTCAAACTCCAATTCACCCGAGCCTAAAATTCCCATGATTTGATTTTTCGCGGGGTAAAAAAAGCATCGACTTGTCGAGACAAAAACATAACGATATTGGCAGGGGTAAAGAACGATGCGACGTATCACCAATCATGGATAGAATCATAATTAAATATTTGGGATTCGTAATTTGTAAAAAAAAAAAGATTGATTAGCGATCTCCCACCACACAAATCGCATGTTTGACCAAACTTTCAATTGCGCATTAACAAAAATTCCTAACAACAACAATAATAAACACAAGCATTATTATTATTATCATTGAATTTGTTATTGATTTTGTGAAATCTTTAAAATTTCGATTGTTTTTTCTCTCACCATCCTCGTCGACCTCAGCGATAATGTCCGCGAGTGTCGATTCACTGAGTTCATGACCCAGCATCGTGAGGATCGTACCGACCATGGCTGTGCCAATGCAGCCTTTTTTCTCGTGGTCGAAAGCGTCGAAAGCTTTCTTAAGAACTTTTAAAGTAAAAAAAAAAACAAACGTTCATGGAACTGTCGAATATTTTTATAACTATATGATAAAATAATTCATGAAATATATAAATCGATGTATCAGCGAAGGCACTTACGGACAATTTGGTCTTTGTTCAGATCATCCTGTAATTCGAAACGTAATTCATTTTCATAAAATAGAAACGATCACTCGACGATTTTGTGATATTAGAAAAAAATCGCGAAATGGTAGACGAAATTTAAATTTAAACTGTGCAAACAACTGCAATGGCGAAACGTAAAAAATAATATTGATTTTGGAAAAGGATACAATAAAATATTTAGAAAGCTTATCTTTTATTAATTATACGATTTAGTGAAGCATGAATAATTAACGATGCTCACCATGTCTAACAAGTTATGTATTAGTGAACGTTCAGGAATTAAATTCCGGCACACTCGACCCTTTAATTAATTAATTCTCTCTCTCTCTCTCTCTTTCTCTCTCTCTCTCTCTCTCTCTCTCTCTCTCTCTCTTTCTTCTTCGCCAGACACGGATTTCCCGTTGGCCCACTCGGCTCACTGATGTTTCGTGCAATGCGACGAAAAATCTCAAACTGAACAACTTTTAAAGGTCTTCACATGAGGATACCGCGAATCAGCTGGCACACGTGATTGAATAGCCGATAGCTGAGGGAGCCCCGGGATTTTGCAGCATCGCGACCGAGTATAAGATCCGGAGCTAAGAGAGTCTAGCGGTTTTCACATTTTCATCGAGGACAAACACGACCATATGCAAACGATATGCATCTTAGCCGGAACGGCAAACGTACGAGAGTGAGAGAGAGAGAGAGAGAGTGAGACAGACTCATAAGCCAACTTGCTCCCACCACGTCAAAATTTCCTAACTCGTTTCGAAAATTTTCCTCAATTTGCACACTACCAAAAAAAACTTCCTCGTATACTCATTGCGTATATACTTGGTTTCCACGCCCTCGTAAATTCGACATTTAATTATCTCATTCTCGTCGATTAAAATTCTTCGATAATTTCGAAAGATCAATAATCATCAATTATCGTAAAATAATATACTTTTTTAAAATTATTTCTCGTTAAATTCGATATTCAAATTTTTCGTTTAATTCATCATTAATACATTGATTATCATTAATTTTTCGTGTGAATGATATTATGCTTTGATTTTATTTTATCAAACAAAACATTTCGTCAAATTCAACTTGACAGCGTTAAGATTTTTGACACTCTGCCCGGTAAACTGCTTTTGCGAATTATAATAGTCATTATTCAATTAATAACATACAACATAATGATGAAATTAAATAGATAATTATTAATTACGTTTTTTGTATTTAAAAATTCAATCGACTTGCAAATTTATACTCGTCGACGAATCAGCGAGTTCGAAAAATGATGATAAATTATCTGAGGAGATGAAAATTGTCTCATCAACTGGATTATGCCAAATAAAATTTTTTAGCTGTAGACAAATTGACAAATCATAATCGAAAGTTCGTATTTAGCGTTGGCCAAGATTCTCAATCTTAGATATAATTAATGGAGTCCGATGGAATTAGTTGTGCCATGCTAATTGGTTTCACTGGCACATGATCTCTTTCTCTCTTCTCCTCCGTTACTTCGTCTACCTCGATTATTCGCGCAGACACATGTATACATGTATCGCATATATATATACAGGGTGAGCCAAAAAAAAACGAACCGATGTAAAGCGCGAATAAAATCCAAACGCGTTGACCGATTTTCAAAAACTTTTTTTTAGTTCGAAAGTAGAAGAATGAACCTTTCATTTCGCGTTTCAAAATCCGAAAAATTTCCATTCCTCGCTGAGATACCTGCCCTTGAAAAACAGATTTTGAAAAAGTCACTGGGAGAATAAAAAAAATATTAAAGAATATTCAGCTTAATTTCCATCTTTAATTACAATTTTAAGACTAATTTATTTTGGTTGAATTAATGACAAAAAATTTAGAACGACGTGTGTTTTTCTCTTAATCTTTTTATTTTTTATGTTTCAAAATTTTATAATAATTCGAAATAAATTCGTAATAAAAATCTGGATAAATTTACTAGTACTCTTTTTGGTCCATAGAATATTTTTCTAATAGTTTATTTTGTCTTTTACAACTTCAGTTTAATAAAAAAAAATATTTATTCAGACATTAATTTTGAAAAAATGGAAAATTACTGTGCCCTAAAGGACCCACCTTGACGACGGAGGGTTAGAAAAGTCAGCCACAACGCCATCTCGAAAAATCTCCAAAACTTTATCTGCCTGGTGATTGAATTCTGAATTAATTCTGAATAACTGTTGGCTGAAGTATTCGGATCGTTTACTTGACGCTTATCAATTTTAATTACGTTCTTGGCATCATTTACAGTCGACTTTGACTCTAATATTAAAAGAAACATTTTATGTCGTGTGAATAGAATGTCGGAGAATTGCTAAAATGTCAAAATCAAACTTCGAATCACAATTTAAGATATGTAGAAATTAAATTGAACATTCTTTAACATTAAATTTTTTCCATTTTCTTAGCGACTGTTTTTCAAGGACGTGTACATCAGCGAGGAATAAAGATTTTTCGGATTTTCAAACGCGAAATAAAAGGTTATTTTTTTTTTACTTTCGAGCCGAAAAAAGTTTTTGAAAATCGGTCGACGCGTTCGGATTTTATTCACGTTTTAAATGGGTCCGGTTTTTTTTTGGCCCACCCTGTATATCTATATAAATATATAATAAAATATGATTAGTGATGTAGGGGAAAAAGCTCTCTTCCGCCATCCAGGAAATAAGTGACTCTAGCAAGTTGTTAAAACTTGGCGTGGTATAAGAGCATGTGTGTAACTCGAAAAGCCCGACGTTAAATAACGTCCCGACACGATTGTTGGCAGCGTTGTTAAACGTCACTCACCCGTCGTCGCGACGATAAATTCGCCTAACCGCGGATAATTATCGTTTACACCGTTACAATTATGTTACGAAGATTAACGAGCATAATGATCGAACATGGAGTATCTGATGATTCGACTGAAAACATTTTTAGGGTTTTTTTTTTAATCGGCCTATCGACATTCTTTTGCACATTTATCGTGGTTTGCAATTGAAGTTTTTTTTTTTAATAAAAATCAAAATTATGTTCCTCCGAAATTTATGGATATTAAATTCGCAAGAAATTTCAGATTCAAATTATTTGATACATCGTTCAATAAATTATTGCTTCGTCGATATGAAAATAATATTATTAAATTTATTGTGACTGAAATATTGTTATGGCAGACTTTATTGGAACTGAGATGGAAAATATTAAAAAGAAGTGAATAAATTTACTGAATTTTTTTTTATATAAAGTCTAACAGTAATTGAATGAACACAAATTATTTCAAGACGGGAGGAATTTTTTATCTGATGATTCTCACATGCACGACGAGTAAACTCGAGGTCAGGTCGATGCGGAAAATGAAATTGGGCTTAGCGAAGTCGGAAATAGATCGACAGCCAAGCGTATGGTTATCGTTAAATCAAGAGCCTCGAAGATGTACGAAGGGGGCCTTGTCCAGAGAAATATATATATTTTTTTTATAAATGGTGTATTCAATATCAGTCTATTTGAGATTCAGCGTTCAGATAATCATTAAACTTCTCCTGCATACTTCATAAAACGACGAATTACGTTGTATGGATTACACAATCAGTGAAATTATTCATTTAACGTAATTTTGAACTTGGTTCGTGTGCTTAATCGGAGATTTCGTCAATTTTATAAATAATCATTTGCAAGCTATTCAATGAACGTTCTTTTCCGAAATTTTTTTCAAAATACATATAAGTGCAATTTGCCAGCACGTAAAGTGTAGATTCTCATCTAGTCCAGTCATTCGAGCCATTTTTTCTGCAATATTCTACGGAGAATTGATTTTGCTTTTGGAAAAAGTTCAGGGATGTCCCCTGAGTATGAATTCAAGTTGGTTGAACGAGGGGGATCGAGCTTCAGGCGCCATCTTGGAACATACGTTTTATCAAATATCTCGTGAACCATGTATCGTGCGACAAAAATAGTTGAGACCTTTTTTGTAGATAATAAAATTCTCTACAACTTTTATCTGAATTTTTTTCCTATGTAGAGCATAGTTTTATATTTATAGCGCTGCAAACTTTTCCAAACATGGTTATTGCTAAATATATGGTAATATTTAGAAAAGTTTACCACGCTATAAATCAAGAACCATGTGCTATGCAGAAAAAAGATTTTAATAAAAGTTACAGAGAATTTCATTATCTACAAAATAGGTCTCTAGTATTTTTATTGTACGATGCACGGTTCACGATATATTTGATAAAACGTATTTGCCAAGATGGCACTTGATAAATTAAAGTCCCGCCGACTTGAGTTTACACTCTCGGGACACCCCTCAACCTTTTCCAAAATCAAAATCAATTCTGTAGAAGATTTCATTATGAACCTACTTTTTTGGCTAGAATTACTGAACTAATTTCGATGTTTCAGCCGGCATAGCTGATAATGAAGCGGTCGAAATTATTTCACGATGAGAAAAGAAAATAAAATAAATTGATATTGGCATTGCAGTGCATGGGACTGATGAAAGAAAATAAAAGGTATTGGTGCTTGGCCAAACGAGCACGAACGTTCTTTGTATAGGACGATGCGCGTAACATGATCAATTTGCACACTTGTAAAATGTGCATGTGCATACGTAGAGATAATAAAATATACATCGAGTAGCCCGAGTCCGTTATATTTCTGGCTTGCTAATTATAAGCTCATAAAGCTCACCAAGAGATATTCGGAGCCTGGGTAGAAGCTCTAATATATTTAGTCGCTATTCTATCGCCGGCCACTTATTACTGTTCTTTGCCTTAGACACACCGACTGTATGTTTTCTTTCCACCTGTCTATCCGTCGTGTGCGCATACAGCCCTAATTTTGTTCGCAATTGCGAGAGAGAGAGAGGTGAAGGAACGACGAATCATTAAGAAAAATTTACATTCGAGTCTTTGGATAAAATTGTTACATTCTTTTTTTCAAGCGAATTCTTGTAACTTTTAAAAAGTTTATTTCGCTCGAAATGAAAATGGTCCATGAATTTTTTAGATTAATTGAAAAGATCGATGGGAAACAAAAAATTTTTGGTCAACTCGGTAATGATTCGATATTATTCGAGAGGAATGTTTCAATTGACTTTTATGAAATATATTAATCAATTTAATCGTTCGAATTTCTTCACAAGGGGGTAACTTCGTTATTTTTCTCATAATTACTTCTAAAAGCGTCGCATTCATTATTTCACAAGGTTTAAGAAATTCCTCGATAAAAACCGACGAATGACGATATTATAAATTCGAATGATATCTTTCATCGCGGCAATTTGTCATACACCTGTTTAGCTTTTTCTTTCCTCTTGATATGAGAGTTTCGCACACGTTGGGGGAAACAGCTGTAGCGCGAATGTGGTAATAATTGGGTGCTCGATAAAATGCCTGGGGTCATCATAATGACAATAATGGCGATTTCAATTGACAAAAACGAAGAAAAGTCATGTCGGAAAATTTGAAAAAATCGTATTTATCACTTGTTATTTTTTTTTTCATGTTTGCGGGAATCTTGAATTCTTATTCGATACAAAATTCACCGCCTCATTAACAATTAAAAAAATGGATAACATTTAAATAATAAAAAAAAATCTAAAATGCCCAAGTTTTCTGAAAAACATTGATCAAACATAAATTTATGTATAATCGATTGTAGAATCGAATGATCAACGAAACCGAATTTAATATATAAAAGTTGGTATAATAAAAAAAAAAACAACAAAATCCGAGTACGAGATAAAAATTACAGGAATACAGATCCGAGTGAAAGAAAATCAGACTGCTCTCGACCAACGATTAATAAATAACTCGATGAGCAGAACGACAACGAAAATTGCATTCTTCGTACTAATTATTTTTCGTACGATCGGGGAGTCAGGTTCTCTCCGCTATTTCTGGGCAAGTCTCTCTCTCTCTCGCGTGCGCAACAGCCGCGCTTTTTCCCATAACTCGATATTATCGAGCGATAGAACTAATGAACGCTAAAGGTATCACTGCAATGGCTTGGAGCATAAAACACAGCTGATCTGCGTCGGGAATGATTTGTTTTTTTTTTTTTTGCTTTTCTCTTCGATAACTTCGAGGCATTTATTTTCCTCTCGTCTGAAACGTATCACGTTCGATTCATTATCGTTGGCTATATGGTTACGTCTTCCAGCACGCAAGGGAATTTCTTCCGGCAATTACTATACGTACATTCTACACGTATGTGATAGAAAAAAAATAGATATATATGGGCCATTCCGCCGATTACTAACCAATGTTTAGGCCCTAAACATTTGATGTGCCTCAAATTTTTTCCTCGCACTTTGCGCATCAAGATTGTTAAATTCACCAAGCTTTAGCCCAATAAGACGTGTGCTGTTCACGAGCAATGCGATATCCAATTTTAAGGACAAAATTTAGATGCGAATTTTTATCGTATCTTTAGCGTGCCAGTAAAAATATGAAAAAATATATATCTTGTGTGAAAAATTCTCAGCTTTTCGAATAAATTTTTTTATTTTTCATTAGCTTTGCGATATCCACCTTAAAAACATGTTTTTTGATGAAAAAATCAAGTTAGGACATTCATATTAGGCTCAAAATTTTTGTTTTTCTTTTATTATTTAGAAACAAATGAGAGGGCGGCGCAATTGAAATTCGAACATTGAGCAAATAAGAACCATCCTTATGCACATGTCTGTAAATATCGTACGATGAGAAAAACTGTCATGATAAAGGAGTGAAAAAAAAAAGAAATATTTTAAGACGAAAATGTACGCAGTGCGTACCATCGTAACAATATAAGGAAAATGTCGTGAAAAAATTCGGTTTTTCGCTCATATACCGGCCCGCAAGTACCACTATCCGTTTCTATTCCAATCGTTTTATCGCTGATTTCTATACGATAAAATCAATGATTTCTGACACGATAAAAATTCGCATATTTGTCCTCAAAATTGGATATCGCGTTCCTCGTGAGCAGCACACGTCTAATTGGGTTAAAACTTGGTGAATTTAGCAATCTTGGTGCACGAAATGTGAGGAAAAAATTTGAGGCAAATCAAATTTTTAGGGCCCCCAAAAATTAGTTGATAATCGGTGATGGAATGGTTGAATAAATTTACAGCATGTAAAAGTGCAACGAAAGTGCACGAATGAGACGAAAAAAAATTTATTTTTCAATAAATAATTAATAAACAAATATCTCGTATATAATGGAGTATTCCAAACGAAACGTAAGAAGATTTCGATCGAGAACATTTTGTTTTTTTTTTGCAAACCTGTGGAAAAAGTAACTTAAAAAAATTCTCCAATTTCACGTTTTTTTTTTTTTTTAATCTCTGAAAACATTCGCAAAAATTCTCTCGGTAAAAAAACATGTCGTGCCTAAATGAGGATTAAATAGGGACAGAAAAAATGAAACGAAACATTTGTAAGCATATTTTAATTAAATAAAATTTATTTTGTCATTTTGAAGATTGAATGAAGATGAAATTTTTTTTCATTCGATTACACGTGTACGTAATAATGGCTTTTTATTTTGTACAATAAAGAATGTTCATGAAAATCAGTTTTTATAGTTTGCACATCGTCCATCTCGAATGACGAGGTACGAAGTGTATTCTCACTTTTTCTTCACTCCAATCTCCTCTTTTTCATCGTTTTTTTTTTCTTCTCGCTTGTTTGCTCGAAAAAAGAAAACAGAAGAAAACTCTGACAAGGAGAAACTTTGAAGTGGAAAGATTCAGGGAAATTCCCGACGAAATATCGTTAATATAATATCACAATGGGTCTCTGTCAGATCAATGCGTCATAGCTTCAACGAATTCTGAATGAATAAAAAAATGAAAATTGAGTCAGAAAAAATTTCAAATATCTTGAACAATAAATTTTTCCACGGTATTTTTAATAAACAGATTTTTTAATAAATAAAATTAACGATTTGCATACCGTCAAAGTCCAGGGTCCCCGATCCATCGGCATCAATCTCATCGATCATCATGTCGAGCTCGTCGTCGGTCAAATCGTCGTCGAGCTCATGAAGAATGTCACGAAATACCTCGGTCGTAATATAACCATTGCCCTCCCTGTCGTAAAGCCTGAAAGCCTCTCTGAGCTCCTGCTGTATCGCTTCCGTGTCGACGTCCTCCTCGAGAAATCTCGAAGCCAACGACTTGAACTCTTCGTAATTCAATTCGCCCTCGTCTGATAATTTTTTGTTTCAGTTTTAAAAAATAAAGAAATGAATTTCAAATGAAATTGCGTTATTATAGGTACGCGTCGAGTTGAGATTAAAATTTGTTTGACTTTTTGTGAATTGAAAAAACATCATTACGAATTCATTTTTTGGTACATTATTTTCCAAAAAAATTTTTTAAAACTACCTCCTTTCGTTCGTAATGAATTTGCAAAGGATTTTTTTTTTTTAATTGACTCACTTTCCGGCTCGATTTCACCGAGAAGCGCTGCAAGAGCACGCGAGTCCTGCTGTTTGCCCATCATTCCCAAAATCGTGCCCAACATGTCAGACGGTATTTTGCCGGATTTATCGGGATCGAAAGCGTCAAACGCCATCTTCAACTCTACGTTTTTTTTTTTTTTTTTTCCAGTAAAATAATAAACAATTAATACAAATATCGACTTTATTATAATTGGGAATTATTCAATTTGCCTTTGCTCAGTCTTTAAATCTTTACAGGATGACTCACGAGCTTCCTGTGCTTTGGTGAGTCCCTCCTGATCCTGAAATGTTTCATAACAATAAATTACGTTGTAGAATTAAATATCCGAGCAATGATTTTCGATACTTCAACTTGCTTCAAATCACCAAATTACTGTACTCGAAGGAAAATAATATTATTATTATTATTCATAAGCTTGTCATTTTCTATTTTCGTTACTCGAACTTTTCCCAAACTGATCAAACACACACGCGGTAAATCGAATCACTGTTGTTTAAAAAATAATGATGAGAAGTCAAGAGAAAAAAAAAAACAAAATTACCATTTTGATAATATTTCACGAGATCCTTCGATGCGAGAGCGTCTCTTTGTTCGTCAACACGAATTTACGTATACCGCACTGTCGAACGATTGAACTCTTAATGGCTTTTCGTAGCTATCGACACGTCACTACGTACAGCCCCTTAATTCATTAATCGTTGCTAAATTTTGCGCAACATCGATCAACAACGGCCAATAGATCGATTAACAATCGTCTATATCGTCGGTGGTGACCGCGGCTATAATGTTTCTCAATTAGAAGATACGAGAGAGAGGGCTAAGAATAAACAACTCCCTCGGTGTAAAAACAAATCGTCAATTCGTATAATTATTCTCGCTTATTCAATAATATATAATCAATGCGGTGTTAAAATAATTAAGCAAGAGACGACTTTGGCATAATTTTTTTTTCAAGGAAGCCATTATCCGAGTTAATTATATACTGACTGAAATAAAAAAAATAGTATTAAAAAAACTATTCTACTTGATGAAAAAACAATGTATATATATGCAGATAATGAATGTATCGTCGGATTCAACGTAAAGTAAATTCTACATCAATCATTTTAAAAAATTATAACCAACGGCAATAACAGAGGCGCGGGTATCGGTTTTCCGCAGTTTCTCTGTGCCCTCGTGTCGTGCATTGGGAAAGAGGGGCTGCGGACAACGCTCCGGGGGTGGTTTAAACAATCGAAGGGAAATGTGTAGAAAATTTAGAAGAGCAAATGACAAAATATGAAGAAGAAAATCGAAAAAAAGCCAATACTACGAAATTATAATACGCCCACCCGTAGAAAATGATTAAACGATATTTCCTAAAAAAAAAAATTTTCTATTCAATAAAAAAAACAAGCTTCTAACATTTTTGAACAACTTGCGGAGTCCGATGAAATCTCGCGCTAATTGACAAGGTCGATCGCAGTTGATTAACGCGAGGAATTATAGGATTGATAACGATAATAACGAATGATGAAAATGACGCGAAATGCCGGTATGGTTGAGAGAGTTGTGCGTCCTTTAGAGGAATCTAGCCCATTGCCAAAAGCTCATCGGTCCAAGTATAAAAGTGTCGTGTATATAGCTGTGGCAAACGGTTTTAGCCTCGATACACGTGCCCGTATAACATTTACGACGACGAGCACATTGGCCAATCAGATAAAACTTCGATGACTCTTTACCTCCCGGTAAAATTCAACTACTAATGTCCATTATATATATATTTATATATATATTGTAGACATTGATAATATAGCATAAAGTCGACGGACACTTGGTCGGTCGTACCGTTCAAAAATAACTATTAGCAACTTCTCATCTAAATACATTGATCCTATGTAGGTGTGAGAGCTCAGTTAACTCTCGCGGGGATATGCACAATGTATAGTCGAATAGTCACGATAAATCACTTTCGGAATATTATCATACATATTAATAATATTATGTTAATATATGAATTATAATATTCGGAATATAATATACACATATCAGGGTGCTTAAAAAATTTTTTTTTTATTTTTCATGCTCCCACCCCTCAAAACTTGAATTTTGATAGAAAAAAACACCCACGCGAAGAGGGAGCTCTGTAGCTTAAGTAAGTGAAAGCCGTCGGTCATTGGACGTTTCTAATTATAACAGCCAATTAACGTCTATGACGAACTTTTTGAAAGAAAAAATTTGAGACCATGAGGATTGTATTTCGAATTATGAAAAAAAATTTCATTGAATAAATTTTTTTTTATTCCTAATTTTTAATTCTTTATAAAAAATTCTAAACAATTTTAAGTTGAACATTTTTTTTCTGACACCATCGTGCTCTAAATATAGAAATTTAGATCGATTTTATGCATAACAATAATTTTGCGATTAAAAATTGCTTATAAATTGTCATAAACAATTCGTATCTGGTGAAATTTTATTTTTCGCGATAATTTTTTTTCTTGACTCAAATACGTACTCCATGGTTCTTTATTCTCTTGCTGAAATAGGAAATCATTAGTCTCAGGGACGATAGTGTATCAGCAAATTTATTCACCTTTAACAATTTTTCCGCTATGACTTTATGCAAAAAAAAAAACGAGAAATGTCATTTATTTATTTATTTTCGGTAAAGATTGATGCCAACGACGCCTTTTTACGCGTGGCATACGTCTTTCGGTGGAAATCAGCGACCAAAAGTATGTATTGCGCTTGATCTCTATCCTTAGTCAATAAAGAATTAAATTCCGCGCACAAAGCTACTTTTCGTTCAGCAATATCGTTTACAAATTTTAAATCATTAAGGGTTCATTTTATTTGAACTATAATTAGAAACGTCCAATGAGCGGCGGCTT
The DNA here is from genome assembly GCA_963564615.1 of Rhorus exstirpatorius. Lineage (NCBI taxonomy): Eukaryota > Metazoa > Arthropoda > Insecta > Hymenoptera > Ichneumonidae > Rhorus > Rhorus exstirpatorius. Next base: position 41,343,264 of record OY751316.1, on the reverse strand, counting down.
CATCTTCTTAAGCCACAGAGCTCCCTCTTCGCGAGGACGTTTTTTTTTTTTATCAAAAATCAAGTTTTGAGGGGTGGGAGCATAAAAAATCAAAATTTTTTTTTTAAACACCCTGAAACATATATATATACAAATTACAGAACCTCCAAAAAGTAACTAGATGATGAGTGGTTGCGAAAAGCGACTAGATCAGTTGGGACACCCATGAATTTTGAGCTGGAAATTGGTAGATCGAAAGAATTTGTTTTTTTTGTTTTTTTGTTTTTTCAAAAATCTACTTTCCAGGCCTCGATTCCATACAGATCTACTTTTCATTAATTCACAACCGGGATTCATCAGTTCCCAGCTCAAAATAATTCCGATGAAAAAAATAAATCCACAATTTTACGACTGAATGTCAAAATAAGGGAATATTGTCTCAGTCCGGGATAAAAAAAGGTAGAGGATCTCAATGGGGATTTTACGTCGCCTAAAATGACGAGCAAACCTTATTAAATCTCTGACCGAAAGATAAGCCTTTTTTCAACATTCCAATTGTATTTAAAAAAATAAATAAAAAATTCTACATTACAAAAATGATATCGGGGACTAATTTTCTTTCCATGTAAATAAAAAGCAAAATCAGCTGTTCTATCCGTAAAATTCTAAGCAAATTTAAAATAATCACGAACAAATTATATATTTATTTATTCAATAATTGTACATACATACGTAAGTGCGAGCAAAACAAATTGCTTTAAAAAAAAAAAACATTTTACAGATTTTTCCTGTTTTGTTGAATCAATATCTTAAATCGTTGGACTGTAAAAAAATTTTACAAAATTAATTATCCTTATTTTCGTAACGTCGACGATTCTTCGCGATCGTCGTGGCGTTCGATGTAAAAATTTTGAAATGTATCGCCACGTTTGACCGAATCTACGGCGAGCGACAACGATGGTATCGAATTATTATTATCGAATGAACGATGAGGCGGAAGCGGTGGTGTTTCTTCCTCCTCAAACACGTCATTTTCGACACAAGTTGCGTAATAATTTTTCATTCTCGCGTTGTTTCGCCAATTGTACAATTCACTTGGGGTCGCTTCGATACCGGACACATAACTGCCAGCGCTGTACCGCGAGCTTGCTCCCGATACTTTCGAATCTTTGCGTCTCGTTGGTTCACGAGGACTCGAATATTTACGATCGAACGATGATTTACGATTTTGCACGGGCGTCAGATAATCATTGTCGAAGTATTTTCTCAAACATGGGTCGTTCGACCATTTTTCCTCCTCGCCGACGACTCGTTTTTTCTCATTATTATCGCGCGAATTCGCGATTTTTCGACGTGGCATTACCAGAGCGTCGATTCCCCTCTTTTTCACCATTACGATTCTCTTGCTGCCGCGTAACAACGATGGATTTCTCCTTATGAGAAAGAATGACGATACGACGCTCAATAGAATGATAATAATGAGCAAAAATACGGTAATCGATATGGCAATGCTCTTGTCATCGTTCGTGAGCCAAACGTCGTTTCGGGATTCTTTCATCGAACGCGTTTTCGCGGCAAGGCAATTCAGCGGTGACGTTGATTTTTCTAAATTCATCAAAAGGCAAATCGTGTAAGTCGCGTCACTCGCGAGATTTTTAAGAACAAAAGAACTTTCGATATCTTTCACGCATTCGATCGTGGTGCCCGACGTCGTGTCGTTTGTCTCTTCCGTCTCGAACTCGTTATTACGAAACCAAATAATAGAAACTTTGCTCTCGTTTATCTTAAGATTAATCATAATGTCACCGTTCTCCAAAGATCTAACCGAAAAATCATGATATCTCGATGGAAATTTCCACTCTTCGGTCGAGAATAATTTTCTCGTTGTTCTCGAAATTTTCAATGACTCGTCGTAATTTTGACACGTAAATTTTACATAATTTAAGGAATTTTCCTCCCCCTCCTCCTCCCCCTCTTCCTCCTCTATCTCCTCGTTCGTTACATATTTTCTCGTAGTCTCGGTGATTATAATACGTGACGTTGTCAATGCTCGCGCGGTCGTCGAATGGACGGTCGAATTTTCGCAAAATTTTGCATTAGTAAAATACAAAAGTGCATTATTCCTGGGAGTCTCGCATTTCGGTATTTCCAACAGGGTACCGGGATAATTTTTCATCAAATCGATTATCCATTCAAAGTCGCAGCTACAGTTCCATGGATTGTCGGTCATTGCTATCTTGAAATCAGGATTTTTCGCTAGAACGGTGTCGAGCATGCCGTAAGGAAGTTTTTTCAATAAATTATTCTTCAAATCTAGGAGCTTCAACGAGCGCGCATTTTTCAGTGTATCAGCGTCAATAGTTTCGATCTCCGATTTCTCAAGATAAATGGAAACGACATTGGGAATCGATTGAAATATTTTCGCTGTCAATCGACCAAGTGAATTTCTTTGAATCGAGAAAATTTGTACCTTCCCGAGGCTAACGCGACCCGTTATATTAGCGAGTACTCCGATGTCTTTGAGACAACCGTCGAGAACCAAAATTTCCAACGAATCCGCAACTGAATTCAACAAATCGTATTCAGCCGCATAAACGATGTTATCGCTGATGAGAAGATTTTTCAAATTTCTCAACTCGTCGAACGTAAATTTTTCTAATATACTTATTTTTCCCATTGACACGTCGAGAGTCCGGAGATTCGTGAATATCGTCGAAGCGAATGAGCCCCTTGAAAAATTCTCAAGCGGACAATCGCGAAAGGCCAATGTTTCGATTGGCAAATTCGTCATTAGCCAGTTTCGTTCGAGTCTGTTGTTGGGAAATTTGCACGATTGAAAAGTCAATTCGATTGTGTTCGAGCTTGGGCACTGAGCCTGCAATTGATTGATCAACAAAAACAAAATGTAATTAATGATTGGTTGATCAATGAGTCAGTTTTACAAACGAAAAACTTATCGACAACTGTTTGAAAGAAAAATTAATCAATAATTATGGTTCAGAATTCAATAGTTCTGGTGAAATTCATTAGCTAGAACTGTTCTAGATTAACCGTTAAAAAAAATACAATAAGATTTATGCAGGGGACAATGAGACTTTTCCACTCACCTTGAATATTTGCGTTATAAAATCCGATGCTACTAGTCCTGGATTCAAGGATTCGGGAATCGATAAGCAAGTTACTGCATTGCAGCTCGAAATTGTGCAAAAACCCGATGATTTTTCCTCATCGCGCAATTCAACATTGGCATTACGTCCGAGAAACTTAACATCTGGATTTGACTCGGAGGATCTATCGGACGAGGAATTATCGTCAATCGTATCGGGACTCCACATCGTCAAAATTAATAAGCCCGTGCCGCTTCCTATTAGACCGGCGATCACGAGTTTCCATCGCGTTGGTATTCTTAAAGGCAACACACAATTTCTTCCCTCAGCACACACATTTGCGTAAGCACTTTTTTTTTTTCTTCTACGCATACAACTATATATTTCGCTACAATAATTATAGAGTGACTACATGGAAACGTCAATCGAATTATTGATACAGATCGAGGACTCATCTGTCGAAGGAATTAAAAATTTTTGTTTAATTATCGATTTTTAAAAAATCAATGAAAAAACAATAAGTATTCATGAGTCGACGATAATAAATTTTTGCTGAGGGAGATGAAGGATTATTATTCACCTGTTCGGGGATCTTTTCTCGAGACGCAACTTGTCACCGCGTTTGTTGAAAAACATTGAAAAGCACGCGCGAGAAAACCTTTCGTCTCGTTTCGATCTCATGCGATAGAGCGAAATTGTATGCTTCGACGGACATCTGCCTGGCTTTGGAAAAACGATAGTGCATGCACTAATCCTCGCTTGCACACATGTCACACGGATTATCCGAATCCAGAACACGCTGGATCAACGATATATATTTCTTTGGAAATTCATTATCATCGCTGAGAGAATCATATCATATCGTTGCATATCGCGTAATTTCGTTGTTTAAAAATTACACAATATTTGAGGCACAAGGATTATTGAATAAAGGCTGGCAAATTTTGTATATGTATAGAAATAAAAAAATCTTCATTACGAGTCATGGAAATTTTTTTTTTTTTTTGCAAATTATTTCATTCACGGTTGTGTTAAAGTAAAGTAAGGTTAGCGCCTTTGCATACATTATTTATAGGTACAAATTTTAAATTGACAAGTTGGGAATAAAATATCGTATGCAATAACAGGGACGAATGAATGCAGATCAAATAACGAAATTGAGGAATAAAGCTGTATCAAAATATACTATTATGATTTTATTCCAGTTTTGGGCAGCATCCAATTACTGTTTGTAATTAATCACAATGTGATTAGAAATTACAGCCGTAATTTGTAACTGAAAAAAATCAATTAAAAATTAAAATTGTATTTTACAATTGAAAATAAAATCAATTACAAATTGCAAAAATAATTGACACCCTTTTTCGAACGAATTACAAATTACAAAAGTAATTGACTCTATTTTTCAAATCAATAACAAATTAAAATTGTCAATGACATCTTTTTTCGAATCAATCGACAATTACAAGCGTAATTGACACTTTTTGGGAATCAATTAAAATTTTTAAACGGTATCTATGGACCATTTCGAATATATATACGGGCGATTTCAAGTATGTATGGGTGCAAATAATCATAATTGTATAGGTGTCAATGAATGTAAGTACTACGTACGACTATAAGGATATTTACGATATAAGGAAAGGATATTTGGGTACACGTAGCATACGGCCGGATTAAAAATAAGTGAGTTGGGATGGAATGCCCCTCATATATTATCTAAGCATATCTATAGGTATAACATTGGGGTGGATCTAGATGTATGCAACTGTGCTGTTGCTTTGATTTCAATGTGGAACTTTACGCTGACCGAGAAATATGCGCCACATGTCTGATGCGTCACATTTTCAACCGAGTTTCAACTGTCTCTTCCCTTGATTTCCTTGATGAACCACTTGTCACTGTTCGCTTGATGCGCGAAAAGACTCTACGAATTGATTCGAAAAAAGACGTCAATTACATTTGAAAGTTTTAATATATTCGAAAAAAAGATGTCAATTACATTCAAAATTTGTAATTGATTTTTTTTTCAATGACAAAATAAAATTGTAATTTGTAATCTGTAATTGTTTAATCACAAATCTGCCCAACACTATTTTGGTCATCAACGAATTACAATAATCTTCTGAACGAAGCACGGTCTAAAAGGACGAAAGTTCTATTGAGAAGCTAAAATAATGTAACTAAGACGAATTGTCGAACACGCTGAGAGAAAAATACGTAAAAAACAATATTTCGTTGGTTGAATTATAATTTATTATCGAATTTATCAAATTATAATTGATGCAATAAACTTTAAAATCATGGTCAATTAAGTATGTGCGGAAATTGATATTTTATTGAAATATTTCTTTCAGTGAGCTCCGCGGAGCGGTTGAAAATTCTATCAACTTGAGAATTTTACATAAAAATTTTTCATACAGGTTGCACAGCCTGTGAATAGAGTGAAATATGAAAAAGTACATCAGATAATTCGATCAAACGTTCGCTCGAATTTCTTTTGAATGTTGAATGAAATATTGTTTGGCAGGTTCTTTTTACATTATGTTTTCAGGTGCTTTGCTACATAATATATCATTGTTGCTTCATCTAAATGCAGAAACTTTACACAGCATAGACGACGCTTATACTCTGAGACTATATTTTACAAAGATCTTTTTTTCGATTATTTGTCATGACGTATCAAGTTTTTTTTTTCCTTTCGACTCGATTCTAAATTATTCCAGTTCGTCATGTTCTAACGTAATTTAGGTACATATTTATTGTGCCTCCATTTTTTGACGATTAAATTTCCCTAGTATATAAAAAATTATATGAGGTACCAGCGGGTAATAAGGCCTGTCGACTAATAAGGCCTATAAGTAACAAAAATCGTATTTAAAATAACCGCTCTCGCTCAAGGCGACACCAACAGACGCCTATTGCACGAAGATGTAACTTAAATAATGATTATTATTAAAACCTGTTGATTAAATTGGATATTTCTCTAGGTCTTATTACCCGCAGGTACCTTACACCGTAAATGTGTGAGCCGGGTCCCACATACGTATAAAGATGTAAAATTTGTCGAAAATAAGGGAAACAAAAATCGCATCGCAAAATCAATGGCAAAAAATGTATTTAAATATCGATCGTAGAAAACGCATCACCAATTTTATTCAAATTTTTCCCACCAACTATTTTTGTAATAATTTTTTGTAAATGTAAATTCAAGGTAATTAAATGCGTTGCTAATTTAAATGTAATTATTTTAAGGCGGAAATACAAATGCTCAAAAATTCGGTATTTTGTAGAGAAATTTTTGAACCACAATCCACACATAACCCACTAATTGAACAATATATATATATTTTTTTTTTAAAGATTCATGATCTTGATTGAGTGAATTATTCTCGTTACAGCGTGTGATTTGATAGTCAAGAATGACGAAATATTTAAGGTTGAAAGATTATATCTTTGTGACAGCGAACTTAGAACGTTTCCATTTTCGATGAGAAAAATTAAATTCCACGGAATTGAACGATGAAATTTTAGTTACTATTTAGTTACTAGCATCAATATTTGAAAATTTGATTAAGTACATTCGACGCTTCGGCAAAATGTGTGAAAATTTTTTTTTTTACTCACAATGAAATACTGAGAAACAGCTATTTTTCAAATTATATTTATGGGCAATTTATCACGTCCATACAGCAATATTTTCCTCGATAAAATTTACACTTTGTACACGCAGGCGTACTTATAAGGGCGCTTTCCTAATGCGGATCGCTCGCAGTCCGATAAAATATTCAGCATGTATTTCATCGTTGCTGCTACTATATTGTGCCGGATGGCCATCCCCGTGACACCAAGTCATCATGAAGTAAGAACATTTAAAATTGTTCTCAAACCCTTAAAAAAATTAAAGAAAAACTTAAAAAATCGGAATTTGTACCCCATTATTCTTGAAGAAATTTTAATATTTCATTCGTACATATATTTTTTTTTTCGTCTTTTTCAGATCCACAAGCTAATGACTCTTCAACAAATTAAGCAAGTTTTCGGAACCACTCCTGACAAATGTAAAGCATTCCCTTCATTTTTTTCGTCGTTATTACTAGTGTTATTTTTTTTTTTTCGTTACTTCGGAGACAATTATTATTAAACCTTTTTTCACATTTTCTTTCCAAAGACAATCGATTCAGCAATGTAACATATCATGCATTCTTGGAAACTTGGCAGTTGATAATTAAAAAATAAAAAATGAGAAAAAAAATCGATATTGCATTTGTTCAATGACGCGTTGCTGAACCTTAGAGTGGCGGAGGAAGGGTTAAACACTATCGTGTAGCATATATAAAAATGCTAATATGAAAATATTCATCAGTGATAGATTATGTGTCAACATTCAAAATTTTAATCATTTACGACGTATGGTTTTTTTCAGTACCCAAATATGAGTTGGTGAACGTGAAGATGCCGAGTATGCGAAAAAGGGATACGCAATTTGGAATACCGATACAAATCCAAGGGCGCGATAGAAATATTAATTTACCGCTCAAACGTGCCAGTGGATTTCTCGCTGGTATAAATACTCCCGTAACAATTGCCAATATGTCGGGGAATGATATCCAATATGTGGATGATCCAACTGTGAGGCTAATACGATTTATGTTATATTTTCGTTCGTTACTCAATCTCAACTAGACCAGCCATAAATATCAATTTATACAGAGATCATTAATTCTTATAGGCAACCTTGAATTTTGTATCAAATTTGGCGATTGTCGGATCGATTTTTTCTTTTTTTTTTTAATGTTTTTTTCCAGATAATGCAGAGTGTGGGAGAACTATTGCAAGAACATCGTACTGGTTCGTCGTTCATCCTTTCGCAAAATCGCAATCTACGTTACGCACTCGTAAGCAACTCGTAAACATTTTCTAACGCACATTTTTTTTCTCATTCTCAACCCCCATGGTAATGAAAAATATTTTAGGATGGATTTATTGAATCGGAAAATTTGATAATAAGATCATTACCGGAAGAAATTTTCGATGCTTCCTCGAATCATTTCGACCATCATGTTATGTTTAAATCGACGGATCAACGCCTCCAGGAAGATTCTTCGAATAATTGTGAGTTGTTTCGACGCGCTTAATAATTTTCAAAATCACTTTACTTTGAAAGCGAATGAATTTGAGAAAATTCGACAAAACAACTATTCTACAAATCATTTTGATGCTTTATTTGTATTCAATTATTTTTAATTGTAAATAATGCAGTGCTACAATCGTCATCACCGGAAAATACGGAAACGATTCAAGAGACAATTTATCCGGAATTATTGCTCGTCGTGGATGAAAGTAGCTATAGGTAATTGATATTATTCTTTATCCGATACATCTACTATAACTCGGAAATTGATGCCTACAAATTGTTAGATCAGCTGGATAGCTAGCACGATGAAGATGATTTTTTGTGTATTTTATTTCGCAGTGCGCACGACTCGGATATCATCCGTACTGTCAGATATACGCTGATATTATGGAACTCCGTTCAAATACGATACAACAAACTCAAGGATCTAAGAGTCAGGATCAATATAGCACGCATTATCGTAGCTACGGTGAGTTGACCAAAAAAAAACAGTCACAAAATCCCAATATAAAGCCAAATAGACAGTTATAAGATTCCAGTGAAAAACGAAATTGTTGTAAAATAGTAATTTTCTCAAATACTCCGCTCTCGGCAAGCTTATAAATTTTTCTTATTTAAAATATAATTTTACAGAGAATAAATTACTTGTAGATTTATTAAGCTATTGTAGCACTCTTTTTCGATATTATAATTTAATTTTATGCACAAAAATAGGATCCCAGAGCGACTCCATACATCCAGAGCAAGGTACTTACCGACACGGTGGATGCACTAATGGTATTGGATCAATCGGGCAAGTACTTCTACAGCCGAAAAGATAAATTCTCGTTTGACAGTTACGATGCTATCGTCATTATGACACGGTAAATTACGTTTTTTTCCCAAGGGATTTGATTAAAACGAAAAAAAAAAACTTATTTTTTCGAAGAACCTCTTTTTCCATCTTTGAAAATGAATCATTTGACTATATATAGTTTATTGTGGTTTTAAGGCACAACTTATCGGTGGACGGTGACGAAATAGCGGGTAATGAAATTATTTACAAAATATTGATATTTTTTTTTTACCAAAGGACATAACTGTCAAGAGTAAAAATACGAAAATTTTTGTTACCTCAGGATATGGATATAGGGGCTCCTTTTGCCACAGGGATATTTTTGAAGAGAAAATGTGGGGAACTGCAGTTTTTCATGACGGTGGTACGTACTGGTCAATAATACCAGCCCACGAATTGGCGCATGTGTAAGTGTATGAATTCTTCATCGAAATAATGAATAAATTAGTATTAAAGAATAATAAAAATATTTCTATATTTGAGAAAATGTTTAATACCAATGGTAACGACATGAAAATTAATATCGGAAGAAAAAAAAATCGTGCGTTCAAGAGTTTTTTTTTTATAAGAACTAGCATATCACGATTGTTCGTTTGAAAAACAATTTTTTCAGCGCATACAATGATCAAAGCGAGCTCAATAAGTTCATTTCATATTCGTGGGGGGAATAATCGAAAAATATCATGATAAATTACCGAAAGCAGAGTGAACTCGCGAATGGTACACTGCTCCAGCGGTTCGCCAATAACGGGATCGGTGACCGCTTGGCCGTGCACTGATTTTCGCACAGACTGCCGAGCGGGAGGCAGTTTTTCCAAGTTTTCAATGACAATCCAACTGGAACTCAATAAAACATAGCCGTCTACATCGGCTAGCTTTTCTGTAGTTTCCCTGTGACCTCGGGCAAATGCGATACAGCAGTGCATTAGGAAAGAATAGCTGCTAACAAAATTCTGGGGGGTAAGGGGTCCAAGGAATTTAATGAAATATGAAAATTGAATGGCATAATAAGGCATAAAGGGATGGGCTACGTGAAAGACGAAGACCGCTATACTTGAAGACCGCTATGTTTGAAATTAGCATACCACTTCAGCGTATCAAAAATAACGTGGAATTCTATGTGCATTCAACCGAGTTCTATAGTCCCCGATACTTTTAAGCTATAGTTCTGGTTATTTAATGGAGAAGAAAAATGATATGTTGCTGGAAAAAACGATGTGAGAACTGGCCTGACATGAGTTCTAGACTCCAATAGTTTTATGCATTATAGTATTTGAGCATCTCATTGTTGAATAACCACTCAACAACGATAACTGCCCGAAACTCTTTGTACGCTTGTTCGAAAGCTCAAACACTACAATGTACGAAATTATTGGAGGCTAGAATACTTGTTAAGGTCATTTTACGGTTCAACTCACCTGCAGCGAGCATTGAACAACCAGAACTATTGTTTCAAAGTATCAGCAACTATAGAACTCAGTTGAATGCAAATAGAACTCCATTTTATTTTTCATGTACTGGGAAGTAATATGCCAACTTCATACACATTCCGTACAATCGAAAGCAAAAATAGCACTACGGTGATCAAATCGATTATAAAATTGTCGATTTTCACAATTTTCACGAAATATAATACCCATATTCGCGACATCCACTATGATATGGTATTCATCATATAGTATTCATCAATTTTATTTGATATATTGAAAAATTCTGAAAAAAAAAATTATTTGTTGTTAATTTTCGATTAACAAATTTAACATTTGGTATTATATGCCTGACGAAAGACTGGGTGCTTCCCACGACAATGTAACATGCCCGAAAGAAGATGGCTACATCATGTCTCCAGCGCCAATATCGTCGAAAAACAATTGGGCTTTTTCGTCCTGCTCCATAGAAGAAATCAAAAACACTATCGAACAGTATGTATACGATTCATAACTATAATTTTTTTTTACCGGTTAATTAGATCACTGTGTAATTTCTTCATCAGCTGGACTACTTTTTCTTTCGTTTTCTAATTTAACCAGAGCAGATTCTCAGTGCCTCAGAGAGGTGCCAAAAAAGGTGGGACGTTTAATACCAAAAATTTCTGTTGATATGTCAATGACTCTCGCCAAACAGTGCCTACTGGAGTTTGGAACCGAACCTTGTCCATTCAAAATAGCAGAAGTACGGAAAAAAGATTTCTGTCGTACGTTGGCCTGCGTACATCCAATCGATAATATATCCTGCATAATACGTTATGGATACGAATTACCGGAAGGTACTCCATGTGGCAATGGGGAAAAGGTCTGTGTGATCGAAAAAATTTTGTGCTCATTTTTCATTCTTCTCTTTCAATAAAAAATAAACGAAGTTTTGAATAATTTCAGGTGTGCCTGAGAGGTAAATGCGTCGTGCACAGTAAATTTCAACAGTTCCTATTAAGAGGACATTGGACAAACATGACTTGGCAAACGGATGAACCGATGAATATATCTGCGAATTTTTCCACTTGACGATTTTTTCATTGAAAACGATTAATACTGCAATGAAACTATACTGAAGCATTTATTTGTACTGCATATGAAAATAAAATGATGTATTTCAGAAATTTCGTTTATTTTCGCTGACTCTACCCCCTCAATTCGGATAAAAAGAAAAGTTCCTCATATCACCGGAAGCAATAAAAAGAAAAGTAATTGACAACGACGCATTTGCGATCATTTTCGGTCATTCCGCTGATTTACTGACACGGCGGTGGTGACGTATACTTCATACAGAATACATTTTCTTAAAAATATATTCTAGATAAAAAAAAAGGAAGAGATAAATTTTCTTTTTACTGAAACAAATAACTGCCAAGAGTATATATGAAACTTTGTGCTTCCTCAGGACTTGCAAAAATTGAGGCGAGATTTGCTTGAAGGATACTAATGAAAAGAACATGTTTGGTACTGCAGTTCTCCGTAACGATGCGATGGTAACTTACTGCTCGTTGATACCGCTCACAAATTAGGATATTTGGGAGTGTATGAATTCTTCATCGTAATAATAAAATGGTATTAATAATAATAACAATGAACATAATGGTAATAATAACAACAAAGAGATATTTGGAGAATACTTTAATACTGATCTCACCAACATGAAAATTAACGTTGGAAAAAAAAGTACGTGCGCGTGCGTGCGTGTGTGCGTATTTTCCTCTTTCTTCGTTTTTTTCTCTTTTAAGAAGAAACAAAGGAAGTTACTAATAATTTCAGGTGGACGTGAAATTGAACAATTGAAACACCTTTTTTTACTGTATTTTAATAATAAATTGATGTATTTTGTGGAAAATATAAGACTGTTGTTTTTTTTTATCATTATATTCATTGGTAAATTGATGAAATTTGTTGCATGGACAAGAAAATTTACGGAAAAGAAGGCCTAAAAATTGAAAAAAAAAAAAACAAAAAATAAATAAAAAAAAGTAAATTATTTTCAATCCGAATCCCCCAAATGTATATACGACCGTGTGCATTTTCTTTTTTTTTTTTCTTCACTGATAAAAAGGTTCGACCCGGTATCAAGAATACCATATAGCAAGAATTTATCGATTAAGCAACAGATACGTATATAATAAGTGATAAAACTGATCGAGATGATCAAGTACAAAACAATGCAGTACAATTTACGTTTAAAAATGTAAAGAAGTATTTTCTAAGCTGTCGAAAGAATGCAAAAATTTTCCGATATATCGACTCGTATATATCGAGTGAAAATGCATGGTCAATCAGGTGCTAATTGCTGAATAATTGTTCTTGAAAATTGCTATAAATATGGTGATGTATTTTCGGCCATTTTTCTCTTTGGTTTCAGGATCGAAATGTTTTGTAAATTTTCACATATATTAACTCTAGGTTGTCACAATGGGTCACCATGATCCGGATTAACACGGACTTCAACATGAATTACTCTTTTCAGCGATCTTGAAAATGGAACTCGCGGCGCCACGTAAAAATCTATTTCAGTATAGGCAAAACAAATACATTTTCTGAAAGGTTCATACATAAAGCAATTTTTTCCCATTAAATAAGCATATCTCGAGAGTTTAATCCAAAATGTTTAGCTGAAAATATTGAAAATTAAAAAATCTATGATTTTTCACGAAAATGCGATTTAAAAAAATTTTAACATTTTTTTGTTTCAATGAAACCGTTCCTTGATGAATTTCATCCTTTTTATATTTTAATTTTTCATACGCATGCACCCGTTATTTTTTTTTTTTTTTTCTTTTCTTTTATCAAATTATTAACTTAGCTGCTCGAGGTAATTTATTGCACGAAATTCGCGATAAAACCTGTTTGCATGAATATTAAATAATCAATGAACATATACACACTGTGATACGTATATTGATAGTCGAGAAGGAACACATCAGAAATTTAAGTAAATATTTTAAGGCCATTAAAGCCGTTTAACGGGGTGGTAAGGTCAAAAATCAATCACCGTACGAAGCTACATACACTGCTGTAAGCAAGTATTACGCTATCAGAAAAAGTCTCGTTTACGCTTTACAAAAGAAACGAAGCATAACTTTAGCCATTTAGCATGAGAACCAACGTAAATATTTGTTATTATTATTTTTTAAAAAAAGCAATCCTTTTTCAAGCTTACAATTTTTCACTTCACAAATTTTTAATAAGCACAATGCAGATACTGAGATTTTATTTGATTTTTCATTTGTACTCCAAATTTGTACATTATTTCATACATATATCGAACTGTCGCGAGAGTATAATAGTATTTCTCGCTGTTTGATATTAAATTTGGCAAGAATCGACAAGAAGAGGAGAAAAAAACATTGAAATTATAAAGCTTGAACGACATTGAAAAAAATCTAAAATTCAAAAATTGTTCATTCGATCGAATTCGAATTGACATATTTAAATTCACAAGGAATAATTGATCTTACAATAATCAGAGTACAATTGTTTGCACATTGTTTGCAATGTTTGCACATTGATTTTTGTTCATTGATTGTTGGGCAGAGAGAATCGTGGAGTGAGAAGAAAAAAAAAAGACGAAAAAGTTTCAATTCGAATGCGCCTAGAAGGCCATTTTGGGCAAACACAAAATGTTTGCCCAAAATGACCTTCTATCCGCGCTCATTGGTATATAAAATGGCATTGGACGTCTTCGTCGGTGTGTCTTTTCCATCGAACGGAGATCGAAGCTTCGTCGATCGTTGTCTTTGAAAATGTTTCTCGGTCTCGTTCCATTGTTTTTGGCAACAGTGCCAGATGCACTGTGTCAAATGGTATGATAATAATCATAATCAACACAGGAATGAACAATCGAGAGAAAATTACAAATAATCATTGCCATTGTTATTTTTGCCCCGTAGATACACGAAAGAATGAGCGCCGATCAAGTGGGGGAAATATTTCAAACGATTCACAACTCGGGTGCGTATTTCGATAGAAATTTCTCCAAGGCGAAAAAAATGTATGAAAAAAAAAAATGTCAGGAACAAGATAACAAAGATAATGTGATTGGAAATTGTTTCGAAAACAATTTTCAGTGCCCGATTACGAGGTCGTGCAATTTCACGTATCGCGGATGAACAAGCGAGACACGGAGACAAAGCCAGATTCTCTGATAGCCAAAGCTTTCGGAGATGAGATTGAACTTTGGCTAAAACCCACCGAAGGAGTTTTGGCTGGACAAAGTACCCCTGTTTTTACGGCTAGAAAAAATCCCAGAAGTGAGGAAATCGTTTACAGAGAAATTCCCGGTGTGAGTTATAATGGATGAAAAGTTCGAAGGAATTCAAAATATACGAATAATTCGATGTTTCTCTCATGATAAGCGATCGAATGGATGGTTAGTTATTGGTTTTTTTTTTGCAGGCAATGAAAAACGTGGGAAAGTTATTGGAGGATCCTGCCACGAGAGCTTCATTGATTGTCAAAATAGATGCTAGAGGACAATATGTCGTCGTTCGTATATAAAAAATTATAATAACAGCGATAAAATTGGGAAATTTCAATTATCACATTTTGATCAAAAGGACCAAAATGCATCTCATTTTAATCAATTTTCCACAGTCATACTCAGATAACACGAATTAACGTAATTGATCTACGAATAAAGGAATCTTGATTTTTTTTTTCAGGACGGTTTCATAGGATCGAAGAATTTGGTGGTGAGATCATTACCCGAGTCGATTTCGTATGATCTTATGCAAAATCGCTCCTCGGATGCCTCGAATATTTCAGAAAATTCGGGGACCACGAGATCGGCTTATCACGTTGTGTTCAAGAGGGAAGAAAGAGACTCAAGTGAAATTCACAAGAGTATCAGTAAGCTATTTTGTTTTATAGGCATTTTGATTTTATTTTTTCCAATCGATTGGCGATCAATCGGTCGATTGAAAATTGAATTTTTCTCCCGAATCTCAGGACTCGCCGATCAGAGATTACAATTTTTTAAATCTTCCGCTGTGCCCTATTCTCTCAATCGCATACCCGAGGTAATCTATCCGGAAATCATGGTTGTGGTGGATTACAATCTTTTTACGTGAGTCAAATGCAATCTCAAAAGATCCATTGCAATATTCTTTTTTTCTCCCATATGAAACAAAACGAATTTAAAATTTGCTTATAACAAATTATTTTTACGTTCTTTTTTTTTTTCTTTCGTCTATTCAGATTGACCGGTAGGAGTATCGAAAGGGTCTTGATGTATGTACTGGCTTTCTGGAACGGTGTCGATCTCCTGTATCGAAGCTTCGAGGAGCCCAAATTCCGGTTTAACATTGCTCGCGTTGTAATCGCACAAGTGAGTATATTTTCATGACTGAACGGAATTTTGATCTGACAACAACAAAAAACAAAAAAAAAAAGAAAAGAAAATAAGAAACAACTGGAAATAAAGATTTCATTTGCGATTCCCGGTGATCAATGGAAAATTACAAAACATCATCTCCGAAAACGATCGAAGAATAAATATGAAAATATTTAATTGATAAGAATACTTTTTCAGGAACAACAAGCAACACCCTACATTTCGCAGAACATGTATAACGACGAATTTATCGATGCTTATAAGGCGCACGAAGCGGCGCAACAGTACTATTACTCGATATTGAACGTCTTTCCTGCCGACAGCTACGACGCTATCATGACACTGACAGGGTAAATGAAAAAAAAAAAATCAACGAGTCCGAAAATAATTAATTTTTGTTTGAAATTTCGACAAATATTGCCGGGAGTTGCACGATTGTAAAGAATTTCACGTTAAATATCTCGAAATTTTTCAGCCTACAAATGACCAGTGGCAAAGGAGTTCCCGATACCTTAGGTAAATTGTATGCGTCAAACGATGCAAAACTATTTTACTTTACGAAACTTTAGGAAACTCGCGTTCGATAATATAAACGACTAGCCAGAGCTTTTGGTATAATTTTTTTCATACAATATCAAGATTAAGGGATGATGCATCGTAACGCAGTTAATTATTTCTGGTCAAAATGCCATTATCAATGATGTATATTTTTTTTTATTCCATTCAGGCGTTGCCCTTACCTCTGGAGCATGCTACGTAGATAATCGAGGAAAAACTGTGTGGAGCATAGGAATAACATACGACGATGGGACTTTCCAGGGTGTTGCCACCGCGGCCCATGAGTTTGCTCATCTGTGAGTATATGTATATTCAATTTGCAGACTCTCAATAATTATATACTTGGATACAAAAATATCTATATAAATTCAATTGAATATGTAAAAAATGTATATATGTATAACACTCGCTTGGTATCCGATCGAGTGTCAGAAAATTAATATGAGCCTAATGGCCAAACGAAAATTGATAATTAGCAGGAAAAAGATAAAAATTAACTGAACGAAAAGTACGCCGAGTGTAGCCTCAGTCTCCTCTGTAAAAAAAAAAGTAGTAAAATTATCTGCAGCCATTTACCACAAAAAATAAATAATTACAATAATAATAATGACAAAAAACAGATTGGGTGCTGGCCATGACGATAAAGATGATTGCGCATCATCGGCAGGATACATAATGGCGCCAGCGGCCGGAATAACAGACAATTCTCATGATTTTTCTCAGTGCACAGTGAAAGAGATTGACAAATTCTTGAGGTATCATTGAATCATTAAATATTCGTTATTTTTTCTTCCCGTTGTTATATTTTCGTGGGGTGTGTCTTTTGTTTTGTAAACTAGTGAAAACTACGGGATTTGTTTTTACAATAAACCGAGAGTAACGGATCCCCTACCGATAGAATTCTTGCCCGGTCATTTGAGCGGCCGCGATCATCAATGCAAAATGATGACCAGAGGAAAAGATTGCTACACCGTGAGTTAAGAATTTTGTGTTATTATTATTTATTGTTATGTATTTAACATAATATTGCTGATGTTGGGGAGAAAATAATTCGATGATAATTACTATGTGATTATTGTAATTAAGTCGTTATGTCTCGTTATAATTTTGTTTCTCATGCCTCGTCAATGTCTTCAGGGAAAATCATGGCAGCTTCCGTGCACAGCTGTTTATTGCTACCATCCCCAATACTCCAGTAGATGCTTTGAGTATATGTCACAAGCACCTCCTGACGGTGCCTTCTGTGCTGAAGGAAAGGTCAGTATGGATGTTTGTTTAAAGACATTTATTAAAAAAGACATTGTACTTTTATGCTGATTTATCCGATCGCGGACGAAATTAAATTGATTGACACAATTTTTTTATTCTTCTTGCAGGTTTGTCTTCATGGAAAATGCCTGAGGTTGTAAATGGTATAAGAAATAAAAAATGTTCTTTTATAAATACGTGAGAAAGCGTACCGTCTGTAAATAATGTACGAGAAATAAATGAAATCCAATAAATACTCCCGATGCTATGGCCAAAATTTTGCGAGTTATATTCTTTTTTTAAATCCATTTAATCGCGATTCGGTGCTGCGCGTTACGACCGTAAAAACCGTTACGATATAATCGATCAAGTGGAAAAAAAAAAATATAATAATTACGGACGATCGATACAATTAAATTTAATTCGAAAGAATTGCAATTTTATTTTTCTTCATTTTTTGAACAATGAAATTCATACAAAGTGTCTCGAAATTTATAGAATAAAGATACGTTTTTACTTTTTTTACTCATTTGAAAGAGGCAAATGTAATAATAACGATATATATTTCGTTTAATAACAATGATCAATAATAAATAAATTTATGACGCACAGCAGTACTTCTTTTTCGTGGTAAACTATTGAAACGCACCGTCGAAGCTGACCTTTTTTCATATAAATCGTGAACATTTTGCTTGAAATTTGTGTGAAAAAAATTCTTCATATCAGCGGAAGCAATAATAAAAAAATTTCGAAGCCATGCCAAAGTGTCAGTTCGCACACAGCGATGAAAAAAAAAAAAAAAAAAAAAACGTGATAAAAAAAATATACGATCGATAAATTTATGTTCACCAAATATCATTTTCGAAGTGAGCTTACTCAAAACTTGTACAGTGCGCTGGTAACTCCGATGCGTCTTTCTTTGACCGCATTTTCAGCCTCAATGATTGTGTTAATTCGAAAAATGTATTTCGCTCTCGTTTTATTATTTTGGGGCTTGCAACAGTGTCGTCGATACTCGGCGAAAAGGTACGTAAAATAAAAGAGAAGAAAAAACAATCGAATGAATAAACGAACGAATAAGCGAGGAATACAAATAGTCGGATATTAAAAATAGATTAGTATTAACCTTTACAGGATCGAGCCTTTTTTCTTCGACTTTTTAGTTCAAAGTCCTAGAACTTTCTTGTCTATGTCAATGCATTGGATGGCAAAAAAGATGACACCACTTTCGAGCCGATATATCGGCTCCCGGTCCTGTAGAGGTTAAGACTAATATTTAAAATTTCCTTTACTATTTCCATATGAGTAACCGTAATTTCTATTTTTCAATACAAATCGCCATTCAGCCAATCATGCGGTGAAATTATTCAATGTTTTCATAAAAAGACACGAATATTCAAATTCTTCAATGTATTATGTATATAAAATGCATTATAAATATGAAATGCAGTGTTCACCAAATCATATGGTTGTCTCTGTATGAGAGCTATCCACGAGGATGTCTGTTAAATTTTTTTTGTTAATTAACATGGCAAAAGAAATAAATATTCATAAATATATTCTACATTAAATAAGAATGTGTATCAATATAAATTGCATTAAGAATTCAAGTATCGTATACGAAATACACAAAATTACTAAACGGAATTAGACTACATTAAAACGTTGTGAATTTCCGTAAATTAATTCCAGAATGAAACTACAAATGCCATTTTATTCGTGTTTCGCTATTTATTAGCATGCATCTTATGGAGTATGATTTAAAAATTTTACAAAAAATAAAATTAAATATTTGTAATTGTAGACGCGTGTTTTCCTCGAATCAATGTGTATTTAAAATCATGTAAACGATATCTCAGACTGCAATGGATGAAGGGCCTCGAAATTTTCGAGAAATTTTAAACACAATCTTTGAAGGAATAATAGTTTCAGCGTGAGCGATGATTTTGTCGATTATATTTATTTGAGAAAAAAAATTTTTTTAAGAAATGTAAAAAATATTTGCAAATATTGCAATTTTTCGCACATCAATCCCGCTTTATTGTTATACATATTTCTGAAAAACAAAAAATGTTTTTAAAAAATCTTCGCTCAAACTGAAACTACTATATTTCTTGGGACATTATTTTTCAAATTTCGAGTAAATACATCCATTGAAGTCTGAAAATATTGAGTACCTATACACGATTCTAAAACACATTGGAGAAAAACGCGTAACTTCTAAAATTATGAATATTTTTTTTATAAAATTTTTCATCCATATATCTTAAGATGCACATTAATAAATAGAGAAAAAGGAATAAAATGACATTTGTATAGTTCATCCCAAATTAATTCCCAAAATTCATACGGTTTTGCATAGATTTTGATCGACAGCCATAAAAGAGAAAGACAGGGACTGTGCACTGCTCTACCATGGCTCTGACAAGCTTTTATTACAGCCTTTCTCTGTTTCATAACTTTTCCACACTTCACTACTCTTTTAACAATTCCTGGACACCTCTCCACAATTGCGTCTACAGCCGACTTGACCGTACTACTGCGTATCGCATTCGCACGAGGGCACCGGGAAACTGCGGAAAATTTGTATTGACACAGTCGGCTCTTTTGAAAAAGAGATTTTGGTGTTGCTGCAGGGAATCAGCGGACTCTGTAAAGATGATTTCCCACTCAGCAAGAACTCGCTATCTCAAGTGTACTGGAATGAAAGACGAATTTTTACGAGGGAGCTTGAAAAAAAATTAGTCTATCGCAGTATTCTCACCTTTGGATATCGTTCATTTCGATAAAGTTGTATACATGTACACATGCCTCTCGATGTTTCGTTATCACTGGTAAAACCCAATTGAGTGATACTAAAATTGAAATGGCAGGCTGCATCAGATTGGAGCGTGTATCCGTCCGAATGTAGATAAGTCCGAGACGAGAACATTTTTTTTTGATTGGACAAAACGGAAAAAGAGTTGAAAAATATTGATCATACAAAGACATCGATATCCTGTATTGTTAACTCATCTGTTGGCTATTGATCGATACCTTACGTCCTAATTCGTCTGTTAATGACAAATTTTTAACTCTTAAAATTCGAAAATTGCACGAATTATTATGTTAGGGCAGACTTTTGAGAAAAAAAAACCCAAAATCATGTAAAATCTGAGTGAGTTGTTTGATCTTCATGAAAATTATTTTGGGTACAGGATGGTAACAGCTCCAATTCCACAGCCAGCATTGAAAACCAGCTACATTTTTTATTTTTTTATTTTTACTAAATCGAAGCCTTCTGTTGATCTCAGATAACACAATGCAAAGAATGAACAATGGGATTCGATGTATCATCGAATCATAAAAGTCGCTTTCGGCATATTCGCTGCTCGATAAGCCTCAAGACTCGTTGATCAATCTCCGAGGAATTTGATATTGAGGAAAAAAAATTTCGAGGATGAGATAACGATATGTCTCTTGGATTGTCGAATGAAGAATGCCTGTTACAATCTACTCTCGTTTCGACGGATGATGCATATGCTAATTTTGTGATTAAAAATCGTTGAAATTTTATAAATTATTATCAAAATACTACCAGCAAAGGGAACTACGTTTTCTTCGCTTATAACTTGGACACGATCGTTGGATCGTGTCGGCTAACAAGTCAATAAATCTCCAAAATTGTAGCGCACGTTTGGTTATTGAATAAAAATGAAAATTATAAACTTCAACATTGAATATCACATTGCACGATCAATTTGAATTTTAAAAAACTTGATCAATTAGACGAATTTTTTGTTTAAAAAAAATCAACATCCCGGAAATCGACGATTATACTCGATTGATACTGTGATCATATCCGCTACGATGGCAAAAAATTTTGATGCTGAATTTAAGATTTATATCTCCGATCTGAGGCAATGATCAGACGATTGTATCATCTGGAACTGCGTTGTAGAGAATAAATCACATATCTTTTTCTGAGATAGTACTTTAATCGATGAATCCAGATTCATATAAAAGAGCCTGTCTTAGCAGTGTAAATCATAATACTCTCTTTCCCTCAACGAACAACCAAGAGCAATCATGAGGTATTTCGTTTTCGTGACTATCGCTCTGGCTGCAGTGCTCGCAGTATCTGGTAAGAATTTAATCTTTCAATATTTACCCTATGCGATGAATAATTCATTTATCGTTACTATTCGAGAAAATTATCTTGCAAAATTATTCGTTTTCCATTGAACGTTTTTTTTAACTGATATATGTGTCTATAATTTTAAAAATCATGAACCTTAACAATGAAACTGAATAATTGTGAGAACGAAAAATACATAACGTACCCTAAGTTCTTTAATTATCGGTAGTATGTGTTTTCAATGTGTAGTGATCAAGGGTCAGGAAACATTATGTTCCAACACGAATTTAATTGAATATTATGTAATTTGATTTGAATTTATTTTGCGGTAGGTCGAGAAATTCCAGGTCGTATTGTCGGTGGCAGTGACGCGCCCGATGGAGCATATCCCTATCAGGTGTCTCTGCGAAGCGGCGGAAGCCACTTTTGCGGTGGTTCAATCATCAACAAACGTTGGATCTTGACCGCAGCTCACTGTCTTGTCGGGTAAATTGCAAAAAATGTCTTTCACTCAAGATCCTATACATTCTTTGCATTCAAATTGACCCATCCGGTGACGCGGGGGACAACGTTTTCGTTCTCTAAATGCAAAGAAAAATTTTATCCCAGCAAATAATTATAATTCAACGCTCTCATTGACATTGAAAATTAAGCGCAAGGAGAATTAAAGTCGTGGCGGGAACGAATTATCTGTCGGAGAATGGACAATCGTACATGTCTGACTACATACGGCCCCATCCAAAATACAATCCGTACGTTTTCGCAAATGACGTTGGTCTTATTCGCGTAAGCGAAGATATTGTCTTCAGCGAAAAGGTACAACCGATCGAGCTACCGAATGGTGACTTTACCGCTGAGAATTATCCAGCGACTCTCAGTGGATGGGGAAGAATTAGGGTAAGTTCAACATTAATATTATGTAACTATATCAGAATAATATATTTCTCGAGTCTTTATTTTTAACCGTGAAAATTATTATCCAGTGATAAGCATCGATATATTTCTTTTTACAGGTTGGAGGCTCGTTGCCCAACAGTCTTCAGCACATAGATCTCAAAATAATATCCCAAAAGGATTGTAATCGGGTGCACAGCATAATAACCAACAGTCATATCTGCACTTTGACGAAAGTCGGCGAGGGTGCCTGCCACGTGAGTTCAATTCATGATTTTTTTTAAGCTTCAACTCTGTGTCTTTCAC
Source organism: Rhorus exstirpatorius (assembly GCA_963564615.1). Taxonomy (NCBI): domain Eukaryota; kingdom Metazoa; phylum Arthropoda; class Insecta; order Hymenoptera; family Ichneumonidae; genus Rhorus; species Rhorus exstirpatorius. Next base: position 41,320,267 of record OY751316.1, on the reverse strand, counting down.
GTTCGTACGTTCCGATGAATATAGATATATTCTCTTTTTTTGAAAAATTTATAGGGTGATTCGGGTGGTCCCCTGACCGCGGATGGTGTTTTGGTCGGTATAGTGTCATTCGGTAGACCATGCGCAAGAGGATATCCCGATGTCTTCACCAGAGTATGGACATTCAAGGATTGGATCGACCAGATCATGGAGGAAAACAGTTAAATCCTATCAGCCTCGAAGAAGATTAATCTGCCCCGACGAAAAAAATTCACCTTGAGCGAGCATTTGTAACTCATCGAAAACGAAAAATATCCTTAAATTGAAATAAATGAGATCCAAAAAAACTTCATCGTGCCTCGAATGCCAATGATCCTTTGGAATAATCGAACGATACATTACCGATAATTAATGGTGAAAATTTTCCTCTGCCATCGTTCGTCGTTGGTGTCGAATAAACGATGTGTCGTTGCACACTCGTAGCTAATTGTGGGATTCCGGTACGAAATAATGCACTCGTTATCATTTTTTTATTGCCTCGTTGGTAATAATGCGAGTACATACTTGATGATAAGCAATACTCTTTCTGTGAATTATTTTTTCCTTATTACGTTAAACAAGAAGGTCGAGATTAATCAGTGATTATCGAACGAGATAGAGACAATAAATCGAATGACCGTTGTTTATCGAGCTAACCGGTTGTAGAAATGACATCAACGGAAGCACAGAAATTAAAGTCAGAAACAAAAAGAAACCGTCTCCGGGCATTCCAATTGTCCCCGATATCGCGTTTATCTCATTGAATTCTATCCATGTGCATGTCTCGACGTTTCGTCATCAATCGGAGCACAGATTTTTGCAGACACATAAACAAAGGACAAAGCCAAAAAAAAAAAGAGTCGACTATTATTATTTTTATCGAGACATTGATAAAATTTATCGATCGTAAAAATGATTCGAGTTATCTATCGATGCGAAATTTATCAATCCTAAAAGTAACGTACAACGATTGAAAGATATGTATACGAAGAGTTGTGACCGCATCACTGGCTATCGTCTCATTATCTACGTAAAAATAGAACTCATTTTTTCATTAATATATATTGCACGAAAAGTTTTCGTATTGCAATGCGTGACGATTAATTATTATCGATCCGAATCTTGTGTCTTCAGAGATATAATTCGCATCAGCAAAATTTCATATTGCCCACCCAAACGACACCTCATTCGCTAATAACGAAAAAAAAAATTAATTAAATAAAAAAATGATTGCGCGATAAAAATTTATCGATCTACGGGGAGGCAATTGTGACTCGTCTAAGGTATAAATATAAATTGTACAAAGGCAAAGTGTTTTAGTGAAAATTTCATTTATTTACGAGACGCTCAGTGTGATGTATCTTTTACGCAGTATTCTCGTCGTTCTTGGATGCTTCGGGGATATCGCTTATAGTAAGAAAACCAAAATTTGTTTATGCTGCATTTTCTTGATCCTGGCGTTTCATAATTTTTTAATCAACGTGAACGATAATCGTTGTTTTCTTTTTTTTTTTTCGTTTTAGGTGCACCCCGCGTGATCGGAGGTCATGAGGCTCCGAATAACAAATATCCGTATCTTGTATCGCTGCGAGACTCGAAAATTGGCCACTTTTGCAGTGGTTCAATCTTGAACGAACGGTGGATCTTGACTGCCGCTCATTGCATCTCGGGGTATATGTCAGATGTACTTTTCTTTTTTTTTTTTTTTTTCAATTCTTCGCGACTTTTTTTTATGCAATTTGTGATGAAGAAAAAATGTCTCATTTGATAGAAACTCTTGAGTCCAATGGCTAATGATGAAAACAAAATTTATCCTCCCTTTCAGTACAATGAAAATGTTGAAATTTAAAATGGTCATGAATTTTCTTCCGGTCGACCGTTTCAGTCTTCGTGGTGGTGTTTTGAAAATGCCACGAGTACACTTGAAGCATACCGTTTGACTTATCACGATATATAATTTATCGCAGTCGTAGGAGTAATTTTAAAATTTTCAAAAATAACAGATCCTCTGAAAAGTCTGGCAAAAATTAAAAGAAAAAAAATATATAATTCGAACCTTCAACGATTATCCAAAGAAATAGTACAGAGTAGAGCCGGAAATGTATCGAGAAGCCCAAATCGGTAATGAATTTAAAAAAATACAAATTATTTTTAAAAAAACCATCGGTAAATGAAAAAAAAAATTAAATTATCAAAAAATAAATCATACGCGCAATAAAAAAAAAAGGTATCCCAAGAAAACGAGTCGAATTCTGTGTCAACGGTTCTATTTTCATCAGAAATCTTGCATTTTAGGATAATTGACGAAACTTACTTTTTTTTTTCTTTCCTATACTTCATTTTCAGGCGTGATCCGAAAACTTATGTAATCTCAGCCGGTACGAAGTATCTCGATTTTCCCGGTGACGTTTATTCGCCAAAATTTTCCATCGTACACGAGAAATTCAAAAATTTTCATTTCAATGATATTGCCCTTATTCGCGTATCCAGTGAAATCATTTTAAATGACCGGGTCAAACCAATCGCCATTCCCGATGCTGATCTCAAGGATTGCACCCTGTATGCTTCGTTCGCCGGTTGGGGAAGCACTTGGGTAAATAATTTTAACGATAATTCTCTTCGACATATTATACTTTCGTCATACTTTTTATCTCCATTGAAGCGCAATTAATTTTATCTCTCATGGTTAATACAGCTCGATGGATCAGTTTCGAATAGCCTTCAGGAAATTTGCCTAAAGATCGTGACGATTGAAGAGTGCAAGAAACATAATACAGCCACAAATGAAAGTCACATCTGCACGTACAACAAACCATTCGAGGGCATTTGCCACGTAAGTATTATTTAAAAAAAAAACAGAGCTGGGCAAAGTACCTGAAAGTACTTCAAGTACAAAGTACAAAGTATTGCAAGTACGTGAAGTATTCATGCATGTCAAGTACCAAGTACCGCAAATACTTGAAGTACTTCAAGTACTGAGTACTTAAAGTACTAAATGTTTGAAGTACTTGAGATATCAAGTACTTGAAATACGTCAAATATCGAGTATAAAATACTTTTCAAGTTTTCAGGTATATGCATCTCGTAAGTTCTAGTACTTATCTTTGATTTCTTACTTTAAAATCATTTGATTCTGATTCGAGTACTTTTTGTATCAAAACATATTTTCACATTGTGCAATTCGCTCAGGTTAGGCAGATTGGAACAGAAATATTTAAACGAAAAATTAGAAATAATTTTAAAAAATAGCATTGACGATTGTAATTAAAATTTATTTAGCTTCAGATTTGAAAAAGAAAAAATAAAGAGTATAATACACGGATTGTTAAAAACGGATCCATGCATTGACAATGACACCGTAAAACTACCGTAGCTTGAGCCTTTGAACCGTTATTCATAGAATCTTAACCAAAGATAGCGCAGAACCTTCCTCAATTGTATATTCAAAGGCGTTATACATGTAACCATTAGCAAGACATATATTCAAAAGTACTTCATACTTGGTACTTGAAAAAGTACTTGAAGTATTGAAAATTTGAAAAACTTGAAAATTGAAAAACGTACTTGAAAATTTAAGTACAAATACTTATAGTACAGGTCGAGCAATTGGAAATTTAAGTAAAATACTTGAAATACTTTTAAAGTACTTTGTACTTCAAAAGTACTGTACTTCCAGTAAATCGCAAGTACCGGCTACTTGAAGTACTGCCCAGCTCTAAAAAAACACAATACATCAAACTTAATTGATCGAAGAAAAAATTTATTAAGTTTGTAATATACGATTGAATGAAACGCGAAAAATTAACATTCTCTTTCATTTGTTTTTGCTATTAATTTTGAAAAGTTTTTTCTACTGTGCGTAAAGCGTTTTTTTCTTTATTCCTTTATTCCTTTTTTTCTTTATTCCTTTATTCCTTTTTTTCTTTATTCCTTTTTTTTTTTTTTTTTTCAATTTTTGCATTCATTCCCGCAGGCCGATTCGGGCGGTCCTCTGGTCGTCGATGGTTTTCAAATTGGCATTGCCTCGTATATCGTCCCTTGTGCTGCCGGATTTCCCGACGTATTTACCCGCGTTTACTCGTACAACAAATGGATCAAGATCAACATGGGCAAGATTCGCTAACGATTCTTTCTAGAAATGTTAATTATTTTTTTTTTTTCTGGATTGATGTTGTCTTAATTGCCGAATAAACTTTTCCATCTTTATTAATTTTGATTCGGCGCCTTCTTGATTCATAATCTAGAGAGAATTGAGATTATATGGAAGCGAGAAAAGATTGATGGAAAAGAATTTTTGTTTTCATGACGTTGTATTTTATAGTTCACGTGGCACAAAAAAGATACCTCAAGATATCGATCCAACGAGATCGCGATAAAATCAAAATGACAAGCGATATGCCACAAATAACAATAAAATAATAAGAAAAATAATTTCTTGTTTATTTACGAAGGAAAGATTAATTTTTTCGTAGCCACAGAAAAAAAAATGCGAAAAAAAAACGTCGGTTCGATGTGCATTATTATAAATATTTCGTTTGATACGACCAGGATTTCAGTTATTGTACATTCATCAAATAATGGCTAAAATTCATTTCACTGAATTCCTAAAAGTATTTTGAAAAAATTAATTTATTCGATACTATAACGTGTTAAATGAGCTTTAAAAATTCGGATCCTTAAAATGCTTTTTTCATACAGTTTGAAACTTCCTTTTCCCAAAAGTTCTCGTCAGGATAACTAAATCTCCGATAGACAAAATTTTTTTCTAAATCTGACTTCTATGTTTATTGACTGTGAAAATTTGAATTTTACAATGTTTATCGTTGAGTGGTCCTGCAGGGCTTTACTTTGTCGAATGGCGATAAAACAACGGGTGACATTATCGTTTGACGAAAAAAAAAACCATGTGTGTGCTCTCGATGACTGCCTTACCAACTGCCATATACTCATACGATACGAAGTCATTACTACTTAAAAGCCCAAGAAAAAGATGACTCGTTTTTCAGCACCCGATCAAAAATAATAAATAGTAATGGAAGAAAAAAAAAAACTATATGCATATAATCACATCGGCAATGAATTTATTAACCGCGATACGTGTCTTTATGCCTTACACAGCGTTAAATTAGAACTTTAAATTTAAAACTTCAAATTAGTTAAAAAAAAAAATCAACAATGGGTTAGCATTGCCTGGAGCAGAAAAACTTGTCGATATTGACGTGTGAAATTGCATTTTAATGCGAATAAATTTAAAACAATTATAGAAATTTTCACAAAACTTTTCGAACGGACCTTCGATTAAAATTTTAAAAAATTATAATTTCATTGATCGAAATTTTATCGATATCCATCCGTCCGATTAATGTAAAATTAATATGAAACAATAAAAGTCACCGAAAGTGCACAAAAATATTGATTTTCCACTCGCTAGATAAGTGTAAGCGAAAAATCAGGCCATTAATCAACAGTTAATAAGAAAATATAATAATTCAAATCCTAAAGTTCATTAATTAACGATCCTTGAGAAAAAAAAAATTGTCTCCATTGAATAATTGAAATCGAGTCTACCTGTTTGAAATTTCTTTAAACTTTTCAAACGAGTCGTATTTCCTCGAGGATAATTATATATTCGTCTCATCGCGATTATTTGACAATCAGACGTATACCCTGTTGTTTTTTTTTCTGTTTCTTTCTATTAACTCTTTAAATATATTTTCGTGCAAGGTTTCGCTCTATCGCGCATTCACATGTCGCGTTTCTATGCCATCACGATTTCCCGTTGCATAATCACTTCCTTCGTTTATGCGATTGCATTGGACGTGTATGATGGTGGTCTATGGCCAACATCGTTTTGCATGGGAGCCTAAAGTCTACGTGAGATACATTATAAGGTATTTTTTTTTTTCTCGTGCGATCCCACAATCTGACCCAAATTTAAATAACGAGCTCGATTTATGGTCTCGTTTTGGACGCTTTACCCTTCCAATATTTGTCGCGTCGGGCATACAAGCGTATATATAAATTGAGCGAGCGAACGATAAAAAGTAACATTGGTTCGTCAAGCTTTTTGAAGCGGACTCGAGCACGTTGCGGATTGTGAAAAAACAAAATGTTGCTCATTTTTTACATGTTCGGTGTTGTTGGAACATTTTTGGTTACCGGTAATTGGTGGAAAATTTCATACACTAGTATATTTATTAAATGATAATGAATAATAATAATAAATAACAATAATGTCAGTATGGATGTCTCATTAGACATCTAATTTAGTTGATTTTTATAGAATCATTTAGCTAATTTATTATAATCCAAGTGAATTTTTTATTTTTAATTAAGTAATTTCCTCGATAAAATAAAGTTAATTGATTTTTTAGGGAAAAGAGGGCGCGTTTCTTAAGATTTTAAATGGAAAATGTAAAGTTTGCGAGGAAATATCTGGTAGATTCGGGGTGCCAATTTCCATCATAATCTCGTTTAAGCTTTACAACGCGCTGTTTCGACTAATTGGGTTATGATATTTTTTTCCAAATTTCAAAAGTCAAACCATCGATCTTTGCAAATTTGTTTATATTTCTGTCGGGGCTGTCTTTTTTTCCCTTCGAGGGTGGCTCCTTGAGGGTTGCTCTTATAATGATATGTTAATTGAGATATATACTTGCAAGTTAATCAAACGACGTTTGCAAAGTCTACTCGTGACGTTTCCAAAAAACATACCCCCCAAAAAGCCGAAATCGGTCAAGCGGAAGCAAATTAATGGCCATTTGAAGTTTCGATGCGTTTAAATTTCGTGAAAAGAATGGAAAAAAAAAAACATTTTTGACGATTCATCAAGTTTTCAGTCTCCGACGGGCTTTGCGGTGAACGTTTCGTTAAGCTTGAAATCAAAGCGGTGCATTGCTGTGAAAATTAGAATGTAAAAATGCGAAAAAATTGAGAAACATTTTTTTTTTTGTGATTTCGTTGTATACTTTGCAGCTGAGAATGGACAGACGAAGATCGTCGGTGGTGCGACTGCGACAAATGGCCAATTCCCGTATCAAGTGTCTCTGCGAGTGAAAAATCGTCATTTTTGCGGTGCTTCGATCATCGAAAAACAATGGATTCTCACAGCTGCCCACTGCTTGCAGGCGTAATTACAAATCAGCGTAAAATTTCACACAACATCATACAATTTATGCGCATTATGATGAAAAAATTCATCAAAAATCAAAACGAACTTTTGAAACATAATTTTGAAATAAACATTTTTTTTTTTAAATCCGTAAATAAATCGATGAGAATCATAAAATTTCAGTGTTTACCTCGTTAATTAAAATATAAAATTATACAGAAAATTAGACAGGAACGTTTTCTCCAATTCAACACACGATAAGATTTATATTAATCAAATTTCAGGCTACACTTATGAATAAAGATCGAACGATGCTTTCTGAGCAAATCATATATATATATATATATATATATATATATATATTTTTTTTTTTCCAAGTTTCAACGATACTGCGATAACAGTCGTGACGGGGACAAACACACTGGATCAGGGTGGCGAAGAGTATCGTTCGGTGAAAATTATTTCTCACCCACGATACAACAGTCTGATGATCAGAAATGACATAGGATTGATCCGCGTGGACCGAGATATCGTCTACAACGATTGCGTCAAGCCAATTGCTCTGGCGAGTGAAAATTTCAAGAAGTCAGATTATCCGGCAGTTTTATCGGGTTGGGGAAAAACCGAGGTAGACTTGAAATTTTCTTTTTTTTTTTTTTATTTTATAAAGAATTTAAAAAGAAAACAATTTATTTTACCGAAATTATGAAAAATTAGTTTACGAAGAGTACTTTTAATTCTTCAAACATTGTTTAGGTTCATTAAACAAATAACAAATAATTCACATACAAGAGTATGTGTAATTATTTGTTTTTCTTTTCTTTTTTTAAATTACTCTCATTGTCGCAGCATCCTGGAAACATACCGAACGAACTCCAGTACATAAAGCTCAACGTGATAGACCAGCGCGAGTGTCTTAATACGAGTTTTCGCGTCACCGACAACAACATATGTACACTGAACAAGGAGGGTGAAGGGGCTTGTCACGTAAGTGGTCCACTCGAGGTGTGCGGTAAACGGACGCTGTTTACGAGTGTACCAACTCCTCGTTGTTTACTCACCGAATCACTCAATTCTTTTTTTTTTTTTCATTTCGCCTCACGGATTAATAATAACAAAACAAAAAAAAAACAGGTCATCGAGGAAAATCAATTTTTCTTTTATCTTCGAGTTGAATAAAATAATTTCCGAGTCATTAAAAGTTCGTTGAAATCAACGAAAATTTGAATGATGACAAAAATTATACGAATTTAAATTCTTCGAGCAAAGCGCGATTAATTTCATTTAAATTGAAATCGTTATCGTAAGTTTTTCGATCGAATAATAGTAAATAACGTATAATTTTTACAAAATTTACTATTTTTTGACAATTGTGAAACGATTTCCTTGGAAAATTTGTCCATAGTAAAGAAAAAAGATTTTCTTTTCGCCAGGGTGATTCGGGTGGTCCATTGGTGGCTGACGATGTACAGATCGGTATTGTATCCTGGGGCAGACCGTGCGCCAAAGGTCGTCCAGACGTTTTTACCCGAGTGTACAGTTACAAGGACTGGATCGACGAGCACATGAGGGAATAATTATAAAAAATTTACGCGAGCCAATTATAAATTACGAGAAAAAAGAAAGAGCAAAATATGAATAAACGATCGTGCAAGGAGAGAGACTGAGATCTCAAAAAAGACGTTGCAGAAAAACATAGGTTTTTTTTTTGCGTTTAATCCCGATCACGATGATAAATCGCGATAGACTATAGTCAACGCCAACTTTCCGTTCCAACACTAATGATCTGTTGATTCGATGGGCAATGAAAAAAAAAAAAAAAAAAAAAACTGAGAGTAAAATCAATCGATCATCGAAGACGACAAGGGCCATTAAGAAGAAGATAAATTATCGCGACAATGGCCCATCGATCCCTTCGATCTATTTTACTTTATTTTATTTTATTTTATTTTATTTTTTCAAAACGAGAATTCGAGCCTCGGCCATTATCTTGGAAAACACGTTTTATCAAATATCTTGTAAACGCGGTGCATCGTACGACAAAAATAGTGGAGACCTTTTTTGCAGATAATGAAACTCTCTACAACTTTTATTTGAAACTTTTTTCTGTATAGCGCATGGTTTTTCATTTATAGTGCGTCAAACTTTTCTAAACATGGTTATTGCTAAATATATATAGTTAACGGTGACGTTGGGAAAAGTTTGCTGCGCTATAAATCAAGAACCGTGCACTATAAAGGAAAAAGTTTCGAATAAAAGTTGTAGAGAATTTTAATTGTACGATGCACGGCTCACGAGATATTTGATAAAACGTGTTTTCCAAGATGGCGGCTTAAGCTCGAGCCCCCGCGTCTCGCCAACTTGAATTTATACTCAGAGGATACTCCTAAACCTTTTCCAAAAGCAAAATCAATTCTATAGAAGATTGGATTATGAACCTACTTTTTTGGCTAGAATAACTGGACCATTTCTCATTTCAATTAATTCGCAGCTCTATCAAAGGTAGTTTTCTGAATTATCATCAATATTACCAATATTACATTTTTTTTCATAAAAAACCGTGGCTTTGTTTAATTTCCTAGGAATAAAACTAAATATCATATGCGAAAGTATAATTTACTATTTTGCTTGTGACTAAAATATAGCTCCGAAAAATCTGAATTAATTCATGGACACTTGGGACTTTGAATAAAAAAAAAAGATAATTGCGAATTATCGTAAGTTTCGAAAAAGAGGATGAAAAAAAACGATATCTGCGAAGATTGTTAATCAATTTGACTTGATTAATCGATCGATAAATCATGATAATGAATCAATCAATCAATAATTGTTTATTTGCATTGAAATAATGATAATAATAATAGCAATATGCAAGTCACTGGGCGGAGGAAAGGACGCTGATGATTTGGCCTATCCTTGTCAGGGCATCATTGTGCGTGCAAGATTATTACAAAAATTTGGGGGATGATCTCTGTTAAACAATTGTTGGATCCTCACGGCAGCTCATTGTCTCGTGAAACGAGAGACCAAAGAGAAATATAATCACGATTCTCGGTTACTAACAATCTCATGTGAGCGGCATGGTAAGGCGTACATGCGGCCGCGACGAGACGAAGATTCATTCTTCGTACGCAACACGCGAGCGGAAGTCGCGAAAACGACACCAGACTCATTAAGATCGCGGATCACGTACACACGTTTCATCGGGGTGATACAACCAATTCGAGTGCCGATTGCCAATGTCGATTAAACCAATGGTATCGCCACACTTTTACCGGTTGGGGCAAGATCGCGGTAAGTAATTGTCAAAAAAAAAAATTATAAATTGACCAAAAAGTTGCTGATTTTTCAGCGGGATAAGTAAAATTGAACTCTTTCTTTTTTAAACATCTTGCTATAACACTCCCGGAAGTGAAGAGATGTTTTTTTTTCGTTCTTTCGAGTTCCAGCTCAATCGTTTCCCAATGATATATACTCATCGAACAATCGGTCAAACAAAATTGCGCTTTACTGTTCGTTTTGAACTCGATCAACGAGTCAAAAGTCAATTTTCTTTTGGCACTCAATCGTCGACAGGTGCGCGTTATGAGAATAAACTTGTGCAAGTATCATTGAATTTTCGCAACGTTTTGGCCGGCAGGTGAATGCGATAAATCATGAAGACCTTGACGAATGATCGAATTAAGTGTAATTAAGACGTCTTCGTGTCATACGATATTCAGTACGGTCGGACGAGGTCACCTGCCTGCCTTCACCGTTGCCAGCGAAGTTGTCTGCTACGTTAGTCGCTTTTTCCTTTTTTTATTTTTATCATACCGCTCCCAACTTGACGTATAATATGGAAAATTAATTTTATTCTTATTTAATTTATCATTTACCGTTATATTCTGCAAAAAGTAATCAATTTGATTAATAATTTTTTTTCTCATTAAGACAAATTGAACTAATTGAAATTCCAATAAATGTCACCATCTTAGGTTGACTCTCGGGTGGTCCATTAGTCGTTGTATCAAATAATTCTTGAATAATCGAGAAACCTTTGATTCACGAAATTATCATTGGTCACAAAATAATTTTGAAGAAATTCTCTTATTTCAAAGAACAAGATAGCTGATCGGAAAATAAAAAAATTGAAAAAAAATTTCGTTTTTGTTTCGATTTATTGTCGACTTAGATTTAATTAAGATAAAAAGCAAAAAAAAATAGCTACGAAGCAGTGTCAGGAAGAGGATTACGTGACGATTAGAAATTTTTTTTTAATATCTGTAGTTATGTTTTTTTTTTCTTCTCTGAATACGTGTAGTTACGTCGTAAGCCAGAAATTTATGACTTGTGATGCATAAAAATTCGAGAGGACCGCCGTTTAGTCGTAGAATCTGATTATTTAAAGAGGTCAAGCACGAGTGGAGCTCGGGATAATGTTGAAGAAAAAAAAAATCGTTCGATGTCTAGATACATATTTATTACTATATTTTTCGAAATATTTAATGGATAAAAGCAATAAATATTGCATAATTGATTTTTCAACCAATTACAAATTGTTCCGAGAAAATTTGAAAAATTATACATTTTTATGCACACTAAAAACAAAGCCTGAGGAAACCATAAAATTAAAAAAAGTTTGTTTCCTAAAAATTTGGATTTTCAGTTTTATAGTTAACCAGATGGGTCAAGTAAATAATGAGGTTGAATTTTCGGGGCTCAGTGTTCGATGCAGCCTGAGACAAATATATATATATATTTTTTAAAATCATTTGACGACAGAATCATATAGAAATGACAATTAAATGACGAATCATTGAATTAATTAAAGATTTTTTTTTGTGAATTAACTCCTTTATACACAAAGGATTTCGACGTGTATATAGTTCCCCTGAAAACTCGACAATTCGATCTGCGAAAAAGATTTTCCTCGATCTAGGAGAGGCTAGGAAGGAAAAAAGAATAAAAAAAAAAGCCCGTCGAGTCATCAAGATGGAGAGGCCGGTGCAACAACTCGTTTCCAGAATATACGATTCATGACTCTCAGGGATGGGGAAGTGGGGTGATGCATACTGATAGTGTAGGCGAGTCACGTAGAGAATCCTAAAAAAAAAAAGACAATATCACTCGCGAGATTCCCTCGTCGTTGTTTCCTCCAACGGTTCACAATCGGACATTCGAGAGATTATATATACGCGTCTCGTGTGGTAAAAACACACCGAGAATTTTAATTTTAGAATGTCACGAACCAGAGTCGACGACATCGCAGGGAACATTACACGAGGGGGGCTTGGGTTAAGGTATAACAATCGCGTCAGCATGTGAAAACTCGAAACGTCTCTGATAACGCGTATATACAGTTTGAGGTACGATGGATAAAAAAAAATGTTTATGTTAAATGGATCTCTATTTCTGCGATTGACAACTTTTCAAACAATTTGAGGAAAAAAAATTAGAGATTATCAAAGATTTGTTGATAAATTGGGGAAAAAAGAACTGTCCTCGCGGTTTATTTTTTGATAAATGTTCCACAACGAGAGAAATAGATTGCAAAATCAACGAAGAAAATCGAGCATACGGGGGGAAAAAAAATGGTTTAATGCGAACTATAGCGTTAACCAGAGTTAAGGAAAGTCGAGTCTAAACGGTTGCTATTCATATTTTCCAACAATCGAATGATTGAACCATAAATTTCACTGACTGTGAGCGAAAAGGACGAGAGCTACGAAGATTCTTGGGGGGGGGGGGGGGGGGGGGCATACTTTTCTGGCCACCGCGAGGGCGAAGGCACATAGTGATGTAGAATAGGCTAGTATAGTGTATGCTTCGTCAGTGAACGTATTAGTAAAAACGGAGCGATCGATAGCGTTCTCATCCGAGCTGGAAGGCCAAAAGCATCGAAATTCGTACAATCGCCTAACGGAAGGGGTTGGGGGGGGGGGAATTTCTAGATATTTTGTGCGAACGAAACATCTTGAGAGGGTAATATGATGACTTGGATATGAGGACTTGATGTAGCTCCCCCGGAGAGACACAAGTATATAAGATACAAATATCATTATCGATGACGAAGAGCAATAATTGAAATGTATTTTTCGGCTTTGTCGACATTCAGTACGAGATTCTGCCGCACATCTTCCCACACACAACTCGACCTTTGTTTTTCAAATAAAATTGTCCAGATAGGAGAGAATAAATGACTTTTTCACAAAAAAGGTTTATCGTCTAACTATTTTTGAACTTCTAATAACCCTAACTACGATCCAGCGGGGAAATGGATTGCTAGGGAATTTTTGTATTCCGAAAAAAAAACAAAAAAATGATTATACCCTCGCGTGCCCAGAACGGCTTAAATTTTTCGTTCCATTATCCACTGTCATGACCTACCGTACACGATTCACATTTATGGCACTGAAAAAATATATATATATATATATCTATACGAATATTCGGTATCGTTCGATAGCGTCTTGCGGAGGGGGGGAGATCAATCGCACACAAAACTGCAATGTTCCTGGTTATACAGCTCAAAATTGCCTGTACGCACACACACATCCACGTATACCTTCAACTTTCTACGTCTATAATGCCACGTAGTGGGGGGGTTAAACTGGCGCCTGGACTGCGAAGGGTGGTTTTGCGCGAGCGCAATTCCACCGTTACAACACAAAATCCATCCAGTTCGCCACTGCCTGCGGAAAAGCAATGGCCGCGTTTGTCATGCCCGCCGCGAGTCAAAACAAAGAGTGAAATAATAATAATAACAATGACAATAACAATTCGATAGCTAGAGGGTAGTTTAGGAATGGAAAATTTGGAAAAATAAAATACGAATAATTCTCAATGAGGAACGATGTTTGTTTCATTTGATTAATCAAGTCATTCCATTATGATGACGTACTCGTGACGAAATTTCACAATGGAAGGTCCCGAATATTGAAGATTTACGAGAAAGAGAGAGAGAGAGAGAGAGACAGAGTGATGGTTGAGGGTCGTAAATTTTGACAAAACCAAATTTTTCGCTGAGCTCGATAATCCTGGAGGTTAAAAGTTAGTCGTGACGAATTCGTGAAGTTTATCGCCTCTGAGACGACAACGACGATGATGAAGAATTAGTGATATAGAAAAAAAAAAAGAAAAAAATAATGTAAGTGCAATAAACGAGGAAGGAGGTAAAGAGGCGAAAAGAGCGCACCCCGGAGGGGACCACTTCGCCCGAGAGTGTTGGTGAGAGATGGGTGAAGCTTGAAGAAAAAAAAAAGAAATCTGCTTTCAACAGTCGTGAGAATATCGGTCGAGTGTTATACCCAGCACATGACCTGAATCCTCATCATCGTCATCGTGAAAACTCAAGCGTTTATCTGCCCTTGTAATTCCATGAGAGGACTTTTTTCTATTATTCGAAATATTTGTTTATTTTTTTACAAATGCTACTGTGGTCACATTTACAAAGTGAAACTGACGAGTCTTTGCTAGTCGGGATTAAGCCAACATCCGCAATGAACGCTATGAAAGTCAAGCACCTATTATTTAAAAATAATTGTTATTATAATATTGCCTTCAATTGACTTTGGAAAAGTGAAACTCCCCAACGTGCATTTTTTCAAATATGTACTTCGTAAATTTGTTGTTATTGTGGTTAACCAAATTTTCAAAAAATTTATGAGTCAATTTGTCGGGTTAAAAAAACAAACCTAGTCACTAATCGTATTCAGATCGAAAATGACTCGAGTCTATATTGATCCACTGCCACTGATTGAAAAAAAGTTACAAAAAAATCTCAAAAAAATTACAGAAACACCGGTTAGAATTATCTTTCGAAAAGTTCAAGCGAATCAACGAAATGATTAATAAATTTTCTTTTATATGCGGATGATAATGTCGACGAAATCGATTTCTCGATTTCGAAAGTCGAATTTTACGAATTTATTTTAGGAAAACGAATGAAAATACCAAAGTGCACTTGGGTTATCGTTCATCGCTTTAGTCGGGAGTAAACGAAGAAAAATATCAATTATGAATATCATCGGAAAGAGGGAATTTCGGTCTCATTGAAGATGATCTTGAAAATTTATGATGCCTCTGGCTTTGTTCTCGAGAATGACTAACTCCTAACAAAGCAATTTCCAATTTTCTTTATCTGTTAATCACCTCAAAATCTCGCTCAAAGCACCAAACTCGAAATAAACCTTAAAAATAACATTTTATTCTTTTCCCAAAATTGCAGCAACACCAACGTCCGATCATTCGCTTAAAAACGAACTCGAGCTCAAGCTTTCGCTTCATCTTCGATTCAACCACAAAAAAAAAACACCTTCTGCGTCTTCTCTTCAATTTCAGAAAAAAATATTCTCCGGAACAAAGGAGAGGTATCAGGCAATGTTTTTTTTATTTTTTATTGCTGCATCGTTCCGTAATCGGTATTCGGGTGTAATTTTCTTGAAAGTTTCATTCGTGTGCCATTATGATAACATGTATTTTTACGATGCATCGTTGCACATGGTGCCAAGAGACACCTGCCGCACTCAGTGTCTCCGATGCACCTGGCGCGGAGTTACTCAAGACGCGCGTGCCGAGAATCAATATATTACATCGCCAACCACGTCGTTTTCCTTCGACATTTTAAATCAATCTTACTGTAAAAACTTCAAACGCAAAGGCGAATGCAACGAACCACAATGACCATTTTTTTAAATATTTTACGGTTTTCCTTGCGTAAAGCTCTCTCTTTTTGCCAGAATAAACGTTCAATCGAGTGAATCGGAAAAGAAAAAAGAAGAAGACGATGAGAGAAAAATACTCTCGGAGAGTTTCAGATTTTCTCGAGTGAAATGAAAAAATATAAATAAATAAAGAAGCCCAACGAAGCGGGAAATGCATTCGGAGATTCGATCATGCGGACATTATTTTCACTGAACCCTGTGGTCTCGTTTGCTCGTACGTATACTAGGAGGGGGGACCTTTCAGCTCGATAATCCTGAGAACGAATATACAAAAATCAATTTGGTATATGTGCTTTGTTCCTCGTTGAATGCTCATTCTCCTCGTCGTCGAAAAAAAACAAATGAAAATTTAAATTCAACAAGACATTGAAAAATAAAAAATATTTCCTTTTCTCATTTTTCAATCGTCGTCCAAGAAATTACTCCAATCGAATTTTTGTTCTTTATTAAATTTTTTCAATCCTGGTCCTTGTGATTTTCTTTTCTCCCATACAAATTAAGGTTACGTCAGGAGGAAAAATTGTAATCACCGATTTTTTTCCAATCTGTGTGACTTTATAATGAGTGGAAATTTTTTCTTGACAATCTAAATCGAGTGATAAGTATCGTGTATTTTATTCCCGAGTACTATTACAACGACCTATGATCTCGTGCACTGTCGACTGGAAAATCTTTTGCCTACTCGCGTGTTCGTTTCCGAACGATTGTGATAATAAAAAATTTAAACAACAACGAAGAGCGAGAGAGAGAGAGAAAAAAACGTGTCACGGAGTTGGAAAAAAAGCGCGTGCGTCGAAGAAATCGTAGTAAATCTCGAATCCCTCGTCGAAAGAGCAGAGACATTGAAATATATTCAAGAAGATAATCGAGTTTATCGCGATACCGAAGCCTACATATGAGCTGCTGCCCGTTTATGTAAGTATATAATATTCATAGATCGAATTATCACTTGATCGATAAACTAATGAAATAAAATCGTTCGACGATTTTCGAAGAATGGCAATGCTTCGATGGATAATTCACCAATTTAATGACGAAAATATTCGTATCGAAATTAATTTTTCTACCAATTATCCACTAGAATGAGAAAATAAAAAAATCGTCATTCCACTCTTCATGCAAATAATTACTTTTCAAAATAATTTTTGTTATAATTGTTCCCCTTGCGAAGATTCCATTATCGAAAAAAATTCGGGTGCAGTTCCGAAAAGCCCATACCGTCGATTAATTTGAATTTTCAGACACCCATGGATATTGACTCGCTGATCATGAATATGATAGTGAAAATATCCGCAAATTTGATTTTCAAGGTCTAAACTCAGATAAACTGATTTTTAAGAAGTTTTTCCATTTTATTATGATAATTATTGATCTCAGAGAAAAATGTTTCCCACAAAAGTTGTAGCCTATAAGAATATCTATATTTTATCCTGTATACATTTTTTATCAAAAACAATTTTTTTTCGAGAAAAATTGGATAATGCTCCATCTGTCGCGCTATGTTCGTTAGACGCTGTTTTATGATTATAGATGACGACGAAATTCTTTGTTGCTATATACGGGATGGCCAACTTCGGAAAGCGAAAAAATCCTATCAGGGGTAGTCTTATCTTGTCAAATAGAATGTCCGTGCAAAATTTCAGACAGATCGGAGGTTTTCGTTTTTCGGAACTTTATCCCCCATTTTTTCCGAAACAGAATTGTCTTAGACAAAAACTGTATACAACATAAAAGATAAATCGTTTTATAGGCTACAACTTTTGTAGGAAACATTTTTCTCTAAGACGAACACTTATTGAAATAAAATTTTTAAAACTTTTCAAAATTCAGTTTTTTGTGAGTTTGCACATTGAAAATCAAATTTGCGAGTATTTTCACTATCATATTCGAGATCAGCGAGTTCAAATTAGTCAGCGGTATGGGCTTTTCGGAACTTTATCCAAAAATTCAACGTTGAAACAATAATTTTCAATGAAATATACCGTTAAAAATATTGCATAATCGTATATTGATTATTCCACTGAATATCGCACTCTTTATTGCGATGCATCATTGTTTTTTTTTTTCTTTGTTCAACGTCACGAATGATTTACGACTGTATGTATCAATATAATTATCATAAATTTACCACAAACGCTAATGTATAGCATGAAGAATGAATTGCAAATATTTTTCTTTTTTTAATCGCACGATGTATCGAACGAGATTCGGGACCAATAACAACAAATTGGCCGAGCTTTGAATATAAAAAAAATCTACATGCAAAATCTATACATACAGAGAACATAATCCTATTAAGTCGTAAATACGATAAGGGACAAGCTGCATGTGTGATAAAGCACACATTCGCGTGTTCGCGTTTCTTTTATTTATCATCATTATCATTATTATTTTTAGAATTATAATTGTGACTATAATTATAATTACAATTATAATTATAAGTATAATTACAACAACAATAATAATAATAATTATTATGATATTATTATCATTGTTGTTAGTATATAAAAGAGACTATATTTACGTATGTATATACGTGTATATATATACTTTTTTTTTCTCCTCTTTAGCCCCCGAACAAATTAAAAGGTTGTGACCCCGGCTCACAAAGTCTGATAGACTATTAAACACGAGTTGGTAGAGCGCGTGGATGGTACCAATATAGCAATGTAATGACGTGACAGTATATTTTATACCATGTGTGTGTGTCTGTATATGTATATATATATAATGTTTTAGGCGTTGGGTTTTACGAGGAGTCAAAAAAAAAAGTCACGAAATAAAAATACTTTTGCCGAAAGAGTTTGATTCGATCAATGTAATTGACAAAAATTAAGCTCCGATACATCGAATCCCATGGTATCCGTCGTACTCGTCGAATTAAAGAAACAATTTCTGCCTAGCTCTTATCAATTCGTCCGTCCTCCTCAGTGTCTATAACTCAATTTTTTCATTTTTTTCCCCCGTTTTTGCCTCCTCCCAATGTAAAATTTGACTTTTGTTCGTGAAATAATTCTCGTTACCTCCATTCGTCGGGTATGCACGAAATAAAACGTAGACCAGCAACAAACGAACCTAGCATTTAGTTTATTCCTCGAGCACACACGATGTAAAAGAGGGTGAGGAAGAAAAAAAAAACATTGTAAAATAAAGTGAAGCCTCGGTGTATCGCACAAGAGGAAGGGAGCGAGTCTCGGATATTCCCTTATGGCGCCCGAGGCATACACGGAGGGATACGCATAAAGGAGGTTTGCATTTGTGGACGGTGCCAAGGTCTCTTCGGGTCTTGCACCTTTTCTCGAGGGAATTGCCGCGGCGAACTTCTTCTCTTCTCTTCTCTCTCTCTCTCTCTCTCTCTCTTTGACGTGACTAGCGGGTGGACGTACGAGCGTGCATGTTATATTCCTCGCTCAACGATCCACGGTTCTCATATTTGTATTATATATATATATATATATGCATTTACGATGAAATTTAGATGATTTCATTCGGTATGCACTCTCGCAAGTTTTACCCTCGCAAGAAATTGCATGAGGACATGCACCGTTGACGTGGGATATTCTCCTTTTGTCCCTGTCTTTCTACCTCTGTTATATTATTATTACTCTGTCTTCTGTGTTCGAACAAAATTAATTCGTACTCTTGAATATCCCCCCCTCCTCCGCTATTGTCAATTAATTCGTAATTTTTAACTTTCACGACAATAAACTCTTTTTGACACGATGAGAATTTTCGTAACGCAATTTTTAAGGAGGAAAAGCATCGAAATGCAAATTCAATGGGGCACATACGTCTCTGAGGCTTTTATCTTAGAGGTCTGTTGCAAAAATAGTGGTGGGGTTAGGGTTGGAATGATACTTTCAGTAGAAAGCTTGGATCACTGCCTATAAAAAATACCTCATTAACGTTTTTTCAAATAAACATTAGTATACAGCTTTAACATGGAAGTTGGTAAGTCACTGCGAAAAGCTTGCGCGCAGGATATCTCCAGAACTGTTGGACCAATCTGGATAAAATTTTGCACAATAATTGCCAAAGTCATCCACTTTGAACTGATGAACCGGAATCTTGATCCATTTATTGATTTTTAAGATACGGGTTTATTGTGCACCAATAAAAAATCAAAATATCAGGAAACGAATATTTAATCCTGTGCCAATTGGTCAATTCTCAGTTAAATTCAAAACTGATTGATCATTTTCATTCACCACGTTCTCTCATCATGTGGTTCAAATTTCAGCTCAATCCGACAATTCTGTCTTGAGAAATCCTGCCCGCAAGATTTTCGCAGTGACTCAGTAACTTTTCTATTACAGCTATACCAATGTTTATTTGAAAAAAAAAAAAAAGTCTATAAGGCATTTTGTAGGCAACGATCCAAGCTTTATACTGAAATTATCATTTCCTCTCCAAACCCCATTACTATTGTTCCAATAGACCTCTAAAACAGAGGCCTTAAGAACGTGCATTCTTAACTACCGATAATATAACACTTTGGTGGCGAGTAGATTGGCAATTTTGTAATTGAACGTCAAATTGATACTCAAACAAAGATTAAGGAAACGAGATCAAAAATGGATCAAGGAAAAATAAAATTTTATAGGGATACTTAATTTTTGTTTTTAATGAAAATCGAGGCTGTGGAAAATGGCGATGATTTCGGGGGGGGGGGGGGGGGGGCAGTAGAATGGAGTATGCGAAACAAAAATTCAATCAAAATGATCGAAAATTGTGGATAAGTTCAGCGATTTTAGGGGAAAAAAATGTAAGCAATATTAGGCATTCTTCGAGGTTATTATTTTTCAGATTCTCCAGTCAATTCCAAATGATAAGAGTTCCATGGCAGGTGTATCCCAACGACCAAGGGAATGATATTAAATTTAAGAAATTTAACGAATCGTACACGTGAAAAAATTCTGTCGCGAAAATTAAAGTGATTCTACGTGCTATTTTTTTTTTTTTTTTTTTTTACGTGAAACATTTTTATTGTGTAAAATTGCCTCAAGGTTTTGTGGAACAAAAAACACCAGCATCGAAAAAAAAATCAATGCCGGGCACTTGAAAGTATAAAAGCTTAAAATTTTTCATATTTTTGGCTGAAATTTGGATTATCGAGTGCGCAGTCGCCCTGAAATATCAATGATAAATTTTCGTCACGCACAATTTTTCTAATCAACAGATATCGAGTATATTCTTGTAACACGTTTTTTCCCTACGTCTCGTGTATTCATTTAACGCTCAGCTGATAATTCGTAGCACTGTGCTAACGTTACTATTAGTAGCAGCTCTATATTTCGATGAAACTCCCCTTGAATATCTATCTTTAGGATTTTAAATTTAAAAAAAAATTAAAAAAAACAGTAACACAGAAAAAAACTTCACCAACACAGCCTAGACCAATTTACATACCAAATTTCGAGTCTAAAACGAGCAAAGGAGAGATTTAAAAAAAAAAATGATTCTACTAAACCACACGAACTTGCTCCTCAATTCCATTTCACCGCTATAATGACCCACACCCATTTTGTCAAAAATGAATTATTCTCTTATCTACGAAATCATCGATGATTATATCGCAATATAATTATAAGAGGCTGACTAAATTGTATTGAAATTAATTACAAAAAGAAAACACGAAACGTATCCGACAATTAATAGAAGAGCCCCAAAAAAAAAATCAAGGCCATATTAACTTCCCCCTCCGCCCAATTTTTATCTCCACGAGGATGGGAATCCCCATCGTTCATTATTCTTCCCATGACGCGCTGTTCACAATTCTCCGTAGTCAAAGGGACACCGAATCGTGAAACGCGTGTAAAATCTTCGATAAATGAGTCTCCCCCCCCCCCCCCCCCCCTCCCCCGCCCCATGAAACATTCGATGGCCAAAGAAAATATATTTTCAGAGCTTTTCCACATTCGTCGTAAAATCTACCTCGGGTCCTTTCCAGCCTCGGCTAATAGCGATAATGTCCTATCTCTGTCTGGTACTACTGTCTGGCTCTCGATCGTTCGGCCACCAAGTTCTACGAACTCGGAACGGAAAAAAGTGAGAGAGGGGAATAGCCGAGAGGTGGGGAGGACAGAAAAAGAAAAATGAGGGGATGTTTGAGAGAGAGAGAGAGAGAGAGAGAGAGAGAGAGAGAGAGAGAGAGAGAGAGAGAGAGAGAGAGAGAGAGAGAGAGAGAAATGATGAGAGAAATAGAGAGAAAAGGCCTGGGGCAACAAACCAAAGCACATGAGCACAACAGCAGGAAAAAGCAACCAAAAGACGAGTATCGAGAGAGAGAGAGAGAGAGAAAACAAGAGATGACTAGAGAGGAATAAAAAGGTAGAGAGAGAGAGAGAGAGAGAGAAGGGGCGATCGAAGAGGCATGAGAAGGCAAAGGATGGAAAAACGTTCGCAGCTGTGAAACGTGAGACGAACATACTCGATGTTTCTTCATTTCGCCGCTACGTGGCTCTACAACAGCCCGAAAAGTTTTAACCGCATTCACCAGAGATACGAGTCCCGCAGTGTGTTGCAGTCATTGCAGTGTGTTGGAATACCCGGCAGCATATAAACGTATATGTGGCCTTGTATATCCAACGAAAGTGACACGAACGTGTGGCACGTACGAGGGCGAAAGAGAGATGGAAATTTGAGGAACATACGAAGGAAAACATCTGGTTGTACATATGTGTGTATGTATATAGAAGTTTGTGCATAACAGTGGATGTTATGTACAGAGTGGAACCAACAGCATCGAAAAACTTGCAGCTCAACAGTACAGTGACGACGTCGCCACCGTCGCCACTCAGCATCCTCAGCATCGCGATTCTCTTTCCTCTCTCTCTCTCTCTCGCTCGTTCCATTGTCCATCCCTGCTCTACCCCCGCTTGAAAAATACTCTATGAAATAAAAAAATAAATAATCGCAACAGTACGAACGGAAAACAAAAGTGAAACGATTTTTTGTTTGTTTTTTTTTGTCATTTTCGGCAATGTCGAAATGAAAATGAAATTGTACGAACTCGGTGAAATTTTTTTCACGAAACATCACAACGTTCGGGAAGATCGTGACTTATTTTCTTCGTGCCCGAGACTCAGTGCCTGAAGAATCCGAGAGAGAAAGAGAAAAACAAAAAAAAAAGCAAATCACACGAGAGCGAGGATAGCGAGGATTTGGTCATGAATTTTTTTTTCAAACCGCGGACGCGATGAATTTTTCTGAAAACGCGATGATGACGAGATGATAGAATATATTGTGACGAGAGATTTATGGAATTCGTTGTTTCCGAAAAAAACAATGTGAAGTAAGGACAAAAAAAAAGCACAAGACAAGACGAGAATGTCGTTGTCGAGTTTTACCCTCGAGGGTTTTTTTTCCTTTCGAGATTGCCCTGGCAACAGCTACCAAGGAAATTCATAACTCTTGAAATTCATTCGGAATTTTTGCGTTGCTCGGAAAATCAGTGAAAAATTGATTTTCCATATTTTTTTTTGTTTTTTTTTTGCTCGAAGAGCAACACGGACAATATTTCGCGAAGCAAAATTTGCAAAGCGATATTTTCATACGTTCCCGCAATGTGAAATTAATTCACCGACTCGATTTATATCGATCGATAGGCAAAAAAACGAAAATAAAAAAAAAACGCACTGCGCCATTTCAAAGCCAACGATGCACATGTGCCTTTGTGTGTTTACACGTGATCGTGAGAGAAAAATAAAAATAAAAACAAAGCGAAAGAACAAGAATTTGCGAGAAAGTGATATGTGGGAGAAGAGGAGCGATTGATGCGAAAAAAAAAATAAGCAAAACCGTTAGAAGTTACGAATAAAACGAAAGAGAGAGAGAGAGAGAGAGAGAGGTGAAAGATCAGTGTGTGAAGATCGCGTGGATTGATAAGCTCAAAACAGCTGATAAAATTGAGCGAATACAAGGAGAACCGACAATTTTGGATGAGCGTTAGTTCGATCGACTTTTTTCTTTATATAAACTTCGTCAACACGCTCGACCCATTATATTATGGAGGCACTACGATTAGCCATTCAGTGAGTCCGATAAAATTTAATTTGTTGGTGAAAAATGAAAAGATTTTTTTTTTTTTCAAAGATCTTCGATAACAATTTTACATGGAATATTAATAGTAATGAGAAAAGATGAATTTTTCAATTATTAATAATAATAGTTTTATCAATATTAATCCCATTAATTAATTAATCTTGTTAACAATAATTGTATTAATTTCAGGGCAAAGTTTTCACCTTTTTTTATTAATAAAAATAAATTAGGAAATATAGAAATTGTAAAAAAGCGAAATATAAAAAAAAATTATTTGTTTCTCTAATGATAATTGTTTCGTTTTAATAATAATAGTTTTTTTATAATACGCATTTACCCGCCTCTGTAAATTTAATTATCACCCTCGGGAGATAAAAAGAGTTCAATGACAATGATTTAAAAACAAAACGATTTTTTTTTTTAGTGCGACAAGAGTCATCCATATATATTTATATTCGGATTATAAAATTTTTAAAACTCGTTTTGTCCAAAATCCAAAAAGAATTCAATCCATCGAATTATTTTTTAATATTTCGATAATTTTTTTTTTATCCCTGCCCTATCAATGTTTTTAGGGCATTATAAAAATAAAAAAATAAAATATTCCAAGTGCCTTAAGTATTGTTAATTTTTATTAAGAATTTATATTTCCTTGCCCTCGGATTATTCGATCTAATTTTCACGGCATTAATTAATAGTAAAACGTCATTAATTGATATTTCTCTACGTTGTGAATTAATTTAAATTAATTTTTTTTTTTTTTTTTTCATTTCCAGGACGCGGCTCGGGGAGAGGATGGTCAGCATGAGCTCGATGCTCGTCGAGACAGTGAGCATTAATTACGAGGATTTTAACGAAAGCTTCCTGACGTGCGGTACGTGCCTGTGCGTTTACGATGGCAGCGAGCACACACCGAAACTTTTACCCTGTTCACACACAGTGAGTCAAATTTATTCGCTCATTCAAATTATTCATTTTATTGATAAATTTTGACGCGAAGAAAAATTCTCGACCTCATACAAAAATTCGTTCAGTGTGAATGCAATTAATTTATATAATATTAAAAAAGAACACGTTTCGATCGAGTCGATAAAAAAAATTATGATATTCACTGTTTCGTACTCATATTGCTTAATCTCATTAGACTCAATTATTCATTCGAATTAATTGAATCACTTATTTTCATAATTTAAATTAAATAAAAAAAATTCTGCAATTAACCGGGAATAAAAAAAAAAATTTTAAATAGTATTGGAAGGAAAATATGATTTCTTTTTTTTTTTATATACATATCTTAAAACTAATCTGAGTAATTTTTTTTAACATAGGTATGCCTTCATTGTTTAACGAGGATAGCGGCATCGCAGACTCGCGAGGCCGGTGCATTTCGTTGCCCGATATGTCGAGAACTTATAACAATACCACGTGGCGGTGTACCAGCACTGCCGCCGAGTTTTCTCGTAAATCAACTGCTCGATCTAATGTCACGGCAACGTCGTGAAGTACGTAAAATCAATCGTTATAATGACGAAAGGAGATGAAAAAAAAAAAAAAAAAATACTCAAAAAGGGCAATCATGAAAACTGAGTAATTATGATTTTTTTTTTTTTTCTGTTAGGTCATTCCAAAGTGTTCCGTTCACAATAATCAAGAATTATTGTTTTGTGAGACCTGCGACACGGTATTCTGTACCGTATGTACCGGTGGAAGTCATGCCGGCACATCACCGGGATGCACCGAGCACACGATTATTCCGTTCAGTATTGCCATAAAACGCATGTCCGAGATACTGTTGTACAAAGCCAACGAATGCATTTCAAAGGTAAACGGAAGAAGAAAAAAAAAACGTATTTCACATTTTTTTCGATCGTGGAATAAAAATTTTCTTCGTTATTTATCAATATAATATAAAATAAATTTACGTAATTCTCTGTTTAACGTTAATTATAAATAATAATGAGAAAAGAAAAATATTTCCTTTCTCATGCAATCTTTTTTTTTTTTTTTTCGTATATTTTCACAATAACACTGAGAATTTTTTTTATTCACTCCAATTGAATAGAATCCATGCGAATTTTATTGCAATTAATTGAGTGATTTATTAAATTGGATGAATTTATTCGAGCAAAGATTTATTAATAATTATATAAATTTGTTTATTTTTCCTGTGGAAAGTTTAAAAATTTCCTGCGAAACTGTAAAAAAAAAAAAACAGTTTGACTACATTCCTTTTTTAATAATATGAGAGATTCAATTATTCTTAAATGCATGAAAATATTTAAGATTCCTAATTTTCTCGTCACTATTTCCCTGGAACATCCATCAGGAATGATTTTTCTTTTCGTACAATCTCAATTAATGATTATTAATCATCAGAAACAATCATCTAACGAAGATAACAATCGAGCTATTTTGTAATCAATCGAATACGTAAATAATTGATCGATCATGCACGATGATTTTTTTTTTTTTTTTTTTCAGTTGACACAAGCTCAAGAATCCGTAACGACGGAACTGAGACGTTTGGATACGGCTATGGAGAGATGTTTGAGCGTCGTGGATGCCGAATTTGCCGAAATTATTGGCAAAGTCGAGAGTAGAAGAGCCGAGCTTCGGGCTGCCGTGACAGCAGCCGCGAGAGACAAGAAACACGTGCTCGAGGAACAGCATGCGCTCATCGAGGCTGAGAAGAACAAGGTGCAGCGAGAATGCGAGGGCTTGCAGTATCAGGTATGAAGAAAAAAAAAAAAAAAAATGAAAAAAGATTCAAAATTGATCATAAATCTATCGAAATAATGGATTATTCGAGTGAATTAGATCCAATGAAGAAAATAATAATAACAATGTTCGAACTAATTTTTTTTTTTTTTTTTTCAATTGTAATATTATTAATTATATTATTATGATTTTACTGTAATATTGAATTATCGCGGTAAATAAAATCCAGTGAAAAATAATAATAGCCGTACTTTTCGTAGTGATATTTGAAAAAAAATGTGGAATTAATCAACGTATAATTTTTAAAAAAAATATTAGGTCGAAGTGCGTAACATTACGCAGAGAATAGGAAGTTTGACCGATCAGCTGGATGCGGCTGTTGCACTCAGCGAGCCGCGCGAGAATGCTTTCATAACAGCCGAATTCGGTTATAACGATGCAGTCACGGAATTGGAACGTGCCCTCAGTTCATTCGGTCGCGTAAGATCGAGCACTACATTGCCAGGTAATGCAATTCTTAATTTTTATGTTTTTTACCCCCCCCCCCCCCCCCCCCAATTTACTATAAAAATTATTCATTTTAGACTTTATTTCTTGATTATCCATTTTAGATTCCATTTCTTGATCCCCTAAAATTCTAGTAGCAATTCATAATTACAATTTTTTAAAATAGAATGCAGATTGTACTCATGTGTCTGCTCTCTCGGCATGTCGATATAGTAGAAAATGTACTTGTCTCGAGCCGCTACCGTGACTCCCCTAATCTTCATTATTTGTTTCTACTGAAAATCCTAATTTTCACATTTCTCATTAATCCACTATCCAATTGTCCGATTTCACCAACTCAAAGCGATAGCTTGGATCATTCTTTGTATTTAGAAAAAAATGGATGATTTTATATTTTTATTTTTTTATTTTAATCATTAGGTCTGTGTCGTGCGAGTCTGAAAGATCCGGCAATAGCGAAGCTGCAAGCATCGGTAATCGTGGAGACGGTCGATTATCACGGACATCCGAGAAACGCCGGTGGCGATCCTATCGGAGCTGAGCTCACGCTAGCCGATTCAATAACAAACGAAAATGGTACGACGATCGAGACCGAGATACGTGATCTTGAGAACGGAACATACGAAATTCTGTTCAGGCCACCATCGGCCAGTCGTTACGTACTAAAATTGTCCGTTTTCGAGAGACCGATAAAGGATTATCCTTTATTTTTCAATGCCACCGAGCACAATGAGCCGATAAAAACTTATGGCAGACGGGGAAGCGGAAAAGACGAGTTTCATCAACCTGTGGCTGTTGCCGTTGACGATGATGGTCTTGTTTACGTCGTCGATACCGGAAATTCACGTATAAAGGTAATTCTTTGCTCGCATACCTTAAAACTGTAGGTATCCACAAAACTTAAATTTGAAATGGACAAAAGTATTAATTTTTTGTTTTCTGAATTAATTGGTAATTATTTTTATATGCAATGTATTGAAGATAAAATAAAATAATCGTTTAATTGAATTTTAATGTCTTCAGCTTGATGATTATTTGCATCGACGGGTTTAATTCTCAAAAGTGATTAAGAAAAAAAAAATTAATTACTTTAAATCGTCCCAATTTGTATTTTATTTTACTTCCTCTTGATTTACATCGATGAGATGGCTTTTTTTGTTTGAATTAATTACAAAAAAATATTTTTAAATTCTACATTAAAGATTGAATTTATTCTCAATTAGATTTAATCTCAGATAATTCTTAATTAATCATAATTCAGCTTACTCTTGATTTGTCTCGATGACTCATTTTTTTGTGTTTTTTTGTGTTTTTTTTTTTCTAGGTTCTCGATGGAAATTTGGAATTTCAGAGGCACATTACGAACGAGGGCCTGGAGGGTCGTAGTTGCACGGGTATCGCGATTTCCGAGCAGGGGCTCGTTGTCGTAAATTGGCGAACGCGAACTATCACGGAAATGAGCACTCTGGGCGATACGATACGTTCATTCTCGCACAATGCGTTTCAGGTTTGCTCGTTTGAAAAATATTTTTTTTTCCCCATAAAACAATAGATATAACAATTGCCAATTGGATGGACAAACATTAATTATCCTCTCGATTTAATTAGTAATAATAATGATTTAAAATTACAATAAAATTTTTTTTTTTTTTGTAATATAATTTTTAAATATATATATAGGAACCCATAGACGTCGCTGTCGACAGAAGTTACGGTCACGTTCTCGTTGCCGATAATGGACAAAGTTGTGTTTTCGTGTTCGATTCGGACGGAAAGATTCTCTTCCAGGTGAGAGTGCGTGTTTTTAAAATTCTATATTTAAAAAAAATAACAAAAAAAATTATCCAAAATTCCTACAATCTGAAACGAATTTATTATTTTCAATACTTTTTTTTTTTCTTTTTTCCAATGATTTACCGAAGGTCGGAAAACGAAGTATGTTCAAGCTGATTAGCGCAGTTACGGTTGGTCCAGCTGGTGAGATATTGGTCGCGGATTCGCGAATTCAAGTTTTTTCGGCAAAGGGAGATTTCTCGGAGGAAATTTATGGCGAGGGAAAAGGTAATTTCAATTTCAATGTATATATATATATATATATATATATATATGAAATATAATCATAATTAATTTCAATTTAATTATTAGTAATATATAAAAAAATAATTTTCGATATAAATTTTTCACCAAATAACGAATCTTCTATTAATTTGTTTAATTTGAAAAAAAAAAAAAACAAAAAAAAAAGGGAAAGGAAAATACGGAGGAATAGCCGTAGACACGGAGGGAAAAATCGTTGCATCGCGAAGCGACAAGGGTCGAAGTATAATTCAAGTATTGAAGCTCGGCGGTGGTAATTTACTCACGGAGATCGATTCACACAGCTCGAAATTGCGAAGGCCAACGGGAATCGCTGTATTGCCAGAAAACCATTTGGTGGTCGTTGATCTGGGCAACGATTGCATTAAAAAATACAGGTACTGGTAAATTGTCGACTCTCGAATTTCACCAAAGTTACGGGAAAAAAAGTAAATTTGTATATTTCCCAAAAAAAAAGAAAAAAAAACGCGTATAAATTAGCTTCGAAATTTTTTTCCCCTCGTTCCGCGAGTCTCGAATCAAAGGGGAAAAAAAATTTACTCGCATCTCCACTGCCTCGACGAAATAATTCTCGGCTCAACGAGAATCAATGGCGAAAAATTACGACGAATTTTTTTTTTTTTTAAGCCTCATAGAGCATAACGAAAAAACGAGATTGAAAAGTTCATTTTTGATCTTCGACGATTCGATCTTTCTTCGATTAATTTTTTTTCTTCGAAAAAAAAAAAAAAAGAAAAGACACGTGAACGCGAGAGGGATAAAAAAAAATAAAGAAAAAAATGAATCAAGAACGAGTACGATTTTTTACGATTTGGTAAATTTGTATTATACAATTGTTCAGAGAGACGATGGATAAAGAAAAAGGCTTGTACATATATTTTTTCAGTATTAATATTTAGCAGGACGTACGACGAGAGGGGAGATGAGAAGAAAAAAATGAAAAGGCGTTGCGAGAGTATTGGCAAAAAGATATTAAAAAAAAAAATTACATAAAAAAAAAGTTGGAACGTAAATTCGAACTCGAGGACTCCCTGAGAGTGCGCACGTATTTAAATTAAAATATAATCAATGCGCAGACTATTGCTACATTTTTTTTTCTTTTTTTTTTTTACTTGCATTTACATAATTTTTACAAGTTTTTTGTACTTTTTTTTTTATAATCTCAATTCATTTTTTCACGGAATAGCCTGTGTATTTCTATTGAAACATAACGAGCTAGTCTTAATACGTTCGGTAGACATTGTTTTTCACGCAAGAAAAATTGAATTGCTAAAAAAATTTGTCAAAGGGAATGAATTTTGGAACAAAAAAGCTTTTTTGTTTCCGCAATGTGAGAGCTCACATTTCACGACGATAATGCACGATGAATCGTAAAAAAGCGTCCATTTCTCGATCTTGCAAAATTCGCATTGTAAGATTTTGTGAAAAAAAAAAAGTTTTGTCTTTTCAACTCGGCAAGGTATTACTTAAATAATATCTCTTGTACGACGACATTTGCGGTGATCTTTCGAAATTATCATGATTCATGTTTGTACGTACATATAAATAAATGCATGTACATAAATATATATAATATTATTATTATATATCAATGCATGATATAATCAAAATATATGTATATACACACATATACCGTGATTATACCGAACTATTACTGCAATTCGGAGTACAACATCTCAAAGATGAAAGAAAAAAACATATTTTGATTACAACTTTTGATTTGTTTCGCCAAATTTTTAATCAAAGTCCATCGATCGAAAAGATTTGCCAGAAAGAATTGACTTTTTTTTACATAGAATACGAAGAGATGTGCTAGGGATTTTACAAAAAAAAATGAAAAGAAAGAAACCTCTGCTATGAATAATCTAAAGATTTTTTTCTTCATATCGAAAAGTCAATTTTGTGTGACTAATTTTTGTTTTTGTGGCTTCGGGAATAATTTTTTTCTTCGTACCTCACGATCTAAGTGATTTATTTTCCTTTTTTTTTTCGGGTAAAATATAGTGATATAAAAAAGTTGAACTATGGGACATTTATATGTGACGAAGCGCCTGTACGATAAATCCGATAAATGGCCAGAGACATATTTGTACATAGAGAATTTCACAGATGACGCATTTAAAAAAAAATGCTTACGTAGCAATGCAAAATGACTATTTAGCTTTTCGTTGTTCTTTTTTTTTTTTAATTTTTTAAACGATAGCAAAAGAGCAATCTCTTTTTTGCTTTTAAAACTATTTTTCATCGATCTACAGTATCTCAATTCGTCCTGAACGTTCTCTCTATTGTAAGCTTGTAAAAAAATACGACCGAGCAAAAAAAATGGGCATCGTTCGAATTTGACGAAAACAAAAAAAAACAAAAAAAATAAAAAATAATTTTACTCCAATACCGAGGAATTAATGTAAATAATCATGTTTTTTTTTTTTAAATTCAAACAAAATAATTTGGAGCGATAATTTTTTTAAATTATCTATGTTCGTGTATTATTCATAATTGTTTAGAATTTCTAGAAATATTTTGTTGGTAAATTGTGTCGAATGTGTGTGTGTGTGTTTTTTTTTCGCCTCATTCTAATGATGCCAATCTCGCAAGCTCAACACAACGGCGATAATTTTTCTTCTACACATGGTCGACAAAAACTCGAAGACAAATGGAGTAAATATATGGTAAATCAGAAAAAAAAAAGATATGGAAAGAATCCAATTTCAAAAAAGTGATTTTTGTCCGAGTATTCGATTGCATGAAAATAGACTTTACGATCGTTTGAAGATTCTCAAAATTCAAGAATGTTTCGATTTTTTTTTTTTGTTAATTATTATTCAGCGATCATTCGATATTATTCGACTAAATGATTTTTTTTTTAATCTCGTCTTTAAATACGGTATTTCTTTATAATCTAGTCACGAACGCATACAACCACGATTTATTCATTAATGTACTCGATGGACTGTTTAATTGTAATGTGAAAAAAAAAATGTGCGTTGAGAAAAAAAATTGAAAAAAATCAC
Source organism: Rhorus exstirpatorius (assembly GCA_963564615.1). Taxonomy (NCBI): domain Eukaryota; kingdom Metazoa; phylum Arthropoda; class Insecta; order Hymenoptera; family Ichneumonidae; genus Rhorus; species Rhorus exstirpatorius. Next base: position 41,288,057 of record OY751316.1, on the reverse strand, counting down.
ATAATCAAATGCGGTGTATAATATTAAGTACTACCACGCTATACAATAGTACTATCTGTCTTGTAAATAAAACCGAGCTTAATTTTAAAAATTAATTTGATTATTATTATTTTATCCAACGATAAATAATTTTTTCTTCTCCCCGGAACGACAGCCTAGCAATGATTGTGAATTATTCTCATTGAAATGATGAAATAAAATTTTTTCGTTTGTTAAAAAAATTACAATGAAATAATTAAGAATATTTATGATATCATAATGATTTGTATGAACGATTATTAATTATTAACAACCATCATTATTATATTGTAAATATTTTGGTCTATTTCGTTTGTTTTCAATCCAATATTTTTTACCAAATTTTTCTCGACATTTTTCATACGGGAGTTTGTCAATTTTCATGCAAACTATTATTACGTATTAGTAAAAAATTTCGCGAGAAACTATGTGGAATAAATGGCAGAGGAGAGAACATGAAAAATAATTGCTAACGAGTGCACTTTTTTGGGTCTATTAAGCTAGCACTAAAAACAAAAGCAAGCAATAAAAGGAAAAAAGAATCATTCGATAGAAAGGTACGCAACATTAAAAATATCATTTTTGGTACATAAATAAAAGTATAACCTCACAAATAACATCACGAGAATTTCTAGAATAATAATTTAGTTTTTAATTATCAGATGCTGATCATTAAAAACTTTATTATCAATAGTTTTTAATTATCAGATGCTCCATGCATCGGTAACTATCCTGATCCAGAATTCTGATGTCCGAGTGATACCGATTATCGCGACGTCAACATTTTTCGTCTTTTGCAAACGAAAAAATTCCCTCTTCTTTACACAGCGGAACACAAGAATTATGTATAATGGGTTAATTCAATTTAATTATCCACTAAGTGTTTTAATTTAGGCACGCCTTGCGTTTGAACCACGGTGTTTGAACGCGCCGAGTCCTTTCACTTAAACCTCACATAACCTAACGTGTTACATGTATATCGCTTAATTGTATTTTACCCAACCACATGTGAACCATGCAAATGAATAAAAATATTAAATATATGTATTATTTTTAATTGCTTTCATAATTTTTTATTAATTAGAGCTTCTTTTTCAATACAAATGATTATTTCGATAAAAACGATTCAAAAGTTCCGCTAAAAGGCGCGTGTAACGCTCCGAGCGGGAAAACGTGCAATTAAAAATAATGTTAATTCAAATGGGTTCGATTGGCAAGGAGCTAAAGCTCGCCTTGGAAATTTTCCAGATACGTAAATCAAAACTCAAAACGAAAAATGAAGATTGAACACTTTTATTCTTTTTGGGATATTATCAGTCTTACAAAAGTGTGTTCTCGAGGGTGGTCGGAATTGGTCTCTGTTCTTTCTGCTCTCTTTTACATTACAAAGGTCCAGACCTTTTCTTGAGTCTTCGCGCAGACTCCGTACGCATCACTCGCATGCATCCAATCACATCCCTTGCACTCTCCCCACCCAAAGGGTCTGACCCGTTGTGCGTTGGCCCTTTCATTCCCACAAAGATCGTTCTTGTTCTCAGCTTATCTTTACGATCCGATGATCGACATATCCCGTGTACGGAGAGTCGATTTGAAACACCGAGCAAATTCGGTAATAAGAAACTATTTATATTAGTCGAAAGGTTTACTCTACGTTGAAACGGTTACAGTGTTCTGTAAATAATAAAGGATATAGAAATCGAGGTGTATATATGCTAGTCACGTATTCATAATACTATAAAATAGTTATTATTTCTGGTTATTCTCAAATATTACTTCTTATCGTTATAATTTATTAGTTAAGCACCACATCCCCTATCACGTTCCTCTCGTGATTTCTCAAATAATAAGGCTACATATAAAATAATTATTCCACTTGCCATAAAATTACATGGATATCGAAGATTGAATTTTAAGGTTTCATACTTTCGCGGTTTTTCGCACAAAAGAAGGAGCCGCGCTCTAGCGACGAATTTCGCATTCGTCACACCTTTCCCCTTATTAAAAAAGATGTTTCCGTGAAACAACTTTTTGTAGTCTATGGAGAGGAAGGTGCGTGTTGTGATCGTGGGCAAGGAGAAGCTGTCGATTGCTGTCGATAACGAGTCAAAATAAAGCAAGTGATAAACAAGATTTATGGTATATAATTTTCTATATCCTTAGAAGAGCTAACAAATTTTCAAAAGCAAATTCAATTATTATAAAAAGGATTCTCAGTAAATGTAAATAGATTTATTCTCATATATATATATATATATATATATTTAGAGGTTATGTTACTTAATAGATCTTTTATCCATTCGTTAACAGTACAAATTTAAATTCATGATGAATATAAAATACATAAAATAGAATTTAATAAATGAGAGCCTTTAGTCAAAATATCTTGCTCTAGTAATAATAAAGAAATTTTTAAAAGATTCGTCAACGATAGAATTTAAAATTAAGCTATCGTTCGATATCTAGCACAATTTGATACCTTTTCATTAATCGTATTCATCCAGCCTTATGAATGCATGTTTTAATTTATCCATGTGAACTATTTTCGTTTTATTCTGGCTCACTTGCAACTCGACATTGCTATCGTTGAAGATTTTATTTATTAAGAAGGGTCCAGTGTAATGATCGTCAAATTTGTTGGTTCTCGGCTCCTTGAGTAAGTAAACATATTGTCCGATTTTGAAGTTCTTTTCATTCAATTTTCTATCGTAATATCTTTTACACCGTCTCTTTGCAGCTTCCAGTCTAGATACAACCGTGGATTGAGTCTCTGTTAACCTAGTCAGTAAATCGTCGACCAAAGCAACATACGTCAATGGCACATTTTCTTCTGCAAATTCGGAGGGCAGTCTAGCCTTATTGCCAAAAACAATCTCGTAAGGGGTGAATCCAGTCGACTCATGAAGGGAAGTATTAAAAGAAAACATAGCAAAGGGTAACCAAAGATCCCAATTAACTTGTGTGCAATAATGTTTTAGATACTCGATAAATGTGTGGTGACTTCTCTCGAGGGATCCTAACGATTGTGGATGGAAGGACGTTGACTTGAACTGTCTTATCTTGAAGATTTTTGCGATGTTAGCCATAACTGAACTAAGGAATTGGCTACCTTGATCAGTTTGAACGGATTCAGGGCATCCATACAAGCAAATAAAAGCTTCCGCAAATGCAACTGCGATAGTAGGTGCTTCGACGTTTCGTAGAGGGATACCTCCGGAATACTTCGACAAACAATCTTGCCAGGTTAGTATATACTTATTCCCTGTCTCTGTTACGGGTAAGGGCCCCACGATATCAATTTGAAGTTTTTCGAATACTTTAGTCGGAGTATCGGTGATTCGCATTGGTTGCCTAGTCTTTACTCGAGTTAATTTCTTTCGTTGACAGGAACTGCATGTTTTAATATAATTGTGTATATCGTCTTTCATATTTTTCCAATAATAAGACTGCCTTATTCTTTCGTAAGTTTTGGTTTCACCTTTATGTCCTCCGACAACAGAGTCGTGATTTTCAGCTATAATTAAGGGTCGTTCCGTTTCGGGTGGAGTCTTGACTGTTCCAGTGCAAACAGTTATCTCATAGTTATCTTGACCAAAATGAGCTCGAAATATTTTCTCGATTAAAACCCACGAAACATTAGCTAATCCATTTCCAACTTTCGATACACTAAAACTTTTCACTTTTAATGCTTCTGTGGCTTGTTTAAGAGCTTCTATCGTTAACTCAACATTTTTCATAAAAATTTTATCATCAAATTTTTCTCGAATGAACAAATGAAAAATACAGTTTTTCTTGTCTTTAGTCACAACCACTTGACCTAATTCTGGCTCTTCCGCTTTCAAGCTTTGCAAGCGCAATTTTCCTGCATTCATCAAATCTCTTCCAACAGAAGTTGTCAAAATACAATCTGCAGATATAAAATTTATTATATTATCATCTCTCATCATTATCGTGTCAGCACTGCTCTGGATTATGGGTCTCAATATTGATCTTGGATTCGTTATTAGGATAGGAGTTATTTTCGGAAATCGTGGTCCATTAAACAGTTCTTTTCTCATCTCGGTACAACTCTCATGTTCTACTATTCGTCTCTTTTTCGTCTTCGTCAACAAGTCTTGGCCAATTTCAATTTTCTCATTCTTACTACGTGGTGAAGGCACGTCTTCCCGGGGCAACAACTCAATACACGTTGCGTCTGGGTTACAGACGTTAAAACTCCGCAAGAGTCCTGCGCTCCCCTCAACGGAACCTTTCCCATTGGAATTCGTTCCTAGAGTTGATGCGCTTCCTCCGCGCGCACCTTTCCCGAAGGATGTGCCAAACATTGAGGGTATATCCTCTCTGTGTGCAGACTTCACCACCGCATCACAGCTTTCCCCAAGGGGAGCTCTCAAACTTTGAGACACAAAACTACTCGGTGAGCCGACCGAACCTCCCTCATACGAGGTTGTTACGCGTCCCCCACACGAGCCTCCAATTCGGGAGTTTTCACTTTCTTTTTTGTCTGTTACGTCATTGTCACAGTCTTTAACTATTTCAACATCCTCTGAAATCTTATTACACAGGAACACACGTTCGATCGGATATTCATCTACGAGGAGATCGGATTCTGCAGCGGGTGACGGATCATGCACGATCAGCACCCGATGATCAGTTTCCTCAGGATGTATGGTAGATTCTACAGGATTTCTTGAGAGTGCGTCAGCGTTTGCATTTACTCGACCAGGCTTGTATTGAATATCGTAATCGTATTCACTGAGCCATATTTTCCAACGTGCAAGCCTTGAAGCAGGATCTTTAAGATTGTGGAGCCAGATCAACGGTCGATGATCAGTGATCAAGGTAAATTTACGACCAAATACATAGGGACGAAACTGTTTTACAGCAAATATTATAGCCAATAATTCTTTTTCAGTGGTAGAATAATTTATCTCTGCGGCATTGAGGGTACGGGAAACATACGCTATCGGAAGATCCTTACCTACGGGACCCTGGCTCAGTATAGCGCCTAATGCAAAACCGGATGCGTCTGTCGTGATTACAAATGGTTTGGTAAAATCGGGATACTGTAATAATGGTTGAGTGCATAGAATTTTCTTTATTTCATTGAATGAATTTTCTTGCGCTTGACTCCAGTGAAAATCGTTTGTTTTTTTCAGTAAAATCGTTAAAGGCTTTACGATTGAGGCAAAATTCGGGATAAAACGTCTGTAATAACCAGCAAGTCCTAAAAGCTGTTTAATATTTTTACAATTTTTTGGACGAGGAAAACTCATTACTGCTTCTATCTTTTTCGGGTCTGGTTTAACTCCTTCTCTTGTAATAACATGCCCGAGATATAAAACTTCTTTGCATAAGAATTTGCATTTTTCTGGCTGAAGAACGAGTCCGGCGTTTTTTAATCTTTCCAATAGTTTTTTCAGTTTTTTCTCATGTTCTCTGAGAGAGTTCGCATAAATTACGATGTCGTCCATGTAAACAAATAACTCGTTGCCTTGTAATCCTGATAAAACTTGATCCATTAATTTTTGAAACGTGGCGGGGGCATTTCTTAAACCAAAAGGCATTCTATTAAAATGAAAATGACCATATGGGGTAGAAAAAGCGGTTTTGGGTCGATCTGCTGGTTCAACTTCGATCTGGTGAAAACCAGAAGCAAGATCTAATACTGAAAAATATTTTGCTTTACCGAGCTGATCCAGAATTGCTGTAATATTGGGAAGGGGATACGCGTCTCCGATTGTTTTTTCATTCAATCCTCGGTAATCTATTACCATTCGCCATCGACGATTACCCTGAGAATCGCATTTTTTTGGGACAACCCAAACTGGCGAATTATATGGTGAATCGGATACTGAAATGGCTTTATCTTTGAGCAACTCGGTCGATTGTTCGATGACAACGTCATTATGTTCGGGTGGATGTCTGTACTGTTTTTTATTCACGGGCTTATCATCGGTGGTATTTATTTTGTGCCTTAAAACTGATGTACATCCTAATTTATCTCCTGGTAAGCGAAACTGGTACAGGTAATCGGAAATTGATCCTAAGATACTCTCCTTTTCCTCGACATTATGTTTACTGAGATCGATATTTTTCAATAATGCGGTTAATCTTTCGCCATTCACAGATCGTGCATCTCCTTCAGGTTCAGCTTTACGAGCAGTACGGGGACCAGGTTTTATTACTTCGAATTCCTCTATTTCTAGCGGGGGAATCGTTAATTCTACGGGTCGAGTTGTTGTATTCGTACAATAAACTTTAGCAAAACCATCTATTTGTTTTACTATATTTTCACCAAGGAAAATTCCCTTGCCAATATCGACGAATGCCAAATATCCTGTCTCTAAGTCTGCGTTTTTTATGGGCACCGAAATAATTTGAGATGATCGAGCAGCGATCAGGAAAGTCTCACAATTGCGAAAGGGAAATGTTCCTATTTTCGTCGTCATTAATTTCCTATTTATATGGATTACCGCGTCTTGATCTTTGAGAAAAGTCATCCCTAACAGTCCGTCTTGTCTGATAGCGAAATTATCGGGAACCACGTGAAATTCAACCATTTCATCCTCGATTTTTACTTGGATAGCCCCTTGTGTTTCGACAGGTCCGGGACCTATTCCGTACAACTTGAGAATTTCTTGTTCATTTATTTTACCGTTCGAATTAATATTTTTTCTTTTAATCAAATTTACCTGAGCACCCGTGTCGATTACAAATGTAGTTTGGTGCGCTGTAAAGTTTTCGCTTTCAAGGGTTACAATGGGTGTCTCTGCCGTTTTTCGCGTCTTTATTGTTAATATTATTATTTTAATGAGCGCTTTCGGCTTTGCTTCCTCGAAGTCGCGCTTGTTCTCCGAGTTTCCTTCTAGTTTAAAGCCCCTTTTCGATCTTTAAGAGATTTTCCAAATTTCACGGCTTCTTTTACTTGGGATTGCTTAGGAACACGTTCTGCAGCGTTCCCTTCGATTTCGCGGCTTTGAAAATTATTATGCGTTTTCTTGTTATTACAATCGCGAGCAATATGACCCACCTTTCCACATGCATAACACTGAATCCAATTATCTTGTTTTTTCTTTAAACATCCGCGAGCTAAATGCCCTGCTTCACCGCAATTATAGCAATTTGAAACGTTATATGAATTACTGTCGTGTTTCGAAGTTGTATTGAATTGTTTCGAATTCATGCTGCGTCTTATATTAAGATTTGATCCACGCGATGTTTCCCCAGCGTGCGCTGTGTCAAAGGTAAATACGCGCGATATTCTTTTTGGACGATAGGGGGTAAATCGTTCTTGAAAATGAGATTGGAATTTATTATTTTCTTTTGGATCCCTGTCCTTGTTCTCGGATGAATTGTTTTCTCTTTGAAGTCCCTCCTGATAACTCACTTCCCATTCGGCTGCTTTAGCAAAACTCGTAGCTTCCTGAAGAGTTTTTGGGTTTTTGAATCGAACTCTCCATTCTAGGTCTTTCTTTAAGCCACGCATAAAGTTAACAATCGCGGAAGCTCGAGCGGCATGCACCATTCCGTATGAAATTTCAGGGGCATTTTCATGTTCTATTACAGTTACCAACTTATTTAAAATCTTTCGCACGCGAACCCCATAAGTTTCGGCTGTCTCGTCCGTTTTTTGTCCAACAGTCGAAAGCATTGCAGTGAGATCTTGTACGTTTTCATGAGGTGAGAATGCGGCTTTTAAATCGTTTAATAAATTTTCTAATGAATTTATTTCTTGATCTTGCAAATAAAGGTCGGCATCACCACGCAATCTGGACCGTACCATGCGGAGTAATAAGGGTCTTTCCTTTGGAAGAATTGACTCTTGCGCAAATATGCAATCTCGCGCGAATTTCGAAACAGGAATATTCTGACCGTCATAAAATTTTGGCAAAAATTCTAGGGCTGATTTAAAGTTCATGTAACCTTCGGTATGGTCATTTCCAGTGCTAGAGTGAGTCACGATTGAACTTGTCGAGGTCGAGGGGTTGCAATTTTGTGAAAGAGTTTGGGTGGCGTGTTCGCTCCTTGGAATAGAGGGCAACATACCGGCGTTACCGGGCGGTAAATTGTTGCTCGTGTCAGACATCGTCGTGCTCGATCCGTCTCGTCTATTAATGACTGGTACCAAAGCTGAGACTTGCGATAAATCTAACGGATTATTTTCGGACTGATTTCTATCGCTACTATCGTTTTCATGATTAAGTTCGCGGGCTGTACCTTGCAAATTATTTAAGGAATTACTGCTATTTTCCCCGGAATTACCTGACGGTTCATCATTATCCATAGTCTCCGCGATATCAGTCATTTTGACTGCTATACGACGACTATATACCTTTATTTACCTTGTGTATATTCAATTTGAGAATAAAAATGAAACTACTATATTCTGAGAGGAACGCGTTACAAACAATTTGATGTGGTGGCTTACTACTTTAGAAGATCTTGATGGTGATATCGTTGTTCGATGGTTCTATCTCTCTTCCTCTCGTTTAGGTAGTTGAGTCTCTCTCTCTCTTCAATGGGCCGTCGCTTCAGATGCCATCTCTCTTCCTCTCGCACGGAGGGTTGGAGTCTCCCTTTTGCTCCGGTGTGTATACTCGGCGGTCAAAATGCTGTCTCTCTTCCTCTCGTACTGAAGATTGAAGCTTCCTTCTCGCTTCGATGGGTAGTCGGTCAAAGTGCCTCTGTCTCTCTTCCTCTCGTGCTGAACATTGAATTTTCGTTCTCGTTCTAATGGATTGTCAGTCCACTCTCTCTCTCTCTCTCTCTTCCTTTTGTTGTGCCTACGGTTGCGTAAGGGTACTTTTTGCGTGGTCCTATTAGCACCGTCAACAACCCCGATATATATATATATTTTCCATATATATATCCTTTCGCCTCCGGGTGGAAAACCACGCCAAAACCCTGGAGAAAGGTTGCGGCAATTCGGTCGTAACAATCAGTATTACAGTTTATGTTTACGATCTTTTTATCTGTCACTCACGTCAATTCAAAAACGACGATAAAAATATTCAAATACCACAGTCTTAAATAGATATCGACTAGACTTTAAAATTCACGTGTCCAGTTTATTTCACTTTTAACAGTATCACTTTGTTTAAAAGTTTCACGGTTTATACAGTCATTCGCGAATCCACTCACGCAGTCGCATTGTTCAAAGTCCTCACTCGATATTCAAACTATTTTCACATTCGGAAGTTTCGCGACGCGAGTCAATAAAAGTTCACAAATTGTCTCACACGGAAAATTAACAATTCCGATAAATGTCTCTCACAGGAAAATTCGCAAGTCCAATTTTGTATATCCCACCGCGCTGCCACCATAAAATGTAACGCTCCGAGCGGGAAAACGTGCAATTAAAAATAATGTTAATTCAAATGGGTTCGATTGGCAAGGAGCTAAAGCTCGCCTTGGAAATTTTCCAGATACGTAAATCAAAACTCAAAACGAAAAATGAAGATTGAACACTTTTATTCTTTTTGGGATATTATCAGTCTTACAAAAGTGTGTTCTCGAGGGTGGTCGGAATTGGTCTCTGTTCTTTCTGCTCTCTTTTACATTACAAAGGTCCAGACCTTTTCTTGAGTCTTCGCGCAGACTCCGTACGCATCACTCGCATGCATCCAATCACATCCCTTGCACTCTCCCCACCCAAAGGGTCTGACCCGTTGTGCGTTGGCCCTTTCATTCCCACAAAGATCGTTCTTGTTCTCAGCTTATCTTTACGATCCGATGATCGACATATCCCGTGTACGGAGAGTCGATTTGAAACACCGAGCAAATTCGGTAATAAGAAACTATTTATATTAGTCGAAAGGTTTACTCTACGTTGAAACGGTTACAGTGTTCTGTAAATAATAAAGGATATAGAAATCGAGGTGTATATATGCTAGTCACGTATTCATAATACTATAAAATAGTTATTATTTCTGGTTATTCTCAAATATTACTTCTTATCGTTATAATTTATTAGTTAAGCACCACATCCCCTATCACGTTCCTCTCGTGATTTCTCAAATAATAAGGCTACATATAAAATAATTATTCCACTTGCCATAAAATTACATGGATATCGAAGATTGAATTTTAAGGTTTCATACTTTCGCGGTTTTTCGCACAAAAGAAGGAGCCGCGCTCTAGCGACGAATTTCGCATTCGTCACACGCGATCTATGATGCTGCCACCACGCGGCTGAGTTTGGCAGTGCGGATCCCTGTTGACCAGGTGGTCACCAACATGTTGCTTTTTGAAATTAACGGATTTTAATTTATATGGCCCAACAACGAACGCCGAACGAACGATGACGAACGCTACGCCCAAGGACAAAAAAAAATCGATAGTTATTCGCCGCGCTCGATGGTTTCGGGAAATTAATAAAAATCGTTACAGCAGTTATCCCGAATATGCTAGCGGAACTAGCAATCAATAATCGATCCGTATTCAAAATCGTAAAAAAACTTAAAATTCATTTCGATTGCCTGTCGAATACCTGCGCGTGTTTTTAAAACAAAATTTGCTCTTACTCGCCCATATGTGTGAGGCAAATAAATTGAGGTAGGTACCTTTACTAGTCCAGAGACCCGTACTCAAATCGCAGCGATGATTGTTTCAACTTTTTTCATATTTCATTGTGCGTCTATCTATAAAAAATCTGTCTATCTATATCTAAAAATATAAATATCTATATATTGTTACGTCCCGGGTTTTTGGTGATTTAATTTTATTTTCACTTACCGTTGACGTAACGTAGTTTTAAAGTTTTGTTTTGCTCCTTTTTAGGCGGGAATGTGCCCGCCAAGGACTGGAGCTAGAGTGGTGATCGTAGCAGGTAATTTTTTTAATAATAATGTTCCAGGTTGCAGTCGTTTTTAAACTTCAACAACACAACTAATAATTTATTTAAAACACATTTTTTGAAATTAACCATTTTTATCTTAAATGATTTAAATTTTATATTTAAATGATGATTTTAATGACGACCCCGACCATTCTGGTCGAGGGCCGGAGTAGAACGTCTAAATTTTTACGACCTCGACCATTCTAGTCGAGTGTCGTGCTCTAACTGAACTCGCTTTATCAATTTTTTATAGTGCGGAGCATCTTTTGATTGCTCCGCGAGAAAAGGTACGCGAGTCGGGCGCTGCACATCTCCGAGGTGCCCAGCGTCCGGCCCGTTACCGTGAGATCCCCAGTGTCAGCAAAATTTACAGACGCTGTAACTGTGGGATCGTCACTGGTAATTCGCTCGCACGCTGATTATTCGGATAATATTACATTTTGAGACGTCGCTTCGTCTTCGAATCATTGAAATATTATTTTAATAAAAATAAAAATTATTTTAATAATTCGATGACTGAAATAATAATTCCAAAAAACCCAGGACGTAACAATATATAAAAATATGTCTATGTATAAAAAAAATCAGTACCACTCAACAGATATCGATGTAGCACTCGACCCTCCTTAATGGAGCAACAAGGGCAATATCGTCAAAAAACGAATACCGCAGACCAACATACGCTCCTAACTTCTCCTACGTTGATGCGCACCCAGGGTACCCGGGTACCCACCTCCAGTTTTAATTACTTTTCGAGTTCAGATGTGAATAAAATCATTATAAATCGATTTACCCAATTGAGTAAGCATAATCAAAAAGTAATTAAGCTATATTTTCATTTAAAAGTAGCATGTAGTTGCCACAAAGAGAGATCGAAGGAGGGGATCTCGAGCGCTCCACAGCCAATTATTGGCTTTATCGAGCAGCAGATGTTCCAAATGTTTATGGAAGTATGGACTGCGAGAAATGAATAAATTTTTATTATATTCACACTATAAATTATTTTATTTATTTATTTATTAACCAATATTGCCGCAATGGAACATTTATTAACATTAACATTGATTTACAGATGAACACGTATCAAATTTTTCTCTAGTGGGTACCCGGGTACCCTGGGTGCCCCCTGGGACTAACCTTACTTAAGGGGGGACAGTACTGAAATTGGAATTTTTTTTGTTTGTATATGGGTATTTTTCAAATTTTGACAACTTTTATGAAACTTTTTAACTAGAAACTGACCAAACTCAGGGTGTGTAGGTAAAATATTTCGTGAATTATGGCTATTTTTCTAATTCTAAAGTATACTTCTTAAAAATGTTCCCTGCGCATGCAGTGTTATCGCAGAGGGTTGAAATTTGTTCCTCGCACATATACTACCATAATCTAAAAATTTGCGGAAGGAATTTTCATATAGACTTTATTTGGCTATTTAAGCTATTACCAATGCAGAGGTATTTAAAAAAAATATAAATTGTCGTACATTATGTACCAGAAAATGAGTTCTATTGACACTACGCCAAATACCTTGCAGCAATTTCAAGATAACGTGCCCTAGAATATGTGTTTCAAAGGGGAAAGTGATTGGGCTAAAACTAATGCGCAGGAGATTTTTTGAATACCCAAAAATACAATTCCGAGATAAACGCGATTGAATGAATTTTTCTTAAAACGATTCCTAAGAAGCAAAAAGTGAATGGGAAACGCTGAATTTTGTTCTGTCAAGATTCCTGACGAATAGTAGTTGATATTGGAGTTTATTCATGGCCATTACAAGTTATCACTACTGGAAAAATCGTACAACTCACAAGAAGAGAGGCATGGATCCCGATGATGGATTCAGTTCAAACTCCTAGAAGTTACTTCTTGGGGCAACAAATGAAACCTGTGCTGTTCAATTCAATCTCATAGGTCTTTCTTCTCTGTACGAGCCCAAATTTGTGATATTATTGAGCGATTCATCGATTACCTGCGATGATCCAATATATGTCATTCTAATTGAACCTAATCACTAATTTTGATAAAAAGCAGCTGATTTACAATAAAAACATGTTTCTGTTTTACACAATGAAATTATCACAAGCCTCATCTTTAAAATTCACAATTTCTAGCGAAAGACGCCGCTGTCAAGTCTTTGTCGCTGCATCGGATTATCAGGCTCCTTGACCGGCTTGAATCTGATTCCAGCACGTAATTGAAATAAAGGTTGTGCAGCGAAAAAGAAAAAAAAACAAAAATTGTCACACGCGACACATTACGTCGAATCATGTATCAGAGATAACACGTTCATTACAGGTCACGCACCAGCGCCATGTTCGCCTCGATCGCCGTTATACGCGGGACATTAAAACGATCTCTAACACGGACTTCGACGCGCGACATTTGGAGGCGCCAGCGGCTTGAAAACCCCCATACTCAATGAGAGGTTTATTCGTTCACGGAGTTCCTACGGAGTGGATACGGCGTATTAAAATTCGAATCAGTCGCCGTCAAATATCTTGATAGCCATTGCCATGGGCTTGCCACTGTCGAGTCTCAGACAGTGGCAAGCCCATCTCTCGCTCCCAATGAGTTTCAAGATATTTGAAGTCGACTGATTCGAATTTTAATAAGCCGTATATACTGTGTGGGACCTCCGTGAACGAATAAACCTCTCATTGGGTATGACTATGGGGGTTTTCGAGCCTCTGGAGCCTCCAAATGTCGTGCGTCAAAGCGCGTGTTAGAGATCGTTTGAACGTCCCGCGTAAAAGGATAACGCACTTTTTTGCAACCTCTTATGTTCAAGTCAAAGTATACCATCTAATTGGTGGTCACTACCCATTTTAGCGAAAAGCGATTTTTTCCAACGACATTATTTAAAAGTCGATAACATACCGACGATAGATAAGTAGCCAACCAGTCGACTTGTGTCAGTAAATGGAAAGCACCCGAACTAGTAAGTTACTAAGCTGCGCTACTTTTCTATCGTCGGTATGTTGTCGACTTTCAAATAATGTCGTTGGAAAAAATCGCTTTTTATATATACAAGACATATATAATTCAATTATAATTATACTGTGAATATTAATATATTTCTAATTAATATATTGAGAAGAATGCTATACATATTTATCTTACCTCATCAATTTTCTTTCGATTTATTTTACTCTGCTGTGAGATCACAATAAATAATCAAGAGACGCGGCAGCATCTCGAGACAAGTACATTTAAAACGATATTTATTTAATAAACAAAATACATTTATAACCGATAAACGAACGACCGACAATATCGTCCGACTATAATCGACCGACTGACCGACCGACGATACCGACCGAACTCAACGACGCGACCGCAGTCGTGCCGCAGTCTCTTATACTCGAAACATCGTGAATTAACCTTTTTTTTTAAATAGTAAATAATATTTCGTGACAATTAATAGAGTGTTCGGTGATATTGGAGAGCCAGTATTTTTTATTTTTATATATAATCACGAATCCACTTGCAGTGATAAATTTGCGCTGCTATATATTATTATGATATCAGAAAAAGAAACAAACATAACCATGAATAATTATATCATTTTTCGGCGACGGGCAAAACGTCAAAAAAACGTTAATTAATATACACAATACGGCGTAAAATTGATGTCAAAAAGACGTCATTTACCTTGTTCAAATATTGCCGCTAAAGCCACCATCAAAATAACGTTAAAAGAACGTCGATTGCGGAGGCTACAATAACGTTCCGAAAATAACGTTAAAATAACGTCATTTTGGTATAAATGTTGTACGGGTCATTGCCTAAGAAAATCACACATAACATAAACTGTCACACGATAACCACGCATACGCATTCACACAAAAAATTGTACTACGGCTCGCTCAGCGTTATTCTTCGTCTCCACGGTTTGATTTACACGGCTCACTAACGGTTATTCTTCATCTCCAAGGTTTCATTTACACGTCTCGCTCAACAGTTATTCTTATCGTCTCCACGGTTTGATTTACACGGCTCGCTCAACGGTTATTTTCATCGTCTCCACGGTTTGATTTACACGTCTCGCTCAACGGTTATTCTTATCGTCTCCACGGTTTGATTTACACGGCTCGCTCAACGATTATTCTTATCGTCTGCACGGTTTGATTTACACGGCTCGCTCAACGGTTATTCTTATCGTCTCCACGGTTTGATTTACACGGCTCGCTCAACGGTTATTCTTATCGTCTCCACGGTTTGATTTACACGACCCGCTCAACGGTTATTCTTATCGTCTCCACGGTTTGATTTACACGGCTCGCTCAACGGTTATTCTTATCGTCTCCACGGTTTGATTTACACGGCTCGCTCAACGGTTATTCTTATCGTCTCCACGGTTTGATATACACCGCTCTCGCATCGGTTATTCTCGTCCATGGTTGGCTTCACGGTAAGGTAAGCCCGTAATATTTTCTTATAAATATTGTCAATTTGCTTGTTTAGCTACGATATAACTTGTTTTTTAGAGCCGTTGAGGGTATTCTTTGATCGATTCTAAGATACTTTTATTCTATAAAATTTGTTACTAAACTCAATAGTTTCCGAAAAAAAAATTTAATAAAAATTAATTATCTAAACTTAAATAATTTTTTTTTTCCTCGCCTTTTTTAAAACCTCGAGCCAGCGCTCAGAGATGTCTTCGTGTATCACCGGACCTGCGATTTTGTCTGGTGTGATACGCTTTCCCATAGCCTTCAAGATTCCTTCTGATAGAGCCCTAGTGTCATTTTTTCCCTACTTTGTACTCTGATCACCTGTTTCAATAGAGATTCGATTTTCTGGCAGCAGAATAACGTCATTTGTGATCACCGGTACACCAGTGTTTGATGCGTCTCGCGATAGCGAGAGAACGCTCGTCGTTCCTTCCGTCTCGAAACCTTGTGTTCGATCGGGGTTTCCTGCAACCAGAACGTCGTAGCATGATTCCCTAAGACTATACATAGTCCAGTGACAGGCTACAACCTGAATATGTGTCACGAGCGTGTTGCTATGCAACGGCACATTTGTTTGGCATATCTTTTTGCCTATAGCTACAGCCATTTCCAGAAACGTTTCTTGGCTTAGCTAAAGCTCTTCTAACAGCTCTACAGAGACTGAAACAATGCCCGTTTCACAGTCATCTATCGTATCGTATTTGATACCAGTAATAACCTAAAATATAAAAGTAAATCATGACTCGGAATACTTACTGTAATCGTCTGAGATACGTTCTCGCGAGCATGACGTTTGGAGATTATGTCCGTCGTATATATGCCCGCCGTTATTGTACGGCGAGCTACGACCCGACGATGTCGAGCTAAATTCTCTGTGACGTCTTTTCTTTTTCGCCTTTTTTGCGCTGAGTTTTCTTTCCAGGCGTCTCAGCCGATCTTCAAGACGTTTCTCACGGTTTTCCGTGTCTGAGTTTCATTCTATCGCAAAAAATTTTGAGTGCTAGTATGAGTACTTTTAAACTTCTTCATAATTGCGCGGTGCGGCGATTCTCTTTTCCATCGATTTGAAACATTTTTTTCACTACCGAATAAGACTTTTTCTCGCGGGTTCCGTTCAAATACCAAGAAGAATAAAAATTGCAGAATGAATATTAGAGTGTTCTGCACATTTGTGCAAAGTTTCGACCCGGCCCGAGCATTATTTCGATATTCATAATATTTTGAAAAGCTAGACTGAACCCACCGGAAAATTGTACGCTCGATGGAAAACATATGAATAGAAAACGAAGAGAAAGGAGAAAAATAAAAGTTCCAAACTAATTTCGAATTTTTTTATTTTATACATGCGACTAGCTCTGTTATCTTAAGCAAGACGCAATTAATTGCGTCGTTGCTTCTTGCTTGGGGGACGAACACGAAGAGATCCTTCGGGGAATTCAAAACGAGTCGGAATTTTCCGAGGGCGTTTTCTCGAGGCAGGGTCTACCGTTGACGGTACATCCGCACAGGCACATCCCGCCTCTTCCACTGGTGGAATATCGTCGTACTTGTTCTCGTCCTCTTCCTCCTCATGATCGTCGGTAACTTCTTTCAGCTGAAACGAAACTAAATTTAATTCACTGGGATCAGGGTTGGGCACCCCTGGCTATCATTGTAAAAGAAGTTTTCTTTTATTGTGTTTATAACTTGTTTATCATCAATTATTTTGCAAAAGTGACCCGCGCTACGGTATTTGAAACCACATATAATTACTCCAAACTCTATAATGTAAATTATTTTCATTTAACTCGTGGAGTACAGATGTGACACGCGCAGCTACAAATTCTGTAGGTTACTTTTATGAAATAATAAATAATTAATCAAATTATACAACAAATAAAAGATGAATGCTTTTTTTAAACTAGCGAAAGGTACCCAACCCTGATTGGGATAATTAAAGATTAAGGGATCCATATATATTTATACTTGTTCTTCGAGTATGATGGTCAGTAATTTAGTTCTGTTCCTAAATATGAATTTTCGGATTTGTTGAGGTGTGACAGTATGGTATCCACTCGATTGCGATATTTCTTCGCAGATATAGACTGGTAACATCGCCGGCTCATTTAAATATTCATTGTACGGTCTCAAAAGGCGCGCTATTGTTATTATGAAATCACCTCGCTCCACGTCCGAGGTGTGTAGGATTATTTCATCTCCATTTGCCGATACACCTTTTTACGAATAATTTATAGCATTGAATGTTTTGCATTATTGCAAACCTCCGGAAAAAAACAAATTGCAGAATGAATATCAGAGCGTTCTGCACATTTGTGCAAAGTTTCGACCCGGCCCGAGCATTATTTCGATATTCATAATATTTTGAAAAGCTAGACTGAACCCACCGGAAAATTGTACGCTCGATGGAAAACATATGAAAAGAAAACGAAGAGAAAGGAGAAAAATAAAAGTTCCAAACTAATTTCGAATTTTTTTATTTTATACATGCGACTAGCTCTGTTATCTTAAGCAAGACGCAATTAATTGCGTCGTTGCTTCTTGCTTGGGGGACGAACACGAAGAGATCCTTCGGGGAATTCAAAACGAGTCGGAATTTTCCGAGGGCGTTTTCTCGAGGCAGGGTCTACCGTTGACGGTACATCCGCACAGGCACATCCCGCCTCTTTCACTGGTGGAATATCGTCGTACTCGTTCTCGTCCTCTTCCTCCTCATGATCGTCGGTAACTTCTTTCAGCTGAAACGAAACTAAATTTAATTCACTGGGATCAGGGGTGGGCACCCCTGGCTATCATTGTAAAAGAAGTTTTGTTTTATTGTGTTTATAACTTGTTTATCATCAATTATTTTGCAAAAGTGACCCGCGCTACGGTATTTGAAACCACATATAATACTCCAAACTCTATAATGTAAATTATTTTCATTGAACTCGTGGAGTACAGATGTGACACGCGCAGCTACAAATTCTGTAGGTTACTTTTATGAAATAATAAATAATTAATCAAATTATACAACAAATAAAGGATGAATGCTTTTTTTAAACTAGCGAAAGGTACCCATCCCTGATTGGGATAATTAAAGATTAAGGGATCCATATATATTTATACTTGTTCTTCGAGTATGATGGTCAGTAATTTAGTTCTGTTCCTAAACATGAATTTTCGGATTTGTTGAGGTGTGACGGTATGGTATCCACTCGATTGCAATATTTCTTCGCAGATATAGACTGGTAACATCGCCGGCTCATTTAAATATTCATTGTACGGTCTCAAAAGGCGCGCTATTGTTATTATGAAATCACCTCGCTCCACGTCCGAGGTGTGTAGGATTATTTCATCTCCATTTGCCGATACACCTTTTTACGAATAATTTATAGCATTGAATGTTTTGCATTATTGAAAACCTCCGGAAAAAAACAAATTGCAGAATGAATATCAGAGTGTTCTGCACATTTGTGCAAAGTTTCGACCCGGTCCGAGCATTATTTCGATATTTATAATCGAAATAATTAGAAGAAATTTATAAGGTTTTTGGGGTTGCTGATTACGAATCCGATGTCAGATTTTCAAAATTCAAAATTTTCGTCCACCATCTTGGATCTATCGTTTTTAGTTTCAAAAAACTAACATTGGATTCGTAAACAGCGACCCCGAAAACCCCCGAGTATCAATTTTCCGGCCAATTGGATCAATTTTTTAATAAGCCGTCCGCCATATTGAATCCGTCATTTTTAATTTAAAAAATCTGACGTTGGATTCGTAATCAGCGACCCCGAAAATCCCCGAGTAACAAATTTCAGGCTAATTGGATCGATTTTTAAAAAAGTCGTCCGCCATTTTGAATTTTCAAATTTTTGAAAATCTGACATCGGATTTGTAATCATCAATGACCCCGAAAACCCCCGGGTGGTCATTTTTATGAGCTTAACTCCACGTAATTCGATAATTTGCAATTTTTTTTTAATTCTCGCCAAAAACGTTGATTTGTTTATATTGTTATAACTACAAAATTGTTATTAATTTTTGGCACTATACATTTTTTTTGCAAAGTAGAACAAATTTGTGGGCCGTTGACGTTTGGTAATCAAAAAAATATCGAGTTTTGACGAAGTTATGACCGTTTGAACGCAAAAGATCGAAACGTTCGATCGAAACCACTGGAGCTGAAAGGGTTAAAGACCCGTTTGTAGGAGCGGGTAGACACGTCCTCGTTTCCCGGCGGTTTTTTTTCGGGATTTGGGGGTAGGGGCGTTTTTTCTTCCGGGGTTTTTTTCCCGGGATTCACATTACTCAGTCGGTAAAAATTGGAAAATACTTACTCTCAGCTGCTGCGATGATTTGCATTTTATTGTGTCTGCAAAATAGTCGTAATTTCTCAATGTCCCGTTTCGAAAGTTTCTTATGGAATATTTCCACGTTGATATCTGCCAGTGTCTGGAAAGAAAAGTTTCTTTTGACGCCAAATTCTCCAAAATAATTGGATTCTATCGTTCTAACAAGTCAATCGAATGTTGGGTATTTGGCGAAACGATTAATTTTCCTCATAGCCATGTTGTAGTAATAATGTTTTTTGATTTTGTTTCTTTATTTAATTTATATATTCTGGTACTTTTTAAGAAAATTGTGTAACTGAAAATTTTGATTCGAGAAAAGCCGAAACATATGTGCGACGAACGAAAAATTTAATTTTGACTGACAAGAGAAAAAAATGATAGTGCACGATTGCATGACAGTCACAAAGTATACGGTGACCGCGAGAAATAATATTTTTCGTCAAGATAACTATTCCACGCGATCGGGTGTACGAGTTTTTTTTTTCATATTTTCGAAAAATCTAGACCGAACCCGACGGAGATTCGTACCTGCGCGATCGAGTGGAATAGTTACCTTGAGGGAAAATTATTTTTCCTTATTCGGGGCTGAATGATTTATATAGTTCGAAAAAAGTGAGCTTAGAAATTGGGTAGGTTGGGAATTGAAGGGTCAATAATTGCGCGGAGTAATTTATTAATCAATTTTGCTTCCTCATAGAGGAAGCTTTGTGACGGTGAACATTTTTTTTTTTCAGTTTTCAATGTCAACGTGCTCAAAATGTCCCAAAACTTCGAAAAATCATATCTAGAAATGTTCTGGCACTGAAAAATTCAAACGTCTATAACTCGAGAACGGTTTGAGCTACAGGGCTCCGGTTTTGCCGCGATGTTAGTCTATACAACCTCCTCATTCTCTGCGAGTTTATTCAAAATTACTCAAAAATTGTAAATTTTACGGCATTTTGAAATGTGAGAAATATAGCGACTAAGGGCTTTACACCACTATACGTATATTCTATATACGTGGTAAAGAGTCTTCCCCCACTCTCATACTTTCGTACGGGGCCTAAGCCGGGTCAGTCTGAGGACGCGCCTAGGCGAGAATAGACGTTTGGTGTGAGATAATAAAAGACGAGAAACAGAGTGAACAACTGTGATTTATTTAAACTGCATGCACCCTACCTACACAATTCCGACAGGTTATGGGCCCAACACGCTTCCACTGCGCGAATTATTAAGTGACAATTAAGTGAGAAAAGTGTTGGTGCAGAGACAATAAGGAACAATAGAAGCGGATCAATAAAATGACGGACAACAAAGGAAGAGGTGAAAGTAGTTGTCCTGAACAGGATCAACGCAAGTAAAAATAAGAACAATAATGAGATGCGTAGACAGGCCTTTGAGATGCGAATTATTGAGACGAGAATAATATGTTCGAAATTGAAGTGGAAGTAAGAAAGAAAGAAACTCGGGTATATGATTGCATGTGATTAAATTCATTGTCCACGCGAATTGAATGAAAGGACATAAGCGCATGAATTTTATAGAAATAAATAAAAATAAATAAATTAAAAATAATTTTTGATAAGTCCTTGAGACGCGTCGAAGTTTGCTGAGAAAACCCTTTGGAACAAAGGGCAGTGAATTTTCTACGACGCAGGCTTATGCATGTCAAAGGGGGTGGCCCGCACGTATATGGTAAGAGAGAGAAGAGAGATGTGACGCCGGAGTGTGTATACATAGGAGATAAACACTCGGCAAGACAGAAACAGAGATGTGACGCTGAGCGTGTGCATGTGCATGTGCATAGAAACATGCTATGAAAGAGAGAAAGAAACCAAGAGTCGCGATGTCGTGGAAATGCAAGGATACAATCCTATGTGCATGCAAGGCAGGCGTTGAGCACGCGCGCCCCGGAACGTAGATATATTTTCTTTGTGAAAGGAAATTTTGAAATCGATGCATCATGCGCATGAAAAAGAAAAGAACAGAGATGCGTTTAGCTATAATATTATGAGAGGAGACAAAAAGAACAGAGATGCGTTTAGCTATAGTATTATGAGAGGAGACGAAAAGAACAGAGATGCGTTTAGCTATAATATTATGAGAGGAGACAAAAGAACAGAGATGCGTTAGCTATAGTACTATGAGAGAAGACAATTCTCTATGATTAAAATATTTCTGCAGAAATTAGAGATGAGATGATATTGGCGAATTTTGTCAAAAGATACCGACAAAGTTTCGTCTTGACGATAACCAAGCTGGTGAAAAAGTCACACTGAGCATCAGTGAAGATACCGTACTATTCCAAGTAGAGAAGCGAAATGAACCGCACCAAGCAGGTGTGTAATAGATACGGATAAAATTTATTTAAAAATGTGTGCACACAACATAAGTCAAATTCAAACTGAAATTGACTATATATTTACAATATAATCTGGAAAAAAAAAAAAAAAATATATATATATATATATATATTTATAAATAAAAATAAAATCCATCCGATATGATAAATTTATAATAAACTTGTCTTGGAAGAGGGAACTAGAGAAACAAAGAAAAATCCAAGACATAGGCGAGTGACTCGAGGGGTGGTAAGTGCCGTGCACGTATCCACTGCTTGAGTCACTGGGGTGGCTGTATGTGTAGTCTTGTGTTCGGGCGGCATATACAGTTACTCGTTTCAGTCTGGCCATACTTGTGTTCGGTCAACCAGACTCGAAGCACAGCTCCAGATATACTAAAATCCATTTGTGTTAATAAATTGATTACTTAACAGATAAAAGCACAATGGATGAGGCAGAGTAGGATGAGTTGACTGAATGGTTTAAATAACATTCAGGAGAAGGCCCATGGATGGTTATATCAGGAGCGAAACGCCGTCAGAGCCACATTGAAGACCTGGCCCTAGGAAAGGGAGAAAAGAGATGCGAAGAAAAGAGATGCGGAGAAAAGAGATGCGAAGAAAAGAGATGCGGAGAAAAGAGATGCGAAGAAAAGAGATGCGAAGAAAAGAGATGCGGAGAAAAGAGATGCGAAGAAAAGAGATGCGGAGAAAAGAGATGCGGAGCAAAGAGATGCGGAGAAAAGAGATGCGGAGCAAAGAGATGCGGAGAAAAGAGATGAGTAGAGATGAGCAAAAGAGAAATGAGGAGAGATAAGAGAATGAGATGAGGGAAAAATTATTAAAACCAATTAATAGACCAGGTTTCAGTGGACAAAATCTTACCCTCTATTAAATCGGTCCATCCGATTAATATTGAATTGAATAAATTCACTTGAGAAGAGAAAATCGAAGAAGAAATAGGAGAGTCGAAAAATGTAACCTCGAAAACTCTCGATGCAACAAAGCTCGAGGAAAATATGTTGGTGGCTAAGGCATCCTGCTCGAAACAGTATGCAGGGGCACTGACCAAAGCGGAGAATGCCGTTGCCAACATGGAAAAGTTGCGAAAAGAAAACGAAACTGAGCTTAGGGAGACGGGGGTTGAGCTGAACAATGAAAGAACAAGGCTGATAAAAGAAAAAAAATAAGGAAATTGAGAGATGAGAAAAAGCAAGAAAAGGAAGACTCTGACAACCTGGCAAACCAAGTTAAAGAAACTCATAAATATGGAATGATTGACAAAAATCCAGGCACTAAACCCGATTATCAATTAACAATAAATGCAAAGTTTGAACGTTTCCATGATTACTTTACGTCTGAGTTGAGATCACGCGAATTACTCCATATAATTGATCCAGAAAATACAATAGTTGAACATTTAGATGCAGCTATCATTGAAAAACAAAATTATAAAATCAGAGACATTTTGATAAATCACTTGGACCAAAACTATAATTCCAAAGTAATGCAGTTACAAGATCCAGTAGAAATTCTCAAGAAAATCAGAGAAAACAAGAGATGCGAGAGTAATGTAAATTCCACTACCTTGCGAAAACAATTATACAATCTGAAACACGATTTGAATAAAGGGAAAGCTTCAGAATTTTGTGACAAATTCGAGGAGATTGTCAGAAATTATGATAATTTGTCAGAGGTCACGCCGTTGTCAGAGGTAGAAAAGTAGAAAAAAAAAAAAAAAAAAAAAAAAGAGATGCGTTTTTCAATGCTATTATGACCACCGTCCCCGAAGTACAGCCAGTTGAATTTTTGACCCGAAGTACGAAAGGCAGGGGGGGGAAGTCGTGGTCTCACCCAAGGAGCGTACAAACACCACAACTTCAAAAATAACACGAAGGGTGGCAAAAGCTACTATCATAGTGAGAGATGCGAAAATTAAAAGGAAGAACTCAGACGAGAAACTCGGAGAGGGGAAGAGGTTCAAAAGCAATCGAGGAAGAGGCGGTTACAAGCAAGTAAACACCAACGAGAAGAAAAATTAGAAAGGCAAGACGAACAATATAATTCTTGTAACAATAATCAGAGTGATCCTAATCAAGGTAAAATATTTATGAAATTCTTAGCAGATTCAGGGGCTACAGAACATTTAACCAAATCGAGAATAATTTTCAAATCATTTGACGAAACAGACTACGGTAAAATGAGATGCGCTAATAAAAATCCGTCGGCAGACTTGAAAACGGAGGGAGCAGGTACAGTCGAGATTCGTTTATATGACAGTAGGACAGTCGAAATAGAAAAAGTGATAAATGCTAGGGAAATGTCCGACAACCTTCTTTCACTGAGAAAATTTGCCGAAATGGGACTCAATATCTACCTAGACAGTGAAAGAATTGATGTTTTCGATCCGGTCTCTAATGAATCGTTTATTACTGGGGTCTACAACAAGCCATATTGGATGATTGAATTCGAGACAAACAAAAACGATAATAGAGATAAAATGAACTATAACAATACCAGCAGAAAAATTGTAGCTAACTTAACTGAGGGGGAAAGCGACAATGAGACAGTTAGATATTAAACGAAGAGTGTGACAGCAAGGGAAACGTATGAAAATAATAAGACTGAATCTAACAAACAAATCGGAGACGAGATTAAAACTAATGAAATCGGTGAAGGTGAAATTGAAATAAAGAAACCGAAAATTGATGAGGATAAAGAAATAATAAATCGAGACGAGGATAACGTGTTATCAAAGAGAGATGAGGATAACGTGTTATCAAAGAGAGATGAGGATGACCTGTTATCAAAGAGAGATGAGGATAACGTGTTATCAAAGAGAGATGAGGATAACTTGTTATCAAAAAGAGATGAGGATAACGTGTTATCAAAAAGAGATGAGGATGATACGATAACCAGGGGAAATCAGGAAAATTTAATAACAAAAGGAGATGAGAATAGTACCACAACTAGAGATGAGAAATCTGAGGAAAAGAAAGCAATTTATGAGGATTCAAACTTCGATACTTCGATCTGGGACAGGAAGCTTCACGATGTAGATGAATTGCCCAAAATTGAATTATCAGAAAATGAATCACCTTTTGATAGAAAATATAAACTTTTGAAAACAGTAACAAGGCCATGCTCTGGCATATCAGACTCGGGCATGCATCTCTTGCATACCTCAAGGCACTTCAAAATAAATTTTCAAATTGCAAGAATGGTCAAATGTAAGATTTGATGAGCCAATTCTAGAGTGTGAGGTGTGCAAAATTTCAAAGTTTAATAAAATTCCATTCAATTCAGTACGGAGACGAGCAACCGAACCTCTACAAATTATACATTCAGATATCATGGGGCCCATTAGACCGGTATCTTTTCCAAAGGGATATAAATATATAGCTGTATTTGTAGATGACTACTCAAGGCTAGCGATGGCATATTCTATAAAAGCAAAAAAAAAAAAAAAATGATACAGGAGCCTGTTTTGAGGCGTTTGTAAGAAGCGCTCGAAACTTGTTAGGTAGAGACGCGAAAGTATGCTATTTACGTACAGACTAAGGTACAGCATATACCGGAGGGTACACCATCGAGGTACTAAAAAGATTAGGAGCAGAACAGCAGCTTTCGAGCCCAGATACACCTGAACATAACGGTGTAGCGGAAAGGTTCAATCAGACGATTCAGAAAAAGGTGAGAGCGTACATGTACGATGCGAAACTACCTGAAAATATGTGGGATCTCGCCCTAAGTGCGGCTGTGTACGTATACAATAGAACACCGCATAAGTCTAATAACATGATAACTCGAATGCAAATGTTTGCTCCAAATCATAATTATGACATGAATCAGCTGAAGCGTTTTGGTTGCGTCGCGTATACCAAAGTTCAGAGAAAAACAGGTCCGAAATTCAGGTTTGAGGGGAGACGCGTAATTCCGGTGGGCTACACGCCTACTGGATACCAATTCTTAAAACCAGAAGAAGGTAAATTTTACGAAAGCAGAGATGCGCGCTTTAAAGAGAAATTGGTATATGGAGACAAGTATGAAAAGAATAGTATAAAAGATTGGCCAGTCGAGTACGATGAGATTAATAAAGAGAAGTGGTTAATAGAAAGCGATAAAGAGGAGGAAAAAGTAAAAGAAATTTCAAAACAGGAGGGAGAAATTAAAGGAAAAAGAGGGCGACCTAAAAAGAAAGCTTTAGTTACCACTGTTGACGAAAAGAAATCAAATAGGGTGAATGACACTAGCTTCACTGAAATAATAAGAGATGATGATTGTAAGATTCAGTTATTACAAGTTTCACATGAAAAAGCCAAGTTAGTATTATTTGAAGACAATAAAAGGAAAATAAGTGACCTGGAAGATAAAATCGTACATGCAATGATGGCACAGATCAATCAAAATCCATTATCATACAAAGATGCGATGCAATCGAGTGAGCATAAAGATTGGTTAAAAGCAGTCAGTGAGAAATTAAATTCTATGTATAAGAATGAGGTATGGTCACTAGTAGATCGTCCCATCAGGATGAAAGATGGCCGAAGAGCAAATATTATAGATTCAAAATGGGGTTTCAAACGAAAGGTTGAAAGTGAAAATAAACTAAAATATAAAGCAAGATTAGTTATTAGAGGCTTTAAAGATACAAATAAATACGACTTGGCAGAAACTTATGCACCTGTATCTCGATTGCCATTAATAAGATCAGTTTTACTATTGTAAATAAATACAACTTGGAGATGTGCCAATTAGACGTGAAAACTGTATTTTTAAACGGGTTAATAGATGAAGAAATATATATGAAAATCCCAGAGGGGGTAAATGTCACCGCAAAGGAAAAGGAAAATAAGGTTTGTAAGTTACAACGAGCTTTATACGGCTTAAGAATCAGTCCTAAGAAATGGAATAACAGATTTACTGAGGTAGAATTGAGTGTAGGGCTGAAAAATGATGAGACAGAGCCATGCCTATTCATGTAGAGAGAAAGTGAAAAGTTCCTTATTTTGCTGTTATACGTAGACGATATTCTAATAGCGAGTAATGACGAAAATAAGCTGAGAGAAGTGACAAAGAAAATAAAAAACTGAATTTGAAATGAGTGAGTTAGGGAATCCAAGAGAATTTCTTGGTATTTCTATAAAAAGTGACAGAGAAAACCAAGAGATCATACTCAATCAAGAAAAATATATTGATAAAATTTTTTAAAGATTCAATTTCGATGAGGCACACCCTCAGAAAACACCCATGATCACGACCCAAACAATAAACAGAGAGAGACGCGACAGAGAAGAGAAGTCAGACGGTCAAGTACTGAAAGAAACGGAGACGAGACAGAATGTTCCATATAGAGAAGCTATTGGCAGCTTGTTATACCTGGCCGGGGCAACCCAACCGGATATTTCATATGCCGTAAATGTGCTGAGTAGACATCAAATCAATCCTACTGAAAATGACTGGGGTATGGTGAAAAGAGTGTTTAGATACTTGAAGGGAACAAAAAAAAAACTCTGGGTCTGAGATATACTGGGGAATCAAACGACTTAGAAGCCTACTCTGACGCAAGCTTTGCAGACTGCAAAGACTCACACACGATGTGTGGAGATATAGTCAAACTTTTTGGAGATGCGATAACTTGGAGAACACATAAGCAATCATATGTGGCTCTATCAACATGTCAGGCAGAATATTTAGCGATGAGTGAGGCATGTTACGAGTCGATGGCTATGGACAACTCGATAAAATCGATTTTAGAAAAATCATTCTGCCCAGTAAAATTGTGGTGCGATAATAAATTGGCAGTGGCGAGTGCCAAAACGAGCGGAGGAAATAGACTCCGTAATACGAGAGAAGTGCGAGAACACTACGTAAAAGAATGCGTTGGTAGAAATTTTGTAACGATTGAGTGGATTCAATCGGAAGATCAGGTGGCAGATATATTTACTAAGCCATTGTCGTTCGATATGCACAAATACTTAGTAGATAAAATTCTAAACGTAAAACCTGTATAAATAACCAAATTCTGCTATATTATTGTGTTCCTTATGTGCACAGGAAATTAATTAAGGAAGCGCGAAATTAAACCAAGCGAGAAGCACGAATATATACAACGTAAAGAAATTACTAGGTTAAGATACGTGTGTAATTTCAATATATATATAAAGTAGATTTAGTTTTGTATCTGCTGTCTAAAAGATACTACCTTTATAAAAATTATGAAATGTAAAACTTAAAGAGAAGGGATCAGTGTTTTTGGCAGTAAAGCAATTAGTCGGGAGGGAGTGTGAGAAATATAGCGACTAAGGGCTTTACACCACTATACGTATATTCTATATACGTGGTAAAGAGTCTTCCCCCACTCTCATACTTTCGTACGGGGCCTAAGCCGGGTCAGTCTGAGGACGCGCCTAGGCGAGAATAGACGTTTGGTGTGAGATAATAAAAGACGAGAAACAGAGTGAACAACTGTGATTTATTTAAACTGCATGCACCCTACCTACACAATTCCGACATGAAATTTTCCAAAAAAGTCTGTGAAGACTCTAACTTCCGCAAATTTTAAGATTCATGGTTAATTTTTTCGAGCATCGCGTGAAATTCCGAGGAAGCAATTTGCAAATTTCAATTTGCATCTTGTTCTTTCATTTATTGTTTTTTTATCGCCCGCGACCGAAGCCGTGACGGCATAATCGTTAACGGCGAGAGCATCTCGGATGATTTTCGCCTCGTCCTTATCTTTGCCGGTGTTGTTTCTTTTTCTCTACAAAAAAAAAATCGGGATGTTACATAATGAGTTTTTAAAATTTTTTTATTTTTTCAAAATTTATATTTCCCGCCAAGGTAATTTTCGAGTCATATTATTAATTAGTGATAATGTAAAAAAAAAAATGCTTTTCGAATAGGTTCGGTTTAATTAAGGATGTTTGGCAGCTATTGCCCCAGCCAAAAATTGTTTATAATTAGAATTTTCGTTCTTCCTGACTCAATAAAAATCTGAAAAAATTCAACAACATTTGGCACGCTATGAACAACAATTATCAATAATAATATCGCCCCAGAGTTATTTAATAAATGCTTAAACAAATCATTATTATACAATTTTATGGTGACTCCTTTTTTTTCTTATACGAATCAAATGTGTGCAATTTTCTGAATGCTTGTGAATTTCTTCAGAATTTTCTTATGATTTTGAAATTCCCGTTTAAAATTTTTTAGAATGGCTGGATTTATGCATTTTTGGTCAAGTGTGTTTGAAACTTTTAAAAACTGACGCGGTAATATTTCGGAAACCTATGAGTGAATCGTTCGAAAACTTGATCGAGAAACTCCAGAATATTTTCGTTCATAACATATTTGTTTTTCATAAAAATCTGTCTCGAGATAAAAGTGTAATTAGCGACAATGTGGCATTAACAGCGACATGGCATGTACGATGCATGTAAAACAAACAAGTGTTGTAGTTTATTTGTCCAGGATGGATTTAGGGCGGGATGATAGTCGTTCACAGGGTGGATTAACTATTTAACACTTTACTCGATGCCTTGATATGAAAACGTAATTTAATCTTTATTGTGAATAGTACGATGTAATGATAATGGGGCGCACGAGTACTCCCTCGTGGCTGGCAATCTCCTTTCCTTTCCCTCTCTCTTAACGCTCAACAATCGTCTCTCTGTCCACGGCCAGCAAGACACACCTGCTACTACCTCGTATACTGTCGTACACCCGACTGACTCTCAATGGCGGCTCGCGTACCGCGTTCACACGCACTCTCTCTCTCTCACTCCTACAGTCGAGAGCGCCCTCTCAGACTCACGCACACACACACACGCCATCACAATATTAATCTGCAACACAAGTTTTGAAATAATTTATTTCCGGATTGTGAGAGTTGATCACTCTAAAATTTTTAAGAGATTTAGATCCTATTGTGAATGAAACTTTATTCAAGTTTCAGGAAAATCTGTCTGAAGTGGTCTTACCCGGTAGGACGCTGCATCGAACCGGTCTTCAACGCATCTACGCAACTCCTGAACGGTACGTTATTGTACCGTAAAAAGGTACGTATGGAATCGGCACTTTCTATCGATACGTGTTTTGTATAGATTTCGTCTAAGAACTCTCTACATCGTGGACGGCTCGAAAGGACGCTAACGTCAAGATTTTTTGTATACAAATTCCAAATTATTTTTCCCGTCAACCAAGTATTTCGGGCAACGCACTTCGGCCAATATTTTCGACGGGAAAATCTTTGCGGTATCTGCAACATGGAAAACATGGAAAAATAATTTTCATGGCTCATAATTTTTTACATGGCTCATCATTTAGGGAACAATTTTGCATGATTCGAATTTCATAACTCGCTTTTGCTGTACTCAAAAAAGTTTGAGCTGTGATTGGTAAATCGGGGAGTAATTTTTTCCTGAGTATATTCAACAAACCAGACAACTGTTTATGGCTGATATTATTTTCCAAAGCCCATTGGCGAATCTCTCCAATTTCCATCGGCGTCGATGATGATGGTTCAGCAAAACTATGTACAGGAGGGTCGTTTTCAGAATGTGATGAATCACTTGTCTCAAATTCATCTTCGAAAACGTAGTTGCCGGGTTGTTTGGAATCATTCTGTACGTTGACGGTCTCTCCTCTGTTGAAATTATTTGGATCATCCAAAATATCTATTGGAGTCCCTGCTTCTATTAAATAAAAACATTTTTTTTATAGATTGCATATTTTTAGTCACAGACGAATAGCAAAAAAATCTTTAAAAAATTCAGCTATATTGAAGATATTACGAATATTGATATGCAATGACAAAAATCATTAATCGATTGTTTGAAAAAACAATTATTTAAAAATCGTTTAGACGATTTTTCTTTACGACGTTTCAAATGAATTTTACGTTTTTCTACAATACTTTTATGTTTTCAGCATTTTTCCTTCGTTTCAGTTAAAATACCTGTTTCACACTAGTCAAATGAGTATTAAATTTTAAGAATAGTTGTATGCCAAGTTTAAAATAATAATTAAATAAATGGATGGTAGATTCGTATTGCAACATATATCCTTAATAACCTAGAAGAATATTAAAAACGAAAAATTTGTGGAACTATCAACTAATAAATGCAAAATTCCACGACGTCATATTTTCATCGACTTTTCAAGAAGTTTAATCCATAATTTTTCAGCGATTTTGATATACCACCGCTTCTTTTGTTCCTCAAGAGAGTCTCAACAAATTCACCATATGTCGATTTTTTTAACTCATCGTTGCAATGTTGCAGACGATTTTTTAATCGGAAAAAAGTATGTCATAAAAAAATTGCTGTTATTTCAAAGTTAACAAATAGATTTCAAAAAAAATTCAATCACATTTAAAACAAAGAATAACAAATTGTTCTATCATATGTCGAAGTATTTTTTTTTTTCAACGATAAGTATGCAAGAAATAAGAATTATGATTACTGATAATTCATGTTTGTAAAGTTTCAAAAATAGTTAAATTTTTTACTGAGAAACAAAGTGATATTTATTCTTAATTGAATACTAATTTATGAAGAGATACTTACCACTGACGTTCGCTTCATTTTGTTCTTTCGCTTCCTCAACAATATTTTGCATATCCATTTTCATTTCTTTTAGAAGCATCCTACTTTCCGTGTTACCAGTATCGTGCCTCGTGCCAATGCCTCGTGCCTCGTTCTAGTATTCAGTGTTTTTTTGTCGAAAGTGCACTTGATTTCCGAAAAATATGGTCACACAAGTAAGTAAAAGTTTTCTGTTTGCGTTTATTGATTAATGATTGAATATTCATAAAAGGATAGAGTAGAAATTCCGAACATGAAGCCTACGTGGTTCATAACCTCACTTTCGATAAAATTTTCCATTCGTATCGATTAATGTATTGCATGACAATAAATAACGATGACTAATTGAAGAAAAAACTTTGAAAACTTATTCAGTAAAAATATTAGTATGAAATTTTACAAATATAACATGATGCATTTCGATTAATAAAACCCACCTGCAGCATAACCTCACTATTTCATAGAACCCATGTGTCGCATAACTCTTCCACTTTTGACAAAATTTTTCCACCTACTCAGTTTAATATTGTTTATTATTATGTTAGATAAATAACTCAATAATAGTCCATTTATTAGTTTATAACCTTGAAGATTTAAAAATTGTTTTATTATTAGTTATTTTGTTCATTTCGTTGGTACAATATCTCGTATTTTGTCTTATTCTTTTATTTTATTATTTTCTCCTTAGTGTTACCGGTTGTCCGAGCATATCAACTCGTAAGTTTTCTCAATGAAACTGGCGAGGATGGCCAGAGATCGGTGGAGTGCGTGCCCAGTTCGTGGGTTTCGTTTGATCAAGATTCGGGGTCTTGCATGGTACGCTACATGCAGCCTCCGTACAACAATGAAGACCGACAACTCATTCGCGATCTAATACGAACAAAAGCTGATCCTCCAATGAGTTGGCCACTTTTTTCTGTTTCATTGCAGGGTCATGCAAGTAAGATGTGATAAAAATAACTTTCACGTAACAAATTACTAATGTATATATCAAATGTACAATGATGCATGTATATGAGGTGAATCCGGTGAATCCACGTGAATCCGGTGGACTTCTTTCCTGACCCCCGCCAATTCGATTCATTTTTTTTTATCTGATTCCATTG
This sequence comes from Rhorus exstirpatorius, assembly GCA_963564615.1. Classification (NCBI taxonomy): domain Eukaryota; kingdom Metazoa; phylum Arthropoda; class Insecta; order Hymenoptera; family Ichneumonidae; genus Rhorus; species Rhorus exstirpatorius. Next base: position 41,255,398 of record OY751316.1, on the reverse strand, counting down.
AATCTAAAAAACACCTTGAATTTTTTTTACATGTTTCTAAACAACCCTTAGTAGAAAAAAAAATTTTCTCAAAAAAAATGCCCTAATTTAAAAATCTGAAAAAATTCCCAAAAATGCGTGATTATATGTAAAAAATCATACTTCCACTGCGGGTGATAGCTTGAAAATTATCAGATATAATCACGTATTTTTGGGAATTTTTTCAGATTTTTAAATTGGGGCGTTTTTTTCGAAAATTTTTTTTTTTTACTAAGGGTTGTTTATAAAAATGTAAAAAAATTCAGGGTGTCTTTTAGAGTCAATGGAATCAAATTTTAAAAAAATGAATCAAATTAGCGGAGGTCAGGGAAAAAGTCCACCGTATTCACGTGGAATACCTCGAATGTATTTCTAAGTATTAACAATTTTTTTCTTTCATTAAGAAACTCATGCGGAAGGACTGCGGCGAATGAAAAAGCTTTCAACTAATGAATACGCCTACACCACCGATGCTGAAAACAATGGCGAAGAAAAATCAAAGTCAGCGATGGAATTTCTAAAGAAAAAGAAAGCACAGGATGAAAAATTCATGAAAAGTCTTTTGAGCCGCAGGACTTAATCCTCTGGATCGGAGGATGATGAGATTAACAACAACAGTGATCCGGAAGGTAAATTTATTATGTCTATTTTAGAATTGATTTTTTTAAAAAAGTATATTTTCCGTGAAAGTTCACAAAATATGATTAAAAAAAAAAATTGTGTACCAAGAAGGTGAAGAAAAAACTTATATTTGGCGTGTAACGTATCGTGTACACATTTTTATACTTTCGAGGGGTTGAGATTTGTGGATGGAGGATACTCGACTAAAACGAAATTCATATGGGATCGAATGTCACCTTATCTACTTTATCCCCCTCAGCTCTTCCATTTAGCACCTTAAGTCACAAAAATCATAAATAATTTTTTTTATATAATGAATATGAAGAAAACTTTTTTTTGTTGCTTCAGATGAAAGTTCCTCGGAATCAGAGCCAGTTTTTTTCTCCAAGGGACGCCAAAAAATGGGGATCAACGTTCGCAACGAGACGGAAAAAAATTCAATGCAGGGAAGAAAAACCCAAACATTGGAAAATACTAAAAAAAATCAAGTGCGAGAAATAAAAACGCAAACATCGGGAAATACTGACAAAAATCAAGTCCAGCAAAAAAAAAACGCCAACAACAACAATAATCCCTTCAAATCGTGATGAGGAACAAAATGACGCCAACAATCATATTTTCGCTTCAGAAGGTCAGTATACACACTTTTCTAGGATAAGAATGAGTTAGAGTGAGTAACTTTTTTTATACTTGATAAATGATTAATTCATTAACTATAAAAAAAATTCCCTTTGAGAAATAATTACAATACACACCAATTATTCAAGTACCGTGGTGTCCGAATATTTTCGTTACTCACGTATATGTTTATTGAGCATCAACACGTTTTTGTTTGTTCGGTATTCGTAGATGCCGGGCTGCTTTACCGGACCATGATGAAAGTCAGAGCCGCTTTAAAGGTTCAAGCTGATGAAATTCAGGATCTGCGACGTATGTTGACACGATCATTGAAAGTAAGCGGAAATGGAATCACTACGAATGTTTTTGCGGAAAAATACGATTTCGCAAAAATCAACACCGTGGACGATTTTCGAGCATTCGATGCCCGCTTAAAAAATGAGGAACAATTTCGAAATGACTTCGTAAGTTTTTACCTTTAATAGAACTTCAGTGGAAATGGAAATTTAATTTATTATTAATCGTCTTTTTCCTTCCTTACAGCATGCAGCACTGAGTTCCATCGCCGAGTCGGATGCAAAAAAAAACCGTCAACGCCATTTTAAAGAAATATTTCACGCAGACATTTGCTATGGAGTGCACTGCCGTGAAAGATTCAAAAATCAAAGGACAAAAAATGACCCTCAAAGGGACTCAGTTCTACGAATCTATTTTCGGTGAGCATTATTATTATTATCTTTCCATTTTTACTATATCTATTACTTTATCGATTTAGCAATTCTGAATATTTTTTCTCTTTCAGATTTCGTCAGACGACTGTATTCAGCGGAAAAAAACTTGACCGAAAAATACTACTACCGTAGTCTGGCAATATGCTTAAATAATGCCAAAGATTGGGACGGAGGGCGCAAGTTGCGTGCGCTGCCATCGAATACATAAAAATATAGTACGTATTCGAGGTTAACAAGTCTGGATTTCATTCTACCTGTGATACGTATTGATAAGTCGCGTATTCATATTTAAATATCTTTTTGTTAAATTTTCTTCATTTTTTTAAACTTCAATTATCGTTAAGGGTTTTTATAAATAATATATCAACCAAATATTATCATCAAAATATTTTATAATCTTCAAAATTAATAAAAATGTTAATTACAGAAATTATCTGGTATTTTTCACTTAATATCTCCGTGTTCCAATGAATGAAAGCGAAAAAAAATTGGGCTGCTCTGTCTTATCGAGCTCGGGCCCCCACAGGGAGATTTCATGGGTGATTCAATTTTTATGTTTGGGCCCCGAGAAGGCTTGCTCATGGCAATGATATGGCTACGCTTGGGCTCTGCTAGGGCTAACTCATAGCGATACTACATTTACGCTTGGGCCCTGATAGGGCTTGACCATGGGGATGTCGTGGATTCGACATGGCAGACGTGAGGCGGTTGCAAAGGCCCTAATTTGGTAACCTTCTAAGGCCCTAGTCGACAAAGCGTGACCGCCCTTTCAGGGGCCCAGTTGGGCTTCCAGACTAGGGCCCTAAGAAAGTTAGGGAAATCCGATCGGGGCCTAGTCGCGGCCTCAATCAAATTGACGCACGGGCTCGGAATTTCACGCGATGCTTGAAAAAATTAACCATGAATCTTAAAATTTGCGGAAGTTAGAGTCTTCACAGACTTTTTTGGAAAATTTCAAAATGCCGTAAAATTTACAATTTTTGAGTAATTTTGAATAAACTCGCAGAGAATGAGGAGGTTGTATAGACTAACATCGCTGCAAAACGGGAGCCCTGTAGCTCAAACCGTTCTCGAGTTATAGACGTTTGAATTTTTCAGTGCCAGAACATTTCTAGATATGATTTTTCGAAGTTTTGGGACATTTTGAGCACGTTGACATTGAAAACTGAAAAAAAAAAAAATGTTCACCGTCACAAAGCTTCCTCTATGAGGAAGCAAAATTGATTAATAAATTACTCCGCGCAATTATTGACCCTTCAATTCCCAACCTACCCAATTTCTAAGCTCACTTTTTTCGAACTATATAAATCATTCAGCCCCGAATAAGGAAAAATAATTTTCCCTCAAGGTAACTATTCCACTCGATCGCGCAGGTACGAATCTCCGTCGGGTTCGGTCTAGATTTTTCGAAAATATGAAAAAAAAAACTCGTAACCCGATCGCGTGGAATAGTTATCTTGACGAAAAATATTATTTCTCGCGGTCACCGTATACTTTGTGACTGTCATGCAATCGTGCACTGTCATTTTTTTCTCTTGTCAGTCAAAATTAAATTTTTCGTTCGTCGCACATATGTTTCGGCTTTTCTCGAATCAAAATTTTCAGTTACACAATTTTCTTAAAAAGTACCAGAATATATAAATTAAATAAAGAAACAAAATCAAAAAACATTATTACTACAACATGGCTATGAGGAAAATTAATCGTTTCGCCAAATACCCAACATTCGATCGACTTGTTAGAACGATAGAATCCAATTATTTTGGAGAATTTGGCGTCAAAAGAAACTTGTCTTTCCAGACACTGGCAGATATCAACGTGGAAATATTCCATAACAAACTTTCGAAACGGGACATTGAGAAATTACGACTGTTTTGCAGACACAATAAAATGCAAATCATCGCAGCAGCTGAGAGTAAGTATTTTCCAATTTTTACCGACTGAGTAATGTGAATCCCGGGAAAAAAACCCCGGAAGAAAAAACGCCCCTACCCCCAAATCCCGAAAAAAAACCGCCGGGAAACGAGGACGTGTCTACCCGCTCCTACAAACGGGTCTTTAACCCTTTCAGCTCCAGTGGTTTCGATCGAACGTTTCGATCTTTTGCGTTCAAACGTTCATAACTTCGTCAAAACTCGATATTTTTTTGATTACCAAACGTCAACGGCCAACAAATTTGTTCTACTTTGCAAAAAAAAATGTATAGTGCCAAAAATTAATAACAATTTTGTAGTTATAACAATATAAACAAATCAACGTTTTTGGCGAGAATTAAAAAAAAATTGCAAATTATCGAATTACGTGTAGTTAAGCTCATAAAAATGACCACCCGGGGGTTTTCGGGGTCATTGATGATTACAAATGCGATGTCAGATTTTCATAAATTTGAAAATTCAAAATGGCGGACGACTTTTTTAAAAATCGATCCAATTAGCCTGAAATTTGTTACTCGGGGATTTTCGGGGTCGCTGATTACGAATCCAACGTCAGATTTTTTAAATTAAAAATGACGGATTCAATATGGCGGACGGCTTATTCAAAAATCGATCCAATTGGCCTGAAAATTGATACTCGGGGGTTTTCGGGGTCGCTGTTTACGAATCCAATGTTAGTTTTTTGAAACTAAAAACGATAGATCCAAGATGGTGGACGAAAATTTTGAATTTTGAAAATCTGACATCGGATTCGTAATCAGCAACCCCAAAAACCTTATAAATTTCTTCTAATTATTTCGATTATAAATATCGAAATAATGCTCGGACCGGGTCGAAACTTTGCACAAATGTGCAGAACACTCTGATATTCATTCTGCAATTTGTTTTTTTCCGGAGGTTTGCAATAATGCAAAACATTCAATGCTATAAATTATTCGTAAAAAGGTGTATCGGCAAATGGAGATGAAATAATCCTACACACCTCGGACGTGGAGCGAGGTGAATTCATAATAACAATAGCGCGCCTTTTGAGACCGTACAAGGAAAATTTAAATGAGCCGGCGATGTTACCAGTCGAAACCTGCCAAGATATTCTGCAATCCAGTGGATACTATACCGTCACACCTCATCAAATTCGAAAATTTATATTTAGGAACAGAACTAAATTGCTGACCATCATACTCGAAGAACAAGAACAAATCGATATGGATCCCTTAATCTTTAATTATCCCGATCGGGAATGGGTACCTTTCGCTAGTTTAAAAGAAGCATTCATCCTTTATTTGTTGTGTAATTTGATTAATTATTTATTATTTCATAAAAGTAACCTACATAATTTGTAGCTGCGCGTGTCACATCTGTACTCCACGAGTTCAATGAAAATAATTTACATTATAGAGTTTGGAGTAATTATATGCGGTTTCAAATACCGTAGCGCGGGTTACTTTTGCAAAATAATTGATGATAAACAAGTTATAAACACAATAAAAGAAAACTTCTTTTACAATGATAGCCAGGGGTGCCCAACCCTGATCCCAGTGAATTAAATTTAGTTTCGTTTCAGCTAAATGACGTCAATTTCCTTCTTGTACAAGGTCCAAATTATGCGTCCCGTCAGCCATGTATTTTGTGGAACCGACTTAGGCCAATACTTGCGGCCGGATGATTTTTTCGGTCCCTGCCACATGAAAAAAATTGAAGTTTATAAATGGGGTATTCCACGCGAACTCCTTATACCTATATGCGCACATATATATATATATATATATATATATATATATATATATATATATATATATATATACAAATTTTGTTTCAAAAGTACATGGAACAAAAGTATCACTACTCACTGGTCGCTCGGCACAGTTCGGGGACGAGGTACACGAGCTCCGAAAGTCCAGCTCTACGATCACGCGCTTTCGATCTCGATAGCAACAGAGGCTGCGTCAATTGTCTTATGGGTATTTGGTATCTGTTGAAATAATAATAATTAACTTAGACATCTTCAAAAATTATGAACGACCTTTAAAAATTCATAATTTTTCGTGTGGGTTCTTGAAACATCATAAACTAAGATATTTTCATACGGTGGCCGAAAACAAAAAAGTCGGGTTTCGTTTGCGCCACGCTAATGGTTACCTATAATACTCAAGATGAGTATTATTAAGCGGTCTCTTTGACTTACTAGCTTATGTGCTGTGTACATGTAGTCAATTTGTTTGTTTAATTACTATAAATAACTTGTTTTTTTAGAACCGTTAGACGTTTCACTCTGACCAGTAGCCGGATTTCGTCGTAACTCTAGAGCGACGATCATCGCTATCGTTAGCGAGCAACAGCCAATAAGGTTTTGAGCCATTCCACCGGATCTTCCTGGCAATCGGCTGTTGCTCGCTAACGACAACGATAATCGTCACTAGAAAGTTACGGAATCCCGCTACAGAGAGCTCTGGCAAGATTTTTCACACGATCGATACAATTACCCCAAATACACATTCGTACCGTCTTGAGGAAGCGTTACGACAAAATGATAGCACAGTTGCTGCATATCGCAGCACCGTGTGTCGTTACATTTGGAGTATGCGTGTCCGGATATCGCGTTTATCTGACGGCACGGCGCGCTTGTTACGCTGTTACGTCACCGTGACGACACGGTGTCGTAACAGCTGCGAGATACGCCGTGCCATTAGATAGACGTCATCATCGTCGGACACACATTCCTCAAATGTAACGACACGCCGTGCCGTGCATCGATTGAGCCATCGCCGTTACGTCTTACGTCTTTCTGGGACAATGGATCGATACAATCGCAATGGATTGTTATATTGCATTGATCGACGTGAAAAATCTTGCCCTAGCTCTTCGGTCAGGATAAAACATCTAACGGCTCTAAAAAAACAAGTTATATCGTAGCTAAACAAGCAAATTGACAATATTTATAAGAAAATACTACGGGCTTACCTTACCGTGGAGCCAACCGTGGACGAGAATAACCGATGCGAGAGCCGTGTAAATCAAACCGTGGAGATGAAGAATATCCTCGAGAGAGCTGTGGTAAAATTTTTCGTGTGAATCCGTATGCGTGGTATCGTGTGAAAGTTTGGGTTATGTGTGATTTTCTTAGACAATGAGCGGCGGCAGCAGTTTTTAGTAACTTTCCAATAGTTACTGGCATCGTTTTCTGATTGGTCGATTCACCAAAATCACCATCGCCATGTAGTGATTATTGCGAATGATACCAAATTAACGTTAAAATGATTGTTAAGCGATTTCTTTTTTTTTATTGAACGTTCTTGTCGCGTTTATTTTCTCGTTCGCGATATTACCCGATTCTTTGTCTTGCCAAGATGGCTGCCTGGCTGGCGGACCCGGAAGGCTCGACACAAGGCGAAGGGGTTATGAGGAAGAGGGTAAATGAATTCACGCTCGACGATCGTATAATATATATGCGTTATCTATATTTATTTTAAATTATATTATATGCAATGACTTGATAATAATGACTCTAAGACTCGAAGTTAAAATTATTTCAAAAAGGTAAGCAAGCTCGCAATAGCCTGTCCCTCGGTAACACACACACACACACACACGTGTCGGGTCCCTCGACCACGCCACGCCGGATTTTTAAAATATGATAAATATCGAAATAATGCTCGGGCCGGGTCGAAACTTTGCACAAATGTGCAGAACACTCTGATATTTATTTTGCAACTTTCCTTTTTTTCGATGTTTGTACGATACCCTCGAGATAAAGTAAAGTCTCGTCGAGAAAATCCTCATCCTTCACCTCCTCCTCCTTCGCCGCCGCCGCCGCCTCCTTCTGCCCCTCCTCCGCCTCCTTCTCATCCTCGTCCTTCTCCTCCTCAATAGCCGCTGTTGGCGACACGTCGGCTAAGGGGGGGGGGGGGGGGGACGTTCCCCGTAGTCGACTGTGACAGCGAGCTAAAATTTCAATTTCATTATAATTACATATGCAACCCGCAAAATCAATCTAAAAGTCATAACTTTTGGTTCGTTATAATGAAGAGAAAATGCTTTTGAGGCGCGGGTCCAGTTTAGAACTAAAGTAATTAAAAAAAAAAGAAAATAATTCTCGTCATGTTCAAGAACTGCTGGCGCAATGCCGACTCAAACAGGACAAGAATTATTAACTTTCCTGGAATAAAACGAACAAAACAAAATATCGCATGACAATATCTTAAATAGAAAGTCGAAAGTTTTATAATTTCAATATAAATGGATATACATACTGATTTACGTGGACCTCCTCCTCCTCCTTCTCGTCCTCCTCGGATGGACCGTCGTTGGCTAGATCGTCCATAGTTTCCTGAAATATTGGGTGCAGTTGATAATGATTACCTATAATACTCAATATTTGTGATGCATATTTATTCATTATGGTATGAATTGAGTGTAAAATACAAATGAAGCCATAATATTAATATTTAAAGGTCACCAAAAAGCATCAAAATCAATTAACTTAGACATCTTCAAAAATTATGAACGACCTTTAAAAATTCATATTTTGAGCTAAAATTTTCGGAAACTTATTAATTTTCCATGTACAAAATTTCACCGCATCGAAAAAATTTTTTTTTTAATTTTAATAATTCGAATTATGATCATTTTTGAAATTTTCAAAATTGGTGAGCGACCTGTAAAAAATTTTTTATCAAGCTAATTTTTCGTGTGGGTTCTTGAAACATCATAAACTAAGATATTTTCATACGGTGGCCGAAAACAAAAAAAGTCGGGTTTCGTTTGCGCCACGCTAATGGTTACCTATAATACTCAAGATGAGTATTATTAAGCGGTCTCTTTGACTTACGAGCTTATGTGCTGTGTACATGTTGTCAATTTGTTTGTTTAATTACTATAAATAACTTGTTTTTTTAGAACCGTTAGACGTTTCACTCTGACCAGTAGCGGGATTTCGTCGTAACTAGAGCGACGATCATCGCTATCGTTAGCGAGCAACAGCCAATAAGGTTTTGCGCCATTCCACCGGATCTTCCTGGCAATCGGCTGTTGCTCGCTAACGACAACGATAATCGTCACTAAAGAGTTACGGAATCCCGCTACAGAGAGCTCTGGCAAGATTTTTCACACGATCGATACAATCACCCCAAATAGACATTCGTACCGTCTTGAGGAAGCGTTACGACAAAATGATAGCACAGTTTCTGCATATCGCAGCACCGTGTGTCGTTACATTTGGAGTATGCGTGTCCGGATATCGCGTTTATCTGACGGCACGGCACGCTTGTTACGCTGTTACGTCACCGTGACGACACGGTGTCGTAACAGCTGCGAGATACGTCGTGCCATTAGATAGACGTCATTATGTTCGGACACACATTCCTCAAATGTAACGACACGCCGTGCCGTGCATCGATTGAGCCATCGCCGTTACGTCTTACGTCTTTCTGGGACAATGGATCGATACAATCGCAATGGATTGTTATATTGCATTGATCGACGTGAAAAATCTTGCCCTAGCTCTTCGGTCAGGATAAAACATCTAACGGCTCTAAAAAAACAAGTTATATCGTAGCTAAACAAGCAAATTGACAATATTTATAAGAAAATATTACGGGCTTACCCTACCGTGGAGCCAACCGTGGACGAGAATAACCGATGCGAGAGCCGTGTATATCAAACCGTGGAGACGAAGAATAACCTTGAGCGAGCCGTGTAAATCGAACCGTGGAGACGAAGAATAACGTTGGGCGAGCCGTGTAAATAAAACCGTGGAGATGAAAATAACCTTTTGCGAGCCGTGTAAATCAAACCGTAGAGATGAAGAATATCCTTGAGAGAGCCGTAGTAAAATTTTTCGTGTGAATCCGTATGCGTGGTTATCGTGTGAAATCTTGGGTTATGTGTGATTTTCTGAGGGTGACTCTCCACGCAGCGTAACTTGCGTACGCTTGCGTACGCGTAAGATGATTCGACCAATCAGGACGTCGCATCTAGAATCCGTTATTCGCTTCAACGTCCTGATTGGTCGAATCCACTCGGTGCACCAGTGGAAAACGCTATTGACAATTGACTACGTGTCCACCGTAGGGTCAGAGTCGGGTTGGGTCCATATTTGAGCCAATGAGAAATGATATTTCACGAGAAATTATTTCCTTCCTCTCCAATCTCATTTCTCATTGGCTTAAATTTCAACCCAACCCAACTCTGACCCTACGGTGGAAACGTAGTCTATGACTACGTTTCCATCGAGGGTCAGATTTGGGTCAGAGTCGGGTTAGGGTCGAGTTTTGTCGATCTGATCCCGCTTGTTTCCACCGGTACAGAGCCAGAGTAGGGTTAGAGCGGAGTTGACTGTTACCAACTGTTTTCAAACAGCACGTTATGATTGCTAGGTTATGGTATTCATAACAAACAGTTTACCGAATCCCAAAAAAATAGCGGAAATAAATCATGGATCCGAGATTAATACTTATCAATCAATATTTTACTAATATGCATAAACTGTTTGAAATTTTTAAGGAGCGGCGTCGGAGAGCAGCGCAAAGATTCGACGTTATCAAGTTGGTAGTGCTGAATTAATTCAACTCGACTCTAACCGTTTCCACCGGAGTCTATTTCGACCCTACCCTAAATTTTTATTGGGTAGAGTTTGGATAGACCCGAGGCGTTTCCATCGCTAAACCGCGCACACGAACTCAACCCTAACCCGACTCTGACCCCATTCTAACCCTCGATGGAAACGTAGTCTATGACTACGTTTCCATCGAGGGTCAGATTTGGGTCAGAGTCGGGTTAGGGTCGAGTTTTGTCGATCTGATCCCGCTTGTTTCCACCGGTACAGAGCCAGAGTAGGGTTTAGCCTTCGGTCTCCGTCTTGCATTGTGACTCGAGACGGGGACCGATGGCTGTACGTTCAATCTTGAGGCGAGGATCTTTATCGCCTCTATCGATCTCTATCGAGCGTAGAGTAACAATATGTTGAATATTTTTCCCTTCCTTGCGTAAAGATTTTCAGAAGGAGTAAAATTATGTTCAATACTTTTTCCTTGCTCGCGTAGAAATATGATTTTTTTTCTCATCCGCTAAGAATTTTTACATATTAGAATAAAAACATGTTGAATATTTTTTCCTTCCTTGCGTAATGATTTTCAGAAGGAGTAAAACTATGTTCAATACTTTTTCCTTCCTTGCGTAGAAATATGATCTAACGACGTTTCACGATATAGATATATATATAATGGTTCCTATTACGATTAATAAAGTCAACGATCTCAAAGTTTAACTGTCGTGTTCAAGGTTTATTACATCCAGTCTCCTTAATAAAAATCCATAAGTAATTACCCCTCATACCTTGCACTCGGCACAAATCACGCACTTTCCTCCCTAGTAGCATGATATTGGGAATCAACACGGAGGCGGGGCCTATCCAATATGGCTTCTTCTCTCCAGTTCGTTGCCAGTATCCAGCTCTATTTAGCATGGGGCAGCATAGGGAACGGTTGTAAACACTGGATTATCGCATATTTTTCGGCAAAATGGGATTTTTGTAGTAAGATTTGACAATGGGGCTTATTACCGTTGAGGATTATGCGTGGATAGAATCCACTGCGCAAATTGGATACGGATCAAGTGATTATCGCCATAAGGATTACAATGAACCTACATGACATCCCATGCTTAACCTCAAAATCTTTTAGAAAATTCCCGTCACTTTTCGGCTAAATAAATGCGTTCGAACAATAAATTATTAGTTAAAATATCAAGCATCACATGACAAATGTTTTATGTATAAATTATTGTCCATATTTCATAAGTTATGAAATTGAAAGTCACGTCGCTTGTGTTTACACGACATAACTAAAACGATTATTCATATTCTGCGTGTGATGAAAATCTCATGCCCTCGCATCAAATATCGACTATGTCTTCTCGATCTTTATTTATGATTTATTTCTTGTAATAAAGCAGCAGATTTTTAATTATTGTTAAAAAGTGACAAATTCGCATGGTAATCAATGGTAATCATTAGGCAGCAACTGGAGAGAAGTACTTGGAAATTTGGCCGCCAGAGGTCAGGGTGACATTTGTGAGTTCCCAATACTATTCTCGCGGTCACCGTATACTTTGTGACTGTCATGCAATCGTGCACTGTCATTTTTTTCTTCTGTCAGTCAAAATTAAATTTTTCGTTCGTCGCACATATGTTTCGGCTTTTCTCGGATCAAAATTTCCAGTTACATTAAATTCCGAATCAAAATTTTCAGTTACATAATTTTCTTAAAAAAGACCAGAATATTTAAATTTAATAAAGAAAAAAAATCAAAAAACTTTATTACTGCAACATGGCCATGCGAAAAATAAATCGTTTCGCGAAATACCATACATTTGATCGACTGGTCAAAACGATAGAATCGGAGTATTTTGGAGAATTTGGGATCAGAAGAGATTTGTCCCTCCAGACATTGGCAGAAATCAACGTAAAATTATTCCACAACAAGCTTTCGAAAAGGGAAATTGATAAATTACGCCTGTTTTGCCGATACAACAAAATGCAAATAATCGCAGCAGCAGAGAGTACGTAATTTGCAGCAGAACACTGATATCCATTCTGCAATTTTTATTTTTCTCGGTATTTAAACGGAATCCGCGAGAAAAAGTATATTTTCGACGAGAAAACATAAGTTTTTTATCGAGCGTACAATTTTCCGGTCGGTTCAGTCTAGATTTTTTAAATATGATAAATATCGAAATAATCCTCGGGCCGGGTCGAAACTTTGCACAAATGTGCAGAACACTCTAATATTCATTCTGCGATTTTTATTTTTCTCGGTATTTGAACGGAACCCGCGAGAAAAGTATATTCTTGACGAGAAAACATAAGTTTTTTCTCGAGCGTACAATTTTCCGGTCGGTTCAGTCTAGATTTTTAAAATATAATAAATATCGAAATAATGCTCGGGCCGGGTCGAAATTTTGCACAAATGTGCAGAACACTCTAATATTCATTCTGCAATTTTTATTTTTCTCGGTATTTAAACGGAATCCGCGAGAAAAAGTTTATTTTCGACGAGAAAACATAAGTTTTTTATCGAGCGTACAATTTTACGGTCGGTTCAGTCTAGATTTTTAAAATATAATAAATATCGAAATAATGCTCGGGCCGGGTTGAAACTTTGCTCATATGTGCAGAACTCTCTAATATTCATTCTGCGATTTTTATTTTTTTCGGTATTTGAACGGAATCCGCGAGAAAAAGTATTTTTTCGACGAGAAAACATAATTTTTTTATCGAGCGTACAATTTTCCTGTCGGTTCAGCCTAACTTTTTAAAATATTATGAATATCGGAATAATCCTCGGGCCGGGTCGAAACTTTGCACAAATGTGCAGAACACTCTAATATTCATTCTGCGATTTTTATTTTTCTCGGTATTTAAACGGAACCCGCGAGAAAAGTATATTCTTGACGAGCAAACATAAGTTTTTTCTCGAGCGTACAATTTTCCGGTCGGTTCAGTCTAGATTTTTAAAATATAATAAATATCGGAATAATCCTCGGGCCGGGTCGAAACTTTGCACAAATGTGCAGAACACTCTAATATTCATTCTGCGATTTTTATTTTTCTCGGTATTTGAACGGAACCCGCGAGAAAAGTATATTCTTGACGAGAAAACATAAGTTTTTTCTCGAGCGTACAATTTTCCGGTCGGTTCAGTCTAGATTTTTAAAATATAATAAATATCGAAATAATGCTCGGGCCGGGTCGAAACTTTGCACAAATGTGCAGAACACTCTAATATTCATTCTGCAATTTTTATTTTTCTCGGTATTTAAACGGAATCCGCGAGAAAAAGTTTATTTTCGACGAGAAAACATAAGTTTTTTATCGAGCGTACAATTTTACGGTCGGTTCAGTCTAGATTTTTAAAATATAATAAATATCGAAATAATGCTCGGGCCGGGTTGAAACTTTGCTCATATGTGCAGAACTCTCTAATATTCATTCTGCGATTTTTATTTTTTTCGGTATTTGAACGGAATCCGCGAGAAAAAGTATTTTTTCGACGAGAAAACATAATTTTTTTATCGAGCGTACAATTTTCCTGTCGGTTCAGCCTAACTTTTTAAAATATTATGAATATCGGAATAATCCTCGGGCCGGGTCGAAACTTTGCACAAATGTGCAGAACACTCTAATATTCATTCTGCGATTTTTATTTTTCTCGGTATTTGAACGGAACCCGCGAGAAAAGTATATTCTTGACGAGCAAACATAAGTTTTTTCTCGAGCGTACAATTTTCCGGTCGGTTCAGTCTAGATTTTTAAAATATAATAAATATCGAAATAATGCTCGGGCCGGGTCGAAACTTTGCACAAATGTGCAGAACACTCTAATATTCATTCTGCAATTTTTATTTTTCTCGGTATTTGGACAAAACCCTTGAGAAAAGGTACACTTTCGACGAGACAATCAAAGTGTTTCATCGAACGTACAATTTTTCGTTGGGTTCAGTCTAAGTTTTTAAAGTATGGTAAATATCGAAAGAATGCTCGGGCCGGGTTGAAACTTTGCTCAAATGTGCGGAACACTAATATTTATTCTACAATTTGTTTTTTTCCGGAGGTTTGCAATAATGTAAATTATTCAATGCTATAAATTATTCGTAAAAAGGTGTATCGGCAAATAGGGATGAAATAGTCCTTCACACCGCGGACGTGGAGCGAGGAGAGTTCATAAAAACAATAGCGCGCCATTTGCGACCGTTCATGGAAAATTTAAATGAGCCGGCAATGTTACCCGTCAAGATATGCCAAGAAATTCAGCAATCCAGTGGTTACACTACCATCACAGCTCATCAAATTCGAAAATTTATATTCAGAAACACCACCAAATTACTTGCCATCCTACACGAAGAAGATGTATAAATATATATAGATCCCTTAATCTTTAATTATCCCAATCGGGGATGGGTACCTTTCGCTAGTTTAAAAGAAGCATTCATCCTTTATTTGTTGTGTAATTTGATTAATTATTTATTATTTCATAAAAGTAACCTACAGAATTTGTAGCTGCGCGTGTCACATCTGTACTCCACGAGTTCAATGAAAATAATTTACATTATAGAGTTTGGAGTAATTATATGCGGTTTCAAATACCGTAGCGCGGGTCACTTTTGCAAAATAATTGATGATAAACAAGTTATAAACACAATAAAACAAAACTTCTTTTACAATGATAGCCAGGGGTGCCCACCCCTGATCCCAGTGAATTAAATTTAGTTTCGTTTCAGCTGAAAGAAGTTACCGACGATCATGAGGAGGAAGAGGACGAGAACGAGTACGACGATATTCCACCAGTGGAAGAGGCGGGATGTGCCTGTGCGGATGTACCGTCAACGGTAGACCCTGCCTCGAGAAAACGCCCTCGGAAAATTCCGACTCGTTTTGAATTCCCCGAAGGATCTCTTCGTGTTCGTCCCCCAAGCAAGAAGCAACGACGCAATTAATTGCGTCTTGCTTAAGATAACAGAGCTAGTCGCATGTATAAAATAAAAAAATTCGAAATTAGTTTGGAACTTTTATTTTTCTCCTTTCTCTTATTTTTCTTTTCATATGTTTTCCATCGAGCGTACAATTTTCCGGTGGGTTCAGTCTAGCTTTTCAAAATATTATGAATATCGAAATAATGCTCGGGCCGGGTCGAAACTTTGCACAAATGTGCAGAACACTCTAATATTCATTCTGCAATTTTTATTCTTCTTGGTATTTGAACGGAACCCGCGAGAAAAAGTCTTATTCGGTAGTGAAAAAAATGTTTCAAATCGATGGAAAAGAGAATCGCCGCACCGCGCAATTATGAAGAAGTTTAAAAGTACTCATACTAGCACTCAAAATTTTTTCTGATAGAATGAAACTCAGACACGGAAAACCGTGAGAAACGTCTTGAAGATCGGCTGAGACGCCTGGAAAGAAAACTCAGCGCAAAAAAGGCGAAAAAGAAAAGACGTCACAGAGAATTTAGCTCGACATCGTCGGGTCGTAGCTCGCCGTACAATAACGGCGGGCATATATACGACGGACATAATCTCCAAACGTCATGCTCGCGAGAACGTATCTCAGACGATTACGGTAAGTATTCCGAGTCTTGATTTACTTTTATGTTTTAGGTTATTGCTGATCAAATACGATACGATAGATGACTGTGAAACCGGCATTCTTTCAGTCTCTGTAGAGCTATTAGAAGAGCTATAGCTCAGCCAAGAAACGTTTCTGGAAATGGCTGTAGCTATAGGCAAAAAGATATGCCAAACAAATGTGCCGTTGCATAGCAACACGCTCGTGACATATATTCAGGTTGTAGCCTGTCACTGGACTATGTATAGTCTCAGGGAATCATGCTACGACGTTCTAGTTGCAGGAAACCCCGATCGAACACAAGGTTTCGAGACGGAAGGAACGACGAGCGTTCTCTCGCCATCGCGAGACGCAACAAACACTGGTGTACCGGTGATCACAAATGACGTTATTCTGCTGCCAGAAAATCGAATCTCTATTGAAACAGGTGATCAGAGTACAAAGTAGGGAAAAAATGACACTAGGGCTCTATCAGAAGGAATCTTGAAGGCTATGGGAAAGCGTATCACACCAGACAAAATCGCAGGTCCGGCGATATACGAAGACATCTCTGAGCGCTGGCTCGAGGTTTTAAAAAAGGGACTTACGTCGAATGATTGATCAGAAATTCTGAAAATGTATCCCACTCCCGAGAATTGCACTCTGATTGACGCTCCTGAATCAAATCCGGAGCTCAAAGCGGCAGCTACTGAAGCTGCAATAACGAGGGATATTCCAATAGCTTCAAAGCAAGAGCGAATCGCTGGTTGTCTCACCGCCATCGGAAAAGCGCTCTCAATCGCGCTGAGCGGTAATGGGGACGCCGAGAATCTCCTGACTATCGAATATCTTTGCGACACAGGAAATCTGCTGTCTGTTCTCCAACGAGAAGAGTCGTCGGTTCGAAAAAGCCTGATCCTAACAGGGGTAAATGGACCTATTAAGGAGATGGTACAAAACTCGGACGTAGATAAATGGCTCTGCGGTAAGAATTTGGAGGAACAACTGAAGAGCGTGAAGTCGGTGGAACGATCGCTCAAAAACCTCAAGCCACCGTTCAAAAACCAATCTGCAAGGAATCCAAAAAACTTTAGAGCTCCGCTTGGTCTGTACAACCAAAAACCACAGACAGCGACGATGGGCGGGCAAAAATACACGTCGCGATCGCAGAAAGGACAGGGGCCACCGAAGGTGTACTCGTCTCAGAGGATGCTGGTAAACCAACCTTACCGGAAGTCGTACCAGCAGAAGGACGGCAGCTACTCGAGGCACCGTCGCTAAATTCCGTAGGTATTAGGGCCGGGCGATTACGTTTATTCAAACATAAATGGCGGAGGCTTACTTCCGATGCGAAAATTCTCTCGTGGGTCAACGGTTACAAAATACCATTCAAAAATAGGCCCCATCAGGGAAAAATTCCACGAGAAACGGCGTGGCCGACGGAAGAAAGATCCCAGATTTCTCTACATATTCACGTACTACTCGCAAAAGGAGCAATAGCGCAGTGCTTACCGGTCAAAAATAAATTTGTGTCTAACATTTTTCTTCGCCCGAAGCCGAACGGATCCTCGAGATTAATTGTAAATTTAAAGGGACTGAACGAATTCATTCAATGCGAACATTTTAAAATAGAGGACCGTAAAACGGTGATTCATCTAATGAACCCGGTCGTTTTCATAGCAACCATAGATCTCAGGGACGCATATTATTCGATTCCGCTCGATGAAGCGGATAGGAAATTCGTTAGGTTCATATTTGAGAACACATTCTTTGAATTTACGTGCCTCCTTTTCGGTCTTTGTACGGCTCCGTATGTATTCACGAAATTGATGAAACATAATACAATATTATGTACATATAATCATATGGTTGGTTATATTACTCGGTGATTTCAGGATCTTGAAAATCTAAAAACAATGTAATAGGCTTATGATAACTCAAATATACTACAAAAACTCTCGATTCCAATGTGTGTAAATAACGTGAGAAAAGTGCATCAATGAAGCCCCATATCTCGGAGTAAATTCTGTATGTGGGTTATTCTCGTTACATTTTTGGTCAAAAAAATCATTCAACTATGCATCACCTAAAGCGTCAATTGTGCGTCACCTAAAGCGTAATTTACGCTAACATATCCTCTTGGGATCATTGCAATTTCATGCAGATCTGATTCAAGTAAATCAGAACCCTCGATGTGTACGCCAGCAAGGTCTGATCGATAACAATATAACAAACAAAAAAATACGTCAAACAAAAACTAATATTTTTTTTCTAAAAGTTGACATTGTTTTACATAAAAAACCTATTTTTGTTGAATTATCTTGCTGGATAAAAAATATCAAGAGACAGTGACGCGCAGCATCCATATACCAATATACAGAAATGTATACATGTATAACCCATACCATTCGAGCCCTTTACACGCTGCGTTCAGGCACAAAGATCCGCCGCACAAAGAGGAGACCTAGGATAGGGATTTCTGTGTGTAGTGTATTGCTGCGTATAGCTGTGTATAGCTTTATCTCATTCTCTCTCTCGCCAACTCTATGAGCCTTTCTTTTTACTGTAGCTAAAATCTGTCGTTACACAAAATTTTCTCGTTACCCCCGCTAAAGAAGTTTCACTTCAAAAATTTGATATCGTTCCGTGATCCGGATTCTAGTGTACGAATTCATCAACAGAAAAGACTTGTTCTTGGTAATTTAAAATAAATTTACGAGGCTTTTAAAGAAGAAAACCCTGCGGTTAAAATCGGTCTTTCAAAGTTCGCTGAACTTCGACCGAAACATTCTGTATTAACCGGTTCCAGCGGAACTCACACCACTTGCGAAATTATAAAATCCTAGCTCTTCGTTGAGCTTGAACTCAACGGAGGACTGGAATTTTTTTCTCTACAGACTCTACCTACAAAAAAGATTATTTTTTAGATTCTACGAACAGAAATTTTTGCAAAAGAGTTTTACACTCCACGGACAGAAAAGTTTTGCATAAAAATAAATTATAAAATCCTAGTTCTCCGTTGAGCTCGAACTCAACGGAAAACTCGAATCTTTTTCTCTACAGACTACGGACGAAAAAAATCTTTCCTGTCCGTACAATCTAAAAAATAATCTCTTCCGTCCTTACAGTCCGCAGAGAAAAAAATCTCTGTTCTCCGTTGAGTTCAAGCTCAACGGGGGGGAAAAGAAAGCATATACTAAAATCCATGTACTATATGTACAAAAAAGTGGATTTCATTTTTTCCCTCGTAAAATATGGTTTTCAATGCGAGTTTCGTGCGAACAAAATTATTTATAATGTTTACACGAATCTTGTATGAAGAAAAAATGTCCCCCTCATCCGTACCCACGCATGCACGTACACTCACGCATCTTCATTCCTCCAAACCAAAATGACGCGCAATAACACTTAAACGAATTGTAATTTTGAGCACGAGGATGTTTTACATCGTGATTTATGTTTCCTCTTGTCCATCATTCTTTCTATAGTAGAGTTTGATGATGATGAATATAATAGAGAGGTGCTAATTTGTTTTGTTTTAGTTTGTTTGTATACGTATACACTATACACACACACACACACATATTAGGTTGGATTAAAAAAATGACTATTTTTTTTCTTCATACAATGAAAAATTGATTGCTTGGCACCTCGAGGAAACGCTCGTAAAATAATAGCCCTTGATATTAACATTAAGAGGTCCCTCGCCGCAATTTTTTATTTTCCATTTAAAAAACATGGAAATTTTTTTTTTACTTTGGAATTTTATAAGTCTTTAACCGTTGAGGTTAGGAGAAATTTTTTATCACATTTTTTTAGAAAATTTGATGCTCTAGAAAACAGCTTTCTTGTGTCTAATCGATAAAAGTGACCGTTTAAAAAAAAATCGGTGCTACGCTTTTACTTACGCTAAAAAATTTAATTGTATATTTAAAAACTCTTAAATTATTTCTATGAATTCAATTAATTAGTGATAAAAATTAGCTCGGGATTTCACTTATTTCGTTTTTTAGTACATAAATTCTAAATTTTTTTTAAATTTTAGTTCTTAAAAAGAATAAATATTTGTTACATATTGTTTTAAAAAAGTATTAAGAGTTCTTTATCTACGTATTAAAATTTTTCTTCGAATATAATTTTGTTTTCAATATTATTATCATAATACTTTTCATTTATTCATTTATTGATTTGTTTATTTTCATTGAGAATATGAAAATCAGGTTTTAAGAATTGTATTCTAATTAACAGGATAAATCACAGAACATTGACTTACTTAGATATAAATACCGATAAACACTAGTTTAAATATAAATGTCAACGTCTTCAATAAAATATACGATTGGCGCCACTGTTGCCTTTTTTAGTACTTTTTTCTCGCCTAATAATAATAATAGATAATAATTTTATGAATTTCGTTAACTTTTCAAGAGGTTGGAATCTATATTTTATGCCATAATTCCAGCACTTGGTCAATCGTATTTTTAGCACTTTCATTAATTGATTAATTGAGAACATTATGCTGATAAAAAAAATACGGACATAACCTCTTTCACGGATGGTAACTTACACGCAATAATTTTTAAAATAAAGTTCTGTTTTCATTTTGAATGAATGAACTTTTCCACTTAAAATTAATTATAAAATTCGAATTCAAACAAATAAGTAAATAATTGTAAACAAAAAAAAACGATCAACAACCGAGATATTGGGAATCAACACGGAGGCGGGGCCTATTCAATATACCCGCTTATTCTCAGTCAGCCAGCCCTAGTTAGCATAGGGAACAGTTGTAAACACTGCATTATCGCATAGTTTTCGGCAAAAAACGATTTTTTCAAAGTAAGATTTGATAATGAATCTTATTACCGCTGAGGATTATGCGTGGATAAAATCCACTGTGAAAATTGGATACAATTCAAGTGATTATCGCCATAGGGATACAATGAACCTACATGACGTCCCATGTTTAACCCCAAAATCTTAAAAAAAATTCCCGTCACTTTTCGGCTAAATAAATGCTTTCGAACAATAAATTTGTTAGCGACACACGTCAACTCGATCTCAGATTCTCACGACACACGCTCACTAAGTTCTTCGATCTCGATAGTAAATGATTCCACTCGGAATATAAAATAATATATATATTTAATCATTAAAGAAAACAACGCAATACACTTCTTTTTTTCCTCTCGACTTCGCTGACCCTCCGTTCACCTGTCACATCGTGTCTCTCTCTCTCTCTCTCTGTCTCTCTCTCTCTCTCTCTCTCTCTCTCCCCCTCTCTCTCTATGTGTATGTTTGTGTATGTCTCGATCTGTGTGTGGCGCCATCTCTCATTATTTCTTATTTTCTAACGAACCGGCCATTCCTTACTTTCTACTCGTCCTCGAGTATATGCACATATTTATTTGCTTAATGTAATGTTAGGGTTAAAATAATGGTATTTACTGAAGAATAATTGTGATGATAAAAACGAAACTATACAGTAATTCTTCTTACATAATAATAACAGAATAAACTTAATTTTACTTTTGACTATAAAGAACTTTTAGGCGGTATTTTTTTTCTTTTTTTTTCTTTCATCACTCAGAGCGGTAGTTCCACGTGATCGTCAAATGTTGTTGGTTT
Organism: Rhorus exstirpatorius; assembly: GCA_963564615.1. Classification (NCBI taxonomy): domain Eukaryota; kingdom Metazoa; phylum Arthropoda; class Insecta; order Hymenoptera; family Ichneumonidae; genus Rhorus; species Rhorus exstirpatorius. The sequence goes on along the minus strand of OY751316.1, from coordinate 41,233,751 downwards.
TTTGGCATGAGGCCTTGGCCCCTCACTCATTTCTACTAATTTACCTTCTCGTTCTTTGTACACATCAAAGTTTTTATTTTCGCGATCATCTCGCTTTTCAACGGCGTAATTCGTCTTGGGGATCACCGTATTTCCTGTAGTGCCATTTATCTCCTCATTAACCTTCGATTCATACTGGCACCCTTCGATTTCGTCGTCTTTTCTCGTCTCCGTTGCGTGAATCGTATTTTTATCTTCGTCCGGCTCGAGTTTGCTCGGTTTCCGTGGTTAATCTGGCATCCGAGAAGCCATGAATTTCGATCGTTGAGTTGTTGAGAAGTTCGAACCATCGAGGTATCTCCACCTGAGACAGCTGAGATAGATTTTGACGAAAGTTTTCCCATCGCTGGGCCATCTGAGGCGAGACGTTGTCGTCCCAGCCGAGCTTCTCGATCCAAAGTTCTTGTAGATCTTGCTTTCTTTGAACGACTACCGGAGCTAGGAAGCCGAGCGGGTCGTAGAGCTGTACAATCTCCGAGAGAATTGTTCTTTTCGTGACTTTGACATTGAGCAGCGCCTTGGTTGAGAAGGAGAACTGATCTGCGCTGGACTTCCATGAGAGTCCGAGAATACGAGTTTGAGATTCCTCGAAATTGCATTGTTCATTGAGATTGGGTTCTAAGGAGGATGAGCTGAAGAGCTGAGCAACGTTGGCGTGCCTTTTAGTGAGCGGGAACCCTCCAGCTTCACAAAAACCTACTAATTGGCGAGCGGTATCGGCGAACTCTTCGGCGAACGGAAACTTTTGACCTTCGTCTTGGACAAGGTAAAGAGTACGAACTGCGAGGAATGGAGCTGGACGAGTGCCATACGTTACTGTAGTGAGCTAAGATTGCACGAGTTCCCCTTGTGAGTCATTCCAGAGAATTTGCTGCCATGCCGTCTTCGTCGTGAACTTGAATTTGTCTGAAAATCTTGGTGATATCGGTCAAAGCAGCACGTCCAAGATATCCCGTTAAAGATTAGCACCAGTGTGGAAAAAGTCATTTAGTGATACCCCAGGACTAGTCACCGCAGATCCTTTCAATTTCGTGATTTCGCCTGATTCTCGTAGAACACCGTGTTTAGGAAGAAATTAGCCGACTGATGAGTCGTCCCACCTGACCTGATAGCTATCCGAGACCCTCAACCCTCGTGACGTATTGCCGTCATGTGCTAAGGTCGTCTCTTCAGCGTAACGGGTCATAGCAGGAACGCTCGAGTAAGCTGGGCTACTTGATTGAAGAGGAACTCTTTTCATATGTCCGAGCTCTTCGTATTCCGTGAGAAATTCAGTGCAGAGTTGATGAAAATGAGGATTCTTGGTGAATCTTGAGGCCATCCAACGTAGACAAGATAGAGCCGTCTTACGAGAATTCCCAAGAGAATCCCAAGAGTGGAAGAGTGGACAAGCTGGAGCTGAGAAGGGCAATCGAACGATGTATCGACCCGATTGATCGCGAGGGTGCGTTTCGACAAAATGCTACTTACACTGGAGCTCTTCCGGAGTTAGTCGAGCGTCTCGAGTCTTAGGTACTTCTTCTTGAACCCAAAACCTCGTGAGAAGGTCGTGGAACTGATCATTGGAGACGGTCACGTGATGAGAAGTTGCATGAGTGAGTTGAGCAGCTGGTGAATTTAGTCCATTCTTTCTTACCTTTGGCAGTATAAACTGGCCAAAAACATCCGCGCCGATGATAATATTGACTGAAGCAGAAGCGCGAAAGGCAGGGTCGGCAAGTTGGAGTACTTCAAGATGAGTCCAGCTGAGACCTTCGTCTGAGTGAGCGGTGTTCTCATGTTCTTCTTGCTGGAGGGGTGAGCCGGAGTTCTCCCATCTCGAGACGATTGGCGATGACTGGAAGAGTGATCGGTGGGTCATTCCCAAGATATAGCAACGTAATATGGCGCTGCTAGCACGTTTTACACGTGCGAGTTATCTGGCAAGCTCGTATCGAACTTACCGAGGCAATTGTAGCATAAGCAGAGCTTATCCACGATCAACTTACGTGCTCTCGGACTGAGGTCCCTGAACTTCTCGCACGATGCTACATAATGTTCTCCTTGGCATAATGAGCATGGACAGCGATTCTTGGCGGCCCATGAGCTGATCCTAGTGGACTCTATGCGCGATTTAACTGATCCGAGGGCGGTGGTCGCGTTGACCTTGGCCGCTGACTAAGGAGCTGGACGAGAGGAGGCCGAGCTGAAGCGATGAGAAACCAGAGTAGACGAAGCAACACTGCGTTGAGCTGAGCTGAACGCGCGAGATGCGATTTCGAGAGTTTTCATGGCACGAGAACGACCCTTAAGAAAATCCATGAGCTGGTCGAGAGACTGGAATTCAGTTTCCACGCCGACTTTGTTCTCCCACGCCTCGCGGAGCTCGGAGCTGAGCCGATAGATTAGAGTGTGAACCATGACGGCCCCTTAATGTTCTGTGGGGGCGTCGAGAGCTTTGAGCGCACTCAGTGCTTCCTTTGTCGAGCTGGTAAGTCGTTGCAGCTCTGCCGAGGAGTGTGATGCCATAGGAACCGGGCATAGAAGGCGATCGAGATGGGCGGAGATGAGCAATCGCTTGTTTTCATATCGCGATGTGAGAATTGCCCGAGCTGTGTCGAACGAGCCGGAGAGGCTAGTGCGTAGGTAGTGCATACGCTCTACGTTCGAGAGATCCGAATTTGAGCCGACCATCGAGGTGAACAGGTCTCGGAATAACCTCTACTCGGCATACGCCCCTGAGAACTTCGGGAGCTCGATTTCCGGGAGAGCTCGTCGAGTTGAGCTTGACAGGTGAGTGGAGAGAAAGCCTTGACGAGTGATACCATGAGCCCCTTCTCCAGCCTTGTCGATGAGCTGCGTGAGTAGGACCTTGACGGCCGAGAACTGTGCTAGAGCGTGGTCGAAGAGCTTGGACTTGAAATACGGGCGTTCCATGGCCCCTTTGATTTTGGAACTACTAGACACAATCTTCTCGTGCGTGGTTTCTAGCTTCTCCCAATAAGTCTCAACGAGCTGCAGTTGCGCCTTGAGTGCTGCAACTCACTATTTGGACGCGTTCTCCGAGTGCAGTTCACTGGGAATCGATTCGACGAACTCGGCGCGAGCGCATTGCAACCCCACCGTTACATCAAGATTAGCCATTTTTTTCCTTATGAGTGCACTGATTGAACGAGAACGACGCAAATATATAGTGAAAGAGCGAATGTGAGAATCTAGAATGCGGCGCAATCACGAGAGAATACGATAGTTCACTCGGCACGTAAAACGACAAGGACTATAGATAACGTCCGAGCGTGCGATAATGTAACTAAATTGAACGTCTAGTATTCCTACAATTTTTTCAGGAGAGTTCTAGCCTTTTAACATTTTCGAATAATTTCTAACAATATTCATCAAGATTTACATGCGGTATAGTTATATGCTGGCGTATGAGCGTGAATTTAAGGCTTCACCCGGGCCTCAAGTTAAACATTTATTATTCTCAAAGATTTGCATGAGAGATAGAGCCTCAAGATTTTTAAATATTTATTAACAATGATTTTCAAGATTTTACATGTCCTATCATTAGGGTTAGTCAAATAAAATTACTATTTTTTTTTCTTCGTACAAAGAAAAATGTACTGCTTGGCGAGACAAGAAAACTCTCTTCAAGTATGAGCCCTTAATATTAACATTAAGAGGTCCCTCATCGCAATTTTTTAAGTGAAAGTTCATTAACGAGACTGATTTGAAAATTATGAAACGAAAAAGCGACACTAATAAGAGACAAGCTCATGTGTAGCGAGCGAGCGAATGAGATAGAACACAGTTTTACACGGTATGCCCTGTTCTCTTAGTTTCCTCTTTGTGCGATGCTTCGTGCCTTCCCCACTCTTTTCCTTATGCATACGGCATTTCGGGCTCTATGTCATACATAGTATAGTATAACGCTTGCTTAGGTCCAAACGCTATTGACTATAGATAAGTTTGTACTTATTTATGGATGCACTGTCGTATAAATATTCACAAAGATGTATGGGTAAGTACATGAATGGCCAACACTGCATTTTTCGTGTATACGAATCGGTTTGTACCGTGGTTCATACGGACGGTCTTAACCTTCAAATTGGCCGGCTGTCAAATGAATCGACACAAAATTCTTAATATATGATACGATGTACGTTGTATGTGGGCTGCCATAGAATAGCAAGGAGAATTGAAATGGTTATACCAATCGCAGTGCATATAATATGTGCAAATAAAACCTGATCTAATGGGAGATACAGTTTTTTGGTCACTGTAAATAAAATAATTATGCATTTACTATCATTTGTAGAAGAACTGAAATTCGTAGACCCGGCTCGCGATAAATTCGAAACTTATGAGAATAAAAGTACCACTCACGAATATACAATACTGTTTCGTGCATGGCAGGAAATGTGGTGTTGCCGACACTCTCTGACAGCCTCCGCGCGCGAGTCTATAACATGGATTTCTCTGTTTTGCGATAGTTTTCTTAATATTTCTTCACTAAATATCCGATGCAACGAGGTTTTTCTGGGCTCGTTGGAATCTTCAATACCTAATGTACAAATAGATACTTTGTTTATCGGAGCGATCTAACTATCCAATGTGTGAAAAATGTGATTGAAAAGTTGAGCAAGTAGCTCTCCCATATAATACGACCGTATATTAAATTCTCGGTTTTTGGGATATAATTTCTCGCCAAAAAGTTCGTTGAGAAGTCTCCAGATTTTACAATACTAATGTGGAATTTTTAAATGAGTCACTAGATCTAATACCTCAAGCAACGAGACCTCCTTAAATATGCACTGAATCAAGTATATAGATAATTTCCATTGTTTGACGTGGTCAGGTCCAATTTCATTCGTAAATATAAAAAAACCATTTTGTGTTTAAGAAAATACAAAAAAATGTTTTTATAAACTCAATGTGGTTTTTTTATGAAGAATTGTGGCCACGCGTGGAATGAGATTCGGCAAGATGGTCGTCCAGCTGCGTCGATCCCCTTGTCAGAATAGGAACCGTTGTTTTTGTGCCAAATAACCATACAACAACCAACTAATAATCGGTTTCTATGTGCGAAAAAGTAACCACTAAATAACCCCAAAAGCAACTGTTATTTAACGGTTGTCGATGGTTGCTTACACGGTCTGGTCGCTTACACGGTCGTTCATTGGTTGCGAAACCAACTGCGAACTCCAGCGAAGGTTACAACATGGTTGCAAATCGATTAGTTTTTCGCACAAAGCAACCGTTTATTTTGCAGTTGTTTCGTGGTTGCTTTTCGGGCTAGGGTCGTAGTCGGGCTAAGTCGTCACGACTTATGGTTTGTCGAATTATTTTTTTCAGCTTGCACCTCGTTTGTTATTCCGTCAGGAAGTGGCAGAGTCCAGAGAAAACCCGTCTGACGAGAAAACTCCCGTTGAAAATGCACGTCTGGAAGCAGAAATCATAGAAACAATCGAGAGCGAGATCGAGACCGAATCGATGAAAAAAAAAAAAATAATGATTTACTGTGAAGTCACGAGGACCTCACACTAAAACTCGAGAAATCTCAAATCTCATGCGAAAGAGTTGAATAAGCACTTCGGGAGACGGAGGCGACATGCAAGTTCAAATAAAATGTAATAATCGAGCACGTAGAGCGAGGGCATGATACCAAGAACGATGAAGAATAAATTCGACGAAAAAAAAACAGTTCGAGCTTCTTGGCTGGGACATCAAGATCGAGGCGAGCTTTCTAGAAATCTATAACGAGCGGCTCATCGATCTCTTGAACCCCAGAAGGAACTCAAAATTGGGATGGCAGAAAAAAAGGGCAACGATTTAATCGTACAAAATTTACAAATTGCTGGAATAAAAAATCCCGAGGAGATGTACGATTGTCTTAAAACGGCAAAAAAAAAATCGAAGAATTGCAAAGATGTCCTCCAACGATAGATCCTCGAGATCCCACTCGATAACGAGGATCTATCTGACGGATCTATCTATCTTGGAAAAAAAAAGGACAATCATTTGGAAACTTATATCTTGTTGATCTGGCGGGGTCAGAACGGATAGAAAGCAATGACCCGAATACAGTCGAAGAAACTAAAAATATCAATAAGTCCCTGTCAAATCTCGGTACAGTCATTCGTGCTCTGAAGAGCAATGATGCTCACATACCCTAGCGGAACCCGAAGTTGACATACATCCTGAAAAATTCACTGGGTGAGAATTCCAAGACCTTGATGCTATTAAATATCTCACCGCTTAGGGAGTGTTTTCAAGAAACATTAAGCTCATTACGATTTGGTGATCTGGTAAACTCTTGCGCAACAGGCACCGCCGAAAGAAGACGAGCGAAAATTAGCAACGAATGAGGTACATTTTCATTCACATTACTTGCATTTGATTCTCATTACCCTCCACCCCGAACGAAATCAAAATTGTTTTTGATCAGGAGCTCTGCGACATCAGGGCGTCTCAAAAATCGACCTTTTTTTTCTTCGCTCCTGCCACTCAGAACTTGAGATTTCGACATTCAAGAGGTCCTTGTTTAAGTAGAGCCCTGTAACTTGAAGTTTAGAGGTCGCTCAACGAGGATTTAGGTTTGCCGTCTGATTAACACCTATGAAATATTGTTTTTTGTTCAAAATGATGTCAGGCATCCTTCGTGGCGGAGGTTGATTGTCATTCTTTAAACCTAGCACAAATCGACTTACAACACTATGCGCGCAACTCGTAGGCTTCGATACGATTCTTGTCGACTTACAAACGATGACTTTATGTGTGAATCGCAGAACTACACCATGAGAATTATTGCCGCGGTGTGAAGCGAATTTGTGGAGTTACTTCGGAATCAAGCTTTACGCTATCGTGTACAACCAGAGACTAATTTGTCCCAGCTCGCTCAACTGGCGTTCTGTCGATCGCCAGGTGAAAGAGCGGGAGCAAATGTCGTCAATTCAACAATCTTGCACGCGCGAGCATTGACTCGCACTCTCAGGACGTTACACCGGAATTCCAAATGTGCTATGTAGGAATTATCAAATATAAACAATTTTTGAGATAGCTTCAGTTCATTTGCAACGGTCATCGCCCCTTGTTGCCAAGTCACCAAAATGGTTACTCGGAAACACGGCACGTGACAAATGTATGGTCTTTAAGGGCGGGGTAAGGCTTTTAAGCTTTTTTTTTTGCATTTTTTTTTAAATTTTTCAATGAATGTATAACATCTCAAGAATATTGTATCAAAATTTCAAGTCGATCGGAGCAAAATTAACGGAGTTATTTCTATACCTGCCTGGCAGCTGCTGGCGTTCATCACTTCAAAACGTTGCAAAACTTTGAACGCGTTTTTCTCAAAACCACTTTTTCAAAGTCCGTGCCCCTCGCCATTTGAAAACTATGCAACCGATCCTTTTCAAATTTGGTACACAGTTTCTACATACAAAATACGTAACCCCAACGGTTAGTATGATTATTATTTTTCCCGTTAAGGATGTTTTCCACTTACAAAATGGCGGAAAATTTAGTCGAAAATCGCAACTTTTGTTTCAAATAACCACCAAAAACGTAAAAATGATAAAAATGAAAATCAGGAACCGTTGAGGTTAGGCTTTAGTGATGCTTTAATGAAATTTCTTTGTATTTTTGGTTTGAGATAATTTTTCGCCGAGTGAGTTCGGGCACCGCAAAACGTCTTATTGGAAAAGCGTTCTCGGAAAAGCGTTGCCACGGGCAACGTTCTGGATATTTCTCAACAAACAAAATTAAGAAGATTGTTGGAATGCTAGTTAATAATGTCCAACAAGTTTTAATAAATTTGCACTATCCAAATCTCTAAAAAAATTCGCAGAAAAAGTGTTTTTTTTTTGCCTAAAACCCTTACCCCCCCCCCCCCCTTAAATGGCCATTTTTGGGGTGGTTGAAGCCACGTAAAATCGCTCATACACCTTTCATAAGTTTCACTTCTGATGCGTGTGCTTTTTGCTTTTTCTTTACTTCAGCGAGGGCGAATAATCAATGAGCGCCCGTACGGGCTAACTCGATGGAGCGCCGCCGAGGAACTGTCTATGTTGCTGTATATCTTCGCACGAGACAGAGATATTGTGGCGCGTGCGGCAACAGATGTCTTGGTGTGGGCCGAATGGCACAACCCCATGGTAAGTTTCTACCTAGATATACATAGGGAGCTTTCCATCTACGCGATACACACAGACACAGTGTTAACGCAGTTAGACACTGTGGACGGTGCTTGCTGGAACGTGGGTGCTTTCTGAAACCTTACTCGAGTTAACTATAGTTAACTCGCGGCGTTCATCCACACTGAGTTGATTCACATCGCGGCGTTCACAAACCCCAAGTCAACTCCCGAGTAAACTTTTTCTACCCACGTCAAGGAGGTAGGTATAAGTTACTCGTCATGCGCATTACGGAATTTTAGGGAACACCCTTCTATGTTCTATATTCCATGTTGTATGTTTATACTATTCTAATCATATGAAGAATGAAACAGCTGCTTTATGGAATTTATTATTAAAGAAACGGCTGTTTGTTTCCCTTGCATCTATGCAAAAATAAGTATCCATCATAGAAGTCCTGTAGTAATTTCATCTTTTAGTGAGTGTAAGGCTGCCGTTCCATGGGTTCCGAATCCGTTCTGTAGCGAGTAATCCGGAGTCTAGAGTTTTTTAAAGAGCCAATCAGAGACGTTCCGGGTAAACTGTTCCATGTGAAAATAATCACTGAACTCTTACAGTTCAGTGAAAATAAACCTCCTCTCCCATGAACGGAAATTTACAACGACGGAACGATCGGCAGCAAATCGCTGTGTTTGCTTTTGGCGCGCAATTGAAATGCACTACTGTGATTGGACGATGCGGATTCCGTCTCCGTAAATTTCGGTTCATGGGACAGACGGAGTCGACGGCAACAGAATTCCGTTAAGGTAGTTGTGCCGCGACCCGCGACGGGGAATAAGCGGAAACGACCGTGCGGTGGCGCGCGGTGAGCGGAGCACGCATAAAACAAGAGAGAGTCTGACCGTTCATGCCCTATACCCGTAGATAGCGGGTAACTTTGACTAATCATTCCCGAAAAACTAAACGGTGGATCATTCCGAATTTTTTTATCATCAATCCTGAAACATCCTTCTGCAATATGCTAATTTTTTGTAAAAATGTATAGAACGGTTTTCGTACTAAAATTAGCAATATACGGTTTCCATATACTTAACATGGGGAACGCGTGTGAAATGTTCCAACTTTGAGGGCGATTATTTCGCGTTCCAGACGGGAAAAAAATCTGAAATAATTTGTCCACCTACATTACACATTAATGAAACTGTATTCCAAATTTCAGCCGATTCTATAGAAAACTCTCTTTGCGGCATAACTACCTTAACCTACACAAAAAAACACATGCAATATACGTAGTTAACTTAAAAACGCAGACGTGAAGCGAAGTGATAAAATAATAACCGCGGCGAAGTCTTCTACGAGCCAATAATGGATGCGAAAACGATGTTAATATCTATCTCTTGTAAATTTAATTTTGTTTGATTCGTTTCTTTATTATAGGGGAAGGTGGGGCGGAATGGGCAGGTGGGGCTAAACGGGCCACCAAAAAAAAATTGACTTACTCGCATTTTCGCATCAAGGGGGACCGTACGAAAGAGTATGCAACGTGACTTCTCCGACAGTCATCAAAAAATTTTAGGGTGGGGCTAAACGGGCAACTCAAAGAAAAGTGACGCAACGGCATTTTCACGTCGAGGTGAAATACATTATTGAGTCGAATGAATTCACATTCATTTTTTCAGCTAAGAATTTTTCATTTCATTCCTATCTTTATAATTTTATTTTATTTCGTAATAATCTCATCCATTTGATCCAAATACTTTTTTTTCAATTTCAATTCTCTTTGTCTTTCATCCACTCTATAGTTTATGTTAATATTCGGAAGTTTCGATTGATTTTTTATATGTTAAAATATTTTTTGTTGTTTATTTATCTGGTTGATTTTCATCAATTTATTTGAGTTTCAGTAATTCGGTCGACTCACGTTAATTCCAGTAGACGGAAAAGAAATGTCAATCAAACGGACATGCCAGTAAGCAATTTTTCCAGGGTAGGCGATTTTGCCCCACCCTTTCGGTTTTGCATCGTTTTCGGTGAAACCACGTTGCATATAGTGTTATCTCACTCGCCTCGACGTGAAAATGCCGTTGCGTCACTTTTCTTTGAGTTGCCCGTTTAGCCCCACCCTAAAATTTTTTGATGACTGTCGGAGAAGTCACGTTGCATACCGTTTCGTGCGGTCCCCCTTGATGCGAAAATGCGAGTAAGTCAATTTTTTTTTGGTGGCCCGTTTAGCCCCACCTGCCCATTCCGCCCCACCTTCCCCTACCTACGAGATCGATAGGACGGCTCATATTTGAGGTTATAATTTCAATTTCAACTGATTTTAACTTTTTCGACGTAAATATACACGCACGCGTCACACTACAGCCCACACTCATTTCGTGATAGATGCTCGCAATGCACACGGAACCGCTTGCCCGGAACGTCTCTGATTGGGTCTTCAAAAAACTCTAGACTCCGGATCACTCGCTCCGGAACGGATTCTGAACCCATGAGACGGCAGCCTAATACCCGTTTTCTCTGACACAGTTTAAACGGCGTTCAATTTTTTCTGTATAGTTTGGAGATAGGCTGAACTTAGTTCAAACTTCGATCAACGTTGGAGAAAATGGGCCTAAATCAGTCAAAATGTCAAAAAAAAAGTTGTGTTTGTGACCGAATGGGGCAGAAAATAAAATTTTCAACCGGGACGGATTGGAGTAGCGATTGCTGCCAATACAAAACAAACAGCTCGTTTTACCCGCACTTGGCGTACCGCCATGCTAATCCGTGACACTAACTTTTATCGTTCGAAAACTTTAGTGACTTCGAGGTAACTCTAACTCTACTATACTCTACTCGGGTAAAAGTTAGTGTCACGGATTAACATGGCGGCACGTCGAGTAAGCGTAAAACGAGCTGTTTGTTTTGTATCAGCAGCAATCGCTGCTCAAGCTTCTGATTCACAACTTTTTTTTGACATTTTGGCTGATTTATACTCACTAAAAGATGAAATTACTAAAAGACTTCGATGATGGATACTTATTTTTGTGTAGATGCGAGGAAAACATAAAGCCGTTTCCTTAATAATAAATTCTATAAGGCAGCCGTTTCTTTTTTCATATGCAAGAAGGCTTCTTGTTCATATGATTGGAATAGTATAAACATAGAACATGGAACATAGAACATAGAAGGGTGTTCCCTAAAATACCGTAATGCGCATGACGAGTAACTTCTACCTGCCTCTTCGACGTGGGTATAAAAATTTTAATCGGGAGTTGACTCGAGAGGGTTTGTGAACGCCGCAACGTGAGTCAACTCATCAGTGTTGATGAACGCCGCGAGTTAACTATAGTTAACTCGAGTAAGGTTTCAAAACACACCCCAGAGTACGCTTAGATAGGTCTTACTAGATTTTCGATTTTTCCTTCGCAGCAATCGCGTCTGTGCCGCTGACAATTTAAAAACAAAACACGCATGGCATTAATGTTCCCCGGTTCCAACGTATAAATATAAAATTGCCCATCGCAATTGGCAACAGTGACGGTGACACAGCGCCAGAAACACAACGATGAGTTGTGTTCAATTGTGCCGTACCGTGTCGTTGCTGGAAAGCACCGCGCGGCACACCGTGTCGCTTTGTGCCGACTGTCTCGGTAGATTGAAAGCTCCCATTATATCTTTGTCGGATTCGTGACATAGGCATTTTTATAAAGTTCTTTATCTTGCTCACAAAGCTTCCTATATGAGCAAGTTATTTTTTCGATCGTTGCTTGTACATACAGGAATTTTTGTGAGCTGAATGAAAAAATCTTTAGAAAAATTCTAAAATTGCGAGGAGGTAATGTGTATGTTCCTACACGCACCTTTTTTCAATTATGTCCCTGCTAACACAGAACGTTATAAAAACGTTGTTAAGACGTTTACAAAAACACGCAAAAACGTCTCTTTTGAATGGTCGAAAAAAACGTCTTGATAACGTTTTTCAAACCTTATTTTGCCGCAAACGTCTTGAAAACGTCTTTTAAATGTTATTATGGCCGCAATTTTTTTCCCCAAAAAGTTTACAGCGTGTTTAACTTATTTCTATCGGCTTCTGTAAACTTTTTTGGGAAAAAAATTGCGGACAAAATAACGTTTAAAAAACGTTTTCAAAACGTTTTTTCGACCATTCAAAAGAGACGTTTTTGCGTGCTTTTGTAAACGTCTTAACAACGTTTTTATAACGTTCTGTGTTAGCAAGGGTTTAATATAATGGAGTTTTGTAGGAAAATAATGATTATTTTTACAGAACCGCAGCATGAACGCTGTCAAGAAGAGATTCGCTAGCATCCGTGAGTCGTACCGAGGTGGGGGATGGGAGGCACCTGAGATTCTACGAAGACCGTGTGCCTTCCACTTCCTAGAAAGGATGCGCCCGTTCCGAGTCAGACATTAAAAATGTAGGTATGTATAGAATATGTAAACTGTCGAATTTCTTTATCCTTGAATTATTTTCTTTAAGTTATCCTTGAATTATTTTCTTCGAAATAAAAAAAAAATCCGACCGCGCTCGAGAATATCCAGGTAACGTTTTTTTTTGCAACTTTGTCGCCCTCCCACTCCCCTGCGTCACGCTCAAATCGTCAGATTAAGGAAATTCACACTTTTTAGCATGTAACTAACCTACCATATCTTAATCTGACGCGCTCGAGTATTTCTGACCATCGATTTATTTTTACCAATCTGACGGGCTGCCCTAGATGCGCGTCACTACATAGGGTGCTCGGACATGGTAGAGGTACCTAACAGGGTGCTAGGCATCCCCCCCTATGTCCTGCTTAGCGCGCGCTCCGAGGCACTCTGGCAAAACCGAAAATTGAACATTAAAAATTTTTTTTTCACTATAGGACCAACTGGATATTGTTTTTGTGACCCTAAAATATTGGTTAAGCCAAAAAAAATCGAATTTTCCAAAATCCTAGAGTGGTGTTACCCCTTAATGCAGAATTATTTTTGGACATAAATTTCGATGTTTAAAACGCGTCATTTACGTGCACGTAGACGTCCAGGATTATGTATCAACACTTTCGAAAAATTCTGAGATAATAATGTGTATGCAGAAGACAACGAGGATTAATTTTACAGTTCAAAGCCTCATATATAGTCAGGGGGACAACGAAAACGAAGAAAAAAAAACCTTTTTCCCCTGTTTATTATAATATCCTCCGTGAAGCGAAGATAAAAGAGGCTCGTGATACTCAGCACACGTGATACTCACACGATTATAAGGGAGCACGTTTCATCGATAATACGAACGTGATCATACGATGATAAATATTGTACAAACATGTGAAAGATCTACTGATGACTACGTCATATCAACTCAAAAAGCCATAACAATTATAAAGCGCGATACGTATATCGACTGATCAATTAATCGTGCCCTGAAATCCTCGAGACACACTCTTGTGACGACTCTTTTGTGGATTTTCATGATTATTATACTATGAAAATATGCGGTGAAAAACAAAGTCGTAAGGATATTACACAAATAAGTATTCGACGAGATGGCATTTTTAATTTTTTTTTTTTTGGTTGGATTGAAGATAAGAATAAATTACGATTCGACGCGTGACAGGATTTTTTGTTTGTGAATTTACCACTGAAATTAGCCATCGGAAAACATAGCAAAAAAAAAATCATGAAGAAGAAAAAATCATATTTGCAGCTACTTTTTTTTTGGAAAACTTGAAAACATCGAAATTTCTAGTAGCCATAACTTCACGCTCGTTCTATCGTTTCAGACGAATGCCGTTTGGTTCATTCCGTCATTTCGATTGTTTTTTTTTTACTGAAAAGAGCACTTTGAAAATTTGTGAAAAATTGAAATAAAATCGTAGCCCGATGAACCAAGCGATATTTTGAAGCTAAAACGATTGCGAAGAGAATGCGCACTGAACAAAGTTTCGACTCTTTTGGGAAAAATAGTTACAGCGATTTTAGTGAATCCATAAAATTTCGATAAATGAATAAATGTTCAATTTTTCGTTTTTTTTCTTAATTTCGTTTCCGTATCTAACTCTTGGGATTAGGAAAGAAAAATCCACGTGATTCGTTTTAGTGATTAGTGGAAAATTTCCGATCGCCATATTTGTACACTTTTTTCGGTTGTTCAGGTGCATTAGTCATGTTCGGACCCTATTTGCAGATTACATATTTACGAATTGCGAAGATTTGTTGGGTCAGGAATGATTGGCTGCTTAAATTTCTTAATTTTTACATTACAGCGTACGCTGTAACTGAAAAAAAATTCATCAAGATTACATGAAAGCGACATCTGAAAATTTTCGAAGGACAGACTTAGAGATGTTTCCAACACAAATATAAACTCTTTTTCCGGTGTTGATACAGTTTTGTGATTTTGCAAAATGGTACAAAACAATATTTGTACACTTTTACGCAATATTTGCGAAATTCCCTGCTCGATATTCACGAGCAATGTAAGTTTTCAATCCAATTTTTCTACTTTCTTATTTGCGAAAAGGAAAAAATAGCAAAAAAACACTTTATTCACGAACGAGCATGGCTAAGCGCCATCTATCTTTCATTTTTTCCAAAATACAAATAGGATTGAATGAAATCTGTTTTTTTTTGTCAAATGAATTTTGATTAATTTTGTTTTTTTTTTCTTTAATGAATTTTACAGTCGCGGGAGAGAAGCCACAGCGATGCGGCAGCGTCGGCTCACTGGATAGCGGTATGTCAATTTCATTTCAATCTACTTCCGCCAGCTCGATGAGCCAAGGCGTTAAGCATCCTGGACAAGTACATCCGGTGAATCAAGGCGCAACGATTCCCGGTGGAGGCAAAGGCCTGGCTCAGCAGCCATCTTTTTTAGGGAACCTGTTCGCTAAGCGCGAGCGCAAACTGTCGCAAACCGATGACAACGGTCCGTACAGCCGCACCACCGAAGTCTAAAACTCATCTACCTACGATTATTCTACCCGGGCTCTGTGAACTCGACAGCAATTTTCACACTCGAATATCCCTGCGAATCTCTCTCTCTCTCTCTCTCTCTCTCTCTCTCTCTCTCTCTCTCTCTCTCTCTAATTCTCTAATCGAGCAAAAAGTGTTCTTATGACTTTTACGTGAAGTGCAACAAAAATTTGAAGCTTGAAAAAAAAAGCTCGATTGTCCGGATCCGACACGAGAAAATCGTCCAATCAAAGATCACGAGCAAGTTATTTCTTCATTATATACGAAAAATCGAAAAAAAACACCACAAAACGCGATGTCTATCACGAACGCGACTCGCTGCGCGGAAAAAGTCATACGAGCACGAAGATCCGAGCTCGGTGCATGCTCGTAAGGGAAGAAGAAAAAAAAAACGGAAAAAGTAAGTCACATAACCTCACTTTACCGCGTCAGACGCAGAAAAGCAAGCACGTTGTACGTGATATTCGTGATCACATAATTATATAAATACGTAGTATTTAAATACTACTTATATCATAATCATAATTATATAAATATACGTGATTATATAAATACGTAGTATTTGAAAAAGTAAAGAAATTGAATTAATTTCCAGTCCAGATGGATCACCATGGTGTCCAAAGCGGTGGGATCTAATTTGCAGTGCGCATTTTATTGGAAATAAAAAATCGGAGGAAGAATCACGCCCGAGCTACAATCCAACCATATTTCCTCCTGCATATAAGACAAAAGTAGTGGATCAAACTGGAGCAACGAAGAGGTATATAACTTTATGTACAAATCAAGTATACCAATAATTTTAATTTTTTTTGTAACTTTTGTAATTATTTGATCTTTATTGCAGATATGAGCGGTTAATGAAGCGGCGAATAAATAAACAAGAGCCAATAACAACCACAAAAGCACCGGAACGAGTTGTCGAAGAAGTAATGGAGCAGCCGGAGCCGGACAACGATAGTAATGCCGGAACAAATCAAAGTCATCACGAAAGAAAAACTTGCAATCAAGAGTGTCAAGTGGATATTTTTTCACCCCATTTAACTCAGCCAGAAAAAACCTTCATCTGCAATAGATACATCAACAACACAACTTCTTGCAGTGATGTCGAGATCCAAACGGAAATAATAATTCCAAGCCGCATTATCGTACCTAATAGAAAACAATTTAAAGACAAAGCATGTGGTACACCACAAAAAGTATACGTAAGTCAGTCAGTTGGGCCTGATATTCAGAATGACGAAAGTACTACTGAGAGACGTTTTGCTGGCATTTCATCAATCAAAAATAATGAGCAGTGCCTAGATCTTGCTGGTGTAACACAAGAGCATTTTCAATTTTTATTAAAGAGAATAGATGCTGCAGATAATTGTCAAATTTCCAAAGAAAATCGGCTTTTAATCTTTTTGGTCAAAATGAAAACTGGGTTAACCTTTTCAGCACTCAGTGTTTTTTTTTTCTGCATCTAAAATGCATTGAAACAATGCACGTAGAAGCACTTAACACGTTTCGGTCCATGTACACGCGTTAAAGGAATACGGCATCAAGAAAAAGCATGAACGCATACACGCGTTAAAGTAATACGGTATCAAGAATTAAATGTATATTAGGTGAACATGTTTATTTTCACATAAACAATATATATATATATATAATTATTGTTAAACTCAATGGCTATAATTAATCTCTTAGCAGTCAGGCAAAAATAAGATGTTTGTGCCACTTTTGTGTTGGAAAAAAAAATTTCATAGATTTATCATATAATTACAGTATTACGGTTTTTGAGGTTGCTGAATCCGAATCTGAAATCGGATTTCCAAAATTTCAAATGGTGGATCCAACATGGTGGATGTAAAAAAAAACAAAAAGAAATGAATCAAATCAAAATCGAAATAAAAATAATAAAAAATTTTAAATACAATAAAAAACACAAAACTTTTTGAATTTCCAAAAACACAAAAAAAAAAATGGGATACGAAAAATACGAAAAAAAATTAAAAAATATGAATAGTAAAAACAAATTTAAAAAATACAAAAAGCCCAAAAAATTTTTTAAATACAAAAAGTACAAAAAAAAAATTATATACAAAAAGCACAAAAACATTTTAAATACACAAAGTACAAAAAAAAAATACAAAATCGGAGTCAACAACCGCCATGTCTTCGATTCGTGACTCTGGGTTCGGCCGTGAGCGAGATATAAAACCAAAAAAAATATCCTTTTACATTTTTTACAATTGATAATTTGTCATGAATGGTTTACTGAATTTTTATTTGTCATAATGTATCCGAGCTTCAGATACACAAAGTCAGGACACAAATTCGAAATTCGCGACCACAAACATCTAAAGATACAAATTTTTGTCAAAATCAAATTACATTTTGAATTTTCTCCCACCATATTGGATCCGCCATTTTGAATTTTATAAATCAGATTTCAGATTTGAATTTAGCGATCTCAAAAACCATCACGTACTCACTTTCGTCGGAATCAAACTATTTTTATAATTTTCGTCCGCCATATTGGATCCGGCATTTTGAATTTTAGAAATTAGATTTCAGATTCGAATTTAGCGATCTCAAAAACCATCACATACTCACTTTCGTCGCATTCAAACTATTTTTAGAATTTTCGTCCCCCATATTGGATCCACCATTTTGAATTTTAGAAATTAGATTTCAGATTCGAATTCAGCCATCTCAAAAACCATCACATACTCACTTTCGTCGGAATCAAACTATTTTTAAAATTTTCGTCCGCCATATTGGATCCGCCATTTTGAATTTTATAAATCAGATTTCAGATTTGAATTCAGCGATCTCAAAAACCATCACGTACTCACTTTCGTCGGAATCAAACTATTTTTATAATTTTCGTCCGCCATATTGGATCCGGCATTTTGAATTTTAGAAATTAGATTTCAGATTCGAATTTAGCGATCTCAAAAACCATCACATACTCACTTTCGTCGCATTCAAATTATTTTTAGAATTTTCGTCCCCCATATTGGATCCGCCATTTTGAATTTTAGAAATTAGATTTCAGATTCGAATTCAGCAATCTCAAAAACCATCACATACTCACTTTCGTCGGAATCAAACTATTTTTTAGAATTTTCGTCCGCCATATTGGATCCGCCATTTAGAATTTTGGAAATCCGATTTCAGATTCAGATTCAGCGACCTCAAAAACGATGATTTACCAAATTACAGTCAAATCGATGTAGTAAAACCATGTTTTTTTTTTCAAACGCGCCCACATGTGTCATGACACAAATGTACACTAATAGCATTTAAATACAAGAAAGTCCTAAGTAATGAATAGCGTAGTGGTAGCGTGTCAGTCGTTAGATAGGTCGTTAGGTAGGTCTCAAGTAAAATCTCAGGTAGGCTCAAAATTAATTTCGACGGATTAACGTCCGGGCTAAGCAGCCGGATACACTCGTAAATAAAAATAATCTCAAAAGTGTAGTAAGATATTACCGACAGTAGTGGACGCGCGGACGATGCGCGGCTCTGGCGATCTCCCATGTTAAGCAGTATTGGCCGAGGCCACTACTTGGATGGGTGACCGCTTAGCCGTGCACTGGCTTGGCGCGCCGACTACCGAGCGGGAGGCAGTTTTACTGAGATTCGGATATGGTAACATATCGGAAACTCAGTAAAAGTAAGGCCGTCTGTATCGGCATGGGTTTTTCGCAGTTTCCCCATGTCCACAGCGAATGCGATACAGTGTAGCTAAAAAGCAGCTGCGGATGCTACGGAAGTTACGTTAGCTTAGCTAAGTGCGGGTAGGGAGCGGTAGGAGGAATCAAATGGGAAGGGTTAATACGTAAAAACCCGCAAGGGTGTACGTTGGCACACACAAAAATAAAAAATAAAGAAATAAATAAGTAAATAATTTTTTAAAATTCAAAAAACAGCAGTTTTAAATTCGTTCATCGATTTAATTGCTAATTTATAGAGAATAAACTATATTTATTATGCCGATTTTACCCGTGCAGGGATGATATTGCATCATCAGGCGCAATCGGGGAATCCTAGTAGGCGTATTAAAATAACACACTTAAAGTGTGTTATGAATTAACACACGCTAAAACGTGTTCCAAGTGACTACAAGGAAATAACACACAAAAGCGTGTTAACATAACACGTTTGAATTTGCAGTGTACGTTTTAACACGCAGCGGCAGCGTGTTAACTTTATAACACGGAGAAAGTGTGTTAAATTAACACACGTATATGCATTGAAAGAATGCACAACGCGTTTGACGCGTGTTATTTTAAAGGGCATTTACACGGTACCTAACACTCGTTTGGTACCATATTTACGTACTTTAACGCCTGCTTTGATTACACCGGTTTTTGTAACACTGGAATCTCTCCCTTTCTTTCTCTCAGCCTCATTGTTTGAATGTGTGACGTACACGGCATTATTGCACGACTAACAAAGTAAATCCCTTGCGCGAAACACAAGGGTTTATATTTAATTTTCTTTAGGGTAAGTTTTCTGACAACGCAACGTCCCATACCGTTCCTTTAGATAATTGGATAAGGAAATTATGGTCAGGATAAATAAATTGTAAATAACTTCTTTCCCGTCAAGAGTCCAATGATTATTTAATTAACAGAATTTAGAAAAGTCTCAAATACTTTAACCCAAGAATACAAATAAACAGAGGTCAAAATTTAAAAGGGCTCGAATGAACAGCTGAATCGCAAGACAACAAACTCTCACAATCATACGTACAAATACACGCGCTATATACTCACTCAGTTATTGGCACAGCTGACAATATGGGCTGCCGACCTTTCGCTACCTCACTCCCTCGTTCTCCCGTGGTATACCGATGTTCGCTCGCTCCGTCCTGTACAGGCCCGGTCGTTGGCATACGCAGCAACCACAGTTACTGTTCTTTGCTTTACAGTTCTTTGCGTTACAGTTCTTTGTGTTACAGTTCTTCGCGCTCACGTTACACACCCTTACACTCTCTCCTTGATTGCTGGATAGCTCTTGGACTCACTCGTACATTAAACACTTAAAATTACACGACAGAATGTTCGTGGCGAAAGTTGATTGTAATTCCTTAAACCTAGCACAAATCGACTTACAACACTATGCGCGCAACTCGTAGGCTTCGATACGATTCTTGTCGACTTACAAACGATCACTTTATGTGTGAATCACGGAACTACACCATGAGAATTATTGCCGCGGCGTGAAGCGAAATTGTGGAGTTACTTCGGAATCACCCTGGTGATTCGGGCAACCTCATTGCAACGGTTGCTTTTTGGCAATGGTTGGTTAAGGACAAAAACTGCCTAGAGAAGCAACCGTATTTGCAACCACTACCCAAGAATTCTATATCGGTTGCTAATGTGGTTGCAAGTTAGTCGCAAGTTCGGTTGCAAATGTGGTTGCAAACTATACAGTCGCAAGTACGTTTAAAAATGTAAAAGGGGCTTGGGTTTGAAATATTATGAACTAACAACCAACTTCAAATTTAATTTGTAAAACGATTATTTGCAACCGAGTTTGCAACTGAGTTTGTAACCACATTTGCAACCGTAGTTTGCAACCGATAGAATTCTCGGGTAGTGGTTGCAAATACGGTTGCTTTTCTGGGCAGTTTTTGTCCTTAACCAACCAGTTGCTTTAGTGCTTGCTAGAACCGTTGCAATTAGTGGTTGCCCGAATCACCAGGACAAGCTTTACGCTATCGTGTACATCCGGAGACTAATTTGTCCAGCTCGCTCAGCTGGCGTTCTGTCAATCGCCAGGTGAAAGAGCGGGAGCAAATTTCGTCAATTCAACAATCCTGCATGCGCGAGCATTGACTCGCACTCTCAGGACGTTACACCGGAATTCCAAATGTGCTATGTAGGAATTATCGAATATAAACAATTTTTTAGACAGCTTCAGTTCATTTCCAACGGTCATTGCCCCGTGTTGCCAAGTCACCAAAATGGTTACTCGGAAACACGGCACGTGACAAATGTATGGTCTTTAAGGGCGGGGTAAGGCTTTTAAGCTTTTTTTTGCATTTTTTTTTTAATTTTTCAATAAATGTATAACATCTCAAGAATATTGTATCAAAATTTCAAGTCGATCGGAGCAAAATTAACGGAGTTATTTCTATACCTGCCTGGCAGCTGCTGGCGTTCATCACTTCAAAACGTTGCAAAACTTTGAACGCGTTTTTCTCAAAACCACTTTTTCAAAGTCCGTGCCCCTCGCCATTTGAAAACTATTCAACCGATCCTTTTCAAATTTGGTACACAGTTTCTACATACAAAATACGTAACCCCAACGGTTAGTATGATTATTATTTTTCCCGTTAAGGATGTTTTCCACTTACAAAATGGCGGAAAATTTAGTCGAAAATCGCAACTTTTGTTTCAAATAACCACCAAAAACGTAAAAATGATAAAAATGAAAATCAGGAACCGTTGGGGTTAGGCTTTAGTGATGCTTTAATGAAATTTCTTTGTATTTTTGGTTTGAGATAATTTTTCGCCGAGTGAGTTCGGGCACCGCAAAACGTCTTATTGGAAAAGCGTTCTCGGAAAAGCGTTGCCACGGGCAACGTTCTGGATATTTCTCAACAAACAAAATTAAGAAGATTGTTGGAATGCTAGTTAATAATGTCCAACAAGTTTTAATAAATTTGCACTATCCAAATCTCTAAAAAAATTCGCAGAAAAAGTGTTTTTTTTTGCCTAAAACCCTTACCCCCCCCCCCCCCCTTAAATGGCCATTTTTGGGGTGGTTGAAGCCACGTAAAATCGCTCATACACCTTTCATAAGTTTCACTTCTGATGCGTGTGCTTTTTGCTTTTTCTTTACTTCAGCGAGGGCGAATAATCAATGAGCGCCCGTACGGGCTAACTCGATGGAGCGCCGCCGAGGAACTGTCTATGTTGCTGTATATCTTCGCACGAGACAGAGATATTGTGGCGCGTGCGGCAACAGATGTCTTGGTGTGGGCCGAATGGCACAACCCCATGGTAAGTTTCTACCTAGATATACATAGGGAGCTTTCCATCTACGCGATACACACAGACCCAGTGTTAACGCAGTTAGACACTGTGGACGGTGCTTGCTGGAACGTGGGTGCTTTCTGAAACCTTACTCGAGTTAACTATAGTTAACTCGCGGCGTTCATCCACACTGAGTTGATTCACATCGCGGCGTTCACAAACCCCAAGTCAACTCCCGAGTAAACTTTTTCTACCCACGTCAAGGAGGTAGGTATAAGTTACTCGTCATGCGCATTACGGAATTTTAGGGAACACCCTTCTATGTTCTATGTTCCATGTTGTATGTTTATACTATTCTAATCATATGAAGAATGAAACGGCTGCTTTATGGAATTTATTATTAAAGAAACGGCTGTTTGTTTCCCTCGCATCTATGCAAAAATAAGTATCCATCATCGAAGTCCTGTAGTAATTTCATCTTTTAGTGAGTGTAAGGCTGCCGTTCCATGGGTTCCGAATCCGTTCTGTAGCGAGTAATCCGGAGTCTAGAGTTTTTTAAAGAGCCAATCAGAGACGTTCCGGGTAAACTGTTCCATGTGAAAATAATCACTGAACTCTTACAGTTCAGTGAAAATAATCCTCCGCTCCCATGAACGGAAATTTACAACGACGGAACGATCGGCAGCAAATCGCTGGGTTTGCTTTTGGCGCGCAGTTTAAAATGCACTACTGTGATTGGATGATGCGGATTCCGTCTCCGTAAATTTCGGTTCATGGGACAGACGGAGTCGACGGCAACGGAATTCCGTTAACCTACACAAGAAAACACATGCAATATACGTAGTTAACTTAAAAACACAGACGTGAAGCGAAGTGATAAAATAATAACCGCGGCGAAGTCTTCTACGAGCCAATAATGGATGCGAAAACGATGTTAATATCTATCTCTTGTAAATTTAATTTTGTTTGATTCGTTTCTTTATTATACCTACGAGATCGATAGGACGGCTCATATTTGAGGTTATAATTTCAATTTCAACTGATTTCAACTTTTTCGACGTAAACATACACGCACGCGTCACACTACAGCCCACACTCATTTCGTGATAGATGCTCGCAATGCACACGGAACCGCTTGCCCGGAACGTCTCTGATTGGGTCTTCAAAAAACTCTAGACTCCGGATCACTCGCTCCGGAACGGATTCGGAACCCATGAGACGGCAGCCTAATACCCGTTTCCTCCGACACAGTTCAAACGGCGTTCAATTTTTTCTGTATAGTTTGGAGATAGGCTGAACTTAGTTCAAACTTCGATCAACGTTGAAGAAAATGGGCCTAAGTCAGTCAAAATGTCAAAAAAAAAGTTGTGTTTGTGACCGAATGGGGCAGAAAATAAAATTTTCAACCGGGACGGATTGGAGCAGCGATTGCTGCCAATACAAAACAAACAGCTCGTTTACTCGCACTTGGCGTACCGCCATGCTAATCAGTGACACTAACTTTTATCGTTCGAAAACTTTAGTAACTTCGAGGTAACTCTAACTCTACTATACTCTCCTCGGGTAAAAGTTAGTGTCACGAATTAACATGGCGGCACGTCGAGTGAGCGTAAAACGAGCTGTTTGTTTTGTATCAGCAGCAATCGCTGCTTAAGCTTCTGATTCACAACTTTTTTTTGACATTTTGGCTGATTTATACTCACTAAAAGATGAAATTACTAAAGGACTTCGATGATGGATACTTATTTTTGCGTAGATGCGAGGAAAACATAAAGCCGTTTCCTTAATAATAAATTCTATAAGGCAGCCGTCTCTTTCTTCATATGCAAGAAGGTTTCTTGTTCATATGATTGGAATAGTATAAACATAGAACATGAAACATAGAACATAGAAGGGTGTTCCCTAAAATACGGTAATACGCATGAGTAACTTATACCTGCCTCTTCGACGTGGGTATAAAAACTTTAATCAGGAGTTGACTCGAGAGGGCTTGTGAACGCCGCAACGTGAGTCAACTCATCAGTGTTGATGAACGCCGCGAGTTAACTATAGTTAACTCGAGTAAGGTTTCAAAACACACCCCAGAGTACGCTTAGATAGGTCTTACTAGATTTTCGATTTTTCCTTCGCAGCAATCGCGTCGGTGCCGCTGACAATTTAAAAACAAAACACGCGTGGCATTAATGTTCCCCGGTTCCAACGTATAAATATAAAATTGCCCATCGCAGTTGGCAACAGTGACGGTGACACAGCGCCAGAAACACAATGATGAGTTGTGTTCAATTGTGCCGTACCGTGTTGTTTCTGGAAAGCACCGCACGGCACACCGTGTCGCCTTATGCTGACTGTGTCGGTAGATGGAAAGCTCCCATTGTATTTTTGTCGGATTCGTGACATAGGCATTTTTATAAAGTTCTTTATCTTGCTCACAAAGCTTCCTATATGAGCAAGTTATTTTTTTGATTGTTGCTTGTACATACAGGAATTTTTGTGAGCTGAATGAAAAAATCTTTAGAAAAATTCGAAAACTGCAAGGAGGTAATGTGTATGTTCCTACACGCACCTTTTTCAGTTATGTCCCTGCTAATACAGAACGTTATAAAAACGTTGTCAAGACGTTTACAAAAGCACGCAAAAACGTCTCTTTTGAATGGTCGAAAAAAACGTCTTGATAACGTCTTTCAAACCTCATTTTGCCGCAAACGTCTTGAAAACGTCTTTTAAACGTTATTATGGCCGCAATGTTTAAAAGATGTTTTCAAAACGTTTTTTCGACTCTTCAAAAGAGACGTTTTTGCGTGTTTTTGTAAACGTCTTAACAACGTTTTTGTAACGTTCTGTGTTAGCAGGGGTATAATATAATGACGTTTTGTAGGAAAATAATTATTATTTTTACAGAACCGCAGCCTGAACGCAATCAGAAAGAGGTGTGGCAGCATCCGAGATTCTTACCGAGGTGGGAGGTAGGAGGCACCTCAATTTCTAGAAAGACAGTGTGCCTACCACTTCTTAGAAAGGATGCGGCCGTTTCGAGCCGGTTATTAGAAATGTACGTATGTAGAATATGGGAACTGTCGAATTCCGGATAAAGTTCCGAAAACCCGAAACCTCCGATTTGTATGAAATTTTGCATAAACCTTCCATTCGGTAAGATGAGCCTACAGTTGAAAGGATTTTTGGCGACCAATAGTGCCGAGTCAGCAGCAGGCTTTCAACGCTCATTACAGCGTTTGGATATCATTTGCTGAGATATATAAAGAAAACAAATACGATTTGTTATGAAACGATTGTCAGCAGCAGCGTCGTCCGCTGTTGAAACTTGGCACTGACAATAACGATCGAGCCTTTATAAAAGGCTTAAAAAGGATTTGCGTGAGTTCCGGTTTCGAGGCTTATCAGGTTCTTACGATAGGTCAGCAAAACCTTAAAATAGCCGCTATAGAATTAAATCCGTGTAGTTCACGCTCACATTGTATATTGAGTATACAATTGCTCAAGTATTACCAGGAAAATATTCCGGAATCAGTCGAGATGAGCACGTTTACATTCTGCGATCTTGCTGGCTCGGACCGTCAGAATAAAACGCTGAATGTCAGCGATAGACTCAAGGAAGCCGGAAATATAAATCTGAGTCTCCAAATCCTTGGTCGTTGCTTGAAATCGATTCACGAAGGACAATCGGTCAAGGAACGACAGGAGCAGCACGTTATTGGTCCCTTCCGAGAGTCAAAGTTGACCCGATTATTTCAACCGGCCCTGTCGGGAAGAGAGAAAATGATTCTCATCGTCAATAGAAATCCAATACCGAATATGTATACGGAGACCTACAGCGTATTGAATTTTTCGGCGATAGCAAAAAAAATCACGGTAAAGCCAAAAAGTGTCCAGCATGAGAGACGCGAAAAAATGTGGCAATTTGGGTGACGAAAATAAATCGCTGAGGAAGGAGATTGACGATTTAAAGCTAACCGAGTTGATCAAAAAATTAGAAATCGAGCTCAATAAACGTACGAGAGACGACGTCAAGCAGGCAGATGAGACGACCGCCCGCGCCGAGAATCATCGGCTGAATGACGAAACGGAAAATGCGCAGCACGATCGAGATGAGACGAGCAGCGCACGTCGAAATAATGAGTCTCTGGCAATCGATATACTAGAAGAATTTCTCTCGTTAAAAACGTTCGAGGGTGATAATAATAAGACCGAGGAAATAAACGATGATCATCGTCATAGCAAGTCTGTACTAACGATGAGTTTCATCGTTTGTAAAGACGCATGTGTACAGACAACGGTATGCGTGAGCGATAATTCTATATCGCAAGAAAAATTACTCGTTGATCTCGAGTTCAAATGCAACGAGCTCGAAGCTGATTGCAAAAAAAAACAGTTGGTAGGTATACAATATGGCCTCCTTGCGGATAATTTTTAGAAAATTCGATAAACGATCGAATTTTTTAGATGATGTATTGTATGTGTGAGATGAAAGATTCTTATCATTTGTTTTCATATCCTTTCACAGTCGATTTCAAAGCTCGAGCAGGATATCAACGAGGATCGAACAGTCCCGAGTCGAAATTTACGCCTCATTTAATACTCTTAGCATCCAACACATCCTCTTTATATCCCATTTGCTCCTCGAGCTCCTCTTTTGCACCTCCAAGTCCTCCAAAGTCGAAAATTAGCAACCATTTAAAGCCTCTTTTATGCTCTTCGAGCTCGAGCTCCTATTTAGGGCCTCCCAAGTCCTCTGGTTTCATGATTTAGCAACCATTTTGATACTCATAACGTCCGGCCCACTCTCGAGCTCTCATTTTGAACCTCGAAGTCCTCCAGAATCATAATTTTATATTATACATTATATCAAATACTCATAACGCTCAGTGCAAATATATCTCTTACCTTTTTTATGCTGAATTTCGTAATAAACAATTTGACCGGTTTAATTTTTTTATTTGGTTTGATTTTCATTGGCTTTGCACAGTTTCACCATTTGACACTGGACTATCACAACGCTAAAAAATCAAAGAAAAACAAACCAAATAAAAAAATTAAATCGGTCAAATTGTCTATTACGAAATGCTGCATAAAAAAGGTAAGAGGTATTTTTATTGTAAGATTTTTAATTAATTAATTATCTGGCCTCAAGTATTTTACCTTCTCATTCATCATCTTTTTTTGCTTATAACTTTTTTATTATTAACTTTAGCGCAAGAAGTTATGGAATTAAGTTGTAGACAATTTTATCAGGTACAAATAAGCTCTTTACAAAATTTTTGTCAGCTTCATGGTTACGGAGATAAATTTAAAAAAATATTTACACCCTTAACTTCAAGATGGCGGTCGTTCCTCACCTGCTAGAATCCCGGAAAGTGAGTTTTACACTCATGGTCGATCCCCTACAAAATGAAAAAAAAATCGCTACCTAATACCCAAAATGCACAGAGGACCCTTTTTGAGGCACCATTTGACTGGACTAATACATGAGCATAAAAAACGCAGAAATCAGTACATGTGTAACAAAAAATATAGTGTGCACCATGCAAGGGCTAACTGGGCTTTTTAACCTCGTGTGGTTGCAGAGTACTCAGTCTAAAAAGCCCACTTTACGCCCTTGATGCACAATATACTATTTCAGCAACACGTATACAATTACATTTGCAATATGCGAAAAAATATTAAATATAATACTGAAATAGAAAATAGGAAAATAATTATAGCCAATGCCTCAACTTAGTATCGCCTTATTCACAGTCTTACATGTCTATATAAAAATTTTGATGCTGAAACCATACGTGGTTCTCGAGAAATATATTTAAGTGACGTGAAAAAGGTAAATTAATTGTATAAATATTAAGGATTTTGTATACATAATTCTGTTCTATTCAGAATATGAAAATTCGAGATATCAATTTTCGAACTTTAATTGCCTGCAGTCATTTTGAACTCAATTGTTAATTAACAGGTGAGTAAAATTTTCACTTACTGTCACCTTGCACATCGTCTCACAAGCCCATATAACAATTTTCATTTTTGAACTATACATGGATCTTGATAAATGTAATTGTTAACTAAAGTACCCTAAGTAAATTGATTACATGAATATTGTATTTTTTTCTACACAATCCTGTCCTGCTCACATTTTCAATATTCCACAAATGAATTTTATAATTCTATGCACCTAGTTCTTATGAAATCCATTTGTTAATTAATTTTTTTTTTATTAAAATTTTTATTGTTCACATGTATTTATTATATTAAATAAAACTCACAGTCTTACATAAAAATTTTAATGCTGAAACTACACGTGGTTCTCGAGAAATATATTTGTTAACTAACGTAAAAAAGGTAAATTAATTGTATAAATATTAAGGTTTTTGTATATATAATTCTGTTCTATTCAGAATATGAAGATTCGAGATATTAATTTTCAAACTTTAATTGCCTGCAGTCATTTTGAACTCAATTGTTAATTAACAGGTGAGTAAAATTTTCACTTACTATCACCTTGCAAATCGTCTAACAATCCCATATAACAATTTTCATTTTTGAACTCTACATGGATCTTGATAAATGTAATTGTTAACTAAAGTACCCTAAGTAAATTGATTACATGAATATTGTATTTTTTTCTACACCATCCAGTCCTGATGCTCACACTTTCAATATTCCACAAATGAATTTTATAATTTCAGTTCACCTAGTTTTTATGAAACCCATTTGTTATTTAACAATTCAATAAATTTTTTCACTGTATATCACCTTTTTACTGAAGATCACGCTGTTCTATGCAACCCGGTGAGACAGCGCTTTTCCATTAGAACTTGTAGACTAATGTCATTTAAATACGAAAAAGTCATAAGGAATCGATAGCGTAGTGGTAGCGTGTCAGTCGTTAGGTAGGTCGTTAGGTAGGTCTCAGTTAAAATCTCAGGTAGGAAAAAAATCAATTTCGACGGAATAACGTCCGGACTACGAAGCCGGAAACATAATTATTTGAGGATCAGAAGTGCTGAATTCACGGATTGAAGGATAGTGGGTTCGAGTCCCGGTCGGTGACTTTTTTTTTTTTTTTTTAATGTGCAAGATTTTTAAAAATAATGGAACAGTATTAATTTAATTCATCGATGATTTTTAATTGCTAATTTATAAATAATAAAGTATATTTATTATGCCAATTTGCCCTGACGGAAATCCAAACCAGGCCCGGGATAAAAGTGGATAATTTCGACACGGGTACAGGCGGCCGTGTGTAAGCGAGGGTTTAATGAGGTTCTCGTAAGGTCCTCATTTCAGCCTCGATAGGTGCGATTTGTCTGTTTTCTGCAAGTTTTAGGCGCTAAAGAGGATCTCATTTTCTATGCGATTTGATCCTCTCTAGGCACTCTCAAAACCTCGAAAAAAGGATGTTGGAGGTTCTAAAGGAGGAGGTAAATTTCGACTCGGGGTAATCGTAAATCATAACACAGCAGGCGGCGGACGCCAACGAAACGCCAATTTTGAAGAAGTATTATTATTCATTCGTTTTTCTTCTTCATCGATATTTGTTTATAATAGAGATAAAAAATTTCTATCGATGAATTTTTGTATGAGCTAATTTCAGCACATTTGTAATGAATCAATTATTTTCACCTGTTACAGACACTAATGGATTTTTATTTAGCTTAGGTGAAATAAGTACTAGAATTTATTCCACGTTATATTCCAATTTTATTGTAGATAGATATTTTTTTAACATTTTTAATTCAATAGCTCACGCGGACGACGAGGATGATGCTTCCGCATTATATCGACCGAGACGAAATGGTAAATATCACGAGAAAGTAGTGTGCAAGTTATTATGTGGAAAAAGGAATAATAATTCATTCCATCTGTATTTTATTCATTTTTTAATAATAATTAACTTTTTTTTTATACAGAGGAGGTACGATAGGATTGAAGATGATGCGATGAACCGCATACGCGAGATGGGTGTATGTAAATTAAAACTGCTCCGAATATGCTTCTACGCTTTGAATACGACTAATATTAATAATCAATTTTCTCGTATTCACAGCCGCATCATCGGGAGCCCGCGGGGGAGAACCGCGAAAGATCGCCGCATCACCGGCGAGAACGGTGGCCGGAGCAGCCACCGCAATCGCCGGTGATGGGGGATCGGCCGCGGCGAACACCGCCGCGGCGCACACCGCCGCAACCGCGGGGGGGCAACCGGCAAGGGCGAGCACCGCTGCAAAACATGTTCGATACACCGGTAATTCAGCGGCTGCGGCCGGTGGTACGAATCGACCCGGAGGAACTCGAGGTAAGTACAAAAACATTTTTCGAAGATTTTTGAATTTTGTCAACTTTTTTTTGTTTTTTTTTTGTTTTTTCTTTATTTCAGGTCGGGCGTGAATATAACGCCCCGGGTCACCAGCCGCGGCCCTGGTCGGACGGGGAGCAGCTATCGATGCTGCAATTCGTTTTTTCACTAAACGATCATGACGTTGTGCGAGCGGGCCGACGGAACGATATATGGCTTCGGTGGAGGAATCCCTTTGTGAGTTTCTACCTAAATTTTTTCAATTATGTATGGTATGATGACGTTTTGTAGGGAAATAATGATAATTTTTGCAGAACCGAAGCAGAAATGCAAGTCGCAAACGATACTTATACTTGCGGGAGGCTTATAGGAGCGGCCGATGGGAGCCTCCCCAAGAAATAGAGCAGCAGTGTCGGCGATATATGTCAATGCGACGAGAGCGATGAGCACGACGGTCGTCCTTATAAAAAAAATCAAATACATTAATATAGACATTCATTAATATAAACATTAAATACATTCATATAAATCGAAAAACCAAAGTATTCTCAATTCAATTTCACCTGACTGAAAAATTTCTCTTCCCAGTAATCCATCGGAGCGGGCACGGATGGGGCGCAGCCAGGAAACTTATCCTCAGCAACATTAAATATAAACCCTTGTGTGTCTTAAAAAACGGTATTTACAATACAACAAGTGAAAATACTATTCCTGTAACGTTCAGTCTGAAAGACTATCAAAGAGAGCTTATCGCCGGTGGTTTTTATGAGCAAGAGCTACTGAGAGTTACTCAATTGCGCGAGCCGGTGTCAGCAAT
Organism: Rhorus exstirpatorius; assembly: GCA_963564615.1. Classification (NCBI taxonomy): domain Eukaryota; kingdom Metazoa; phylum Arthropoda; class Insecta; order Hymenoptera; family Ichneumonidae; genus Rhorus; species Rhorus exstirpatorius. The sequence goes on along the minus strand of OY751316.1, from coordinate 41,202,548 downwards.
AAAATATGGCGCCGATGGGAAAATCCCAGTGTAAGTTTCCACCTTGATTTTTTCAATTATGTATGGTATGATGACGTTTGGTAGGGAAATAATGATAATTTTTGCAGAACGGAAGCCTATAATGCCGGTCGGAAACAATATTTGTACCTACGAGAGGCGTACAGGGGTGGTAGATGGGAGCCACCCGAAGCCATATCGCAATTGTGCGATATTCATCTTCGGTTATGGCGATAAAATGAGCTCATATGGCGGACGTTTTTTAAATAAATTAATTTAAAAAAAAATTGATTGAACGTCCTCGTATTTATTGAATTAATATTGTTATACCACGGATACTATCGAATTTCAATCGAACGATTGAATTTTGCCCGGACGTTCTAAAAGAAAAAAAAAACAACTACACGATTTGTAAAGTTTCACGTCGAGAGCAGAGAGCGAAGAGTTTAGTGATAAAAGAATTGATGAATTACGCGAGTGCACCGCTGTCCGTGACTATATATATATATATACGCAATAATCGTAGGACCATATATGCAGCTCTTTGGATTTAAAAATTTCGTCGCAAATTTATGTTCCCGATAACGTAAATGTGCAATTACCGAGTCGGTACGAGTTATTCTTAAATATTACTTCTTTCGTATAACACGGTGATTAAGCAAAAGTAATATACGGTGATTAAGCAAAAGTATATAATAAGATATGAGAATATAGGCGTGCCGCGTACTCTTTGGACGTTATAATCCTGGAGCGAGTTTGTATGTTCCCGCGTGTGACTACGGCAGTATGGCCGCCGTGAAGAAAACTGGCAAGCGTGTTCGCTTAAGGGCAATCGGGTTAGCAACGAAGAAACGATCGGTGATGGCGTTTGCCGACAACGACGAAAATGCGAAAAAAAAAACATTCTGCAATGGATACTTCCGGCTGATATGATTGAGCACATAACAGCCGGAAAGTACCTCATTCAAACGAAGGACATGGACTTACAATCGTTAACAGATTCGATTCGGGATGACTCGGTAATGCTGGAAGTGGTGGAGCGATATATATTTTGAGCCGAGAGCATTTACAGCGCTTCGTCGCGCAATAAAAAAAAAAAAAAAAACCGGCATATATACCTGCGGAACCTGCCACGAGACTCTATAGGCGAGAATTCGATCCAATGTGATCGTTGCCTGCTATGGCACGATTTTCATTGCACGAAGATTTCGGGGAAAAAAAACATGAAAAAAAATTGGTTTTGTGTGGCATGTGGTAAACATGCACACTAAAATATCTATATATACTAAATATATATTATAATTAAATTATATAATATAAATATAAATTATTATTAAATATATATTAAATATAGGTCAAAAATAATTCTGGGGCTTTTCTCCCCAATTTGAATTTTTGCTTTTCGTATCAGTAAATAAACGGTAGATCCGTGTTCCTGAAACTCTGAACTGTCTTTTTTTATTCCAGGTGCATTTCACCTGTCGATAGGCATTTATGACCCGTGGGGGGCACGGAATGTGTTCATGATGCATTCTATAATAGAAAACAAGTTTCGACGGTAACCCGACGGTAAATTTACGTTAAATCGACGGTAATTCTGGCCCGGTTGATCAGCGGTATGTCTCGTTCCAATAAACACAGACCCAAATGATTGTACTCGTGTAATTGTTGTTGCGAATAGCCTACAGCCGCATTTACCTGTGTACATGCTTTTTTGACTCGTGAGGGCACGAAATTTGTTCATAAAGAATCCTATAAAAGAAAACAAGCTTCGACGTTAAATCGACGGCAATTCTGGCCCGGCTGATCTGTCAGATGGGTATCAGCGGTATATTTTACCGTCGATATTTCTTTTATTGTAACGGCAATATTTTGTTATTTACCGTCGATATTTCTCTTCCGTCGACGGTCAGTATCAACGGTAACTATTTTGCCGTCCCGTTGAATCCTAGTAACTTCTTGTATCGACGGTAATGTGGTCGTTTTTGAAAAGTGCCGTGGATTTGCCGTGCTAGGCCGACGGTAAGGTGTCTCTAGACACTCCGTAATACGCTTTAGGGTAAATATTACCATAGCAACAGAGGGGACACGTCAGCGGCAGAACCGGACAAAACCGAAAGCACTGAAATAAAAAACGAAAACGAGCGTCTCAAAAAGACGATAAGAAAAATAACAAAAGAAAAACAAACCCTGGAGGAGGAATTAGAGGAAATAAAGGCTAACGTGCCAGTCGTTAGGTAGGTCTTAGGTAAAATCGCAGGTAGGCTCAAAATTAATTTCGACGGAAAAACGTCCTGACTACGAAGTCGGAAACACTCGTAAAAAAAAATATCTCTAAATTTTTAATTTTTTTTTTTTTTTTTTTAATGCTTATTTGAGGATCGAAAGTGCTGAATTCGTCGATTGGAGGATAGTGAGTTCAAATCCCGGTCAACAACTTTTTTTTTTAATTTACAGGGTTTTCAAAAATAATGGAAACACAGTTTTAAATTCATTCATCGATCATTCCTAATTGATAATTTATAAATAATAAACTATATTTATAGCCAGACGAAATTTCTGCTCGGGTTTTATCATATCGAGATAAGGCGTTTTATCAGGGCCGGATGAAGCGCCTGATCAGAGCCGAACGAGGCACCTGATCAGGGCCAGATTTACCAATGCTTTACACCCCTGATATGGGCCGGAGTTATTTAGCCTGATCTGGGTTGGATTTGGTATTGTGGCAACCTGATCAGGGCCGGATTTCGCCCTGCTGAATGAACTTCTGCTCGGGACGTCTTTTCTGGGTGGGGTATACGAACGAGATACATGTCTTTTTGCATAACGCATGCTAATCTCGATTGAAACTGTCTGCATTATACAGTCAAAAAATATTGCCTTACAACAGTCACGCCAAGCTATTATAAAATATATGTTGCAATCGCTATGATGAGCAATGTTTGTCAAGAGAGTGCCAACGCTGTGCCGACAAGAACCCGGATTACAAAGAGTTTAATGAAAGCAAACCTATACAATTTAAAAAATGGGTAGCTGAGAAGAAAATCTTTCAAGATTCCAAGTCCAAAAAAGCACGGACTGTGACACAATATCTGGAAAAGAGTTTTACGGTTCCTCCACGTCAACTGATAGAAAATATGCACGAGGACTCAGACAAGTATCTTCTTCATGAAAGAAATATAATTCATCAGTATAAAGCAATGGAAGACCTGAAAGAAAATCTCGGCGATGAAGAAGGGTAATTCTTTAGTTTAGTAACTTTTCCGACAAACAGCGGAAATTTTTCTTTTCATGCACTGTCATGAATAGCTTTATTGTGTCACCAATGGTGATATTCTGTCGGGGGAGGCTGAAAAAGGTGAATAAATAAATAAATAAATGAATGGCACGACATTCAAACACGTTTTATTCAAAGCCCGATAGTTTGGAGGTGGCTCTAAGGATTTTTTTTCAACAATGACTCGATATTTGATTTTCAAAACGAGAAAAAATTAGGAATAGAGTTATCGTAGGATAACTCCATCATTAATATTATATATTAAAGAATACAGCAAAAGGAAAATGGGCGTCACGCGATTGTGACTTTGGGATGTGCATAGTGACATCTGTGGATGGGACGGTTACTATCCTTCTCGTGGCCATGTACCCTCGAAGCGATATACATGCAATCGTTCGAGAGTATATGTAACCACACTGATCCCTCGATGATATCCCATGATGTTCTCTAAGGACATGTCACTCAAAGATTTTCATAAATCTAAAAGAAGTAAGTCAAAATTGAATTCAGGAATTGGCTTACCGCGATTGCTCCAGTTGACGCCAAGATCAAGGAGCAAACCTTCGCACTCGAGACAAGACTTGGCAAAAAAAATCTTTGAGCAACATAAGCAATTCGCACATGTCCGGACGAATGGTCAACGGTTGCGTTTTTGTATCAATCGGTCTCTTGATGAGATAAAAATTGATTGATAATAAAAGATTTACTATAATCATTTCGGCTGCGAGTTGAACTCTGGGTGGTATCTTGAGCCACACAGACTCAGCTGAAGCTTCAATATGTATTTCCATCGAGAAATCATTAGTTCATGCCTTAAAATTTTACGCGGAAACGAGCAGAGGAATAAAGTTAAAAAAAAAATCGAACATTTTTTGCCGTCTCATGTCCTTCCCGCTTACCTACTAGTAATCACACTCGAAATCGAACATTACGTTACTTACAGGAGTACGCGGAAGGCCCTGCCTGATTTTTATTTAAATCCCACAAGTAATTCAAAAGCAAAGGAAAAAGCACGACATCGCGAGAGGCTCCTGCCTCATCTACGAAACACTCCACGGTTCTCAATCATTTCGCTCGGTGCAAAAATAAATCCTAACACTAGGGCATTTAAGCCGGTCACTGTTTCATTGACCGGCACCACGTCCGAACGTGTCCGACACCGTAGCTTGTACACACTGGGTAATCGGGCCCTCTTGCTCAAGGAGGGCGCGCGCACTCATACTTTTCATCAACTCGCTTCGTGGCTCTGTGACAATCGCAGAAGCTACCCTGCGACTGCCACAGAGGACGATGCGAGTTAACCACTTATCAACTACTGAAGTTATTGAAGGCCGTGTTTCTTAAAGCTAAATGCTGAAATGCCTCAAACGAGTTAGTAAAAATTTTTAAGCGATCTAGAGATTCAAAACTCTGAGCTAGCTATAACTGACTCTACGAGCAACTTGAGTGCTCATTGACTGATAAACATGATCGCGAGCACGCTGCCTCGTGCGGTTCCCGTATCTCATTGACATATAGTCTTTAAAATTTCAATAGCAATTTTCATAATTTAAATAATTATAAAAAGCTGCTCGTGTCATTAATTGTATGAAGCAGACTGTTTCTCCAAGAAGAGTGAGGCTCTCCTAGAAGCTTCTGGGCATAGCTAAGTTTTGTCGAGATTTTTCGTATCATACAAGACGCGAATTTGATTGAGATATTAGCGAAAAAACGAGATGGATTGGAAGCAGCATACTATAAACTCTAGAAATTTCCGGACAGCTCATACATTTTACGAATAATTTGTAATTGATAATTATAAAAGACAATGTCAAGACGGTGACTCGAAATGCCCTAATCCTGCCACTAACGCGAGAAAAACATTAATCATACTTTTTTTTAAAGTGGAAGATGATCTTCAAAGTGAAGTCATTGACTTGGCTTTATGAGCGTATAATTCTTCGAGCGCGAATTACCAAATTCATGTGCGATTCTCCGTAGTAGAGTCGCATGCTGAAAGAGCTTGAAATCTCTTGGCATTGGTGAACGAGTCAAAACGAAAATATTACTGAATTTCAAAAGTTACCATACACTAGATACCAGAATATTTAAATTAAATAAAGAAACAAAATCAAAAAACATTATTACTACAACATGGCTATGAGGAAAATTAATCGTTTCGCCAAATACCCAACATTCGATCGACTTGTTAGAACGATAGAATCCAATTATTTTGGAGAATTTGGCGTCAAAAGAGACTTGTCTCTCCAGACACTGGCAGATATCAACGTGGAAATATTCCATAACAAACTTTCGAAACGGGACATTGAGAAATTACGACTGTTTTGCAGACACAATAAAATGCAAATCATCGCAGCAGCTGAGAGTAAGTATTTTCCAATTTTTACCGACTGAGTAGTGTGAATCCCGGGAAAAAAAACCCCGGAAGAAAAAACGCCCCTACCCCCAAATCCCGAAAAAAAACCGCCGGGAAAAAAGGACGTGTCTACCCGCGCCTACAAACGGGTCTTTAACCCTTTCAGCTCCAGTGGTTTCGATCGAACGTTTCGAACTTTTGCGTTCAAACGTTCATAACTTCCTCAAAACTCGATATTGTTTTGATTACCAAACGTCAACGGCCCACAAATTTGTTCTACTTTGCAAAAAAAATGTATAGTGCCAAAAATTAATAACAATTTTGTAGTTATAACAATATAAACAAATCAACGTTTTTGGCGAGAATTAAAAAAAAATTGCAAATTATCGATTTACGTGTAGTTAAGCTCATAAAAATGACCACCCGGGGGTTTTCGGGGTCATTGATGATTACAAATCCGATGTCAGATTTTCAAAAATTTGAAAATTCAAAATGGCGGACGACTTTTTTAAAAATCGATCCAATTAGCCTGAAATTTGTTACTCGGAGATTTTCGGGGTCGCTGATTACGAATCCAACGTCAGATTTTTTAAATTAAAAATGACGGATTCAATATGGCGGACGGCTTATTCAAAAATTGATCCAATTGGCCTGAAAATTGATACTCGGGGGTTTTCGGGGTCGCTGTTTACGAATCCAATGTTAGTTTTTTGAAACTAAAAACGATAGATCCAAGATGGTGGACGAAAATTTTGAATTTTGAAAATCTGACATCGGATTCGTAATCAGCAACCCCAAAAACCATATAAATTTCTTCTAATTATTTCGATTATAAATATCGAAATAATGCTCGGACCGGATCGAAACTTTGCACAAATGTGCAGAACACTCTGATATTCATTCTGCAATTTGTTTTTTTCCGGAGGTTTGCAATAATGCAAAACATTCAATGCTATAAATTATTCGTAAAAAGGTGTATCGGCAAATGGAGATGAAATAATCCTACACACCTCGGACGTGGAGCGAGGTGAATTCATAATAACAATAGCGCGCCTTTTGAGACCGTACAAGGAAAATTTAAATGAGCCGGCGATGTTACCCGTCAAGATATGCCAAGAAATTCAGCAATCCAGTGGTTACACTACCGTCACAGCTCATCAAATTCGAAAATTTATATTCAGAAACACCACCAAATTACTTGCCATCCTACACGAAGAAGAAGTATAAATATATATGGATCCCTTAATCTTTAATTATCCCAATCGGGGATGGGTACCTTTCGCTAGTTTAAAAGAAGCATTCATCCTTTATTTGTTGTGTAATTTGATTAATTATTTATTATTTCATAAAAGTAACTTACAGAATTTGTAGCTGCGCGTGTCACATCTGTACTCCACGAGTTCAATGAAAATAATTTACATTATAGAGTTTGGAGTATTATATGTGGTTTGAAATACCGTAGCGCGGGTCACTTTTGCAAAATAATTGATGATAAACAAGTTATAAACACAATAAAACAAAACTTCTTTTACAATGATAGCCAGGGGTGCCCACCCCTGATCCCAGTGAATTAAATTTAGTTTCGTTTCAGCTGAAAGAAGTTACCGACGATCATGAGGAGGAAGAGGACGAGAACGAGTACGACGATATTCCACCAGTGAAAGAGGCGGGATGTGCCTGTGCGGATGTACCGTCAACGGTAGACCCTGCCTCGAGAAAACGCCCTCGGAAAATTCCGACTCGTTTTGAATTCCCCGAAGGATCTCTTCGTGTTCGTCCCCCAAGCAAGAAGCAACGACGCAATTAATTGCGTCTTGCTTAAGATAACAGAGCTAGTCGCATGTATAAAATAAAAAAATTCGAAATTAGTTTGGAACTTTTATTTTTCTCCTTTCTCTTCTTTTTCTTTTCAAATGTTTTCCATCGAGCGTACAATTTTCCGGTGGGTTCAGTCTAGCTTTTCAAAATATTATGAATATCGAAATAATGCTCGGGCCGGGTCGAAACTTTGCACAAATGTGCAGAACACTCTAATATTCATTCTGCAATTTTTATTTTTCTTGGTATTTGAACGGAACCCGCGAGAAAAAGTCTTATTCGGTAGTGAAAAAAATGTTTTAAATCGATGGAAAAGAGAATCGCCGCACCGCGCAATTATGAAGAAGTTTAAAAGCACTCATACTAGTACTCAAAATTTTTTCCGATATAATGAAACTCAGACACGGAAAACCGTGAGAAACGTCTTGAAGATCGGCTGAGACGCCTGGAAAGAAAACTCAGCGCAAAAAAGGCGAAAAAGAAAAGACGTCACAGAGAATATAGCTCGACATCGTCGGGTCGTAGCCCGCCGTACAATAACGGCGGGCATATATAGGACGGACATAATCTCCAAACGTCATGCTCGCGAGAACGTATCTCAGACGATTACAGTAAGTATTCCGAGTCTTGATTTACTTTTATGTTTTAGGTTATTGCTGGTATCAAATACGATACGATAGATGACTGTGAAACGGGCATTCTTTCAGTCTCTGTAGAGCTGTTAGAAGAGCTATAGCTCAGCCAAGAAACGTTTCTGGAAATGGCTGTAGCTATAGGCAAAAAGATATGCCAAACAAATGTGCCGTTGCATAGCAACACGCTCGTGACATATACTCAGGTTGTAGCCTGTCACTGGACTATGTATAGTCTCAGGGAATCATGCTACGACGTTCTGGTTGCAGGAAACCCCGATCGAACACAAGGTTTCGAGACGGAAGGAACGACGAGCGTTCTCTCGCCATCGCGAGACGCAACAAACACTGGTGTACCGGTGATCACAAATGACGTTATTCTGCTGCCAGAAAATCGAATCTCTATTGAAACAGGTGATCAGAGTACAAAGTAGGGAAAAAATGACACTAGGGCTCTATCAGAAGGAATCTTGAAGGCTATGGAAAAGCGTATCACACCAGACAAAATCGCAGGTCCGGCGATACACGAAGACATCTCTGAGCGCTGGCTCGAGGTTTTAAAAAAGGGACTTACGTCGAATGATCGATCAGAAATTCTGAAAATGTATCCCACCCCCGAGAATTGCACTCTGATTGACGCTCTTAAATTAAATCCGGAGCTCAAAGCGGCAGCTACTGAAGCTGCAATAACGAGGGATATTCCAATAGCTTCAAAGCAAAAGCGAATCGCTGGTTGTCTCGATAATTGAAAACTTGCTAGAGTTGAATAATAAAAATATATCAATATATTAATTATTCAAAAAAATTTTAATTGGTTATTTCATGCGAGAAAAATTTACTTTTTTTAATTTTCACCGATCAGTCAACTTTAATAATATAATAATAAGAAAATGACAACGAACGAAATTATATGAAAATAACTCAAGTCATCTTCGAAATTGTAGAAATATTATTTTCTTCGCACAGGCGCAAACGCATTGAAGCATTTTAAGTTTTTTAAGTGTGATTTTGCGATATTTGCGAAAATGTTTCGAGATATGAAATTGTTGTTTATAAGAAAAATTAAGAGAAAAAACAAGTCCGAGAAGAGCATGCCCTAGCCAGCTGAACATGAATATAAAATAAATATTGGGCCACTCGCGAGTCTAGTCTTCATATCGAGCATTTTCATCTCGATACTTGGATCAGAATCGCGGTCACTATGCATCGACCGTTGTGGGAATAAGAAAAAAATTACAACCAGAAGCTCCATACCGGATCAGACCTTTCGCCCTACGGTATGATTGGAGTCCGGAGGGATTTAAAAATTAACGATACCATCTTATTTATGAAAAAATCGTTGCGATTCCTCGACGACTTTCCTCAAACATTGTTCCTTTGCCATTTTCCACGATAATATTTCTCAACAATGGTCCTCGACGATTTCCCTCGATTGTCTTTTTTGTTGCTCGAGACGATATCCTGCATAAAAATATATTCGCATTTTATATATGCACATATGAGCCCAGATCCTTTTATATAAGATTTTCTGCGAAACGCTTGCGGATACTTTCATCCCAAAGGGTTAACATTTTTTTCCATGCATGTACACTACCATAATCCAAAAATTTGTGGAAAGATTTTTATATTTAAGTACTTTTTTTAATCTTTTTTTTCGATTCGTGACAAGATACCATAATCCAAAACTTGATGGAAAGATGTTTATATTTAAGTTTTTTTTTAACTTTTTTTTTTTAATAGATTCTTGCCAAAGATTGAACCCAAGTCTCTCTTTAAGAACGTCAATAATGTGATTATAACATGATTATAAGAAAGCACTGTGAGATATGCTCACCGTACCTTACTATTTATAGTTAAAAATGGCTTTAAACATACCTATCCATAGTATAATCTAATGTGATTATAAAAAATATTTCGTATGATGCTAACGTATTTTTTTACTCTTCGTTTTTAAAAGATGATTTTAAAAAAATCAGTTGTTTTCGCAATATGATTATAAGGAATAACTTACTATTTTACTGAAAGCAATAAATACCTGAATTTTCCAAAAACGGAATATTTGAATTTTGCATATCCAATCCAAGCTTGTATGAGCTATATATACGGTAGGGGTATGGTATGGGCGGAATTGTACCGCGGATACGGTGCCATCGTTGGTAGCATGATTAGCCTCCAGCATGGCACCGTATCTAAAAGAGCAATTTTTTTGCCATGCGCATATCGGGCTGCCACAAATCAGCGAAATCCCCATTTGTAAAGTGGCATGATAGATCAGAGCCCGATTACTGTCACGGTTCAATTTCTACACACGGGAACAGGTACCAATCGCTAAGTCATAACGGTAACTGTGAGGACCAAATCAGAAAATGTCTGGCTATCGGACTCGACGATTGCTATTTCAACAAAATATATCGAGACGCGTTCGCGACTTAAGGTAAGTTCGTTCCCTTTACTTTATACCTAGCCGATGCTGAGCAACGTATTAAAACAAGAGCCTGAATGATGGCTGCTCGAAAGATTGCTTCTAAAAGTAAACTGAAATTGACTGCGACACCATCTTCAAGTATATTTAACCATTCGTTTTATGTGTATGATTTGAGATAACGCTTAATGATTTTTTTGTTGTCAAGTTCATTATCTTCTTTATAGGTCATATGTCAGCTTCAGAGGAATACTCAGAGGGAAAAATTGTGCCAAGTGAGTAAAGCATAATGTAAAACGCAATGTGAAGTTACAGCGTGTGTCTCAACCACCATATGCAGTCTCACTTCAAAATCCACTGCTATTGCCAGTCTTATTCAGTATTTCATGAGAATATATGTACAAATGTTATGGTTTTACAGGTCTTCCCAGTCCAGAAGGTAGCGCTGGAGACTTGGAACCAATACAGTCAGGTAAGTCAAATAGAATTTTTTAATTCTTGCATACTGTGCATAATGTTCGATTTAGAATTTACTGTGAATTTATTTTTTCAGATTCCAGTTCAATTGGAATGTGATACTCACTTTCAGATTCCTTGCACAGTTTTGAAGCCTGCCCCCAACAAAGAGAATACGGCAGCACTGAAAGAAGCTGCATTGCTACAGCTTTCAAAAGCTCCGAAAAGTCACGCAATGGAGATTTTGGCTGACATAACTAATAAAGTCACTCTGCTTAAACCAGCTGATGAATCAACCATCACACTGGAGTCATTGCGGCGTGCATTGAATGGTAAAAAATTTTTATCAGTGAAGATCAATTTGTTCTCACTGTTATAATATCATCGCTGTATTGATTTATTGGTATGAATCTGGAGTGCCATCGAGGTTTTAACCAAAACTCAGGAAATTCTATTACGTACGCAAGAGAAATTAGATTCAAAATTAGACAAAGTTCTCAGAGGAGTGCGAGCGACGGACGCGTGCCAGAAGCCTCTTAATTGGCCGAAAGAGTTGCCTCTCCGATCGCTTGAAAACTTATACAAATTCGAGATCAGTGTAAATGAAACTGATTTTACGGAATTTGCGGTTAGTAAACGTTGCATTTGTAAAAATTAATATATAATTTGCAATTCAAATTACCCCAGTGACACTGACTGATTATAGGTTGACTACGTTAGTACCAGTGAGGGAAATACGAGTGAGGAGGCGGCTCGAGCAGTGTGCACCAACCTTTTTTTTTTAAATCCCTGGCCAGCACCATCAACCTCAAAGGCGGGGGTTAAGACCGGAGTAGGTGATTTCAAAATCGTCAAAATGATTATCGGTAAGTCAAATTTTGAGGTACTTGGTGAAAAACTGAGGAGTTAATCACTTGTAAAATCTGGTGTACACCCCTCTGTGAATCTTGTAAAATCTCTTGAAGTCTTTTGCAATCTCTCCCATATATCTTGTAATCCGGTGTACGCCCAAATTGATGAATCATTGACTTCTCGCGAAGAAGTATTAAGTGAAATTTTATTTCATTGCATTTTATAGCAAAATACAAAAGGGTAGCATTCTGTATCTCACCCTTCTCTTACTCCTTTTGTAACCCAGAACTCCACCCCTACCTCATTTCCTACTTTTACTCTATACACTTCGTCTCTGCGTACATTTTTCTTGTGATTCTACAAATCAGTTCTGCACGAACTCCTTCTTTCGGATTGCTTCCCACAGAATTTCCCTGTCCACGGAGTCTTAGGCAGTCCTACACTACTATATTATGTATAAGTACTTGAAAGCTGCATGCAAATTGACCCTGAACAAAAAATTCAATTCGAAGAAACGGAAGTTGGAACGAGGATCTAATCAGTGGGTAGCTGCAGTGACGATGAGTGATATTTTGTACAGTAAAATGCAATGAAAAAAACTTGACGTAAGTCGTGCGATACGTGCAATAAAGAAAATAAATTATTCTACTTATGCATTGTTATTGAAAATTAGATACTATAGAAATCCATTAACAATACCCGTCGCTCACCTATAGAGACCCGTCCACGAGTGCATTTTAACCGCATTTTTTAAAACGGGTTTTAGAAGCACTTAAAATGTGCATTATGACCGCATTTTTCGAAAATGATTTAGAAGCACTTAAAATGCGCATTTTACATTGGATAAAGTTTGTGCATTTTATATGCATTTTCTCATGCGCTGAAGCGCATGCGCTTATGCGTGAAAAATGTACATTTCAGGCACCAGCGTGCTACCTGGGCTGGTGTGTATTATGTGACCCAAAAGTTGCTTGGCAAGCGGTGTTGAGGCCAGTACCAAAACTTGTATATACTTTTTTCTGGAATAAACGCCACCACGCTAGACGCGTGTATGTAAATATCATATGAAAATGATATACAAATTAATATTAATCAATATTAATTAATTTAAAAAAAAGTACAGTTAACATATTGCCTTAAATGGACTATACACATGTATTGTGTAACTGTAGGAAAAAAGTGAAATATTTTTTTTTTCAATCCATCTTTCACAAACACGCATATGCGCAAAATAGTTCAAAGAGAAATACGAAGAAGCTATACTTATGTAAAAAGGGAAAGAACCGAGTTATTGTCTATAACTTTCCTGGATGTTAACGACATTAATAAGAAAAATATATTTTTTAACAAAACAATATTTGTTCTTCAATAACAAGATGACGCGGATAGCATTTTCTTGGTGACTCTGTACCAGCACTGTGCCGTAAATTTCTGTTCATTGAACGAGGATGATCCTTCTTGGTCCCGCCCATCTACGCCCTGCGATGGTCGCAGGGCGTGGATGGCGCTGTGTACGTGATCATGGTGCGTTCTGCGACGCCATTGAGGTTATTCCTCTCGATTTATTTTAATTTGATACCGTGACAATTTTCTTAATTAATCTATAGTTCATCACATAATATTGTAAAAAATTTACTTTCATAGTGACTTATTATTTATCATGGACAAAGAGCATAGTAAACGTGAAAAAGACCCGATGTATTTACATCGTCATGGAACTTGTATATCTAGGGAGATTACTCTGTGTGGCTTGGACATTTAATTCCGATGAAAAAATCTAAGCTACGCTGGATATGTTTATAAAACTTAAGAAACTTAAATTTCATTCAAATACCCAATGTAGCTTAAATTTTTTCATCAGAAAGAAATGTTACAGAAGCTACGCTAGATAATCCTCACGGACATACAAGTTTACATAGACTTAACGTAGTGGTCTGCGCATGAACTCCAGATCCTATACGCATGCAGATGTGTCTACGGCGAGACTGAAGAACTATACATATTATAATTTTTAATTTAATTTTTTAACTTTAATTTTTTAACTCAAATCTTCATTTCATTCCGTAACGTATATAATTTTTGTCAGGACAGACATACAATCAACTTGATTCTTTTTTCTATAAGGTGTGCTTCTTATGAAAAAAGAAAACAAATCGAATCCATTGAATGTCTGTCCTGAAAAAAATTATATACGTTACAGCATTAAATGAAGATTCATTTATTTATTAATTTCTTCTTCTTCCATACAATTTTCTTCCATACAGTCTAAACATCATAATATGCATACCTCTCCAATCTCTCTGTAGACAATGTACGTAGAGTCTGAAACTCATACTCAGACCTTTGTGTTGAGTCTTTGTAAGCTTCATTCTGATGGGAAAATCTATACGTTCCGCTGGATATTTTAATAAAATTTGAAAACGCGGAATCAATTCAAGTATTTTCTCTTACATACGTATACGACGAGGCTCTCGTGCGCATCGAGAAATTTAAAAAAAAAGTGGCTTACGCGTATACGACGGACACAGAAGCTTTTGGATGTTCATTCATCATTATTTTTATGGGATAGAATGCAGTATTACACCCAAAATTATTGATATTCACACCAAAATTTGCGTAATAAACGACAACATCGACTGAACTACTAAAATTGAACTAAATCAAAACTCACAATCAGTATACGAAATGAAAATCACATAGTATAACTCACATTGCTGCACTGTTGGAAATAATTTGTGTAAATGTTAAAATTTTCACATGTTAAATTATTTGTGTCAAAACTAACACTTTTTTAAAGTGGTTTCAACATTTCATGTTTATGTCGACTCGTTAAAAAATGTCAATCCTGTAATCAACATAAATCTTCGTATTTTCTACACAAAAGTACAGTCAAAAATTTTCAACACAACGAAAGAGTTAATTTTGTGTTATTCAATCGATACGACACAATGCATGAGTTAATACACAACACAAAATTGTAGTTGAAAAACAACTAATAAATTTAGTTGTGAGGGACGTTTGTAATGCGTTGTTTTGACATTATGATCGCGTTAAATATACTCTGATGATTCCTCTTTAGTCAATTTAACACGAAAAACTGTGTTTTATTCAGATATCTACACAAAAATACAGCAAACATTTTTCAACAAAAGATAAATGTTAATTTTCCGTTATTTAATTGATTCGACACAATGTAAGAGTGAGTACGTAAGATGGAATTTTAGTTACATTCTTTTTACATACATTACATACATTAGTTACATTTAGATACATTCGTGCTGGAGGAGAAAATCAAGGATATGATTGGCTTTACGCGGGTTGCCTGGCGGATAGTGTGCGAGAGAGAGAGGTCTGCATCACATTTTCCCGAGCGAACATTATTATAATACTACGAGAGATGTTTTATTTTTAGAATTTTTAACTACAGGCAAATGTCAATTGAGAGATATGTAACACAAAATGTAACAATTGAGAGTGTTGATATAACACAAAATTTGCGTTAGTCCGTAACACGAAATTTGAGTTTCGTAGTAAGGAACTCTTTTTATCCGTTATTTTGACATTATAATCACGTTTCTTGATACTTGGACAAACGGTTTGTGTGAAATCAACATAATCGAATGTCAAACTTTACTCAGTGCTGCAAACCACTCATTTTGCAAGACTGCAGGGGAATGGTCGGTTCTCTTCGACTATATTATGATTGGATGCTACATTAGAAGAAACCAATCACGAGCGTTGTCATATTTGCCGGTGGCGCCACTCTGGTGAGTTTAGCGGCAAGCTCGTTTGTTTCCCTCCAATATCTCTCTTGACGCGAGGTGACGAGCGTGGATTGTTCGACGCGTATAAACCGGTATCCGGTGTGTGATTTTTGTGTACGTGCGTTTATTCAACAATCGCTCTACCTGACCTGCCAAAGTTGAATAGGTAAGTTTTTTCTTTAGTTATAAATTTTTACTGTATTGAAAAAAATGTATTGTCTGACGCTACGTATAGTAAATATTAGCTAAATTTTATGTGCCACACGAGACAGACACGTGTTGGTGCCGGTAGGCGCGGGTTCGAGCATGTCGAGAATGCAATAATCCTAAACAAGTGTGTATGTGTGTACCTTCACATATGCTGTATGGTGATAAATTTGCATGTAGAACACAGCGATGGCTGTATTATACGAAATTTATGATACCTTTAGTGAAGCGCGCCTTAACCTATACGGCATAATGATACGACGTCGCGTCTAGTTTTACCACGTGGCGGTCGGTGACCGAAATATTTGTTGGTTTGTTTCATTTAACGCGATTTAATACAATTAGGCTACATCAACCTAACAAAAGGTTTAAAACCTTATTTTTGGGCCTAATGAACACAGAACACAGCGATGGCTGAATTATACGAAATTTATGATACCTTTAGTGAAGCGCGCCTTAACCTATACGGCATAATGATACGACGTCGCGTCTAGTTTTACCTCGTGGCGGTCGGTGACCGAAATATTTGTTGGTTTGTTTCATTTAACGCGATTTAATACAATTAGGCTATATCAACCTAACAAAAGGTTTAAAACATTATTTTTGGGCCTAATGAACGTTAAAGAAAAATTTCTTTAGGAAAATACACTAACAAGGAGAGTATGAGGCCTCCGGGACACGAATTCTGCTCAAACTTGCAGATATGTTTTGTCAGTCCTAATAATTAAGCCTCTTATCCGTAGTTCCATCCCATAGGCCTTTTGTCGCTCGCTTCATGACATAAAATATAATTTTTAAAAAATTTATCGGACTTTTGCTACCGCTCTGTACTGATTCAGTCAACTCGGGTATAGTATTGAAATTTTGTAAGCCGATCATAAAAATGGATATTTCACGTGTTAATTTACTATATTCAATTTTGGTCGCTGCTGTTAGGCCGATGCACGCTATGCGCAAGCGATGCAAACCGAAACATAGATTTATATTACAATTTGTCTCATGGGAATACGCATAGTATTCATGCTTGCAAATACTATGCGCATTACCACAGCATGAATTGTGATATAAATCTTCGCTTTGGCTTGTTTTGCTTTGCTTTTCTTTGCTTGCGCGTAGCGTGTATTGGCCAACATTTAATATTCAATGTTGATCGTTGCCTCCAGACCGATACACACTATATACGTGCAAGCAAAGAAAAGCAAAGCAATGCAAACAGAAGCAAAGATTTTTATTGCAATTCGTCTTGTGGAAATATGCAGTGTCCATGCTTGGTAATACTATGCATGTTTCCACAAGACGAATTGCAATAAAAATCTTTGCTTCTGTTTGCATTGCTTTGCTTTTCTTTGCTTGCACGTACCATATATTATAGTGTGCATCGGTCTGGCCGCAGCGATCAACATTGAATATTCAATGTTGGCCAATACACGCTACGCGCAAGCAAAGAAAAGCAAAGCGAAACGAGCCAAAGCGAAGATTTATATCACAATTAGTGCTGTGGTAATACGCATAGTATTTGCAAGCATGAATACTATGCGTATTCCCATGAGACAAATTGTAATATAAATCTTTGCTTCGGTTTGCATCGCCTGCGCATCGGCCTAACGGCAGCGACCAAAATTGAATTTAGTAAATTAACACGTGAAATATTCATTTTTATGATCGGCTTACAAAATTTCAATAATATACCCGAGTTGACTGAATCAGTATAGAGCGGTAGCGAAGGTCCGATAAATTTTATAAAAATTATATTTTATGTCATGAAGCGAGCGACAAAAGGCCTATGGGATGGAACTACGGATGAGAGGCTTGATTCTTAGGGCTAACGAAATACATCTGCAAGTTTGAGCAGAATCCATGATCCAGAGGCCTGATACACTCTTCTTGTGGGAGTAACACGATTCATTCATACCAAATTTTTTCTCGGTATTTATTACATCGAAACTCGCTTGTATTGTAATCATTTTTCTTACATTTTCCTCCTTTACTTCCAAACTTTAAAAACTTCAATAATATGTTGCGTAGGTAGACATTTTTCATATTTTTTGTATGCCAACCTATCCTAATTTATTTTACGTTATTGTTTTTTTTTCTTTTATCATAATTTTTTCGTTCTTCTATATCCATGGGTTTAACCCGTTAATAAATAAATAAATAAATAAAAACATAGATAAGTAAATGGATGATTAAGTAATAAATAAGTATAAAATGATAGATTGAAACATCAATGAAATAATTACAACCAACTACATTCGTATGCTTAGTAAATAAATAAATAAATAAATAAAAACATAGATAAGTAAATGGATGATTAAGTAATAAATAAGTATAAAATGATAGATTGAAACGTCAATGAAATAATTACAACCAACTACATTCGTATGCTTGTATTGTTTGCTAATCGAATGATGAAGCCATAAATATAAATATATGAATAACGGTCATCTGAAGAATTTATGATTTTATTTACTTAGATGGCCCAATGAATCCGGCACTCAGTGTAGTCCTTGACCTCACACCTAACTCGACAACAGCCCTGAGATCTGATCTGACGCAGGCCCTGACATCCAACCCGACGCCGGCCCTGGCATCTACTCTGACGCAGGCCCTGACGTCTAACCTAACGCCGGAAATGAATTGTAACAATACGCCCTTGGAAAATATTCATCGTCCTGTCAACAGCATACCGCAGATATACTTTGTTCTCCAATGCAGAGAGCAGAAGGAATGGACCAAACTGGCGCACCCATTCGAATATGAGGCTTTTGTTGCCAAAGGTGAATAATCATTGAATCTCTTCTCCATTTTTTGGATTATTTCATGGAATTACACAGACGACCAATATTTTTTATTTGTGCAGCACGTGATATCTACCCATTTTTGGTCGATACTATATTCACATTTACTGATGAGTATGGTGCGAAACTGTCTAGCGATTTCCTGGTCGAATACGTGCAAATGTCTCCACGTGGAGTAATTCTGAAAGTAAAAGAGCATATTGATCCTACTCTCGGTGAGCAAACGATTGTAGCAGATAGTGTTAGCTTTTGAATTAACTTCAACATTTCTAGACCTGTGAGGATATTTTCACCATTTTCTTAGGTCCCCTGTTTTCTGAATCCAATTCTGAAACGTCTCGAACGTTAAGTACCTTGACATATTTGTCATCGACCGATCATGATACTGATTTTGACAGCCTATTAATGAAAGCAGATACGCCGAAACGTATCTTGAAACGAAAAGCCAAGGACGACATAATTTCTGAAGAGGCATGTATTGATCAAGTTTGGGTTCATTGTATTCATTATTTATATTGAAAATTGCGTTGACCAAAATTATATGCTTCGTAATACAGTAGATCAAAGCATTTCATTCGCATACACGTATCTCATTTACGTACAACATATTACCTCTATTCACAGATACTTTTGGATACTATAAAAAAAAATTCTTGTGGTCAAGACATTATTGACCAATACAACAAAGATCAGTACTTGACAGATAAGTCTCGGAGAATCTTAGTCAAGATCGTAGTAGATCACATGATAGAAACCAGAGAAAACCGTAGCGGACCTCTTCATTCTAATGAAAAGTGCAAATATGCACAATCCATAATCGACTTATTTCCCAAGTTGAAGGATCCAAACGGCTCACTCGGTTTTGTGAGTTTTCAGGAATAATATAATATGCGTCAGATGTGTTGGGTAGAAGCTTAACTGCAACTTGTTTTTATATTTCTCAATATACAGAATGTACAACCATTAATAGCGATATCAGCGTAGATGTCATTGAATATTAGCAATGTTTCATATCATATTATAATTATTTTTGAGCCTACTTGTTTCCGAAAATACACTTCTATTTTAGTAATACATAGCTGTATCGCATAAAAACTTATGAACTTTCAGGAACAGTTCTTCGATCCGAAAACAAATACTGGCTACCTTTCAACGAGGTTGTCCAATGCTCAACGGGGAGTAAAAAAGAGAAAAACAGTTTGCAAAGCCATTAAACCGGTTGAAACTTTGGAAATCGAGGAAACTGATCTCATAAAAGATTCAATTACTTTCTTAAAAAGCGCTGTACCAAAAGTTCAAGAGCAGGAAATAATCGAAAAAAGCAAATTCACCTTTGCCTACAGAAGACAGAAATGCCTAGGGGAAAATTTTTTCAATCACTTCCCTCGATTCGCCGATACCCCAAAATTGGTACAGCTTAGAATTTTAAACTTCAATTCATATCCTTTAGATTGTACGTTATGGTGTAATCATTTTTTAATGCAAATTTTAACTGTTGTGGGTTTTACAGATTGATGTTGAATTCGAACTCCTTTATCCAAATGTCAAAAACACTTTCGTACAAGAGTATGGCAAATTTGCAAATGCGATAAACAAATTATACGAGGCCGAAAAAGGGAATCATTCATTTGGTAAGACAACTTTCCACCTCAAATATTAATTTTTCATATCAGTTGAATTAATTTGTATAGATGTGCCATTCGAATGTTACTTTTAAATTATGAAGGAACGTATGAAATTTATTGTTTCGATATAATGGCTTGATCGAATGCTTCTCTTGACATACGATTATTAACTGAATTTTAATTACAATATAGTTCTAATTCCACATTTTCATATCTTCAGCTTGCATCGGCATATTTTTGGGTTCAAATTAATTTTTACTGAATATTGTATTTTTTTAGTAAGTCAACCCGAATATTGATTCCAGTGCCACATTTTAATCTCAACAATATATTTGTTAACTCTACAATCTTATTTTGAACTAAAAAATAATGTATAACTTTTAGGGTGGGATCGACTCACGGACTCGCTTATTGCTTTGACACAACTACTACCTCCGGTTGCACGTGGAAAAAAAAAAGCTTCGAGGGAAAAAACTGTGAATACCATGGAAAAATTTATCGTCTTTAAAGAGGTATATTTCACGAATAGTTCTATGCAATACTTCTCTCACAAACTCCATACACATATATTCATTTGTAATTTTTTTATATTGCTTCAGTGCGGAACCCCACTACAGCTGGAAGATGGAAAAACTAACAAGCAGCCTAAATTGATTGCTGTGGGGCCGAGCAAATCGGCAGTTGATCAATACTTCATCGCAGTAGATGGATTTTTCATCCTACTCCCAACCACAGACATAATTTCTGCTACAGATTCACTATTCAAGGCAAGCTTTGCTTTTAATACACAGTTTGATGATAATCTATCAAGCTTCTGGATTTTTATCCAGCATTATTTTTATGGGATAAAATGCAAGATTACACCGAAAATTATTGATACTCACACAAAAATTTGCGTAATAAACGACAATCTCGACTGAACTAATAAAATTGAATTAAATGAAAATTCACAATCAGTACGAAGTTAAAACCACGAAGTATAACTCATATTGCTATTCCGTACCTATAGTTCATTCGATTTTCAAACAATTTCTTAATTTTCAATTCGAGTAGGCTTCGTCTGAAAATGGATTGTTCCTGTTTCAAATGCGATTTTGTCACGTCTAATGTGTCAGAGATGTGTAAGCATTTGCAAAAGACACATTTATTGTATGAAGGATCAAAATTGAACTTACAATGCTGTTTCGGCTGTCCGTCATCTTTCAAAACTTATTCAGGATTCCGGAAACATTTTGTTAAATGTCAACTTAAAGTAAGAAATACTCCTTTTGTAGCTTGTACCTCTGAAGAAACCGACTTAGAACCTTTAATTGGAAAAAATGAATCTATAATACAACATAATTTTGAAAACTTTGACGATTCTCCAGACGAAGCAAATTTGAATGGTTCTTTTGAGGGTAATGGAAATTGTATCGATGATCAGATTATGAATTACACTCTAAAAATGTATTCTTTAGGTCTACCTGATACAACTATAGATACAATTCTACAATGTACTTCCGAATTAGTTTCCCCGATCTTTGAAAATATTTTGGAAAGTAATGTCACTACTGAATGCAGAGACATGATAAAAAAATTTAAGATATCGTTCGAAAATAGAATGTCAAGGTACGGAAGAAGGAAAGGATTTCAAGAGCTGGGTATGATAAATCCAGTTAAAAAATCTCATGGCATAAGAATTGATCAAGTCTATGATTCGGTTGCTCAAAGGTATAAAGAAGTGCCCGTAACATGTACATTTTCTTATGTACCTCTGTTAGAAACTCTTGAATTTTTGTTTAAAAATGCAGTGGTTCGTCAATACTTCTTAAAAACCTCAGTAATCAATCCCGAAGCTTACACACATTTTGTTGATGGAGATTTATATAAAAACTCAGCTTTTTTTTTTGACAACCCAAATGCCATTCAAATACAGTTATATTATGACGAATTCGAAGTTTGTAATCCATTAGGTAGCAAAACAGGAAATCATAAAATCGGAGCGTTTTATTTCGTGATCAACAACTTTCCTATGCAATTGAATTCCTATTTAGAAAATATTCATTTGCTAGCATTGTGTTATAATGCCGATGTTAAGAAATTCGGTATAAATCCTGTTCTTGATGTGATAGTTAATGATCTCAAAATACTCGAAAATAAAGGTATTTTTATTGAAGATTTGGATATAACGATTAAAGGTACATTAGTATCATTAAGTCATGATAATTTGGGTGGGGCTACGTTATTAGGGATGGTTGAATCATTCCAGGCTAATAATTTCTGCAGAATATGTTTAATGAAAAAAGATGAATCTCGAGTAACTTGTACCCATATACATAGTTTACTACGTACTACTGAAAATTTTGAACAACATGCTGAATTGGCAGCTGCTGATGATACTTTGAATAACGTATTGGGGATTAAACATCGGAGCCCACTCAACAATCTCAGTCATTTCAAACCAGGAAAAAATTGCAGTGTAGATCTAGCCCATGACTTATCAGAGGGAATAGTTCAAAAAGAAATAAAAAAATTTGTAACATCTCTACACGAGAATAAAATATGCTCTCTTGATGAAATAAACCAACGCATTCTTTCGTTTGATTATGGTTTAGAGTATAACAGTAATAAACCAAGTCCTATAAGTATTAGTAAGCCGGGTGGCCTCATCGGCCAACGAGCCGCACAAACACATTGCTTAATAATATTTTTACCATTGATACTAAAAGATATTGTCGCAAAGTTAGATCCGGAACATATTTTGAAATGGGAGGTTATACTGTTATTAATAAATATTGTCAAAATAGTTTTCGCCCCTCGAATTACACACGATGCAGTGAAGGAACTCGAGCTGTTGATAAAAACACATCATGAGAAATATACTCAAGCATATTCTGAACAATTAACGCCTAAACATCATTTCCTAACACACTATCCAATGGTAATTAGAACAATGGGTCCGCCAAGATCATATTGGACGTTGAGATTTGAAAGTAAGCATGGTTATTTCAAAGATTTAGCTAATAAATTAAAGAATTTTAAAAACATCTGTCAGACTTTAGCTCATCGCCATCAACAAAATATGTTATATGTGTGGGACAACTTGCAGTCTTTTGAACCAATTCCAAAAATTACCCATATTGAACGTACTCTATTGGAAAACAATGCTTATTGCTCTATAATTGCAGAGGTAATGAATATTTCTCCAGACACATATGTCGATTTTGGAAAAAGAGTTAGTTTCAAAGGTGCTAAATTGACGTTAAATACATTTGTATGCACAAATTCTTCAAATAATTTACCGGCATTTGGTAAAGCTTTGTCGTTTTTTTATATGGACTCTACAGTATATGCAGTATGCCAATTGTATGACACCCTGGAAATATCTGAAAAATTTTTGGGGTACTGCATTAGAAAAAATACTGATGAGTTATTCATTACCAAAATTACCGAATTGGCGTATCCAAAATCGTTTCGCTCTTACAGAACTTCCGATACTGATTGTGAGTTAATAATTACTGAATTTTTTTTATGATTTCGATTTTAACACCATTTTACGTGTGGATTATTTTCATATTTTTTTTTCAATTAAAAAAAAAGTCCGACTTGATGAAAACACACATATCCGTGTTTTTTCTTCAATTATATGTCTTTAAAATAATAAATTTTTGTACGGAACTTTTATTCGACCGATCTCAACTCATCGAGATAAGTAGGTGAAAACGTATTTCAAATTCAGACTCGGCACATTCTTCCATCTGCGAATATAATGCAAACAAAAAATTTGGAATAATATAAATTTGGAATATATATAAATATCATTCTCTATCGCAATATAATATAACGTGTGACAAAAAGACTAGCATAGACTAGAAAGACTAGAAGAAGGCTCGGAAAAAACGTGATTATAAAAAAACTCGACTATACGTACCATATAATGTACTCGTGATATATAAGATTAAGACAAAAAAAAGTATTGAATACTGCCTTGCTCGATATACATGTGTATAAATATCATTCTATAAAAAAATATAATACTAAGTGCGTGATAAAAGACTGAAAAAATAGTCAAAATCGTATTTATAAAAAGAATCTAACATATTCTCATATTATATCATATATAACATATTATATCATATAAAAAGAATCTAACATATTCATAACAAAGAATATAACATATAATAAAAGAATATAACATATGTGCCGTACAAAAAAAAATATATTTGAGAAGCTTATGATGAAAGTATTAAATACTTCATTGCTCTATATTACATATATAAAGGTATAATTTTATATTATCATATGTATAACAAACAGTTTTACGAAAAGACTCACATCGGTATAAAACGTATCTATGAATATAATTTTGATGTCTTAGAATAAGAAACTCAAAAATAAAACGATTCTGTAAAAAATAATTCAATATTCTTATTACTTTCCTGACCTTTCGATACTAATATGATCAACTGATGGATATAAAGCAACTCAACATGTCAAGTCATGTTAGAACAGCAAATAGTGTAAGTAAACTCGAAACAGTTCAAAATGTCACATCGACTCTAATTAGATGTTGCTTAATAATGGTACATGAAATTTCCAGTCAATATTACATTTTATATGAGTGAAACTTGACAGTACGAGTTTGTAGATTCAACAGTATTGGTCGTTCAATTGACATTTTATTTTATTTTCTTCAACTGCTACGTTTATTCTTTAATACAGAATTTAGCTGTTGAAACAACTCTCAAATACAGTTGATATTACATCTTATTTATGTAAAATATAACATTATCAATATGTCGGCTCGACAGTATCGCCTGTTAAATCTACATTAAATAGCATTCCTATTAACGCTTGCGTGTATTCATTAGAACATTATATGATGTCAAAATAACTATAAAACTTGTGTTCCGAATACACTATCATAATGTCGAAACAACTCTCGAGTACATTAGTTTCGAGTAGATATTGCATCTAATTAATGTAGACCTTGACATAACGAATCAGTAGCTTCAACGGAATCAATGTGTAGAATCGACATTAAATTGCACTCCTGTTAACGTATCTGATTGTTTTTAAGACGTTATTATGATGTTAAAATAACCATGAAATGTGTTTATTTGACGAAAACAAAATGTTGTTTTAATGTTAATTTTTTAACATATTAACATAGTCAACACTCAACATTAATGATTTATGTTGAATTAACATAAATTTTATAGTGGACCTTCTGGGACATGCAAATAATGTTGAATTTAACATTTTTTTTCTAACCGTGTGTTCTGTGCCTATAGTCCATTCGATTTTTAAACAATTTCTTAATTTAAAATGTAAGTAGGCTTCGTCTGAAAATGGATTGTTCCTGTTTTAAATGCGTTTTTGTCACGTCTAATGTGTCAGAGATGTGTATATAAGCATTTGCAAAAGACACATTTATTATATGAAGGATCAAAATTGTACTTACAATGCTGTTTTGGCTGTCCTTCATCTTTCAAAACTTATTCACGATTCCGGAAACATTTTGTTGAATGTGTCAACTTAAAAAAGTAAGAAATACTCCTTTTCTAGCTTGCATCACTGAAAAATCCGAATTAAAAGCTTTAATTGGAAAAAATGAACCTATAATAGAACATAACTTTGAAAACTTTGACAATTTATCGATGATCAAATTATGAATTACCCTCTGAAAATGTATTCTTTAGGCCTACGCACCCCGTTGACTTTTTCTACAACATGCACTTCGATGCGTTCAAGGTTGTGAGTATTTGTAAAAACTATAAATGTATTAAGTGGGCGCAATTGCGTAGCGGCTCGGTTACCCATAAAACGCGACTAGGCGATAGAGACGAATATATTGCGAAACATTTTATATAATTTCTCTGATCTTTTATTTAAAAAAAAATCGTTTGTTATTATTATGTCATAAAACCATCGTGGTGCGCGTTGTCATGACGACGGAGCGCAGGCAAAAATTTTTTGCTTTAAACTTGTGGCGTCACTGGCGTGGAACGGGGGTACTACAATGTCTATCTCTTCGGAAGAGGCGCTTCATACAATTACGATTGAACTTCACTTACAAGTAAGTTCGTTTAATCGATCAATTTTTAACTCTATAGTTCAAATCAATCATTTTTATAATATCGCTATTTTATGCAAAATCGTTTGAACTTTAATTAAAAAAAAGAAAACTTGCTAGCTTTATTAGGAGCCGAGATATTTGAGATTAATTTCGACTGGGTATTTTTTACACTCATTGCCTGGAGAGGAATACGGTTTGGATGTTTGCCTGTCAGGGGTTAAACAATATTATCTAACTCCGTCATCTCCTATTATAAGTGAAAAAAGTTTAAGTGTTCACGAAAATGTTTATGAGAGAATAAAAAAATTATTCTAATTTCTTTAATAATCTATGTTATTGATTGAATACTCACGTATCCCTAATCGTAAATTAATTATTGTTAATCTATAATAATTAATCAATGTTCATTTATCGACAGTCTAGAAATCACTCGTAATCGTGAAAATCAGCAGAAATCACACCAAGTCGCAGGTAATCTCATCGACTCGGAAATCACGGGAATCGCAGTCGGAATCACAATAAATCGATTCCTTTTGGAAATCGTCGTGCCACCGAATTTGCGATTGAGCAACCCCTCGATCGGACGTACCTTCACAACCAAAAGTGATTTTCGTCGACAATATTGCATACTTTATGATAAGATAAAAATCGGAAAAAATTCAACCACAATGAAGACGATAAGATGATTAATTTTGAATAATAATAATGCCAAAAAGTTATCAATAAATTTTTTAAACAAAACATTGCTTAAAAAATGTTTAGGAAAAGTTTTTTTTTTTACACGTGAAATTGAATTCGTTGATTTTTCTGACTACTCGTGAATTTTTAAAAAATTTTCTCAACATTTTGAAATTTCGGTTTTCGAAAATTTTTTAACTTTGAAAAATGAAGGAAAAATCGTGAATTTTGAATAAGTTTTCGTAAAAACGTTGTATATTACAATTAAGAAGTTTCTAGGGCATTGAACAACAAATAGTTTCGTAAATACAACTTTTACAAATTTCCGAAAACCGAAATTGCAAAATGATAAGAAAATTTTAAAAAAATTAATGTGTAGTCTGAAAAATCAAAGAATTCATTTGACATGACAAAAAAAACATTCCCTAAAAATTTGTTAAAAAATGTTTTGTTTAAACAATTCATTGATAACTTTTTGGCATTATTATAATTAAAAAGTAATCTTCTTATCGTCTTTATTGTGGTTGAATTTTTTTTTCGATTTTCATCTTATCATGAAGTATGCAATATTGTCGACGAATGTCACTTTTGGTTGGGAAGGTACGTCCGATACATCCTTAATATAATTCTCTATCACAAAATAATATAACGTATGCCAAAAAGACGCACAGACTAGAAAGACTAGTACAAAACGTGATTATAAAAAACTCGGCTATACGTACCATATAATAATACTTGTATATAAGTACTTGTGATATATATCGAGGGCTTAGGACCAAAAGGGCGTAACCCACTGTTTTTCGACTTTTCATGACCTTACTGCCATAAGGGCGTATCCCCAACATTAACACGGAAGTTCCATAAGAGCAAAATTAATCAGCCTACAGCCAGAAGGGCGTAAGCCCACTACAATACTGCCAGAAAGGCGTAAGCCACGAAAAATAAAAAAAGTGGCTTACGCCCGTCTGGCAGATCATTCATCATTTTTTCCCGGATTTAAATCGCCTGATTACAGCCAGACGGGCGTAACCCTCTTTTTTTTATTTTTCGTGGCTTACGCCTTTCTGGCGGATAACCGGTCAATTTTTTCCGAATTTCGATCGTCTACTTACTGCCAGAAGGGCGTTACCCCAAAAAAATTGAAAACTTGATGTGTGTAAGATGCTGGCCAGATTTCCATCTTTCTGGCCAGTTGATGGCCAGTAAACTGTCGAGTTCCAGACTAGGTGTGTAACGCAAATCTGTTCAGTGCCAGTCTTGGCAGGCTGACGAGTTGCTGGTCAGAAAAACTCGGTAGTTGCTGGTCAGGAAACTATTCGCTATTAGCTAATATTTTTTAATGCGAAATATAAACAAAAACGAAATATACCATTTTCAAAATGGTTGCATGCGCATATTTAGTCGTTGCTATAGTTAATACTCGAAATTTAAAAAATTTTCAAAATTAAAAATTTTTTTTTTAATTTTAAATTTTTAAAATTTTCAATATTTTCCAATTTTTCAAAATTTTCAATATTTTCAAATTTTTCAAAATTTTTAATATTTTCAAATCTATTCAACATTTTCAAAATTTTCATAATTTTTAAAAATATTCAACATATTCAAAATTTTTAAAAATTTTGAATATGGTGAATATTTTTGAAACCTCTAAAAATTTTGAAACCTATGAAAATTTTAAAAAATTTTTTAAATTTCAAATATTTTTGAAAATTTTGAAAATGTTGAATAGTTTTGGAAAATTTTGAAAAATTTGAAAATTTCGATATATTTGAAAATTTTGAAAATTTTGAAAAATTTGAAAATTTCGATATATTTGAAAATTTTGAAAATTTTGAAAAATTTGAAAAATTTTAAGATTTAAAAATTTTGAAAAATTTGAAAATTTTGATAATTTTACACACACACGTCACACACACACACACATCACGTTTTCAATTTTTTTGGGGTAACGCCCTTCTGGCAGTAAGTAGACGATCGAAATTCGGAAAAAATTAACCGGTTATCCGCCAGAAAGGCGTAAGCCACGAAAAATAAAAAAAAGAGGGTTACGCCCGTCTGGCTGTAATCAGGCGATTTAAATCCGGAAAAAAATGATGAATGATCTGCCAGACGGGCGTAAGCCACTTTTTTTTATTTTTCGTGGCTTACGCCTTTCTGGCAGTATGTAGTGTGGGCTTACGCCCTTCTGGCTGTAGGCTGATTAATTTTGCTCTTATGGAACTTCCGTGTTAATGTTGGGGATACGCCCTTATGGCAGTATAGTCCGTTTTTTGTGGGTTACGCCTTTCTGGTCCTAAGCCCTCGATATATATCATCAAGACAAAAAAAAAGTATTGAATATACTGCCTTGATGCTCGACATATATATGTATAAATATAATCCTATAAAAAAATATAATACTAAGTGTGATAAAAGACTAAAAAAAAAAGACAAAATCGTATTTATAAAAAAAATTTAACATATACGTGCCGTACAAAAAAAAATCCATTTGAGAAGTTTATGATATATAATGGAAACGAGAGCTCGTATAGCGTGAAATCGTGTCCCAAATTTTCGTTTAACCAGCACCGGTCAATGCGAAAAGCGACAAAGAGGATTTTATAAACACTGCCTTGAAAACACCAGTTTCGTTTCTCATTTCCTCACATCGTAATCCCCATCTATCTCTCTCTACCAATCTCTTTCTTTAGCCTGTTTGTGCTCGAAAGAGAGAAAAAAAAACTTTTTTTTCTTCCATCGAACACAAATACATCAAGCTTACCAAGAAATGTATTATATATACACAACCGATCGTGACGAGAGATACCGTTTTCGACTGAATATTCCAGCACGAATTTATTTTAAACCTTTTACAATTATCACGAAAATATGTATACCGCAGAGGTAAATATTGGGAGATCGGAGACGAACAAATTCAGTAAGATGAATAAAATAATAAATAGTGGAAAATTAAGAATAAATTGTCAATTAAAAAAAGAGCCCAATGGAATATTATTTTTTAATATAGTTAATATTTCGAGAAAGTTTTTTTTAAGCCTTGAGGAATTTGCTGAATTTTTAGAAAAATATTTCTTTTTGTTCTAAAGAATTCTAAAGAATTTTCGATAAAGATCAATTTTCACTACGATTATATTCAATTAAAGATCAAATTTTTTCGAGGTTTTTGAAAAAAATTTAATGATGCTGAGTTAATAGAAATAATATATGTAGGGCTACTAATTCCAAGGCCGACTAGCAGGAGACAGAAGAAAAGCAAAGAAGGCTTCGCAACGGGCTGTTAAATAAAATCGAGCAGTCTAATCAATAGAAACGGGAATAGACAGACGTGAATTTCGAATAGTTGTATTAATAAAATTATATTCGTAAATGATAAACTGTTCAATCTTTATTTGCGATCCTACATATATATACGTATACAAAAATGTTGAATAACGAACAAATTTGGAGGAATTCGATTTTTTTTCAAAAACCGGATGTCAAGGGATTTTTTACAACACTACAGGACTATGATTTATTTTTACGAAATTTCAATAATCTTGGCGAATAATTATTATTATTAAAAGAAATAAAATCAGATACTCACGATTGCGGCTATCGACTGGCAGTTATTTTCTAATCGGAAATCATCGAACGTGTTGCAGAGCTGCATCAGTGAGGAGCAGTTCGCCTCGTTCGATGAAATTTGCGACGACAACGATTCGAAACGCTTCTTGAAGCGATATTTCTTCACGATTCCTCGTTCACGCGAATCGAAACGTTTCGTACGACGCGAGAATGCACTATCGACGATTTGCGTTACGAAATTTCGCGGAGCCCACGCCAATTTTCTCAACGCGATAAATGTAAAATCTAATATGGCGCGCGAAAGAGCACGAGGACCCGACACAAAAATTTATTTTTTTTTTCTTTCCCGAACAAAGATATCGTGAGGAAAAACGATCGAGAAAATGAAGCAGGAAATGAGGAAACGTTTTACGAATCACTCAAATTCTTACGATCCATTCTCTTTGTTAATTTGCTTCGATAGAACAAGAACTAGATACTGCGAAAAAAAGCCACAACGTTCCCGCACGAGTCCCGGGCGACAACTGATGAGCGAGGCGTGCAGAGGCGTGCCGTAGTGATGGGCGATGTTCACTTGATGTTTCAATAATCGATGTTTTTTTGTCTCTGCATCGATTATTTTTAACCGATGTTTTTAAGAATCGATTCTTTAAAAAAAATCGATTCTTTTTACAAATAATCGATGTTTTTTCTAACCTAAAAATTTTCGCAATTTTAAATTTTACACTTCTTGGCGATAGTTCATAGTATTGAAGAACTCGTGCCGTCCACACAGATTGGAAAATATTGTAACGAAATGACAACGCGGATATTTGTTTTCGGGGCGGGTTTATTAATTACAATATGATCCCTGATCGCTTATCACAGTACGGCCGCACATGATGACGTTTATCCCGAGACTCCTAAACAACTGAAGGTTCGATCGTCAGTTCGTCAGTTCTGTCAATGACGAGCTCGCTTGTCGTTTCTTCTATCCTGTGTATTTTATTAGGCTACTCTCCATGTTCATAACAATATTTTCAAAATAACTTGCTTTCGGAATCACATCGTCGATTTAAAGACTATGAATCTATCGAAATCTTGGCAATAGCGACGATTCTCGATCCTCGATTTAAAAAATTCTATTTCGAAAAAAGCGTTCTGGTGGCTGCTGCGGTTCAAAAGATTGATACGATCGTAAAATTGAAATCGAAGGAAAAGCATGTTCGTATTCCAGAAATGCACGAGAATAATAATTCCGAAAATGCAAACAGGGGTGGTGTTTGGCGTTTTCACGATAAAATTGTCTCGCCAGATGAAACGATCCAATACGATGAGAATGAATTGAATCTCGAATTGAAACAATATCTCGATCAGTCCGTTATTTCACTTCTGGAAAATCCGATTCAATATTGGGAAACGTCAAAAATTGTATACCCTCAGCTTTATCCGATTGCATTAAAATACTTAAGCGTAGTTTCCACATCCGTTCCCTCCGAGCGATTATTCTCAAAAGCTGGGGCGATTAAAGCTGATCGCCGTAGTCGATTGACGGGGACGAGGTTAAATAAATAAATTTTCCTCGGTTCTCTTAGCCAACATTATTGGGGTATTCCCTGAACAAAATTCGCATGCATCTGCTAAGCTCTTTGTGTACTTGCGAACTATTTTTTTTTTAATTTTTTAAATTATTTTGAGATCTCCGATTTAATCGGTCAGTTGATTTGTCATATATGTAACTATATTTTTGTTCCGCGAATTAAGAAATTAACATTTAAGACATAAGAAAGAAAAAGCGTATTCTGATCTTAGAAAACAAACAATATTTGTTTCCATTAGCTCTGTGTGTTTTCTACCTTTTTTGTTTGCAATATTCACTCCAAGCTTAGCAATTCACAACACCGCTTTGCACGGGTTTCATGGCATCACTGTGCAAATATGTTGTACATATAAATATGTACAGAAATTGAAATATTAAGATTATGTTAAGTTTTTACATCTGCATCATGTAACCATTGCCTGCTTTAAACCTTTTTGTGCTTGCTTGCATTGCATTACTCTATATCCAGTTATGGTGATTATTATTATTCATAAATAATTTTTTAAGTACTGCACGCTTATTGTCACGTAAACTACACTCGATAATTATAAGAAGAGATGTACATGAATACTGTTTTTTCTAGGTATATATAATTTTGGAAGCCGATCAAAATTTGGAATTACAGAAAAGGAAAATCATCCACGAGCACGGACAACAAATTCAAAAATTGCTATACTGTTTGTATTCTCAATAAAGGTAGCAATAATAATTTTTATTCTCGAATTTTATTTATCAATTTATAAACATTACGAAATTCCTCGTTTCCTCGACTTTTTTCGTTTTATTAGCTTTCTGATAAATAATTGGCTGCGGAAATTAAAAAAATAGCGCTTTTTCAACTTCTAGAAAAATCGATTAAAAATCGATGTTTTTGGAAAATAATCGATTTTGAAACATCGATTATTTTATGAATCGATTATTTTGCTATCGATAGTTTTTTTAAACATCGCCCATCACTAGCGCGAGGCGCGAGCGTGGTGGTTCGCGAAGAAAGCCGCGCGTCTCTAGCTGCGTTCGGTATAAGCATTTCGATTACTCGGAGCGCTCGATCTAGGGATAAAGCGTTCGGTAAATGTTGAGCGCGAGCAGCGCGTTCCGCGGAGCGTTCGGTGAAGCATTTTAGAGTGAATCGAGGGTAGCTCCTATCCCTCCAGATTTGCACTAGAGTTTACGGAGCGTGACCATGCTCTCTACTCGCTCTGCTCCAACTTTATTTGTCTTCTCCGAACGCACCTTCTTTCTATTGCTCTCTTTCTTTCTCTTTCCCCCTCTCTTTTTCTTACTCTCGTTGATCTTTGTCTCAATCAAAGCGCTTTGAGCAAATAATGGAACCCAGCCTATGTGTGCGTGTGCGCGCGTGCACGTGCTATTTAGGCCAGGTTCGGAAATTGGCTGACAGTACTGTCAGTACTATAAAATGTACAGTATACGTGACTTGCACTATAGATTTTCTAGTACTGACAGTACTGTCAGCCAATTTCCGAACACGCTCTGTAAGAGAGAGAGAGAGAGAGGAGAGCGAGGCGGAGCCCTGGCGGGGCGGAGCCTCCACGACTCACGACCACGGTCTTACATCCGTGCTCACGACTGTACAAAAAACGTAGATTGATACCTGTAGAGCGCGCCAACTTCGTTGCGCGCAGGGTTTTGCCAAGTTTGACAAAAAATACTTTAATTGCACTAATTCATCACGTGATGCTTGAACGAAATGTTAATTTAATTTTTCATTTCGCTTTTTTGATAATCGATTTATCAATCGGTAACAATCGTGCAACAATAGGATGCACAATAGGGAAAAATACTCACATTCGATGATGAAAACGTGATCCTTCGCGCAAAATCCCATTTGGACGTTTTTCTTTCTTTCCATGAACTGAAAATCACAACACCACCAGCTCTTTTTCGTATGCACTTCACTTTGATGAGCTTCAAGTTATTTGGGTCTATATTTTGCACATCGAACTCGATTTTTTAAAATACTTTTTAGCTTATGCAGCTCGAACATATGAAACTTCGAGCGTCGAAAAAAAAAAAAATTTGTCGCACACTGCCGAAGAACTGACGAGAGCGAGCGATAACATCGAAACATGCCCGGACAGCATCAGGTGGCCACCCCTCACTCGTGGAATTTTCGAGAAGCTCCAAAATTTTTCTTTCTCCCTTTTTTTTACATGGCATCATGACAATTTCTTTTTTTCTGTCTTTCTTTATTCTTCATAACCCTTTTTTTCAACGGGCTATTTTTAAATTTATTTTCGTTAACCACACTAAAAACCCGTTAAATATTTGAAGATTAAATTTTTTTAAACTATTTGTACTTTTTGTGCATCATGCCTTGAATTTTTTATGTACTTCAAAGCTCCTGATCGATTTATTTTTCTCGAATAAAGCGAAAAAAACAGACCGTGATAATATTGTCCACACTTACTATTATTATTATTTTTCCGTTAGAATAGTTCATTGTTATTATAGAACGCGCACGACTTTTTTTATACACACCCTCATCTCTACACGATGACTATCACGCGAGATGCTACCGTCGCGGGATCGAGACCGAGAGTTTCACTGTCTTTATTTTTTATGCCGTTTCCCTTTGTTTCGGTAAACGTCCGCTAGCCCCACCGCGACGCGAGGTACTACTTTTTCTACGAGTTCACCCCATAATTTTTTCGTTGATGTTTTACTACGCGCCAATCAAAGTAAAAAGACGGTACAAATAAATAAAGTTTTCAACACACACCGCGAGGGGCACTACTTTTTCCCCAGAAATCACCTCTCATAGGTATATAGTTTTTGTCGGAATTGTCGGTGTTCCTACGCGCCAGAGAGACAAAGCAAAATACACCAACACGATATATTATATACAATGCGCGTTTTCATCTACGACTAGACGATGTCACATGCGACGACACGATCGGTGACCAGGTTATACTGTTACCTTTTGGAGAAACCTCAAAATCTTTCCGAGTTGGTTGAAGAAGAAGGAAATAGTAGATTATTATTGCACGTCGAGCTTTCGCGCACAACGACGAGTGAGTGAAGAAATTTTTTTACAAATATTACCCAATCCAGGAACAAAACCATCGATGATTTTTGTTCTCACATTGTCCATATCGATTTTTCTAGTCTCTGATACACAATATTTCTCTTCATCGACAAAGTTTAATCACGATTACCGATTTACAAATTTTTCGTCCTCGCGTTGTAGTTGTACTCATCGAATTCGAACGGCTATTTTCATTCGTGACGACGCGAGTCAAGCTATAGTATGATTTCGTGCGTTTTCTCGTGTGCTTTTAACTTTCACTCGCGTTTCAATGTGCATCGTTGTATTATTTCTCAACATTAGACAGATCCTCTCAATGACGAAAAATATATAAAAGGTAATTGCACGAAAAAATATATCGAATGTTTCGTTGAAATTTATTTTTTTTGTTTATACTGATGATATTTCCCTCGTTCTCGAAATTCATCTCACGACGCCACCTCGATTCCGGCAATTCTTTTTCAATCTGCCCTCCGTTGAGTCGACCGATTGGCGTCCCAATTGACGAAATCGAGATAATTCGGCGTTGAAAATATTGTCAGAATAAAGATTCGTTTTATATAGGGTGCAAAAAATAATAAAATACAATGTTTTATATGCGATATATAATGGAGAGCGAAAAAATTATCGTTTTTGACAAATGCTTTAATCTCTTTTTTCTATCATGCACTGGTAAATTTGAAAAAAAAAACGTACGATATCACTGAACTTGCGAGAAATAGGATAATTGTGACAAAGTTTATACTTTCAATAAAAAAAAGTCTGTTCCCGTCCCGCCTCAAAGGGTCTTTTAACGTTATTGCTTCGCTGCGCTACCGCTTTATTTGTGAATAAAAGTATTAAAAATTTTATGCTGGAAATCATAAGAGGGTCCTAGCCTTATCTGCATTTGATTTTTTTCAATATCCAATTTCATAGAAAAAATGCTTTACCGCTTGACTGACAAAAAAAACAAAGCCGACAAAAAGCTAGAAGAAAAATTGTAAATGGCAAGACTAAAGCGTCCAAGCTTCTCTCTCGCCTCTTGCCCATAAAAGAAAGAATAGCAAAAAAAATGTGGAGTCGTAAAACGCAAAGCGAAAATCTCCCAGCTCACCTCGGGTGACTCAAACGCTCCAATTTACTTCTATAACTTTTCTTCCATTTCGAATCAGAGTGTGGAATCTCTGCTCCATCGACGCGGTTATATTTCATTGCGTCCAATGAAATATTTGACGACGCAAGAATAATTTTTGTTCCGAACGATTAAACTTTGTGAATAAACAGATGCGCAATCACTTTTCCTATGCTCGAGCTTTTATC
The DNA here is from genome assembly GCA_963564615.1 of Rhorus exstirpatorius. Classification (NCBI taxonomy): domain Eukaryota; kingdom Metazoa; phylum Arthropoda; class Insecta; order Hymenoptera; family Ichneumonidae; genus Rhorus; species Rhorus exstirpatorius. Next base: position 41,166,117 of record OY751316.1, on the reverse strand, counting down.
TGAAATTATTACTCCCACAATCGAATACCAATGGCCAGAAAATTCTATTATCAGCTCTGCAAATTATTAAGTACCGCGGTCCCGCAGTTATTCCCAATACAGTACTTTATTTTCAAAAAACCACGTTCTCAACTATAATTTCATCGAAACGAGAAAATAGTAATAAATATAGCAATTACTTAAGGAGGTTCTTAACTCAGAGAAAAACGGTAAGAATGATTCTAAAATTTGAGGAGAGGTTTGTGCTGGTACCAGGAATACACTTAATTATTTCAGATTTTTTGACCGCGTAGTTGAGGAGAAAAAAAAAACATTAAATATGCCGCTTATACATGGGCTTTTATGGGAGAAGTATTCGAAGTTATGATCAGAGATTATTTTAGGAGTGAAAAAACGGTAACATTTCCCCGAAGAACCGCTTAAACGACAGATCAGATCTTCCTAGATATAATTTGACCATAAAGAAAATTTTTCACCGTTCCAATTATGAAATATAATTGTAAACGGAATTGAGCGTGCGTAATGGCTTGGTGAAACAAATGCCGAGCGCAACCTGCGCGGCACATCGCCCGCGCCGCGCCGTCACGTTCCCCTTGCCGCACCAAATTGATGTTGAGAACCTCCTTAAGGGATAAGCTATAGTCCCAGATATTAAAAAATCATTAAATTTTCTACCTGACTCTAGGGCTAATAATTTCTCAAATATTTTCCCACCGATCGATAGTTTCGAAGCATTAAGATTGATGTTTACAAAATTACTTCAACGGTTTACACTGTTCGCCTATTTTTCTTTCTGTGAATACATTTAAAATTTTAGAAGCCAAAGCACAGAATAATTTTGCAGAATTGTAGAAAATTTATATCACTATGCGACAGGCGAGTTTGGATTTTTTCGAATTTTAATTTTTTCACTAAACATGATTAACAAATTCTCCGGGTAATGGAAGCGGAAAAAAAAACACAGACAGCGTTGTATATATGACTTTATAATATCTTTAATGCGAATATAACATTTGGATAACAGCTAAGACGAAAATCTCGATGATTATTATGATACATATTGTACAAAAGAATGTCCCGTCGCTGCTATATAGAAATAACGTCGTTCAACTATACATAATTATCGCGATGCATTCACATATTACATAATAGTGGAAAAAAAAACGTTATGTATTTAAGTAAAGAAATAACGTCGGTTACGTCGTTGGCGATATTCGAAAAAAAAAAAAAAATAATAATAATCATTTTCTCCATCGCTCTTTTTTTTTGGTCTCGATTTTACCAAAAAAAATCGAGTACATCGAAGGTCACTTGGTTTTGCGATTAATCTCGTTCCGTCGAGAGTCACACTTAACAATATTATATTGTACTCGAGTATCTCGAGATTTTTGAAATTTTATTTCGTTTACCCCATTTTTTGTTTTCCTTATAAATTTACACTAATCACTAAATTGGGAAGAACTAATAGCACTTCCATTCTCCAGCGTCGTTCGTGCTGTTTTTTGTTTTTTTTTTTTTTTTGTATCGTACAATAAATTTTATGCAACAAGTGGCTCTTTGTACACGTTATCACAAATTTTTGTTTCCATTTCTTCTTGTTTCGACAGAAATTTGCGTTGCTCACGCCTTGCATAAATGATTCGTACGATAATTAATATTATCGTTAACAATTGATTTCTTTTTTTTTGTATCCGCAAGATCGATCGTTAATTAACGTACATACATAATTCTTGAGCAGTTGAATTATTTTTCAAAACCGTTGGTCGATTATTCTCTCAATATATTTTTTTGATTATCATCTTTTTTTTTGTTTTGTTTTCATATGATTTTGATTTTTTTCACTTGATACAAGGTAGTGAAAAGTCGTGGATTTGAAAGATTATATGAGCAGAAAAAATTATTACAAGAAAAGCATATTACGAGAATAATGAAACGACGATTTTTAAAAAATAACTTAACGCCCGTTCAATTTTTTTTGTGCAGTCGCAACACTTGAGACTAAAAATTCAGTCATTTTATTTATTCATTTATTTTATTTTATTTTTTATTTTTTGAAAAAACGAGAAGAAATTCGTGATAAGGAGATCGGCATATATTTTTTTTTTTTTTTAACAAAATTTTTGTACTCAAAGCCCAAACGTTATTGTTCCTCGGTCCACGAGAACCTTTAGCTATTTACGGTCTTGTAACAATTTACACAAGCTTTCCCATTATATTCATCGTTGTTGGGTAAAAATAGATTTTTTTTCTACATCTCGCATCTTATGGCACACTTCGGTAAACATTTTTTTTTTCTTCGTCTGTGGATATCTTTCTTTTCTCGACTTTTTATTAAGAAGCTTTGGCGTTGAAAATTTTTTCGTATAAATTTGTTTTCTTTTTTTTTTTTTTTTTTTTTTTCAAGTTTGCACAATTTTCTCAACGATAAGGCGAATGTTTTCAATTAATTGGGCGATTTCTACGTAAAGAATATTTATAAAAATTTCATTTTTTACAATTTATATCGTTTTACGTACATAAATCTATGAAATTCGATAATTTCTCGAAAAATTTGCGTTCAACTATCGAGTTAACGATTGTTTGCAAGCTTGTCGGGGTGCCGAATAATGGAATGATTCGTTCCTCATGATTTCGTAGTAAAAACAAAAAAATGAACCAAAGAAGGCGAGAAAAAAAAAGTACTAAAAGCGAAGAATATGAGTGAGAGATAATTTAAAAAAAAAAAAAAAGAGAGAGAGAGAAAAGTCAAGATAGTGACGAAGAATCGAGTTAAAAATCATTTTTACACAGACTAATGATTAATTCTAAATTATATTCGTGTAATTTCACAAAAAATTTTGTCTGACGATGGAAAAGAAAAAAAAATTGCACTTGAATTTGAGATTGGCCCCTTCGCCTGTTTTTTTTGTCTCTATTTCCCCTTATTTTGTTTTTCTCTGCTTTTATCTCGCGAAATTTTGATAATTTTATAACACTAAAATTCTCTCGCGGTACGGATTTTCAAAAATATGATTTTTTTATTATTTATTGATTGAGACGAGAAAATAAAATAAAAAAGAAAACGACGAAGACGACGTGAAAACGTAAGGATTTTCGTATCACTGAGTCGAACGTCGTCGTTCGGTGTGATTTACCGCGGCCATTGCCTCCTCCGGCAATCGCATTGGATCCGATAAAATATCGGTTGCTGTGCAGAGATGTCTCAGGGAATTCAGAACAGCTGAAATATAAATGCGTTAAAAGAAATATAACAAACGTTTAATCGGCTTGGTTGTATTTTTTTTTTTTTTTTAATAATCGATAGAAGGAAGGTGCAAGTATTGAGAATTGCATTTGAAGAAATTTTAAACTGGCTTATAAGAATAATTAACGTAATTTGCTCAAAAGTCTCCAGGTTAAGTCTATCGAGTAATTATAATTTTGTCTCGAGTCCTGATAATTTTTTTTTTTTTTTTGCTTACAAATCTGGCCACACGAGGGATACCATAGACGGCTTGTTTACAATTCGTAAGGAATTCAGTAAAAATAAACCGATCGACAACGAATAACATTGAAATTAGAAAAAAAAATCCGAATGAAATATTTCCTGAAATTTAATTATTCAATCCGAATAAATGTCGAAATATTCTGCGAATCAATTTATTTCTACTCCATTGAATAATTAAATCTTATATTGCGCACCTGGCCTGAGATCGACGAGTGAACAATGCTGTTCGACCCAGAGTATCGTGCTTCGGTACAAATCCTCTATACTTGCCGTAGAGACCGAGGTGTTGAATGATATCATCAGTGGCTCGAGCAATATGCTGAACTGTTGACGAATTCATTGAGGAATAATTGTAGATATTTTCGGAGCAACAGCAGAAAAAAAAACAAAAATATAAACATATTTTCCGCGAAACTTTGCAGAAGAAACAAAAATTTACTTTAATAACTTTTCCGAATCTTATATATATATATATATATATATCCCCCCATACGTTCGTTTCAGTCCCACTAATGAATTATCAGGTGGGGAGCTTGAAAAAATCAAAAATTTCAAGGTTTATCGCTGAATAAATTTTTTTTTCCCCACACATGATGGTTTTGCCACCAACAATGATAATGGGGGGCGAAGTAGCTTGCAAAAAATGCACCCTTCCCATTTACACACAACCTGGCATTGATGACTTTTCTGAATTTTCGAATATTTTCTTTCCCCTCCCGAAATTCGAACACCAATAATGATAATCAAATGGTTTTCCTGGAAAAAAAAAAATATATTGCCTTTCTATATTTATCAGTCCAAACTGATATTGGGGAGGAGATTTTGAACTTGAATACTTTTTTTTTGCTTTTTTGCCTGTACGGTAAACTTTTCGATACTGTCGATACGATAACTTATCAATTTTTCCTGGCTCCCCCGCTTGATTATCATTGTTGGGTCCTGAAACGAGCATGGAAAAGAAAAATAAAACTGAAAATTTGGGGGAAAAAAGCGTTAATTTTTTTTTTAACAAACAAGAAAACAAAACAAAAAGGATACAATCCAAAATTTCCAGTTCTCACGGGTACGCTTGCGCACGTACTCGTCGAACATTTCCTTCATTTTGTTGGTCCTCTGTCTCGATACCGGTGCCCCTGTAGCCGGTAGCATAGATTGACAATTACTGAAAGAGGGGGAAAAAAAAAACGAAAAATTTTTAACAAAATGAAATTCGATTGAGAAAAATTGGTAAAAAAAAAAACAACAACAACAATTCAATACCTTATCGAGGTATTCAGGCATTCTATTTGACTTCTCAGGCTATCCATTTCCTCCTTCAATTGATGCCTCTCCGATCTCAATTGTTTTATATAATCGGCGCCTTTCTGCAGCATGGCGGCTTTGCTCAATTTTGTATTTGGATTTTGGCACAACTGGGGTATGAGACTGTGCAGCATGTCAAAGCCATTTTTAATGTTGTAACGACGCTTTTGCTCGGCGTGAATGTGACCGACGCGTCTTTGCTCCTTGTACTGTCCACGCTCCGGCTGTTGTTGTTGTTGTTCACCCTTGACGTAACCTCTCGTCGGTGACATCGGACTACCGAGGCTCATTGGACTGTGCAATGGGCTTAGACTGAGTCCCTGCGGACTTTGAGCATTCGTCGAATCTTTCGGTGAGCTCGGACTGCTGCTCTGATGCTGCGACGATTGACTCTTTCCCGACAGAAGTACCTGCTGCTGCTGCTGCTGCTGTTGCCCCGTTGTGTTCTTTTAATTTTTTTTTCGAGAAAAAAAAACAAAGCAGCGTGTTTTTATTATTATTTTTTCATTCGTTTGTTTTTTTTTTGTCACGTGATTTTCTCAACTGTTGAGACATCGTTGACAATTGAATAACCAAATGCTCGAATAAAAAAAAAAATAGCAAATTTTTAGCTTCGGTTTAAAGTTTCAATTATAGAAAATTCGAATTGAATAATTTGTCATTTTTTTTTCGATGTCTCACCTGTTGTTGCTGTTGCTGTTGCTGCTGCTGCTGCTGATTAGCTTGTATGCTGGATGAATTTCCGAGTGTCTGTATCGTTATTGGTGTGGTCATTTGATGAGGCGTGTTGTTGGTGACTTGTGGCTGTTGCCCGGAGGAATTTGGGCTCGGTGGTAACATCGGCAATATGTGTTTTACGGAATTTTTCTGACTCGAAGTTGCTGACATTACTTTGTGCTGCTCGGGTCCGTTGCTCATCGTGTACAAACCCGATGTGTCTTTGAAAAAACAATTAATTCGAATTTATATATATATATAGATATATATATATATATATATATATATATCTACAATTTTGCGATTAATGATATTTTATTAAACTTGCAAAATGAAATTCAATTCGACAGATCGATTTGAATTTGATTGGTAATGATTTTCACCTATTCGATTGGGCTAAAAAATAATCTTTTGGCTAATTTGGATACAGCTGTGGGTGAATTTGTGGACAATGGTACTTTTGGAGTAATTTTTTTACTACGACCGCAGTTAAAATTACTCGGAAAAATCAATGTCCCCAGATTTCAGTTCTGCGTTGGTGAAATTTTGTTCGATCAATGATGATTTTCAATTATTCGATATGATGACTTGATTTTCTTTTAATTGGACGTGCCTAATTTTGAACAAGGCTTCAGGGCCTTTTGATCAAATAATAGATAACATTTATTTTTTCTCCAATTTGATGGAATTTTTCGTACTTACTGTTGGTAAGCAGATGAGCGAGCAGAACATTGTGATTTATATTCAGAGCTGGATCACTGACCGCCGAGACGAGAGGCGGTGGATGAATTCTCGGTGGTGCAAGTGACGAACTGCTGCGCGAACGATTTCTCGCTTTCATCTGATACTGCAAAAAAAAAAATATTCTTTTCCATCATTCGAACTACATTGACTCTTTCGTATTGCCCTCCCACCGATTCGATCCTAAACCATTCAACTATTTTTCTTCTCTCTCAAGCTCCAAGTACAGAAAAATAATGTACATATCTTTTGTGCTCTATTTTATCTTTTTTTATCGGAATTGCTCCTTTGTCAATAAAAAATAATTAACAAAATAGAGAAAAATATTTAAACGAAAGACCATCTGACTCTCTCGAGCTTTTCACCGAGAGATCAATCTCCTCGGTTTAGTGGGAACAAATAAATGTTTATACACACACACGATCACCTAAGTACTGGCACTTTGGAAAATTATAATTCACCCAAAAGCTCGAAACATTCGTATCTCGTTTGCCAGAATTTTTGAAATTTTTTTTTCCCTCCGTGCATATAAAGTTGATCGTATAAAAATTTGCATTCCCTGAAATTTTTATGAATATCGAGAATAATGGGAAAATCTTTTTAAACAAAAAGTTCTATTTTATCGAAGATACTAGAAAGTTTGACGAAGAACGATGATGATAATGTGAAATATATATATATTATTCCACGTTATTGTGAACTTACTGAATAAAATGTATCAACTGAAAGACTGACCTTTGGCACAGCAAAAACTTCTTCCTTTTCGATGGTAGAGTTTGTTTGTGACGGTCGTGGCAAGAGTTTCGTAGGATGCAAGGCAGGTGCGGTAAGATCGAGTCCCGAAGATTTGCATTGTAACAATATGTGCGATGAACTCGGTTGATTCGTCGATACTGCGACCACTGGTTGACCAGTGAGAGTCTGCAATCATACGATCCAATATTTATAACTTTTTATAAATACAAGCCAAAAATAACAAGCTCAATTTTCATTTCGACTTTTTTGTTTCCATTGAAAAGACCGCATTAATGCTAAAATTTCAATCTTACATGTCTCAATATAATCGTCAAAAGATATTGGATGGTTCCATTGAAGCGGATATGGAAAAAAGTAGATTATTGAAAAAAAAAAAAAAAATCAGTCATTTTTTCGTGACACGACTTTTCGAGTTGAAATAGAAATGCTTCACAGAATTAAAATTGGACCGTTGCGACAGATTTTTTAACCACAACGAAAAAAAAAAAAAACACTAAATGAATATTCATATCTTCGTTCTCCCATCTTGACCGTAAATTTATCAGAGTACAACATAGAGCACAACTGATTCAGCTTTTTATCGGAAAATCTGTAAAAACTATTCTCAAATATTGACTGAACGTTGGGGGATGAATTTAGGGCCAGTGAATCCTCGATAACTTTGAGGTAGAGCGAAATAAGACTTTGACGTTTCATTTTTTTTTTTTTCAATAAACAGAGTCTATCGGAGGGTTATAATCTTATCTTAGGATTTTACGTCTTTCGATATATTTAACAAATTAATTACTCACCTTAAAGCCGCTATTTCGAAATTTGTACTGTTGAGCATTGAAAGTTTGTCCGGGTGTCGTGAATTTGTAACCTTGCTGGCGGGATTGCTGCGCGATTTTAAACGATTCGGTGATTGGTTGCTGCTGTTGTTGTTGTTGTTGTTGTTGTTGTTGTTGCTGCTGCTGCTGCTGCTGCTGCTGTTGCGAAACGAGATGTGGCAATGGTCTCATAGCACGTGGTTGAGTTTGGGAAGTTGTAGATAACGTTGATCCATAACCGGATGTCCCACTAGCTTGATTCGTTATGTGACCTGTATTGACTTGGCTTGAATCCCCAAGTGGATTTATCTCGACCTGATTAACGCTCGAATTCAATTGGACCGTTTGCAGATCCATCGAGAACGATTGTTGCGTTTGTTGAGTCTGTTGTTGCTGCTGCTGCTGTTGTTGTTGTTGTTGTTGCTGCTGTTGATAAGCAACCACCTGGGCATTTTGGCTGTAGGAATTTTGTTGCTGCTGAGCTTGCTGAATAACTCGATTACCCCGATTCGTTGATCTGCCGTTTCGTGACTTTGACCTAACCGGGGAAATGACCTGTTGAATCGAATCAGCCGTTGCTTCGAAATTTTGCCTTACCCCACTGTAATCGTCATTTATATTTCTGAAAAAGACAAATTTACGTCAAACACCAATGTATAGTTCGTTGAAAATAATTCTTTTATCGTATTTCGTTGAAAATAATTCGTATATTGTATTTTTTTTCAATATGTTGAATCGTTGAATATGCGAACATCGAAAAAAAATTTAAAAAAAAAACAAATAATGCTTTTTTTAAGAGTAACGCGAGCTTCGTTGTTCGAAAAATTGCTAATTCATTATCGGAGCAATGTATTTTACGACTCACACATTGCTTCTGTAAATATCCGAAGCTTCAGGCTGCGTCTGTGTATAAATCTTGGCGGTGTACTGAAGATTTTGTAAATCCGAGGTCTCGTGCTGTCTTTGCTGATTCTGCTCGTCGCGAGAATTTTGTTGATCACAATGATTGGCGGTTTGTTGTTGCTGACTCGCCGCGTTTATCACCGAATTATCGTTCATCTGACCAACTTGTTGATGATTGTTCATGGATTGCATTAGCTCGAGATCGGAATAATTGCTGCTGTTCAAGCCACCGGATCTGAACATGTCGTCCTCCTCGGGTACGGACGGTAATTTCGAATTCAAAAATTCCTGAAGCGGCTCGAGGGTGTCCATGAAATCGTCCAGATTCGGCTGGAGAGGTCCCAGACTCGGTTGTATGAAATCAGCGAGACTGGCACCTCTGGCTGTCGTAAAAAAACAAAATTCCAATTACACTCGATAGAAAGATTATTTATTTTAAATCGATGATTTTTTTTTTTTTGCCTTCCAATTGAATGCCAGACTTATAAATGGCGTTGCTGGTAGATCGGTATTGACGAATCAAGCTTATTTTTTTTAAATACATTTTGAAAAATCGGGACCTAGGTTTGTAAGGAAAAATTTCAATGTTCAAAATTATACGTAAGATCGTCAAATTATATAAACTCACCAATTTCACGTGGATCCGGAAAATATAAAGGCTGATTCGAGCTTATGGTCGAGAACAATGTGTCCGTCATTAATTCCATGTAATCCTCATCGACCATCATACTGTGGACGCTTTCCGAACCGGAAAACCCGCTCGAACCCCCGTAAGAGTTTCCAAGACCCACACCAAAACCCCCGGACGAACACATACCGCTGCCCCAATCCAGCATATCCATCGATTCGAGCTGAAAAAAAATATGGAAAATAGAGTCCATGAATTCACTATTAATTTTATTTAAAAAAAAAAATCTCCAAGCCCTTTCTAGCTAATGATAATAACGTTATCAGAGGATAGTCAATTATTATTTCAGTAACGAATCAAATCCAGACGAAGGAGACATTGCACGAGCAATTTTTTTCTTTCATCAACCAAAATTGAAGATATCGAAAATTGAAACTTCCGGCGAAAAAATATTCAAAATTACAACAGTTGCTCCAGCCATTAATATTTAGTTTGCGTCTTCAGGTTTTTTTATACGTGTTTTGTTTTTTTTTTTCCTAGACTTGAGTCAATTTTGAAAAACACTGAAATGAAAATATTATGTTTAAAAAAAAAATTGTTGCTCGTGACAATTGTTAACCCTTGGCCAATTCTACATTGATAAAATGTCCAGGAGCAATTGATCATTACGATCAATTTGTCCCGAGATATTTAATTTTATAGTTGATATTTCGATAGGAGTAGTTTTACGTAAATTCGACCAAAGTTTTTGAAACAAAATAAAAAATAATAGTGTCGAAGAAAATAGAAAAAAAAAAATTTCACAATTCATGCTGAACGGTTTAATGATCGTTTGAATTTTATTTATTTTTTTTTTTGCTAATGTTTGAACCGCATAAGCTACTACTCCAAAAATTTGGCCCAAGCAGATTTTCGATATCGTCAATTGTCAATTGGTAAATGACCAAAATTCTCTTATCTTTATTATCATTATCATTAGCACTTATAGTATAAAATAAATAATAATAATGTTTCTTATATCTATCGCCTATCGCTGCCCTTCGAGTATCTTCGAATTGACCAACTCACTATAATCACTATTGTGCTTAATCATGGATCTATTTATTTTTATAAAATTTGAGTTTTTATTCGATGCCCAAAAAATCCTTAAGCGTACAAAAAAAAAACTTAAGAAATACCTTGAAAAATAAAAAAAAAAAAAAATAATACAGTACATTTTTTTAATCGAAAAATCGTCAAAAACGAGATAAATTTTTCTTTTTTTTTTCCTCACCATATCCGTACCATCCTTGTTCGTCCAACCAAGGATCTTGTTCCTGTAGAACATTCGCCATTTCTTGTACTCCGCTGTGACAGCGGCGAGTTTTCTCTTCCAATATTTACCCTCGAGTACCACCGCCTGTTCAGACAACGTTCAATCATTTTCGTGAAGAGAAAGAAAAAAAAATTGAGCTCTTATCATGAATTCTTTCCAATGCTCGAGATATGTGATATTAAACGACAGTACGGGTTGGATTTAGGAATGAATCTTCTTATCTTCGGACTTGCACGAACGGTTTATCTAATCACGAGGATTTTTTATTTTTTTTTAACATCCGCTGTAATCTTTTTTATTTTCTTTGGCCCGGACAATAAATTTTTTTCCCAAAAATTAAAAAAAATAAAAATAATCGATTCTCGAATTTCTTCGAATTAAAAAAAAAAAGGAATGGAAAATTAACGGAAATTAAAAATTGACAAATTTCAGGATTTTTTCTTAATTCTTTTTTTTTTTTACGAAAAATTCGAACAAATGAAAAATGTAAAATTGCTGCTCTCACCTCTGGCTTGTTGTGGGTGTCAACGTCGAGTGGCGAAGCGAACTGGCATACGAGAGTATTCTGCTTCAAAATAACTAAAAAAAAAAAATGAACAAAAGAAAAAAATAATAATAATAAAGGGCCGTTTGATGAAACGAATTTCGAAAAAATCGAAGACACGTGAATTCAAGAACGAATTAATTTTCTCACCCGTCGAGAGAGCAATGAAGAGAAAGAAAAAAAAATTAAAATTCGTTATTGAAAACGTAACCGCGGGTCGTCGAGATTGGAGGGACACACGACACTGCGTTGCGGTCACGGTATCGCGGCCAGTCGTGACTGAACGAGTGGGCACGACGACTCGTTCGAGTACGTTCCGATACCGACTTTCCGACGACGCATCTTGTGCAGAAATTTCGAAATTTTGGCAAAATAAAAACTACACCCTGTATCCCTATTTTTTTTCTTTCTAAACTCTATCGTCCCCCCCTCCTTCGCCACAAACAAAAAAAACAAGTAAAAAAGTTTCGGAAAACTGAAGAATCCAAAAAACTACGAAAATTTAAAAAATTAAAATGGTTCTTTTTGTTTCTTTAGTCTCGTATCGATTTGTCTCGATTTAATTCATGAAAAATTTCGTTAAATAACTATAGTAAAAAAAAAGCAAAAAAAAACAAACTCGAGGACCAAGAATTTCAGAAATTTTTAAATTTCGATCGATAAAAATCAAAAAGAAAAAAAATGTAATTAAGACTTGGCGAGCGATATCAGTTAAACCCGCGAACGTTTCTTACGGAGTCGTGAACGAGGACTGAGGTGTTTTAAATATCGACACGATATCGCTGTCGCTTCTCTCGAATCGTTCTTTTTTTTCCCTCGTGTATAACAGCGGTCGTGTCGTGTATATATATAGTCAACGGTCAGCCAACACGAGCTGCAAACTTCCATCTATATATATATATATATATAATATGAAACTTGCACGTGTGCATCGCATGCACGTTATTCGTGTTTGCAAATCTATCAGTGTTATCAGTAATAAGTCAAAGCATGAGCAAAATTTTTCCCCTTCTCCTTGGTACTCACTCGTGGCGATTCTCCATAGTTGGAAATTATTTTTATTCGATCTTAACGATGTAACCTTGCCCGTAGGTAATTTCCTACTTTTCATGTTTCAAGTGTTGGACATTAGGAAGGATGCTATAGATTTATTTTTTAAGATTAAAAAAAATCTAAATATAGCTGTATTATATTAGTCCAGTCGAAATAGCATTTCATCTTGAAGTAATTGGGGGAAGCGATTTTCTTTTTTTATACTGTTTTCCCCACACGTTTGGTTATTATCATTTTTACCCTACGATCTATATTTTCAGGGTTATACTGAAATTAAGGGTGGAAATATTTTTATTTTCAATTATTTCGTTTATTATCAAGTTTATCGCAAAAATGGCAATAAATAATCAGGTAGGGAATTTCATTTCCTACAACTTTAGTTATTTCCATTTTTACCCTGCGATCGATATTTTCAGAGTTATACTGAAATTAAGGGTGTAAATTTGTTTATTTTCAATCATCTCGTTTTGTTATACAACCAAAGTTGGACCAAATGAAATCACCTACATAGTTGTCCATTTCTATTTTTATAACAAACTTAATAAACGAAACATTTTAAATAATTAAAAAATCACCTCTATTTTAATTCTAACTCTGAAAATATCGATCTCAGGGTAAAAATGGTGAAAACCGAAATTGTGGGGAATTAAATTTTCCACAACTTGAGTTCTTATTATTTTCACTCTAAAGTTGATAATAAGCGAGTTATTTTTTTAAAAATACTCTTCAAATCAAGATGACGGCGAAGGCAATGAGGGGATTTCCCCCAAAAATCGAGATTTACACTACCCCCCCAGTATAAAAAATTACTTCCAGGTGAACCAATTTTTAGACCTATCTCGACTGGAATATATTGCCCGCATAAATGCTCAGATATGCGAGCTCGAAGTTGAGCTGTTTTAGCGTGAGTCACGTGACCCACTGCCGAAGGGACCCCGATAGTAAACAAGGCAGGAGCGCTCTTTGTACTTTTTTTTTTTTTTCTTCGAAACGACTCTCGCTGTGAACACAGTTAGGTTTTTGTCCATAACGGCTTTCGTTTCGAAGAATAAAAAAAAATTGTACTTGTATTCGACAGTTCTCATGAGAAAAGTGCAAGTTTAATGATTAGATAAATTTAGAACGAAGCATTAATTATTCATTAATGAAGGTTTGTTATATTCATTGCAAAAGTTCCAACAGTGAGTTATTTCGCGGTTAATCGGCATGAAATTTGTCACCTAGCTGGTAAAAAAGTAAGGGGAAAAATCGAGATTATTCATTAAAAAAAAATGAAAATAAACATAAAATTATAAAAACTAATCCAATAGCTATATAAGGCTCTGAAGTAATCCTACATTCTGATAACGACTGTTGCGTCTTATCAAAGATTCCAAAGCTTTCTCTAACGACGTTCCAGCTTTAATGGTCGACTACTTGACTAATCTGCCACGAGGATTATATCTTAAAAGTGCGAGTTTAAAATCGAAGTGAGTGCGAGTGAGAAACGGAAATATTCCAACATGTTTGTTTTTCTAAATGACTTTATGGAACATGATGAACAAATGGTAGGGCCGTTCAACGCAAACAGCTCCACTATTTGTTTTTCATTTTATCAGGTCATCTTCGAAAAAAATGTGTTGCAAGTTTTTTGACGTCATGACGATTTCTTGCCTCAACCTGACGATAGCACAAGTTTTAATAAATTTCCAAATCAATTAAATACTATTTGGGCAATAAGTATCCAGAATTGAAAAAAAAAAAAAATTAGAAAAATTGTTAAAATAAATTTATGAATATTCTCAGCAAACTTCAATTTAGCCAAATATTGAATTGGATCGAATGAGAGTATGATAAAATTTGCCAATAATTGACGACGAATCTTAATTGGATCAATTAAAATTTGATAATTATGACCAAATAATAATTACGCTATATCCGACTCAAAATTATTGTTCAACACTAAAAAAAAAAGCTATTTTCTCCGTGCCTCAAGGTGGATATTATCGTGTGATGGTCGCCCGTTAAATTTTCATTGAATATATTATGTGGACCGTGGATCGAGTTGATTAAAAATAATTATGAAAATTTGAGACAGTGACGATAATTTTTTTTTTTTTTAATCTCGATCGAAACTCACACTGCATATGCCAGCATCGCCATATCACGTTGTTGAGCCTTATCTTGTCCTTCCATCTCAATCTGATTCCCTTGAAGCGATTCCACTTTGGCGACGTCAGCTTCTGTCTGGAACAAATTCACCATTTCCATGCGTCATATCTCGATTGATATAGATTGTATTTTAAAAATATTATATTTAAAAAAAAAACGAAAACTACTCTCCGTTTGCTATAATCGAAAGAAAAAAAATATAATTTTCACGTAATGACCAAAATTCATTTGGACCAAATTATTGTATTATTATTATTATTATTCTTTGTCTTGAATGATCTTTTTTTTGGTGCAAAATTATTTTTTCTATTTACTCAACGCCTTATCCAAACCTTACACGAAAAGATACAAATAATATGTTTGATTATCGAGACTCGTAAACGCATCATAGACTCATGAAACAATCTTTCAATGACTCATTATGTACTACGGTTATAAATATATATATATGTATATATATATATATATATTTCTGGATAACGTAAAACACTATAAATTTATCGGTGGCGCGATAATCGTGCGATAGCCCCAATGTGGAAAAATTTTCAAAAATTCCATCAGTGATTTTCCATTGCTTTGCATCAAAATTTTTTTTTGTTTTCCTCTGCTTCTTACTCGATATCTACGAATGAGTCGATAAATATTGCCTCTTGAAAAAATAAAAATAATAATGATAATGAATCAAACTATTTCGTCATTAAAAAATTTACTATGTAACACGAAAATTTCATGGGCTCGATTTCCAGTAAATTTGCTCCGCGTATTTCCGTCTCGTTGCTCGTTATCGCGACGATTCGAGCGTTGATATTAGCTTGAAAAAGAAAAAAGGGGGTGGGGGAGATTGCTCGATCTCCCGAAGGACGTATAAACTAATTTTTTTTTTTTAATTCTATTTCTGCATTATTCTTAATTTTTTTGTTCCTTTGAACACCGAGTCGTCCTCTCTTCATCATTAAAAAAAAACCTCTATCCTCGATTATTTTTATTTTATTTAGAATAAAGTGTCAACAAAATGATTTAAAAAAAAATGGGCAAACTTTGTATGATTTAAGTTTATCGTATTTGTTGTTTTTGTTTTTTAAGAAATTTTGGTGATGCTTATTCGATAATTAAAAATCAATATTTATTTATTTATTTATAAATATCCCATAGTTAATTACAGTGTTACGATATTTTCTCAATTTAATTTTACATTTTTTTCATTACTCGAATTTTATTTCCCTCTTCATTTCTTCTTATGCATAATTCTATAAAAAAATTATATCTTTGGGAAAAAAAATGCAATTCGCTGTTATTCGAATTTTAACATTTTTTTATTCGGTATTATTTCTTCGTCCATTCTCGATTCATTCCACGAATAATCTTACGATATTTTACACTTTTTTTGTTACTTGAACTCTATATATCCTTCCTCCCCTCCTCTCTCTCTCTCTCTCTCTCTCTCTCTCTCTCTCTCTCTCTCTCTCTCTCTCTCTCTCTCTCTCTCTCTCTCTCTCTCTCTCTATTCGTTATTCATAATTCCAACGCCAGGCAGTCAAGCCCATATATTTCCAACAGCTTCCTCTTATCATCTGAGCGTTTTCTCTCGCTCAGACAGAAAAGTTGACATGGCGTTGCGTTCGAGCGACTGGAAGATTTCCAAGCTTCGCGCTCTTTACAGCCCCAATTTGCAATCAAGCCGCTTATCCTACTTGACACGCTCGTCTAATATTCATGTCATCGCTTTCATTTCATTTGTTTCTTTTTTTTTTATTTACAAATTTATTGAAATTATTAAAAATCGTTTTTATTCCTTTTTTTTTTCATTCCGCTTTAAATTGTTTATTTCATTTTTCTAAAGTTGTATTGTTGTTATTTTTTTCTCAATTCAATGATTTCTCCTGATGATCTGGTTTTTTTTTTTCACCAACGAAATTAAATTTATCGACGGTGCGTCAGCGTGTCGCAATGAATTTTTGAGAGAATGAGAGGAAATTTTCCCGATCTATAATAAGCAACATGTACGCTTGCGATATCGTCGAAGAGATAAGAAACTCACAGATAACGATATTTCATTTTTTATATCAAAATTGAAATTAATTATTTAATCGGATATCAAAGAAGAAGAAAAAAGGGAATTAATTTTATTTGTCCCAAAATAATTCATTGCAATTTATTTTCATATTTTACTATTTTTATTTATTTATTTATTTTTTTTTTATATATATTTACACAGTTTTATTATCTTATTGGTTCAAACTTTATTTCAGAATTTTAAAATCATCGTAAAAAGGTTTAAATTAAATTCCATCCGTTATTGAGCACACAAATATAATTTAGAAAAATTGAAATACAAATCCGATAAAATTAAGCAGTAATAATTGATGACGATAAGATTTTTGGTATATGAAGGGCATTTTTAGATGATCGAAATTTTATTATTGCGTATAAGAGATGAGCACGCAGTAGTCGAGTTTTCGCCCGAGTGTTATGACCCGGACCTCGATGCTCGCGGGCCCCTTCCTCTCTCTCTCTCTCTCTCTCTCTCTCTCTGCACTTCGTAAATTACGTCAGTCGAATAGAAATGATGTTTACTACGATCCTTGTCGTCGGTTGTATCATTACAGACCAATAGAACGACAACGACGACGTACAGAAGTGAAAATTATCGCAATTTCAAAGAAAATAATAACAATAATTATAATATAACAGTGTAATACAAATAATAAATTATTATTATTATTATTATTATTATTGTTATTGTTATTATTATTATTATTATTATTATTATTATTATTATTATTATTATTATTATTATTATTATTATTATTATTGGTTATTGTTAGTTATTTTTATTATTATTGTTAGAAAGAAAAAATTTTAAAAAGTTTCGTTAATCTTTGTTTCATCGTAGACTAAAGCATATATGTACGCTCGATGTACGTTGAAGTCTTCTCCGTAGATAAGACCAAATTAGAGCTTAGAGATCTTCAAGGTGATACAAACACGCAAATTAACGTGGTTATCAGATAAGCCATTATTTTCTCAAACTCGATTCTCCTCTGATAAACGTTAACCGCGAAACTGCGAGGAGATGAAAAAATATGGATTTGATGTGATCGTAGATTCCCACTTCGACCCTACTTTGTTCAATACGTGCATTCAATCGATGGAAAAAAAAAAAAAAAAAAAAGGAAAACAATTCAGCCGGAAGTTCGGTTGATTAGTTTTCAATTAAAAATGTTAAGCATCAACGAGGAAAACGAGAGAGAATATTTTTCAATTTTCAGTTTTCAAATCAATAATCGTCGCGTTATAAGTTCAAGTTCTATTATTGTTGAGGGAAGAGAAAAAAAAATTTTGTCTTTGTATCTCGATAGATCGGCTCTATCAATTTTATCCATCGTCCTTATCTCGATTTCGCACCGAGCCTCTTGGTTGAAAGTCATCGTCAAGAGGGCTCGTGTGTGCGTGTGTGTGTGTGTGTGTGTGTGTGTGTGTGTGTGTGTGTGCGAGAGAGAGGGAGAGAGAGCCACGATACGCGCGTCATCAATAAAGATTATTGCAGCGTTAACGTTTTGTTTCTACTCGAGTTTAGTAAGATATATACATATTTTTTAATTCAACGTGTCGTTCAAACGATCAAGGGCGACTCATTCGGGATTAAGAAAATGTTGGATATACTTTCGATGGTCGTTTGATGTCTAGACCGTGTTTTTTTGTCTTTTTTTTTTTAATCGCAATAACGGACGATAAAATTTAACGGGATTCAACGCAAATCTGCGATTGTTTCATCGTTTCGTTACGATCAAGCGGCGCCCACTCGATTACGATACGTCGTGAACTTTGGGCCCGAGGGAACGTTATAAAATCCGCTGGTTACGACCTCTGGAATAAAATCAAGCACTAATATGACTTAGGAGACGAAATGTCGCTGGTTGGAGCAGTAAACGTATTTTTTTTTTTATTTCGACGATCAGGAACTCGTTGGATGAGGTAAAACCTCTTCGGACAAGTTACGAAACTCGTCAGGCGACGTTATCCAACAACTTTAGCAACTCAATGATAAATATCGATCCGATGGGGCCACACGAGCGATAAACACAACTTTATTTGCGATTAGAAACCATATTCAAGTGAATTTTTTCACTTCGGACTTGTTGGAGAACTTGTCCGATCGTTATCAAGCAACATTAGTATCTCGATAATAAATATCTATCTATCTATCGACTCGCTGAAGCGGGTTTAACCACTTCGGACAAGTTATCAAACTCGTTCGGACCTTGCCAAAGAACATTTAAGCCTCAATGATAAATATCCAATCCAATACGAGCGATAAACGTAATTCGATGCGCGATTAGGGAAACCTTGGAGTGAGTCTTACCACTTCGGACAAGTTATGAAACTCGTTTTGAACACGTTCTTCACACTCGATGAAGAATAAAAATCAGATTCACCGCGAGCGATAAGCGAAATATTCTCAGTCGTCAGGAACGCATTAGAGAGAGAGTTCAACCTCTTCGGACAAGTTACGAAACTTGTTTGACTCAATGCTGATTATATCGATCCATAAGATACAGTTTACGAGGTATTTTTCATCTTCCTGACTCTTTCGAACTTGTTCAAACGTCTTCACATGACCACGAATACATTTATCCTGAACTATAATATTCCGAACTTGTCCGAAGTCGTTTCAAACTCGTTTATTACACGTAATATCGCGTATCATTGGAAATTTTTAAAGAAATTAAAAAAAAAAAAGTGGGAGCCGAATGATTGTAATTTAGCCACAAATCGTTCGCAACGTGTCTTCGCTTGCTGCATAATCTGACACGCCTCCACGATCATTATCATATTGTCATCTAGATTTACGATCTTGTTATTCATCCTACTTTTATACACGGTCGCTCTCGCAGACAATTGCAAACACTCGGTCGAATGACTTTTATAAAATGGCACGAGTATATCACAAATGACACAGCCAAATTTATGATCTACATTCGATCCTTCCTGGGACAAAAAATGCAACACGAATGTGTCAAAATATATATTTTTGTTTTTAAATCATAATATCACAATCAATTCACGAACAGGTGTTGGTAATTTTTTTTTTTTTTATTTCGAAAAAAAAATATTTGCAGAAAATCGCATTACATATTTTAATATTTTGCTACAAGCTGACACACGGTATCGATTAATAAATTAATTAAATAAGGAAGTTGAGCGAACTTCAGAGAAAAAAAAAGTTCATTGATGATAATTGTAGTCTTTTTGGAGGGAAAAAAAAACTTTATTACCCTGAAGTAATTTATCCATAATTTTCAAATCATTTATCCATGTAGGAATTGATTTCCTGAAGATTTTCGCATCTTCGTGCGTATATGCGAGTGTGTGTGTGTGTGTGTGTGTGTGTGTGTGTGTGTGTGTGTGTGTGTGTGTGTGTGTGTGTGTGTGTGTGTGTGTGTGTGTGTGTGTGTGTGTGTGTGTGTGTGTGTGTGTGTGTGTGTGTGTGTGTAGTTTTACTCGCGCCGCGCATTGTAAATAACCGGAGGCACACGTGCTTGTATCTCCATTCTTTTTGTCTTCGCTCTTGCATATGCGCCGATCGTTCGTGACGTCATAGGCGATCGCCCGAGAGCACGTGGATTATTTGCGTCCAACTGCAAAGTGTAATTCAACGAATATTGTTTTTTTTTTGTTTTTTCTTCGTCACGGAAAATTTAAAGTCTCCGGAGACTCGTTGAACAATTTTTTTTTCATTTATACATTAATCTGGAATTGTTATTGTTCGAAATTAATATTCCGCACGTCTTGAAGTATCATAGATTTTTTATTGAGATATTTTTCATTTTGGATATTTTTGGCGAAAATTACAATCGCACACTGGGTCATTTGACATCCCGAAAGATCGATGACAGATTTTTCGAAATCCTTAATTTTGGTAAATAACAAAAATCGAGCATCCTCGTAATATATTTTTTTTTGCGCTATAGTTTTAGCAAAATAAAAATTCATGATCCTCTACTAACATCCAAAAACAGAGAGAAAGAGAGAGAAAGAGAAGAGAGAGATGAAAAAAAATTGAGGCGCCGGACTTTGCGAGGCTACATTTAATTGTGATCTCGTTTCATGTTGTTTATTCATTCCATTTCGTCAGACTGGCCGTGCGTAACTTACGCACGCTCTCATTCAATTAATTCAATCGGTCACTGCAACGAATCGAGCAAAGTCTCGTCGTACACACGATAGAAATAAGAAGGAACGAGAGAAAGAGAGAGAGAGAGAGAAAGAGAGAGAGAGAGAGAGAAAGAGAGAGAGAGAGAGTGAGAGAGAGAGAGAGATATATAGTGAGAGGTTAAAGAAAACCTGAACGTACTAAATCGCCAAAAATGTTCTTCAATTTTTCTTACTGCCGTTAAATTTTTATAAATCCCATCTCTACTTGTATTTCCAATTTTCTCAATTTTCTCTTCGTTCCATCGATCTTATTTTATAATTTAAAAAAAAACACGTGTGTCAAAAGAAGACAAATGAAAATTTGGCAAGGAACAAAGTCGAGAACAAAGTTCTGGTAAACTGCAAAAATGTTTTTGTGTCCTTATGTTTTTTTAACGTTCCCTTTTTTTTTTATTAAATTTGTGTGAATTAAATCATTTAAAAAAGTTATTCTTTGATCCCTCAATTATTCTTCACTGTAGGAGCACAAAAAAAAAGGGTTAGAATTTCATCAATTTCCAAATCCATATAGTCAAAAAAATCGATTAGTTCGAAATAAATTCTCAACAGTATTATTGGTGAGGCTCAATTATTTTTCAATATTGGGAATTTCTACGTTTTTTGTTTTTTGTTTTTTTTTTCAATTTTTTCTCTGATGTCATTCGATCTATTCGAAAAAAAAAGTTAATTTGACACCAGTAAAGTAAATAATCGATTTACTTTATTTTATTTCTTATGCATCGCGCTGCCCAGCTCCACATACGCATTGTATAGATATATATTCGTCGATTCTAAAAAATCCAAAGTCCCGCGACACACGATTCTCGAGATATTATTATTATTACGTAATGGTGAAGCGAGGGACCCAGTTGTGTACACACACGTACATCGTACTTTCAGCAACCACGTGGTTTACCCCAGTCGATTCTCCTGATTAAATTCTCCGTCGTAGGCACGAGAGGAATTTTTTTTTTTTTCGGGCTCCAACGAAGCGAGAAATTCCCACTCGTTCGAGAACGAGGCAAACTTTTCGTTTTTCCTTGTTGCGCAACTTTTAATTTGTACGTTACAGTAAAAGTCCTCGTAATTTCGCGGAGTGCTCGATCGTGTATATATATGCGATACTAAAAATACGAGGTCTTTTCCCGCATCACCTGCAGGGTGATTTGTAGAAAGAAAATTCTCATGGACTTCATTATATCGGGAATAATTAATTATCTTTTCTCAATTAATGCCACGGTGAAATTAATATAATTTTTTGTTTTGTCTTAAACAGTCGAATGAAAAGTCGTTTGCGTGATAATCAAGATAAAACTTATCATTTGATAATTATTACGATCGATTAATAATAATATAATTTATTATTAATAATAATAATTATTATATTTACAGTTGTAATTATAATTATTATTATAATTAATTATAATAATATTCATTCTTTCACGTAATGTCCAAGGCGTTAAGCAAAATTTTCAATCGCTAATTAATTCAATATGCATAGTCAATCAATTTTGTTATTTTATTGAAATAAAATTTTTGTTTTTTTTTAATTCCCAAAATCATCGTTAATTTTGGGAGTTGAAAAAAAAAAAAAAAAAATTTGCCAGATAATTCGAAAAATATTGCATCAATATAATATTCTCACCTGTATGCGAGTGACATGCACTGAAAGAGCTTGTTGAGGGACGTCTCGATGCTCAATTGTTGGGAACTTTTGTCGTCCGATGAGCTCGAGACGAAATTCTCGAGTGAAAAGCCAATCGGTGCTATTATCGCCAATCTCGCGGCCTCTTCTTCGGGCACCGGCACAGCGAGCTCGTCCTCGTCGTCCTGTGCCTCGGCCTCGAAATCCGAAACCATAAAATGTCCCGAGTGTATTGTCTCCCGTGAATCGCGAGATTCACGCTTAACGCGATGTCCCATCGTTGCGATCTGATGAATTTGTTGTTGCTGAGAAATTGGCATGTTCTGCGACGACGATGATGACGACGATGACGATGACGACGACATCATCATCGACGTCGTCGGCTTGCGATACATCAGTTCAGCCTGCATCGTGATCACGATCCACCAGATTCACATTCAAATCGTCCTTTTTGATTTTTATGATTTTTGCAAAATCCTTGGTCCCTCGTCTTTACGATACTCCTCGCTGCCTGTTTTTTTTTTTTTTTTTAAGGTCAATTTTAGTACTTTTTTTAAAATGAGAAGTCATAAGTTATCGATTGATTAATTAATTCGTGCGTATTTGTTTTTTAATTTTTTTTAAATTATGAATTTAAGATATAAATAAATATATCTCGACTGTGAAATTATTGTAGTTTACTTGAAAAAAATTGAGTACAGCAAATGATATCGATAATTTTGAACTTTAACGATAATAATAATGGAATATTTTTGACAAAACGATTAAAAAAAAAAAAATTCACTCAATTTTTTGACAAATTATTTTTAGGAGTACACACCTTTTTAAAATTAATTTTGTTGCCTTTTGTTTGATGTTAATGGTAGAAAAATGTAAAAATTTTCCTCGAAAATTTTGGCAATTAATCTTCTTCACAATTTTTGAAATTTTTCCATGAAAAAAAAGCGTTGCGAACAATGAATTGTGGAAAATAAATATTCGCGAGACTGTCCAGAAAGATTTATTTATGAAACTAATCAGTGCAATGACTTTGCAATTTCGCATGTAATATGAAAATCCTCTTCTTTTTTTTTTTTAATATTCCTCCTATAAATCCTTAAAAATACGACATTGGACAATTAAAATTAATTAATTCATCTCATTGTAGAGACCGAAAGAAAAGAAAAAAAAAACGTGAATGAGATCTCGAATACCGATGGCTCTTGCATTTAAATAATTAACTTGTGTATATCGATGGTCTAATACCAAAGGGGCGTATCGCGTATGTATAAGCATAGCTTATACGCCCCTATGGAATTTAACCATCGATATGTAATATTAGCCGTCTGTCCTGCTTGTCCGTGTGTGTGCGCGTGCAATTTCTGATACGAGCAAGACGAGATGGATATTCTTATTACTTATACATCGGATTGTGCTATTAACGGCAGACTCAGTCTCAACAAACGACCTCAAGTTTTTTTTTTTTTTTTTTTTTTTTATCACTGAACGTCTGGGTGAGAAATCCTCGAACGTCTACCCTCTCGGAGATGCACTTTGGACTCTTTGTTTATGTGCATTTGATTTTTTTTAACTAATTTTCTTTCCGAATATCCTTTCTATGATTATTATACGTCATTACGACTAATCAATGAAGAGTGCAAGTTCATAATTCTCAAAGATTGGATTTTTCGCGAAAAAAAAATGCGACTGGACTTTAAAAAACTGCATTTAAAACAAAAATATATATAAATACTTGTCAAACGGATTAAACGATGAAAAAAATAATGAAAAAAATGGAAAATAAATTCTAGCTAGGAAAAACTGAAAAAATATGAATAGCATTTCTTTTTTTTTGTGCCAACGAAACTAGTTAAAAAAAAAACAAATAAATCGAATAAATCGAGGCTCTAGAGCTTTAGTCACGATTCGTTTTCGTTAGACCACGTGCGTGTTCTGTGTGTGCGTGTTTTGTGTGTGTGTGTGTGTGCAGGTATATACGGGCTAAATTTAAACTGGTCCGGACAAGCGTTTTCTCGACGCAACGATAAACACGATACAACTTGTGTTGTGTACGAATCTTTTACTACCGTTTTTGCCACTAACTATGTATATATATATATACGCGTCGGAACTTTTTCACACACGAAAAAATACGTTGCGTTCTATATATGTATGTTTGTGGGGATGAGGCAGACGAGGAGACAAAGAGAAACAGAATAATATATATACGTATACTCCCGGGGAGAAGCGAAGGCCTATAGGGGAGAGGGTTGACGAACGTTTGAATACAAAGAATCGTTAGAAATGAAAAAAAAAAATTATTTTATTTTCGTGGTGTTTTTTTTTCATCTATTTCATTTTTTAATTTACCGATAATATCGAAAAAATCGTGATTTCTTCGAAATTTATATAAACCATATGAATTTTAATTAAATTCTATCGGATGTTAATTATTATTTTAATTTTCGTGAAAAAATAAACATTTTTTTTGACGTTTCGAGATGGAACTTTTGAGTTTTACGGAGAATGCCTAGCAGATTCGTGATCAGCGGAAAAAATTAAATCGATACAGGGTCTTCGATGAAATTAAAAAAAAAAACAAAATTTTTTAAAATTGTTTTCGAAAAATGAATGGGTTCATCGAAATCTCTGTCATTTCGCTTCTCGGTAAATTTGGCCCTGCAAATTGTGCTTATTAGCATCGTAATCGTTCAAGCTTCATAACGCCGTTTGGTTCAATCGAGCTACGATTTTTTTTCGATTTTTTATAAATTATCAAAGTTGAACCATCGATTGGAAATTTTCTGCCGATTACGAAATCACGTCGTTTTCCTGATTCCCAAAGTTTCGATATTTAAGCGTCAAAAAATCAAAAGAAAAATATTTCAAGTCAACAAAAGTATATTATACATCATATTTATTTGTATTCATGTATTTATATATACGTGAATAAAAAATACCTGCTTATATATTGTTATGACAGTTCTCGTATATGTGAATGTTTGTGGGTGTATTAAAAAATCTCAAGAACAAAAATAAGCGAGGTTGAATCGAAAATTTCAAGATAATAGTCCGATCGGGGAGTTCATAGTTTACAGAATTGGTTGTTTTTTTTTTTTTCCGGTACTCGAGAACTGATATGTTGTGTATTACGTGAGAAACATCTCGAGGCAGGTCACGGTCAGTTTAATCCAGAATCGACGATTCGAAATGCGTAATATGAATATAAATATATTTTTCATTATCGAATGCTTTCATTGAAATACTTTGAAAATTCTTCAACGATTCATAGGTTCGCAGAAAATAATCAACGAATTTATTTCAAACGACACGTGAGACGTTTTCCCGAAGATTTGTCAAGCTACGAATTTTTTTGAAACAATTTATTGATAGACTTTGACATTCTTATTATTATTCAAAATCAATTTTCCTGAAATATCTATTTATAAAACCCACCGGTTTTATAAATAGACCATTCTAAATTTTTCAGCGACAAGATTGAGACTAATTTATGAAAAAAAAAACTTGGGATATTTTAATATTTGAACCAAACAAGTTTTTTTCCCAAATTTGATTTATTGACGTACTTTTGGAATTATACCCAAATTATCAAATTATCATTGCAATTTCACTTCTCATTGATTTTTATTTTAATAATCATATTCAATTTGAACTTTTTACTCGTTCGAGTCATATCGTTGAATTGCACCTACGCGCGTTCGTTTCTCGTGTCCGGCTGCCCGTAACGTAATATACGCATGTATCCCATTAGAAATTGTCCCTAATCGTTAGGTAGTTCAGAAATCTCCGGTACAGTGGCAAAAGTCTCAGCGGTATAGGATAGCCTCGAGCCTCGAGGCGAGCGAGAGATGAAAATAACAGAATGTAGAAGCCAAAAGAGCCATTCACTCACTCTCTCTCTCTCTCTCTCTCTTCCGAGCTCGCGTTATTGTTTGCGTCGTTCACGATACACTATGCGAATTGCTGGAGTGACTAAAAAAAAAATGAAAAATCTCGCTTAGTTTTACCTCCTTTGGCTTCGTTATTTCATTTTTCTCTTTATTTTAAAAATTCTCGAATTTATTCCTCCCCAATACATCACATTAATTCGAAATAATAGTTAGCGTTAATTACGAAAATCCCAACATTCCTGTTTATCTCGATCTCTCTACCTTTTTATTATCTTTTTTTAAAAATTATTTCGACAAAACGATTCCATGAAAAAAAAAAATTCTTAACGAGCATATTTCTGTGATATCGAAGAAACGACTCTTTCGAAAGAATCTTTTCTCATACACACACGTGCGCGCGCCCTCTCCGTTTCTCGTCTCGGCCAGCGAACTCGGAAAATATCGAGAAATACTTTGTCGTTTGAAAGAAGGGAAAAAAACACAAATTTTCCTCTTTGGAAGGAAAATATTCCCTCTCCGCACCTTTTTTTTTTCACCAAGAAGACATTTTTCAACAACGTATCATTGAAAAATTAATTTCAAGTCCCGCAAGATTGCACGTGGATTAAAAGATTCAAATTTTTTTTGTGGTATCCCAGCTGGAATCATTGACGAAAAATAATTTCTAATTTTTCCAGCTGAGAAATAATATTTAAATTCCATCCAAGCCTGGGATAGCTGGATTTACAAAATATGATCTTCGTAAGCTTTGTTCCCGAGGGTTAAACTATTTCATGCATCGCATCCCAGCTGGGTTTGTGACTAAACAATTATAATTCACAAATTTCATTCCAGCTGGGATTCTCAGTAAAAATGTATTATCTTCATAAGCAACGTTCCTCAGCCCTAAAGTATTTGTAATTAAGAAATTATATTTCAATTGCATCTCAGCTGAGATCCTGAATGACAATATCATCCAATTTTTAAATATATCTCTTAATCTCTTTGTTTTGGACGTATAGAGGAAAAAAGTTGTCAAACTACGTTCACTCCATCGTGACGTTAACAAACCAAACTCTCACTCTCTCTATCGTTTAATTCCAAATTTTTCAAAATTTGTTCAACGGGTTTATTCCTTCTCTAGTATATAGGCCCCCCTCTCCCTCCCTCTGGGATTAGCACAATTCTGACTTTTCAATTATGTATCCTCACGTAATCCGAATATGCACGACACGTGAGGAAAAACGAGCGATATGAGCCTAGCGCAAAAATAAAGAGAAACACAAAAACTCACCTCGCGTTTCGAGCAAACGAAAATAACGCACTCGCGTATGAAAAAAATATACTCGCACATTTACGAAAATAAAAAAAAAATAAAATAAAAATTTACGAAAACACTTGAACGCACTTTAGCGCTTGCTTCACTCAATTCCTTTTCTCTCTGACTCACTTTTTATCATCAAAAAGTGTTTCATCACGACTCAATTCGAGCAAATTCTCTCTCGTTTAACAATAATAATATTCGTTGTTGGAGACAAACACGTTTGCAGTAATGAGGGAAAAAAAAAAAGGAATAAATCGTAAAACGTTGAGTTAATCCATACGATTGGTAGAAACACTTTGGCTATTTTTTTTTCCTGTGACACACGCACACAAACACAAACACGAAATTCTCACGGTCATATCACGAAAGAATCTTGAATTTATTTTCGTAATCCATGATGCTGGGATTTACGATAAACGCAAAAAAAAATTATAAAAACCACGACGCAAAGTAACTGCACATTGACGATAATGGCAACACACGAGTGTCATACTTGCACCACCGCCATTTACGAAATTCAACACGACTGCGTATGTATATATACGCATATATACATAAATACATATATATATGTACTTTATATATTTATTTTTTTACGCGTGTTTTACCACTTTTAGTTACTCTTGCCACCCAATCCTTTTCCCTATGCTTCCCTTTCTTTTCTTTTCTGTTTTTTCTCGTTTTTCTCGCATAATATTCCGTCGAGGACCACACGTTGTGCGAGATGTATAACGGGAACAGAAAGACACAGCTGACCGTGTACTCGCTTTGGTGCGAGCCCGCCACGAGAGCCTCGTCGTTGTGTCGAATCTCTTTCTCTTCTTTATCACTCTCTCTCTCTCTAACTGCTTATCTTGCTCTTTAGTTTTTCATGTCTCTCTCTTTCTCTCTCTCTCTCTCTCTCTCTCGCTTCAAAGATGGGGAAAAAAATAGAATCTTGTAGAAGGGGACATGAGAACAAAGCTGTGTGGAGCTGTGTGTATCAAAAAGGCTAGTGTGTATGTAAGACCGTGGTGTAGGGATGGGCGATCTCGATTCGATTCGGCTAAGATCGATCCATGAGGTCTAAAAAATCGATCTTTTGAATCGATTCTTTGTTGTCTCGATCTTCTATGAATCGATCCTTCACGGACAGAATCGAGAGCTTAAGGGATAAAAATAATCGGTGCATCGATTAAGGCCGATAATGTTCGTGATATCGCGGATCGCGGCTATTCGGTTCATTAAGGGTTTATTCGATTCAAAACTGTTTGGAGCATCGGGATCGTTTGGTGATGATTGGTGGCATAATTAAAACGTTTCGTGATGATTGGTGGCCTAATTAAAACGTTTGGTAATTATTGGTGGGCTAATTAAAAGGTTTAGTGATCATTGGTAGCTGAATTAAAACTTTTGGTGGTCCATAGTTTATCTTCAATAGATATTTAAAATTTTAGCGAAAAGTAAGCTGAACATATTTCCACTGATTCTTATTAAACCCAATACAACCCAACTGACTCCAAGTAAACCCAATATAACCGAACCAACTCCAAGCAAACTCAACTCAACCCAACCGATTCCGAGTAAACCTAATTTTTAAATTAAATAATTCAAATTTTAGCGTGAAGTTGGTCGTTGGTCGAATATTTTCTAATTGACGGCCAGATCGATTTTCTTTAAATTGAAACTAATTGGAAAATCGAATACCTCATCATTTTTAAAATTCGCGGCATTACAGACAAAACATCAGCGCCGCCTAACGGTGGGCGCTATTATAACATTATAATAGCGCTGTGGCATAGTAACATGCAATACGGCTACGGGTTCCGGTTAGTTATCCACCAGATAACCTATGCTAAAAGCATAGGATATCTGGTGGATAACTCTAACTGGAACATAACCAGAGGTGAAGAAACCGGCCATAAGCCTAAAAAACAATAAACCATGTAAAATTTCGATTATCACGAAAAATAATAGATGCAGACGATTAATCGAGTGACGAAAATAATCGATTATTTTCGATTAATCGATTATTTTTTGCCGAATCGACTAGTGGCGCTGTAGTATAGCGGTCCATACAGGCGAATTTGTGGGCGCGATTCTGTGCCTGCGCATACGCGGTTATGTCCGGTCTTTCTCCTTCGTCTATTTAACGATAACGAGAGATGTAACCTTTGAATGCTGAAACTGAATTTTTGCCGAGTGATTAATATTGCATTATATGAAACATTAGGTACGTATATAATTATAAGACTGCATTGTAGAAATATTGTGTTTTACGTGCATTGTTTGTGGCTTGTGGTTGTGATGTTTCATCTCGTGCACTTTCATGTACTTTCCCTAACAGCATTTTTGTCGTTACCTGTTCTTGCTTGCCAATTATTACAAAAACCTCGAATGTTAATTGGAATAATTAATGAGCGGTGAATTGCCTTGGGGAAGTGGAACTGAGTATTGATGTTAATTTTCATTAAACTTAGAAAAAAGTAGGTATATTTTTCACCAATAATTTCATAAACGTCGAACATAACCTCACCTAACCTAAAGGATTTCCAATTTATGATTTCTGTATTCAAAAAAATTTATAAAAAGACAATAATATGTTTTAATATTTGTGTAGTGGCACCGACATCAAAAAAACCAAGTCCTGTATGGCATTTTTTCATAAAAAATTCGGCTGGAGGGCTATGTAAAATTTGTTCTACCGAAGTAAAATCTGGTGGTTCCGGTGGCAATACAACAAATTTGAAAAATCATTTGATTCGTAAGCATTCAAATAATCCTGACATCAAAAAAAATTTCATCAAAAGTGTGACTGGTGAAATTAAAAAAACGCAACAAACAAATAATTCGGTAAATATATACCTCAAAATATTTATTTGTACTTTTGTCTAATTTATTTTTGTCTATATTATATTATCTATATTTATTTTTGTATCTAAATATTTTGTATATAAATATCTTTTGTATATAAATATCTATTGTATATAAATATATTTTGTATATAAATATCTTTTGTGTATAAATATATTTTGTATATAAATATCTATATATTTTGTCTATATTATAATTACTTTTGTCTAATATATTTATTTGTACTTTTGTCTAATCTCTTTTTATTTCAGACACTTGCAATTGATAATATTTCATCTGTGGGCTCAACGTCAGGACTGTCAACATCATCAAACTTGTCACAACCACCAGCATTAGCGATGCTTTCATCAGAATCGACATGCATGGAATCAGATTCAGAGACCCGCAGTTTCAGGGTTGCTTCACCAGCAGCTTCAATGACAAAGTCCGAAATGTCCGAGAGCTTTTCTTCGGTGGATAAAAGATTGGGTTTTCAGCCAAGGATTGACTGCGCTTTTCAGCAGATGAAATCGTTTGAAGGTAATATGACTAAAAATATTCTTACTATGTATATGAAAGATGAAAGTATAAGTTTTTTATATATATAGAGGATTCCAAGCAGATTGACCTAGGCCGTGATTCTAACCATTTTAGATTCTTCTGATTTTTTTCTGATTAACCTCAACCTAAAAAAGCAAAAAAAATTTTGAAAATTTTATTTTTCCCATACACCATTCAATTGGAATCTGCTTGGAATCCCCTATATATAGTTTCTTGTAGAGGAAATACATACCATAGTGATACGTCTTTTATAATATCGAAAAATATTTTTCAATAAGTCTTAATC
This sequence comes from Rhorus exstirpatorius, assembly GCA_963564615.1. NCBI lineage: Eukaryota > Metazoa > Arthropoda > Insecta > Hymenoptera > Ichneumonidae > Rhorus > Rhorus exstirpatorius. Next base: position 41,134,999 of record OY751316.1, on the reverse strand, counting down.
GAAGCCTCATTATAGCGTTATCGTTTTTCAAATATGAAACTAATCGAAGGAATTCTCATCTATAAATATATTTTCACTCAGGTATAAAAGAAAGATACAGTAGGCCTTGGAAAAATGAAATTAACTGTACTTTTGAGAATCAATGAGTTATTTAACGATAGTATTTTTTACAGTGGCAATATATTGCTTATAAAAAAAATTGAAAACGTATGAATATTGCTTATGTAACCAATTTCATTTTTAATATTTTTTATTTCACCCATCGGTTTATACCAAATACTAATTTAAATTTTTTGAATTAAATATGATGAATAATATTTAAAGAATGACGCATAATTTAAAAAAATTCGGTGAGACAACATGAAAGATAGTTCAGGTTACTAAAATGAAATTTTAGTTCAAATTAAAATGTTTTTTTTTTTTTAATTTTTATTCAAGGCTTGTCCTTTCATTCTTATATTACATTAACGCTAATAAGGCGATTTCAAATACATATTTTGCAAAAATATTTTTTTTTTAGACGGAGGATCAAAGGCTGGAGAAATAAGAAATGCCATACTGTTCATGATCGCGAAAGATAATATGCCCTTCAATAGTGTGGAAAAAGAAGGTTTTAAGTACCTTATGAGAACAACAGCTCCTCTTTACAGTGTTCCTGGCAGAAAATCGATCACTACATACATGGAACAGAAATACGATTATTTATCATCTGTTGAAAAAGATAAGCTTAAAACCGTCCGACATTTTTCACTCACATCTGATCTCTGGACCGATGTACTGAACACTGTGAGTTATTTAGGAATGACAGCACATTACGAGTTCGAAGAAGAACTGCGATCCACAACGATAGGTGTAACCAAAATAACGGATCGACACACAGCTGAGGTTTTAGGTAGGTGGATCGAAAATATCATGGAGGATTGGCACATCGATAAAGACAAGGTTGTCGCGATGGTAACAGATAATGCATCAAACATCGTAAAGGCAGTTCAGGATACATTAGGTTCCAATAAACACCTTGCGTGCATTGCCCATACTTTAAATTTGGTTGCTACACATACTATGGATTTCGACGATGCAAAGGTTTTAGTGACGAAGATTAAAACGATTGTAACCTTTTTCAAACAATCTTTGATTGCTGCTTCTGAGCTACGAAAGGTCAGCGCCCTCAAATTAGTTCAGTGCGTTGATACGCGTTGGAACTCGACGTACTTTATGTTGGAACGTTTCATCCTGCTGGCGGAAACAGTTGGATCGATTTTGTTAAAAATGCCAAGCTCACCGTCGATGTTGACGGCAGATGAACTGCTACTGGCGAAAGAAATAATTGAAGTATTGCGACCAATTGAACAAGTGACGAAAGAACTGTGTGGAGAAAAGTATGTCACAATCGGCAAAACGATTCCAATGATATATTGCCTGAGAAAAAAAATCGAATCGCTTCGCACGCGCTTGCGTACACCAATCGCACGGACTTTGATGAATCGTCTCGAGTCAGAAATTACCAAAAGATTTGGAAAAATAACAGCCAATCGAATATATGCAGTTGCGACGATACTCGATCCGCGTTTTAAGCGACTGCATTTTCAGCCACCAGATCTTGTAGCATGTGCGCAATCAGTTAATTGCATCGCTAAATGCATGAGAGAAATTGACCAGGCAAATATTTCTAACGGTGACGTGATCGAGACCGAAAATAATATCGAGAATCCTGAAACGCTTGATGATATTTGGACAGCTCACGAGAATCTCGTTAGAAAACAAGTTGCAACTGTAGATAGAAGGAACGAAGACGAAATGCCACCCAATTTGAGGCATTATTTAAATCAACCATTGGCAAATCTGAAAGAAAATCCAATTTTCTATTGGTCCAAGCAGTATAAAATGACTTACCCAACACTTAGCCAAATCGCACAAAAGTACTTGCCCGTGGTCGCAACTTCGGTACCTTCGGAGAGATTATTTTCACGAGCTGGCAATATTTTAACTGAAGAAAGAAACCGACTTTCCCCAGATCACCTTCAGCAATTACTTTTCTTAAATTCGTTGACAGCCAAAGAATGGCAGTTGAAAGATTGAACTTTCGCATTAAATTACTATTTTTTTTTTCACTTGTAGGTTGCAAAGTCATTGCAGATTAATATCTTGCTCTTAATTTCTCCAGTAATCGGTATTTTTTACACTTTAATGTTAAATTATAAGAAATCCAAAAAAAAAAAAAACGATTTATCTCTAAATGATTTATATCTAAAAATGTAAAATATAACGATTTCTTAAAAATTTTATTTTCATCACAATTTAATTAAAAACGAAGTGCGATGTATGATTATTTCAAAGAAAAAACCTATCCAATATAAATTTATTTTAAGTTTTAACGATTTTTTTAGATCGATTCATACTGGATCGATTCGTTGCAATCGATTTTTAAAGTGAATCGATTCTCCAGAAGCCGATTCAAGATCGATCCAAGAATCGATTCTTTTGAAAGAATCGAACATCCCTACCGTGGTGTATGTCGATGGAACGCGGAGATTGAAGTTACTAGACGTAGGAAAGCAGCGCCAGGTAGTTGTGGTGACGAAGCTTTGTACTTTCAAGGATTGTCGATGAGTCGAGCGGATAACGACGAGAGAAAGAAATATTACACTCGCCATTTAAAATGTAATACAAGCACGTGAAAAACGTACGTGTGAGATGAATTAATTGCTTAAGAGGGCAAATACGTCTCCAAGGCCTTTATTTTAGAGGTCTATTGCAACAATAGTGGGTTGGGCTGGCGTGGAAATGATACTTTCAGTAGAAAGCGTGGATCATTGTCTACAACAAAATGCCTCATTGACGTTTTTCAAATAAACATTGGTATATAGTTGTAATAGGAAAGTTAGTAAGTTACTGCGAAAATCTTGCGCGCAGGATATATCCAGAACCGTTGGACCGATCTGAATTGAATTTTTCAGAAAATTTTCTGAAGTCATCCACTTTGAAATCATTAAACAGAAACTTGATCCATTGATGATTTTTAAGATACACTATGCACCAATAAAAATCAAAATATCAGGAAACAAATATTTAATCCTCTGCCGCTTGGTGAATTCTCACAATCAGTGTAAGTATGTCTTGAGAAATCCTGCACGCAAGATTTTCGCAGTGACTCACTAACTTTCCTGCTACAGCTATACCAATATTTATTTCAAAAAATGTCAATGAGGACTTTTGTAGGCAATGATTCAAGCTTTCTACTCAAAGTATCATTCCCACCCCAACCCCACCACTATTGTTTTAAGGAGGTTCTTAAGGCGGCCCATCAGTGACAAAACTAGTCAAAAATCGTGACGTGAAAAAAAATCATAAAACCTATCATAATATTTTTTAAATACTCTGTCTAAATAAAATTTATGAATTTCGATGACGTTTCCCGTGATATTTTATTCATAATTTATTATAAATATTATAAATAAAGTCTCAACTGACAAAAGTATTTAACGCTGTCAGAGCGATCAAGTAAAAAACGATAGCTGATATTCATATGTTTCCTCGCGTGCAGAATGACAGACATATATATTGTATCCGAGATTTGCACACACGATGACTTTCGCGATTAAATTTCTCAAGAAAATCCCTGGCAAGACACAATTTTTTAAATACCATTGGAAAGTTCACGATTTCATCTTTCAATACTCAAAATTTGAATAAGAACTCTCGTCTTTATCAAAAGGTATCATGTCACTTCCGGTGAAAATGGAATCAACTGCCATAAGACCCATGCTAAAATAGGTAATTTTAAATTACTCGTTCGCAATAATTTGCCTGGCAACATACCCTGAAATTTTGAGAGAGCGTTCATTGCATCTTAGATAACACTCTCCCGAAGTTTCATTCGTATCGCCGGTTTTTTAATTCACTGATGAGCCACCTTAACATATACTTGGGTGCAGCAAGGGGAACGTTATAGCGTGGCGCGGGTGACGCGCGGGACAGGTTGCGTTCGGCATTTGTTTCACCAAATACGTTTTCATTTTGTTAATCTGCCATTACTGACGCTCAATTCTGTTTACAAGTATATTTCACAATCGGCACGGTAAAAAACTTTCTTTATGGGCAAATTATATCTATGAAGGTCTAATCTGTCGTTTAAGCGGTTCTTCGGGTAAATGTTACCGTTTTTTCACTCCTAAAATAATCTCCGATCATAGCTTCGAATACTCCTCCCATAAGAGCCCACGTATGAGCGGCATATTTAATGTTTTTTTTTTTCCTCAACTACGTGGTCAAAAAATCTGAAATAATTACGGTGTATTCCTAGTACCAGCACAAACCTCTCCTCAAATTTTGGAATAATTCTTACCGTTTTTCTTTGGGTTAAGAACCTCCTTAATAAACCTCTAAAATAAAGGCCTTAGAGACGCATGTGCCCCCTTGATTTGCTTAGTTAATTGACTTTTTTTTAATCAATGTCCGCTGCGAAAGATTTTGGGAAGGATAATCTATGAAAAATCTTCGATGTCACTGCTGTCCTTTAAGGTTGTTGTGACGATACTTCAAAATGATGCCAAGCAAACCAAATTTTTCCACAATATATATAACACCTTTGCTTACGTTCCTGTAAAACTTGGATACGATTCACAGTACCGTTTTTGAGAAAAAAAATTCGGAAAGTTGACGTGTTTTGTAGGTTAACTGCACCTATGATAGAGAAATTCTGATAATGTTTGCAGTATTTACGTAATATCTGACAAGAAAATGGTGCCAATGAGCTCAAAAAAAGTGTACGTATCGAAGAACTATCGTATTAACTCTTGGCGACGTTCAAATGAGGATCCACAGTACCGTTATCAAGTTATTAATTAATTTATTAGGGAATGTGGCCGAAAATCAAGCATATGTAAGAACAGGCGGTCGCAAGACAGCAACGTCGTAGACGGCACATACGCTACCTGACTTATCGATATTCGGTATCAGAGTGAGTCGGAAAGGAGGAGTAATTCGGGATAATTAATAAAGAAAATTATTTCATCTTCTTAGTAATTCAAAAATTCGTTAAAAACAATCTTTGTGATATATCACAAACATCTTCATTTTTTATCGCGAATCGCGAACTTGAGAAGTGGCTGTCACTTGTAACGGCCTCACGAGATTTTAGGTTATACACGGGACGCATACTCTCTACGGAATTCTCTAACTCCGCGGCATTACTGCCAACCTGAATATTATCGTGTTATGATTTGCGACGTTGCCAAATCATCTCGGGATCTCATGTGAGAAGAAATTATTAAAATTAATTATATAAGATCAAAAAAAACCCTTATTGCAACCACCGATAATTCACAAAAGCATTATTTTATAAATATCTCTTAAAAAATCGTCCGAAAACATATGTTAAATATTTCGATTTTTTGTAGCATACGAGTGGTAACAGTGGGTCAACTCAATGTATAAGCATAGGGCACACCCCCCTTTTTTACCCCCTCTTTCTAGCCAGCACAACAACCTTAATTACGATAGAATATACTATAATATAAGGTTATTCGATTATTCGTTGATCGATTCAATGATTTACAAAAAAAAAGTGAGACTTACAAAAAGAAATTGTTCAAATATTGGCTTTATTGTATATATTTTTTCTAAATCACAAAACACTGTTTTATATGCAAATCTTAATTCTCAAATCTCTTAACGAAACTATCTATCGCACCTGTGCAGGAAATTCTGGTATCCTCCTTATCGACATTTTTCTTTTATCGTTTTTTTTCTTTATTCTGGGAAAACCCGTCAGGGAATCTACTCCTCCGTGCAATGCGATTACGAATTTTCCTCATTAAGCGCACAGAGTGTTCTTGAAACGGCGAGTAATGTGAAAAACGAACTTTTTAGTTAACTGTTTTACCGACCAAGAACGTTTAGGGACTTTTTCAGCTGAAATATCGAGCGATACAGACTTTTTTTTTCATATTTTCATTAATTCTGGCATAGGAATTTCTTCTTTGATCGAAATTTAAAATCATTTGGAAATAAATAAATAAATAAATAAAAATTCAAAATAACCGCACGATTCGATCGGTATATCGCGTTACCTTCCGATGATCCGATCGAAAGTCAAACAACCAGCTACTTTGACTTTCGGTAGATCCTTTCGTTATTTCCTCCTGGTCTAGGATTAAAGTACAAGAGAGACATTGATGCATTTTGCGTAAAAATTTTCGTTTATGCATAATATGACGAATGAGAGAATGGCGTATTAAAAATCCGCGTCCCAGTCGGAAAAATCGTTTGGGGCAGGATCGCGATCGGGCGGACATGGATTAAAATTTCGAGTGTCCAGATGATCGCGAATCTGGAAAGAAAAAAAAAATGTTTTCAATCAAATTCACAACGATATACTCGAAGCTCCGAATGCCTCGAGATCTTTTTTTTTTTATTTCACGATTCATACCTTTGGCTCGAACGGCGATTTCATGGACAAATTTCTCAGGGACTTCCAGTCGAAAAATCTAAACCATCTGCGAAAACATTTACGACGATCGTTGAAAATTACATACAAAAAAAAAACCAACCCAACATTTTCAAACACTTATAATTAATTTATGTTCGGCATGAATGTGCGAATTACCTGTGATTGAAAATACCCTCGATACCATCGCGCAGATAACCCAAACGTTCGGTTGGCTTTACTTTCAGTAATTTTCGTATGATATTGATCGCCGAACTTTTCATATATTCCGGAAATGTTCGTCCCTCCAGACCTACCACGATCTTGTTGTAAAGCTTCAGATTATCGTCGTCGCAGAACGGCGGTCGTCCCACTAACAATTCGTGTATGAATATTCCCAGTGACCAATAATCAGCTGCCCTGGAATTCGGGAAGCGAAAAAAAAAAAATCTCAATTCTCCAGCATTTCTTGCCAATGGTAATTTTCCTTTTTAGGAAAAGAAAGACCAGAATACCTGTCGTGATTTTCCTTCAATATGATTTCCGGTGCCATGTATTCCGGGGTTCCCGCAAAACTCGAAGTCTTGTAGGGACCAATCCTCTTGCTCGTACCAAAATCAATCTAAAAAAAAAGAAACCTTTCGATCAATAATAATACCAATAATAATAATAACATTGCTGTACCAGCTTTGTGAGAAAATTTTTTCGAACCAATTTTATATATCCCTTTTCGTCAATCATGACGTTGTCCGGCTTGAGGTCTCTGCAAATAATGTCCTTCGAGTGCAAATGATTGAGTGCCTCGACGACGCAGGCAGCGACGAATCGCGCTGTTGAATTTTCGAATCTTACAAGTCTGTACAGAGCCGTTCTCAGATCACCACCCAAGCAGGCTTCCATCAGGAAATAAATGTATTTGCTGTCCTTGAAGGTCTGATAGAGTCTGTACGAATTTTTCGATCGGTCAATAAATTCGTAAAGAAAAAAAAAAAAAAAAGAAAAAGAAATTGCAGTGCCAGAAAATGAATTATTATCATTTTTTTTTCTTCTTCTGATAAACAAGATTTGACTCACTTGCAAATGAATTCCGACTTGCAGCAAGCCTGCATCGTCATTTTTTCATTATACACGTATCTCCTGTACTTGTTCGTCGTTATCGTGGCTTTTTTAATTTTCTTACGAGCAAAACTCTTGCCAGGATATTTCTTCGTCGTTACGAGCTCTACCCTGCCATAACTGCCCTTGCCTATCGTACGCTCAATCACGAGATCCTCCAGTCTTATGTCCGGATAATCGCTCGTCCATTCGACTTTCAGCGAACGCTTTCGTATCTCGTATTCCGCCATCCAATTCTTGTTCTTAATCGCCTCGAGACCTCCGAGATAATTCAAAAAAGATCTGTCGATTTGTGTTCGAAGGGGTGGAGGGCCGAATGAGAAAATCATCAGTTAGAAAATGATCGGACTAATTGCTCCTCGAATAATTGAATAATATTAATTAATCACTTGTAATAATAGATTGATGATTAATTACAAAGTTATTTCGATTATTCTCTAATCAACTGATATATTAACTAGTAAAGTTTTTTTTTTTTTAATCTTCCAAGATAAATATATCGTGAAGAAAATTCTTGAATTTTAAAAATAACTTATTCACAGCTTGACTTATTGAAATAATCGGCTATGGGTATCAATTTTTTTTTTTTTTTTCTTAAAACAAAACGGTCTTTTCTCACGTTCTATCGATTGCGAAACATTCGCAAGCCGGTGGCATTGCTATCGCATTGGCTTGACGTAAATTTTCTTCAGCGTCGTAGAGAGCTTTTTCACCGAAATATTGGCCCTTGCCGAGCACAGCGAGCTCGATCTCTTTCCCATCTTTCGTTGTTTTCGTTATTTTTACGCTTCCACAATTTATAATATAAAATTTTTCTCCGGGCTCGCCCTGCCGCAGAATGTACGCATTGGCTGGAAAGAATTCCTGCAATTGCAAAGAAAAACGAAAAAAAAAAAACAACAACAACAACAACAACAACAAACGTCTGAACAACTCTGATTTTTTTTTTTTTTTTTAATTTCATTAATGTTAAATTTCTGTCCGAGAACTCACGACGTATATCAAATCGGAAATTTTAACGAGCACGTGTTGGGGCAAACTTTTCAAAGCTGATATTCGACGAAGCAAACGAACGCTATCCGCGGTTGTGTCCTGCGACGTTATTATCATCGCAGCTAAGAATGATCTTCGATCGAGAACCCAGACCTTGCCACCTTTGCTTACTGGGGAAAAAAAAAAAATCCTTTTCGTTTGTTTGCATTCGCGATCTCTAACGAAACTCTCAAATCTTCTGGTTGATGCAAAAAAAAAAAAAAGGAATTACCATGTATCGAGCATAATCGCTTGACGTTGTAAAGCAGAGCGAGCTCACCGAAAGCCACACCCGGTCCGAAATGTCCACGATATTCTTTACCCTCGTAAATTTCGAATTCACCCTCCTCCGAAACGTACAAATGTTGACCTACAGATTTACTCGTAAATTATTCATCACGCGTTATGCAATATTTCATTCATTTTTTTGAGCTTCTTAGTGAAAAAAAAAGCGTGATTCATAATTATACTTCCATTCGAGCCGAAGACTATTGAAACGTGGCAATTTTTGTTAAATTAACTTTAGAAACATAGAAATTTCACGTAGTCATAACTTTTCTCTCGTTTACCGGATTGACGAGCGATTGGGGGAGATTTTGAAAACGGTACTAGCAGACTCGAGGAATACCGCTGGATTTATTGGGGGATGCTTGATTTTTTGGACTCGTGAAAACATTTTGAAAATCATCGTAAATTGAAATGCAAGATTCGGCAAATTTGTAAAAATTGACAGAAAAAAAGAATTTTTAGCTGAATTAATGAACAGTAATTTTTGGTCAAAGTTTGGTTTTGGGTTCTTTTTTAAATTTTGTTTTCGGACCCTTTATCGATGTTTTTTTTTTTCCCCTATTCATCACGAATTCACTGAACGTTAGCTGGAAAATTACATTTGAAATCGCGAAAAAAGTTTTTTTTTCTCCCAGGAAAATAAAAAAACATCATTTCATTTCATGAAACGTTAATTTTAATAAATCAAATTTATTGGATAAAGAAAATTTTATTGATTTATTTATTCATTGATTTATTTGTACTCCAATATCATCGAGACGAACAATGAATCAACCGAAAAATAAATAAAATTATCATGAAAATAAATGTTTCTATGTAAATATGCTCCCGTGCGATAAGCAAGCTGTGAGGCGTGTATATAAAGTATTTGGGGGACTGCTCTCGACGTATCGGTAAAGCAGGAAATGACGTGTCTCGAGTCGCTACCGTGACTCCAAATTGAATTACCGGCCTTACAGAACGCAACGAAATATTCGATTAATTTTGAAAAAAATTCGTACCAATTTCACCCTCGCGTATAAGTCGTGTCTTGGGAGCAATGTTCTCGGGATACATTGTCGAAATCATCGCTTCGATTTGCGAAGCTTCGAGATTTCGCAAAAATTCATTTCCTCTGATTGCTTCTTTGATTCGCTCTCGAGCTCTGTTTTAAAATCATTTTTTTTATCAATCACATATTAGAACGATAAAAATGAAAAATTTAATCGTTCGATTGAAAAAAAATATATATGATCATTATTATTATTGTTGTTGTTGTTGTTGTTGTTGTTGTTGTTGTTGTTGTTCGATTGATAAAAATAAGTAATTGGATTCTTAGAATTTAATACTCACGCTTGATCTTTTTCGTATTTGGGCAACGTTCGGCTTGTAAGCGATGAAACATCGTCTTCGACGATTATGGCTTCTTTCCTTCGTGGATTTGACAATCTTCGATAGATCTGTAGATGATTCTCATCCGCTAAATTTGCGGTGATATTTATGCTCTTGCGATCATTATAAATAGTCCCCAGACACGGAAACTTCATTTTTCTTCTTATTTTTTTTTGTCGTTCACAAAAATTAATGACAATAATTTTGAACCAACGTCTTTTACACTAAACGGCCTTTTAGTTGGAATTTTTCTTGTAATCAACCTCTCCTTTTACACCACTGTAATTTTATATGAAAAATCGTCCCAAAAGGATCAGCTTCATTTTCTTTCACTTTTTTTTTTCTGGCTGGAAAAAAAATTATTCTATTTTTAGCCTCCTTTTTTTCACATTTTTCACGAAAACGTGAGATCAGACTTGCCATTTGCTCTCAACGACGCAATCACTCGAATGACTGGCCATCGTCACGATTTCTCGTGTATTTCGTATTATGAAAAAGAAAAAAAAAAATCGTTGACTTGCGATACACGAGCTCTTATCTGTCGGATAACAAAAACCCTCCCCTCGCGAATTTCTAGTCACGTATAATAGATATATATTATACATACATAGTTCTCACCATGTGTTACCTTAATTACGATTGAAATCGAATTGTATTATTGGCCTCCTATATCTCCTATCTTATGACAAGCTGAGCCAAGTCATATAAAAATGTCCGCAGCCCGAAAAATCTTGAGATGTCATTTTTTGTTTTTTGAATTTTGTTTTCTTTTTATTTAAAAAAAAAAAATTTAATATAGAAGCACTGAAAATTCCCTGAAACGTCGAAAAAAAGAAAATTGCATCAGGTAAAAGTGTCCGAACAAATTCTTAGTATGGTCATCGATTTAACGTGCTCCAAAAAAAAAAAAAAAAATCGAAATCACTGATAATTCGAAGGTGGCTCGATCTATCCGAATGAAAATTTGCCAACAAAATCAGCACGACGATGGACCATTTTTTCTTTTCTCCCATTATAATCGTCAAAATTTTTCAAGTTATTTCGATTTTGAAGAATTTTGAATTTAATAATAATTTTTAATAATTTAATAATAATAATTGAATAATAATAATTTTGAATTTAATAATAAAAGTTTTGATTATTTTTTTTTTTTTCATTCACGATTTTCATGGGAAGTTTTTTTTCTGATTAATTTTCATCATAATCCAGAGGCAAATTCAGTTTGGAGTTTGACTTTGAAAAATGCAAAACCGTCGAGTTGAGAAGATTTGTTTCGCTCATTATCATTGAAAATAGTTTTGAGTAAATATTTGAAAAAGAAAAATCCTGTTCGATCGTTGATCATTATTGCCTTTCATTTTAATACTTTTTTTGCGATTTTAAAATATTGCCCTTAACTTGGAAAAAAAAAAATTTCCTTCTCAAACTTATGCCATTTTTTATCAATTTTTTTTCTTCCATGATTCATTTGTAAAACAGTCGAAGTGGGTGGACAATCACCACTCGTGTCCTTGTCGCGATAATGTGACTTTGAAGATAAGTGCACGGAGAAAAAAAAAACTTGTGAGGACGAAAAAAAAAAATCGTCTTATCTTTATCTCTCTCTCTCTCTCTCTTTCTCATTGCACTCCTAAAATTGATATAATCGATACGATACAATGAAAGGCTCTCGTGACAACGATCTTGGCTAACGAGACTCCAACAACAACGAGACTCTTCGTATCACGATTGATTTTTTTTTTTTTTATCTTTCTTCAACTCTGCATGAACGAATACCTTTGCGGAAGTTATCCACAAGATTAACGATAAAAAGAGAAAAAAAAAAATGACGACGAACCAAGTTTTACAAAACTTTGTTTTATGTTTATTATTTATAAAATTTTTTATTCACTGGCACTGTCGATGTCTCACGACATCACAAACACAAAAAAAAAAACGAATTACGTAACTAAAATTATTAATAAATTGTTGCACACTGCGATTGGGGAATTTTTCGCAGTTTTTCTTTGTTTAATCATGCAGAGTTATATTTTTTGGCTGGCCAGACAAAAGACAAAAACAAATTCGAATTCTTTTTTTTTCCTCCAAATTCGAATTATCGAGCTGGAAAATTTTTCATTTTTTCTTCTTCTCATATTCGATTATTGCTCCTTTTGGACATCATTTTCGATTGAAGCTCGAGAAAAAATACTCCAAAAAGTAACGAAAAGCCACTTTTTGGAGTATTTTTGTTTTTTTTTTCCTCCAAATACGAATCAACGAGCTGAAAGTTTTTTCATTTTTTTTTTTTCTCCTCATATTCGATTATTGCTCCTGTTTGATATCATTTTCTAATGAAGCTCGAGAAAAAATACTCCAAAAAGTAACGAAAAGCCACTTTTTGGAGTATTTTGTTTTTTTTTTCTGTCTCTGGCGTCGTTAAAAGTCCATGTCCCAGCCGGAAAATTCATCGGGTGGGATTGTACGATCCGGGGGATATCTCTCGAAATTTCTCGTGTCCGTCTGACCGCGAATCTGCGAATATTATATTCCCGTAAATTAATTTTTTTTTTTTTCTTCTTTGCATTATCAAAAATTCACATTTTTGTGAAATCTTGTTCTAAAAGTTATTGTACTTTTGGTCAATCTTTGGATTTTTTCGACTCGACTGCGAAGCAAATTTTCACTTTTTTTCGTTGATTAAAAAAAAATATCATAATTAACGGAGTTCAACGCTTCCATAGCTCATTATACTTTTCGAAACATTTCTGATACTCATTATTCATGAATTATAGTGATTTTTCTACAAAATTGAAATTTATTTTTAAAAAATTGAATACCAGTGCACTATTATTTAATAGTTCTTTTTTTTTTTTTAATAAAAATTGACATTGTAAAGTAAATTCTCACCGTTGGAACGATAGGTGCGGGTAAGGCCAGTCGTTGCAGGGCTTGCCAGTTGAATGCAGAAAACCATCTGCAATCATTACCAAAAATTTATTGTTACCAAGAATCAAACGAGACTTTCAATTATTTTAAATCAATTCATTTATTTTCAATTTTATTCAAGTATTTCAATTAATTGAATTATTTTCAATTATTTAAATTATTTCAATTCATTGACTTATTATAAATTAACTAACTCATGAATTAATTAACTTATTATCAATTAATTATCATATTATTTATTAATTAAATTTATTAAAGACTATTAAAGATTCGTTACTAACTTGTGATCTCTTATATCTTGTATTCCTCCTCTCTGATAACCCAAACGCTCGGACGGACTTAGTCGTAATAATTTTTTGATCAAATTATTGGCATTTTTGTTGACGGTACCGGGTATACCGACCATCTCGACGCCCTTGAGTATTTTATTGTAAGTCGTCATGTGATCGGCGCCCCGAAAAGGTGGCTTTCCCACGAGTAACTCATGGGTCAATATCCCAAGGGCCCAATAATCAACCGCTCTGTCGATTCATCGGAAATTTAATGAATGAAAAAAATGCCATTTTTTTTTTTTTCATGGAAAATGTAATTTTCGATTATTTTACTTTTAATTAATGAATTATTTTTATCGTTTAAATGTTAATCAATCGAATTTCGATTTTTTTTTCCTTTCCTCACTCGATTTGCTTCGAAAGGATTTTTTAAAAATTTTCTCCCCAATGAAAATCGTAAAATTGAATTCGCTCACCTGTCGTGACCCTTGTTGAGTATAATTTCCGGTGCAACGTATTCCGGAGTTCCGGCGAAGGTCCAAGTTTTCGCTGGACCAATTTTCTTACTGAATCCAAAGTCGACCTGAACGAAAAAAAAAAAAATTATAATTCGTGGAAATGAGGGTCGCTTGTTTTTACATATTTTTTATTTAAAAAAATTTTTTAATAGTTGAATATACTTCGGGGAGGGGTTTAGTTTTTATTTACGTACCAATTTGAGGTATCCCCGTGCATCCAACATTAAATTTTCCGGCTTGAGATCGCGATAAACAATGTTGAGGGAATGCAAATGATCGAGAGCCTCGACGACACAGCCGACCATAAATTGCGCCGTGTGATCGTCGAAGTATCGACGTCTCTGCAGGGTAGTCCAAACGTCACCACCGAGGCAAACTTCCATGAGGAAGTAGACGTATTTACTGTCCTTGTAGGTCTGATAGAGCCTGAGTAATATTCGGTAAAATCATGTTTGTCAATTTAATTAATTGAATTTTGATTATACAAAATTTTAATTAAACAAATATTGAATTGTGTCAATTTGGATTGATTAATTTTTCGATTATTTGACTTTTAATTTATTAATTATTTTTAGCGTTTGAATTTTAATGAATGAAGTTTCGATTTTTCGAATCCGTTAATGTCGATAATTATTTGGTATTAAAGAATTTAAAAAAAAAACTTGGACATTGCTTTCATATTCCACAGTCATCTCAATGAAGAGATGGCTTTCGTAATTTTGGCTTCCTCCCAGAGAAAACTTTTTAATGCACGCTTTTTCTTCTAAATTAAATTTTTTCTTGCGAAATTTAACATCCCATCGTTAGCGCGATTGTGTACATTTTTTTTTTGATTGCTAATCTCAAATTTGACAAGGATCACAGATACTTTTTGAAAATTTCGAAATTTTATAAAATCCGAACCCCTCGAGCGATTTTTGAAAAATTCAAATTCAAACATCCTTATCCCATAGTGAAATTTCATGTAGAAATTTTACCTGAATAATCTCAAAATTACGAACGTTGTATAAGCGATCGAAGACTCCTTTTTCAAAAATTTCAAAATTTTATGAAATTCCGCAACCCTCGAGCGATTTTTACCAATTTAACTATGAAATGTCCTTGCCCTACAGCATATTTATGAAAAAAAAATTGGCACAATAACCTCAAATTTACAAAAGTTGGATATTTTTTGAAAATTTCAAAATTTCATAAAATCTCAAACTCTCGAGCGATTGTTGCCAAATTCAATACCAAACTTGCTCGTCCCATAGCCTAACGGTGAAAAAAGTTTTACGCGAATAGCCTCAAACTTACCAAAGTTAAAGTGCGATCGCGGATATTTTTGAAAAAATTTAAAATCATCTAAAAATAGACGCCCGTCATGAATGTTGGTAAAAGTGTCGAATCAGGGCTTCAGCTCAAAATTTTCTTCTACCATTTGTTATCACTAAATCATATTATCAAATGTAATATTATCGTGGGAGAAGATTTCCAAACACCATAAAAAAATATTAAAAACTGGCAATATCAAGTAATACAAATATTAGCAGATAATAACACGTATCTAAGAGGTACCGGGATACGAGACATATACACACACACACTCACTATAAACTATGAACTGATTGACCTAAACGTAGGAATGTAAACGTCGGACAGTAGCATTGTAAGAAAGAATTGAACTAAATAACATTGTGAGAAGGTAAGTATATTTGTAATAACAGTATCCACGTAACAATGAATTGTGAGGGGTGTATAATTTCGCTTACCGATGCTATTATAAAATTTCAAAATCGAAAAGACAGTATTGTTTTTTTTTACAAAATCATGGCGTGTTAAAACGCCAAGTGATTTGTCCAACTTTCGGAAATCCTGCTACTCTCAATGAGAGTACAGTCGGACCTAGGGCACTGACTGAGTTCGAGCACAAGAGCCTCGGGCACTGACCGAAAGACCTAACCTTCTTACTAACCAATGAGAATAAAGCACCAGGCCCGTATCATACGTATATCGGTACCCTCCACTCCTTGAAATTATACATTTTTTTGTTCATGGGGGGGTTCTTTATTGTAGCGGCACTGTGGATTCCGCAGTGCCCGAGTAGTCAGCGTCCGAGGTTTCACTGTAGTCTTGCCTTGTGGCTGTCAAAGACGACACGAACAACGAATTAGGAAAAAAAAGTTGTTCGTAAAATGTCAAATTTCAAACAATCTTTGCGAATCAAAACGTGGCTCCACAATAGTAATTTGGCACCAAAAATATGCTGCACATTAATTGCCTATTATATCCTTTTGCACCTACCGCGCATAAAGATTTTAATTATTTTGTACGTGTGCATGTATTTGTTTGTTTGCGTGTTTGCATCATGTCATGATATCCACTCACCGCCTGTATTACTGAAACATCTGTATTACTTATTATTGTCGGTTTAAAAAAAAATTTTATGGCGTTGGAAGTCTTTCCCCTTCTCAATATTACATGGGATCTTATTTTTTAATGATAACAAATGCTAGAAAAAAAATTTGGAGCAGTTTTGAGCTGCAGCCCTGATTCGACACTTTTACCTGATTTTATTTTCACGAAAAAAATTGTTTCCTCCATGAGAAACGAAAAATGAATAAATTAAACGGATGGTTGGAATTTTCGTACGAACTTGCATATGAACGGTGAATCGCAAGCTTGCATAATGCACTTCTCATTGAGAACGTGCTCCTGCTGTTGCTGATCGACCATCGTCTTCTTCTTGAGTTTCTTCAATGCGAAACTCTTTTCGGGATCGGCCCTGAGCGTGACGAGCTCGACCCTACCGAAACCACCGACCCCGAGGGTACCCCTTGTCTCGAGATCGAACAGTGTCAATTCCGAGTACTCGTTGGTCCACAATTTCGGTGTCAATGATCTCTTTTGCTTCTCGTACTCCTCGAGCCAATCCTTGTTCCTTATCTCGTCGAGACCTCCCAAATAATTTAGAAAAGTGCTGGAAAAAAAAAAAAAATTACAAGAATAACGACAAATTACAAATATCAAGCAAGAAAAGGTTCATTATTTCCTGAAATTATTATTTTTTTTTTTTCTCAATCACTCAATATAGATTCAATTATTTTTTTAAATTTATTTCCTCGGGACGAATGTGAAAAGAAACTACGAAAATTAATTTACATAAATTCTCCGATAATGAATTTTTAATAATTAACAAAAATTGATAATAAATCGTTTTAATGCTGCAGAATCATTTTAAATAATGAATAATACATTTTTGAAAATACAAATACGATCCTTGCCTTTATCAAAATCGTGAGATCTCGAGGGCAATTTGTTTAGTCGATAAATATTGCTTCCGTGACATTAAAAAATGGGATTTTTTTTTTCTCTACTCACGTGCCATCGAGAGTCAAGCACTCGACTCCGGGTGCAAGAGCGATCGCATTAGCCTGTCGTCTGTTGTCCTCCTTGTCGTAGAGTGCTTTCTCACCAAAGTATTGGCCCTTTCCAAGCACAACGAGCTCCTCCTCATCGCCATAAACGGTGTCCTTCGTTATTCTCACGTTTCCACCGCTTATTATGAAAAATTTATCGCCCGTTTCACCCTGTCGAACGATCCTTGCACCGGCTGGAAAGAATTCCTTGAAAAAAAAAAAAAAATTCAATGAAAATTTAATAATCAAAATTCTACTCGATTTTATTGGTTTCTTTTTTTTACGTACGACTCGTATGAGATCCGATATTTTTGCGAGAACGTGTTCCTTCGGCTCGGGAAGCTTCTTCAGTACGGAAACTTGACGCAAAAATCTTATATTACCCTCCAAACGATCCTGGGCACTTCTCATCATGACCGTGAGAAAAACCGATCTGTCGAGTACCCATACCTTGCCACCTTTCTTCACTGTAAAAATTTTTAAAAAATTCTCCTGCATACGAAAGATTTTCATTCGAGACTCAAATTAATTATAGTTGAATATTGTTTTTTAATTATTATTTTTAAATTCAGTTAGCTAATTTTATTAAAATTTTTATATTAAAGTTTACAGATTAATTCTCGTAACATTTTATCCGATACTCGGTCAATTAATTCTTTAAAATTCTAATGGAATTGAGATCTGTTTTTTTTTTTTTTTTTTTAAATTAACAAATAAAACATTCACTTTAATTCTCGCGATCGTTTGTCCGATACTCGATGAATTAATTAATTGAAATAAAAATAAAACTGAGATCTGTTTTTTTTTACCACTTATGGAACGAAGTCTCTTCGTGTTGTACAAGAGCGCGAGCTCGCCAAAGGCAACGCCAGGTCCGAAACTTCGCTGGAACTTGTTGCCCTCGTATATGTCAAACTCACCCTCCGCGGAAACGTACAAATGCGAGCCTGTCGGATAAACGCGTCTTTTTTTACATTTCCCTCAATTTTTTGTTTTTGTTCAATGCTGAGAACACAAAATTTTCGAAAAATTCTTACCTATGTCACCTTCTTGGATAACCATGGTCGAGGGTGGTATGGGCTTGGGATACATGGCGGAAACCAACGCCTCGACTTGATTATCCTCGAGATTTCCGAGAAACTCATTTTCATCGATAGCTCGCTTTATCTGCTCCCTCGATCTTTCGTGGGAGAAGAAAAAAAAACGAAAATTTGAATTTTCCCCGTTCGTCGTTTCGTCGAGTCGAAGAAAAATGAGCAGGAAAATTCGGATCAAAACTTGGTATGATTTTTTTTTACAATCATTAAAAAAAATTGTTTTTTTTTAAGAAGGCACATATATACGTCTTTATAAGCCCTTTATTTTAGAGGTCTATTACTACAATACTGCTGGGGTTGGGGTGAAAATGATACTTTCGGTGGAAAGCTTGAATCATTGTCTACACAAAATGCCCCATTGACGTTTTTCAAATAAACATTAGTATAGCTGAAAATAGGGAATTTAGTGAGCCGCTGCGGGAAATCTTGCGGGCAGGATTTCTCCAGAACCGTTGGACCTATCTGAATGAAATTTTGCACAAAAATTGCTAAAGTCATCCACTTTGAAATGATGAACCAGAAACTTGATCCATTGATTGGTTATTGAGATAATACCAACGAAAAATCAAAATATCAGGAAGCAAATATTTAATCCTCTGCCGATTGGTCACAATTGTCAGTAAAATTCGTTCAGCGTGTGGTTAAAATTTCAGCTCAATCGGTCAAGTCTGTCTTGAGAAATTCTGCGCGCAAGCTTTTCGAAGTGACTCATTAACTTCCCTGTTACAGCTGTACCAAATTTGTATTTGAAAAAAAACGTCAATGAGCCATTTTGTAGGTAATGATCCAAGCTTTCTACTGAAAGTATCATTTCAACCTCAACCTCACCACTATTGTTGCAACAGACCTCGAAAATAAAGGCCTTATAGAGACGTAATGTGCCCTCTTAATTTTCGATTGATTTGTTTCATTCTTACACTGAGTCTTTCTCATATACGGGAACAGGAGCCGAGGGTGGATTAGGTGTTCGACCGATAACTCCACCCCTCGGAATTTTTGATCCCTGTTGCGAGAGATTCGACTCCGAAGATTCCGAACGTTCGAATCTTCCATTCTCGGTTATCTCGCGCGACGAGGTTCCGTAATCGTCAAGTGCGGTTGAATAAGTCGGTGGACCTGTTCCATTCGTTCTCAATGGATTCTGTCTTATCTGCATTATTTTTTTTTTCACCCATTAATTAGCGTCAATCAATGATTATTTAATTGGAATTAATTTAATGATCGATTAACCCTGTATATTGAAATCTTTATCAATTAGCATAATTCACGAAAATTTTATACAATCAATGAAGCACAAATGATTGATATTGATTTGATAATGAATTAATTTGATCTTATAATTACGAAAATGACTCACGACACTCCCGTATTCGCTCGCTCGCTTGTAGCTCATAGCTATGGGCTCCATCGAATTTCCATTCTGAATTTCAACGACAATAGCGTCAATTTTTTTTTTTTTCGATCATAATTATATTTATCAATTACTTCGTACATGTCGCGCTCCGTGTCAATTCAGCCATCCCATTTTTTTTTGTCTCGAAAAAATTATTCCATATGGACATTTCGAAGGACAATATATCCATGACGTTTCATCAAAATTTCATCCCCCCCCACTATTGTTGGGCCTCGAGATAATGATTAATGAAATCTCAATTCTGTAAAAATCATAACTTTGTAACAGCTGATCGGATTTAAACGATTAAAGAAAGAATATTTTTGATTTTTTTTTCGCTCTTTTCGAAAAAAAAAAAAAAAAATATGCCGTCATCGGAGAAAAACTCAATAGATAGTTTTCGGGGTAATTTTTCGATTTTTTATTTTCTACGAAAGGGCCACCCGGAATTCCACTCGCTATTTTTTTTTCTGATAGATCGGGACAGTATGCAACTCCACAGGATTTTTTTAAGATAGAAGAGGGCATCAGTGAAGAGGGAAAAATTGTTTTTTGTCAACTTATCCCAAAAATCGTTTAATGAGCTTTTCTCCGATGACGTCATATCTTTTTTTCGAAAAAGGGCCAAAAAAAATAAAAAATATTCTTTTTTTAATCGTTAAAATCCGATCAGCCGTTACAAAGTTATGATTTTTAAAAAATTGAGAATTAATTAATCATTATCTCGAGAACCAACAATAGTGGGGGGAAAGAAATTTTGGTAAAATGCCATATATTATCCTTCGAGATGCTCCATACGGAATAATTTTTTTTTGTCTCGAAAAAAATATTCGGTATGGGCATTTTTTTCTTTCAAATATTGTTTTGGACTTACGCTGCTTATTCGCAGTCCCGTTATTCCCGTACCGTCCTCATTTCCCGGGACAGGGGTGAGATTTATACTACCCCTCTGTCCCAGAAGACTTGCCCTCGGAAAACACGAGAATCTCATCCTGTTTTCGTTGATTCTTCAAACTTTGTCGTTCTCGACATTTCTCGTGCTGAATATTTTCATCCACCTTGAAAAAAAAAACTATCATTAATTGTTTTTTTTTTAAATATTTTAAAAAATGGGACGACAATTATCAAGAAATTTTTTTCTCGATGGACAAATATTTTCTATGCATTATTTATTTAATTTTGCATTCAATTTATTAATACACATTATTCATTATTTACTTTTTTTCTTCTTTATTTTTATTTTACAATGATGACGCTTCGAATAATGATTTTAAAGATTCGAAAATTTCGTATTTGCGAGAACTCTGTCTATCCACTAATGAGGCATAGTAAACGAGGACTCGCAGTTAATTATTGAAAGCGTACTGTGCATAAATTCGATGGAAAAAGAAGCTCGGAGGAAACGTGACGGGGAAAAAAAAAAAACAATTAGAACGTTAAGCAGTTCGTAGAGAGGCGGGATTGCTCAATCGTTGTACAAACACGCGGTCACATGCTTGCTCTCGTTAAAAATATTATGTTTGATGCACACGAGATCTTCTTTTTTTTCTTTTTTTTTTCAGTTTTTTTTTCTTCTTTTTCCGTCAGTTCTGACGACACTCTTAGCACTATGTAGCATAGAAAAATCTTCGTGTCCTTAACCGAGGAGCCCAATTAACGGTTCAAGCTTGCCTCGCACTGTCCACTGAGGTGTTGCGATACCTGAACTTGAGATATTTCGAAAATAATTTCTTAAATAGCGAAAAAAAAATTTCGTCAACTTTGCCAATTAAGACGAAAAAAAAAAAAAAAAATCAATCGACCCGAACATTTATGAATTAAATTGAAATTATTTTATTCAATCGACTAAAATTAAAGAAAAATTAAATAATTTCGATATTACATTGGCAATTAGTTTAAAAAAAAAATTAAAAACAAATATTCCAATCCGTAAATTCGAATTCGACAAAAATAACTTAATTTTTTAATTTATGCAGAAGAAGCCCTTGAAATTTTGGAAAATTCTGAAAATTCCGAGACGTATGATGAAAAAAAAAAAATAATTTGCAGATTGAAAAGAGAAAAAAAGAAAAACAAATTCTCAAAGCCGAAAAAGGGGCTGAAATTGTAATTATGTGGGGGATCCCGGTAAAAAAAAATTATGTTTGCCGTCGTCGTCGCGACCTCGTACGATCCGAGCTAACTCCGGTAGTCGTCGACGAGGGTATGACGTCATACCACGACTCTGATAAACGATATTGTTCGCAAACAGTGCACGCCGGTGCACTGTTCCGTGCACATGATCTAAACGTATAATACCTGTCTTTCTGACTCGTTTTGTCTATACTCGAGCCACGAGAAATTCATCCCTCCCTCGCACTTTTATCGTGTTTGGACATTAAAAAAAAAAAGT
This sequence comes from Rhorus exstirpatorius, assembly GCA_963564615.1. NCBI lineage: Eukaryota > Metazoa > Arthropoda > Insecta > Hymenoptera > Ichneumonidae > Rhorus > Rhorus exstirpatorius. The sequence continues at coordinate 41,112,767 of OY751316.1, read as the reverse complement.
TATTATCGAGCCTCTATAATAGCGGATAAAAATTCGTGACAGTTTTCTTTTTATCGGGATTTTACGTGTAAAAATATCTATCACGTGCGCGTAATTAGGCCGGACATTTTTTTAAAATCTCATTTGAATCCATTTTATTTAAATTTAATCATTGTCGATGAGAAATTTTGAAAAAAAAGTTGATCCGAAAAAGTTTAATTACTCGATCGTTCAATCGATTGGGTAATTAATCAAATTAACGTACTTATTCGCAAATCGTATTTTGAAAATTTTCAAATAATTTGATCGGTTGGCCCAGGACACATTTTTGAAGAAAAAAAAAGTAAAAGAAAAAAACCAACGATTCATTTATCGATATTTAATTCCATTAAAAATACTCATTGTTTTTGTATTTCCGTTTGAGTTTATTATTACTTTTTTTTTCAAACAAGTTGGTAGCTTGAGAATTGATCCACAAATTTTTCGAACTCGTGTTCTGGCTTTATTTTCTTTTTTTTTCGGGTACCAAATTCGTCTGAATTTTTTATGCTAATTATTTATTGACTCGACTATCGGGGACACGTGCAAGTCGTTCGATGATGACCTCGGTTTTTTTTTCCCTCCACTGTATTAACATCCTCGTAAATTTTGGTCTCTCTGTTATTTTTACAACTGTGCGTCTCGCGTCTCGTATTTGCTTCGGTAGCAAAATTGGTGTCAGGCTTTCTCTCTCTCTCTTTCTCTGTATTTGAGAAAAAAAAAACAGAGTTGGCATTGCCCACGAGGAATTTCTAGCCCGTCGTATTTTTTGAGTAAGTTTGCGCTGAACGTTCGAATATAAATTTTCGTTCATCCAATTTAAACTGTAGTAACGATAATTTATTAATCTTCATTCAAGAATAATAATTTTTTTTTTTTTTCTAATCCACACTAGCCTCTTATCGTCTCTCCTAGCTATTTAGCCATTATATAGACACGTAGCTTAAAATAATAATAATAATTTTCCCAAAATGTAGGATGTGTGTGAGTCCAATTAGTTCGAAAAAAAAAAAAAAACTGTCTCAGAGCTAGAGGCATTGTCATTGGGTTTGCAGTAATTTTTATTGAATTTTAATGCGACTTTGAAACTAAAAAAAAAATACAAGTACACGTAAATATGGAACACGTCGATTGGAAAAACAAATAATTCCAAAATAAGATTTTAAAAAATTTGACAAAAAAATATTTTACCGGAATTTTTATTTCGCCCCTATTTTTTTTTTTTTAATTTTTTTATTTCGATGCTCATTAACGTCCATTTGAAAATAATTATGAAATATTCTTGACACTCGCATTTTTTTTTTTCGATATTTTCAATTAATCATTGTTCGTGTATCGAACCACGGGAAAGCATTCAATTTTCATTGCTTCTGAAAATCACGTATATAGCTTATCAGGCTCTAATGAATATCAAGAACAATGAGCCTGTACAGGCGTACAAAACGCTCGTCGCTCAAAAGCACGCTTCATTATCTCAACTGCAATAAATTCCACGTGACCGAGAACGAAAAAAAATGTCTCATCGCCATTTTTTTTTTGTTCATACCGCGTGACTAGTAATTCGGGCGTAAGACATAATTTTTTTTTTCCCCCCAACCAACACTGCTTCGCGCAACGAATTCCAATCGCAAAAATTTATTACTCCTCATACATTTTCGGGACTCTCGGTGAAAGAATGAAAAATATTGTGAATGCCTAAGCTCAAATTAAAAAAAAAAAAATTATAAAAAAATGATCTCATCACGATGTAATTTTGACGAATTATTGGGGACAAGATAAAGGGAACTTTCCTTGAATAATCACGAAGAGTAATCACATCTGCTTTGTGATTCATTTTGATATTTTTTTTTTTCAAAACAAACACGAAGGGGAATTCATTTTCTCAAAAATGATTTTGAATAAGTAAAGCAAGATCCTCTCAAATGAGTCACACGTTTTACCCGCAGTTGGGAAAAAATATAATTTCATTGTCATAGAACTGAGATATATCGCGGATGAAAATATTTCGACGCTTGTATCAGAAATAACGAATTTTTGATGCTGCCGAGCGATCTAATTAAAAAAGAAAATTGAAGAACAAGAAGACATTTCGTTCGGTTTGAAAATTCATTCGAGTTTGTCCAATCGATTTATAAATGATCGATTATTCATATCGATTTTGTCGATCCCTTATATTATTCGATTAATCAATTTTTTTTACGGACTTTAAGATAAATTAAAATCTTACGAAATATTTGGAATCATGAATTACAGAATTACGCGTTGCTGGGCTATTTTTTTTTTTTAATTAATTGGGAGTAAAAAAAAACAATCGAACTGGCTTGAAAAATATTTATCCGTCACATTATATACGAATATCCCGAGGAATTCACGCCGGAGCTTGGCAAAGTACCTGAAAGTACTTCACGTACAAAGTACAATAAATACTTGAAGTACTCGCGTATTTTAAGTACCAAGGACCTCAAATACTTAAAGTACCAAGTACTTCAAGTACTGAGTGCTTGAAGTACTAAATATTTGAAGTATTTGAGGTACCAAGTACTTTAAATACCGTCAAGTATCAAGTATCAAATACTTTTCCAGTTTTCAGATATATTTCGTAATTTCCAGTACTTATATTTGATTTCTTGCGTACTATTCGAACTCATTTGATTTTGATTCGAGTACTTTTTGTATCAAAACATGTTTTCATATCGTACAATTCACTCAGGCTAGGCAGATTGGAACAGAAATATCAAAACGAAGAATTAGAAATAATTTTTAAAAAATAGCGTTGACGATTATAATTAAGATTTATTTAGCTCCAGGTTTGAGAAAGAAAAAATAAAGAATACAATACATGGATTGTTAAAAACGGAGCCATGCATTGACAATGACACCGTAACTACCGTAGCTTGAGCCTTTGAATGGTCATTCCTTACAATCTTAAGCAAAGATGGCGCAGAACGTTCCTCAATTGTATCTTCAAAAGCGTTATACATGCAACCGTTAGCAAGACGTATTCAAAAGTACTTCATACTTGGTACTTGAAAAAGTACTTGTGGTACAGGAAAGTACTTGCAAATTTAAATACGGATACTTAAAGTACAGGTCGAGTACTTGGAAATTTAAGTAAAATACTTGAAATACTTAAAAGTACTTTGTACTTCAAGTGCTGTACTTTCAGTACATCGCAAGTACCGGGTACTTAAAGTACTGCCCAGCTCTGATTCACGCTTTTCATTGCTAAGTTCAAAAAATATTTTTTTTCGACATATATGACATCCGACTCTTGGCAGAAAGTTAACCCATTTCTCGTCGATCGGTAATCCCCTTTCATCGCATTGAGTTACTTTTCTTTTGTTTATTTTTTTCTAATTTCCACCTCCGCAAATTCCTAACTCTATCGCGCGCTATCGTATAAGCTCGGCCATTCTTCGACGAACCCGCAGCTGCGTCAACGGATTATTTTATCGGATCGATAATCACACGCGATTTTCACTTCCGCAAATCGATTAGATCAACAATTTTTTTTCTCTCTCTCTCTCTCTCTCTCTCTCTCTCTTCGTATACATCTCTCGATGTCACTGACATTGTCGCTTTTAACAAACAGGAACATGCAATACAAAACTCCCAAACGGGAACACAAAATTTATTTCGTCGCGATGAAATTTCTTTGACTTTTGATAAATTTTTAAAAAGTTCATCAATCTCTCGTTCGTTCGTGCATGAATAGTTCGTTGAAACATTTAAATCGCTTCGATAGACTTTCGGAGATTTTTTTTTCTTCTTTCTTTTTTACTGCACCGATATTTAAAAAAAAATTATCTTTTTATCTTTCATTCGTCCGAGTAAAAATAAAAATAACGTTTTTATGTTTTAATTTTCTCGATCGATCAAATCGATATCGATCTTATTGATACGGAAATTGTTGCTGCTATACGTGTATGCTCGGATGTTTTTCGAATTAAAAAAAAAACTCACGTATGACGATATGTCGAGCAATCCCACCGAATTCTTTACAATTTTTATCTCTGACGTTGGCGTGTTATTGAAATAACGTTGAAAAGATCGCGAGCGTTAATTTAATCGCGCGTGCGCGTAACCCGTTTCGAGCTTTTGACTATTAGGCTCCCTTCGTTTACCCGATACTCATTCTCTCTTTCTCCCGACAAAAGAAGCACGAAATCTTATCACGACGATAACGCTACGACGACGAATAAAAATGTTCGTACAAAACGCTGTGCAGTGTCAACAGGTGTGTGTATATATATATATATATATATTTTACAGTTGTACCTTAACGCGAGTGTATACATGTAGACCTCTTATCTTGTACGAAAGACGTCGAGTAAAAAAAAAAGCTCCTTCTGCTTCGATAATAAAAAAAAAATTTAACTATCGAACATTTTGGTAAATTAACAAACAAAAAATTATCTATTTCGAAAAAATTATGTGAAAAAAAAAAACGTCGGTGTGACGCGTTGATAAAATATCAGTATATACATCACGTTGAAACGGAGTAGCTTCTTCAGGATAGAGTCATGAAAAGCTTCTCAGTTTGCCTCGATTTTCTCACAGCTACATAATTTTTTCGTGCGATCGTACGAGAATTTTATAGAAGCGCTGAAAATTTCATAAATGCTTAAATCATAAAATTGACTCAGCTGTTTTTTTTTCCCCTCCATCGAATTCAAGTTGACGATAAATAATACATTTTTCAACATTTACATTTTACATATATGCTATATTTGGGACTTGCTGGCGGAGGTAATAATAACAATAATAATAGTAACGAAATGTTTTACCGATTAAACCAAAACTCGCAATTCGAATAAATTTCAGGAATTCCTGATCTTTCTAATTTGCCCCGTAGTATACTTCACAATTATAACCTTTTGTTCAGTCAAACTTGAGTCATATCGGTTCGATTAAAAATTGACTTTAAAAAAGATTTTAAAGATCAGGAAAAATTTGTCCAATTCGTCGACTTGAGAAAAAAAATTCAATTCACGATTTGTAAAATACAGTTCATTGGTATCATAAATTAAATACTTGAATTGAAAAAAAAAACGAAGCTAAAAAGAAAATTTTTGAGATAAACGATTTTTATAATCTTCGGGGTTGACATAATGAAAATTGCTTCACCAAAAATAGAATGCTCTTTGGAGAAATCGCTCGCGAGTCCTTTTTTAAAGTATGCTAATTACTTTCATGCTTGATCGGATGCGTTTGCGATGCACTCGAGAATGCAACGGTGCAAAGATCGTCATATATATATAGTATATATATATATATATATATATATTTTCACATCGCGATTAATGTCAAACAATTTTATCAGATTTTTCATATCGTGTGTCCTCTCGAAATGATGATTTTTTTTTTTGCAAATATAATAATCAAAAATATATCGAAATTGGATAGAAACTCATCGATCTTTTTGCTAATAATTCGCATCCACGTTAGGCTCAATGCGATATTGAAATCGTTGAACAAACCTCCAAAAATGTTGACTCTGCCTTTTTTTAATTTTTTTTTTTATTTTTCGAGATACCACTGTTTACTCACCTCATCGCTGGCCCACGTGACGACGTCACGCTGAAAAAAAATATACATATATTCTTCCTTTTCATCAACTCTCACTGTCAGTGTCCTTTTCGTACCGAACCATTATCGTATAAAAAATAATCATTCAGCAAACGAAACGTAAATCATGAGATAATTCGAATTCTGTTTAAAAAAAAAAAAAACGGCAAATTAAAAAAAAATATATGTACGAATTGTTTCGCAATTTGTTTTATAAATTTCTAGCTCACAATTTTATATTCTTTAATTAAAACATTTTTTCCCCTGCGATGGTTCACTTTTTTTTTTTTTTTTTTTAATTAGCCAGAATCATCGATTTCGTTTAATAATATTTTTTTTTTCAAACTTCTTTGTTTTTTTTTAATTTTTTTATTTTTGCGAAAAATTTTCAACAAATTGTCGCACCTGTGGAAAGTTTCTCGATCGCAATCACTCTCATTGTTCTTGACTCTTGATTCACGGTCACTCCCGCGTTTTTTTTTTTTTTAAATCTTTTTCTTATTATTATTTTATGACGTTTTATGAAATTTTTTTTAAATTGTAAATGTGTCGATGCTATCGCTCAGCCGGCTCTGATGCTACTAGTTCTCGCGGTAACTCGCGGTCTCGATGCTTGGGGGGAAAAAAAAAAAAAAAAAAAAAATTTTTTTTAACACGTCGCGAGAGGTACGCACGCTGATACTGAGCACTTGAAATGCGTGTATACATACGCAACATTATTCACGAATGTATGGGATATTCGTATGTGTATCATTGAGTCACGGTAGCTCTCTCTCGCGAAGCGATAAAGATTCGTAGTCATTCTCGTTGATTATTATTTCACTCCGTTGGAGGAAGAAACCTCTTTGCCTGTAAATTTTCGAAATTATGGGCTTCCCCAGGATTTTCGGTCCTCAAAATAACGAAAAATTTTGTCTCTTTCCTTTCATTATTTTCGGCTGAAAAACGATGGAGATCCCTAAAGGTTGAATTTTTTTTTTTAATTACTTTTTTTTCGATCCCCGACCGGGCAAAGTCTTTCCTTGACTTTCAGTACTCAAAATTTCAAAATTTTTCTTTTTCCGACGTCACAATTACTCGAGCTAATTATCATTTCGTTGAGTTTGATCGTAATTATTGTGTATAATTGTAATTTTTTTTTTTTTCAATTAATTACAATTACTCGGATTAATTGTTATTATTGAATAAAACTCAATAACAATTTGTCCATATCGATAGGACATTCGTAAATTAGAAAATTTATCCTCAAATTTAACTATCCCCACTGAAATAAGAAAAATTTCATACGTCGTTTCGTTCGTCTGGAAAAACCGCAAACCTCAATTTACCCTGCGGGAAAGAATGACTCGTGAATTTTTCGTTATTTATCGATTGCATAACGTTAAAAAATGAAAAAATAAAAATTCATCATTCATATCGGATAAATAAAATCCACATTTTAACGTCAATATTTATTTTTTTTATTTACAATTCGACGTAAATACGATTAGATTTGAAAAAAAAAAAAAAAAACAACAACATTTATTTATTTATTTGGCTTACGATAAAACGATCGTGAGAATTTAAAAAATTGCGTTTTGCCGATTCTCGATTTGTCCTGAGAATTAAGAAGAAAAAAAAAGTAAACAAAAAAAAGGGGAAAAAGGACAATTACGTTTACTCGTTGCTCATATCAACGGCTCTCAGCATCGCTGTGAAAAATCCCATTGGCCTCTGTACGAGTTGCCTGGGTGATCCTTCCTCGACGATTCGTCCCTCGTCAAAAACTACAACCCTGTCGCACTCCATCAAGGATGCGACTCGGTGCTGCAGTCATTTGGAAAAAAAAAAAAATTAAAAAAAATAATTTAAAAAAACGCGAAAAATCGAAATTAGGCCAATTTTTTTTTTTTTTCTACCTTCTCACGTATCTTCGTATCGATCGATCTTATCGAATATATCAGAGCTATAATATTTTTTTGAACACGACACGAAGATTCACGACCGAGATTATCGCGAAGTAATTTTAAAATCAAGGTTGCACGTTCATTTTTTTTTTTTTTTTTTTTTTTTCTTCAACTTTGTTTTTATTTCGACCTTAATAAATTTCATAATTCAAGGAATTGACGAAAAATTCATAATTCATTGCTCGAATCTTTTTTATTTTTATTTTTATTTTTTTTAAATTACAATCAAAGACGAATTGGAATTATTTAAAAAATTTTTTATCACGAAGAACGATAAATTATCATTGTCCAAGGCAATAAAATGTATTTTTTAAAAATATTTTACGATTAAGCGAGGTAAAAGACGTTCGAGAGAAATGCTGAAAAACAATTTGTGGTCGTGGATAGAGCCCCTCCGTGTAATGGTACGATAAATAAAGAGGGAAATAAATAATTTTAAAAAAGAAAAAAATATATTTACGGCAATCGTGATGACAGTTTTATCGACAAATGCATTCGTAACTGCGGCGAGAAGTTCCTTCTCCGTTGACGAGTCCAGAGCGCTCGTTGCCTCGTCAAGTACGACGATCGACGATCGTCTCAGTACAGCTCGAGCCATGCTCAACAATTGCAGCTGCCCGGCTGAGAAATTTTCCCCCCCTTCGCGTACCTCCAGGTCTTTGGGGATAAGAACAAACAAAAAAAAACAACAACAAAAAAAAACGTCCGAGAACAAAAATTATTTGCCAATAATTATTTGCGAGAAGCGTGAATTAAAAAAAAAAAATGGAAATTGTATAAATTTTCGAAAAATTATTCGAATTATGAGCCAAAGAAAAATTTTAAGACGAATTGTTTGGGTCTAGATGAATTGAAATAAAAATATTGCAGAAAATGTGGAAATTTCGACTATCCCCTCATAATTAACGAAAATATAATTCATTTATATTCGATTTATTTCTGGAGCAAAAAGTTATGTAAATTTTTTTTTTTTTTTTTCCATTATCGAGTACAGTGTAATTAACAAATGGACTTGAAAATATCGATGCTCCCTTTTATCGTATAACGAATCGTAAATAAATTATCGCAAAAACAAAAAAAAATAATGGAGACCACGATTTTTCGAGAAAAAAAAAAACATGCAAATTTTCAAAATTTTTGGAAATATTTACTTCGAGAATATTCAAAAAGCCTCCACTTGATAGAAATGAATACATCTCAGGGGATTCCAATGCTCGACCAACGATCTAGTCTTGGCTTCAATAATTTTCCAGGCGAAATTTAATCCCAATTTAATTTTTAAAAAATTAAAAAATTAATTTTCTTACCGAGTCCTTCGGGATTCGAGGCAATCAAGTCCTTCATCTGTGCAAGCTCCAAAGCGTCCCAGAGCTCTTGATCGTTGTGCTCAGCCAAAGGATCGAGATTTTCTCTTCAGAGCAAAAAAAAAAATTAATTAAATAACCATGCTGTTTGAGAGAAAACAAAAAATCCTGATATTCGGGTCAACGTATATTTATATATATTATATATATATATATATATATACCTTATGCTGCCACTAAACATTATCACATCTTGAGGAATCGCCGATAGCCTCGATCGCAGTGCGATGAGCGATATCTCACGAAGATCAACGCCATCGACGATTATACGACCCTGTGATACTTCGAGCAATTGAAACAGTGCCATTACCGTCGACGATTTTCCACTCCCTGTTCTTCCGCAAATTCCCAACTTTCACGAAAAAAAAATTCCAATTAATTAACGACAATTAATTATTCTATTATTATTATCAATTAATAATAATATTAGGAATACATTTTTAATAGAAATAATAATAATTATTAGTTATTAATATCAGATCCGTGATCAGCGGAAAAAAAATACAAAAAATACATCGACATTTCAAAAATCTAAGATTTTTTCGGAACTTTGGCAAAAAATTCATGAATTCACTAAAACTGCTGTAATTTTGCTTCTCGATGGAGTTGGGACTCCACGTTGTGCTCATTCTCTTCGCAATAGTTCAGGCTTCAAAACGCTGCTTGGTCAATTTGGCTATGATTTTTTTTTTCGATTTTTTACAAATTTTCAAAGTCGGACCATCGATTTTTGTCGATTCCTTCAAAGAAGCTCTTTGGGCTCAAATTTGCCGATTTTCAAAGTGCTCTTCTGGGTTTAAAAAATTGAGATTTAGCGCTGAATCAAACGACATTCTCTGAGTCTGCTCCTGGGCTTTTCAAAACAATACCCCCACAAGTCCAAATCCGTCAATCCAGAGCAGAGTTATGAACATTTGATATTTCGGTATTTTTAGGTTTTTGAAAAAATGGAAAAAGTAATAAGAAATATTTTTTTCGTCTTTTATCATGCGTTCAAGCTCTAGGCAATCGGAAATTTTCCACTGATTACGAATCAGGTCGAATTTTTTTTCCCTGAATCTCAAGAATTCGGTATGAAAATGTCAAAAAAACAAAAAAAAAAATATTTCAAGTTTATATAGATTCATGTATTTCCATATACATTAGGGTGGCCCTTAATATCGGTAAAAAAATTTTTTTTTTGTCTTACCCCCTAAATCGATTCGAAATATTAAAAAATGATTTTTAAGACTGATATCCGCCCTTAATTTTAATATTAACAGGTGCCGCAAAGGCCCTTAAACCGCTTGACTGGTGGAAATTTCGGGTAGACAAAACTTTACTTACTATCAACTTGAAATTTGGTATCCGGGGGTTTTCTGGGTCGCTGAGTACGAATCCGCACTCAAAATCCAGAAATTCAAGATGGCGGATCCAATATGGCGGATCGAAAATGCAAAAAGACATTTGACGAGAGCAAAAGTTAGTACTCGAGGGTTTTCGGGGTCGCTGATCACGAATCTGCACTCCAAATTTAGAAATTCGAGATGGCGGATCCAATATGGCGGATCGAAAATGCAAAAAGACATTTGACGAGAGCAAAAGTTAGTACTCGAGGGTTTTCGGGGTCGCTGATCACGAATCTGCACTCCAAATTTAGAAATTCAAGATGGCGGATCCAATATGGCGGCCAAAAAATGCAAAGACATTTGACGAGGGTGAACATTGGCACTCGGGGGTTTTCGGGCTCGCTGACTACAAATCTACACTCAAAATTCAGAAATTCAAGATGGTGTATCCAATATGGCCGACCGAAAAAGCAAAAAGTCATTTGACGAGAGTGAATGTTGGTGCTCAGGGGTTTTCGGGGTCGCTGATTACGAATGTGCCCTCTAAATTTAGAAATTGAAGATGGTAAATCCAATATGGCGGATTGAAAATCCGAAATGTCGTTTGATGCGAACGATAATTAGTGCTCGTAATCAGCGACCCCAAAAACCCCTGAGTACCAACTTTTGCTCTCGTCAAATGTCTTTTTGCATTTTTGGTCCGCCATATTGGATCCGCCATCTTGAATTTCTAAATTTGGAGTGCAGATTCGTGATCAGCGACCCCGAAAACCCTCGAGTACTAACTTTTGCTCTCGTCAAATGTCTTTTTGCATTTTCGATCCGCCATCTTGAATTTCTGAATTTTGAGTGCGGATTCGTACTCAGCGACCCAGAAAACCCCCGGATACCAAATTTCAAGTTGATAGTAAGTAAAGTTTTGTCTACCCGAAATTTCCACCAGTCAAGCGGTTTAAGGGCCTTTGAGGCACCTGTTAATATTAAAATTAAGGGCGAATATCAGTCTTAAAAATCATTTTTTAATATTTCGAATCGATTTAGGGGGTAAGACAAAAAAAAAATTTTTTTACCGATATTAAGGGCCACCCTAATATACATGAAGAAGCACTACCTGCTTATAAATATATAATGTTATAACGATTATATAGATATATTTTTCTCTATTATAAAAACTAATTCAAATAATTCATCATACCTTTTGTCCGGCTGGTATACGAAGATTGAGACTGTGAACAATTGGCTCAGCTTGCGAATTATAGCGCAGGGAAACATTTTCAAAAATAATTTCACCCCTCTCCGGCCAATTTTCGGACACCGAAGAACCTGAATAATAAAAAAATCACGATCAAATTCCACAAACCCTGGTAATTCGTTGAATAATGATTATATATTCTTTCTTTTTTTTTTTAATTAATTTTTTTTAAATTATTTTTCTTTATCTACGATTTCCATACGATTGTACCATTTTCACGATAATTCTCCCGGGTAGTTTTCGCGTATGACGCGAGCCTCGCGACACTTCCCATGTACATCTCAATTTCCGAGACGAATTTAACGACCCAATTGAGGTATATGGGAACGAGAAGCGTGTAATTAACGGCCAAACCAACGAGTGCCGGACTCACGCGATCGGGATATGTCTCGGCGGTGAAAAGAGCCGCGTATGTCGCCGCTATTACCACCACCGCGCCCAGATAATCCTTTTATCAATTAGAAATTGAAAAAAATTCATTTCAATTGAAAAAAAAAAAAAAAATTAATTGATCCTAATTCAGCAAATTAATTCAGAAAAAAAAACATGGATTTAAATCAGAGCTGGGAAGTACATTCAAGTACCCGAGTACTTGCGATGTACTGGAAGTACAGTACTTGAAATACAAAGTACTTTAAAAGTGTATCAAAGTACTTTTTCAAGTACTAAGCTTAAAGTACTTTTGAATACGTGCTGCTAATGGTTACCTTTGAATGTATAATTGAGAAACGTTCTGCGCCATTTTTGGTTAAGATTGGAAGGAATGAACGTTCAAAAGCTTCAAGCTACGATAGTTACGGTCTCATTGTCAATGCATGGCTCCGTTTTGAAAAATCCGTCTATTATATTCTTTATTTTTTCTTTTTCAAACCTAAAGCTAAATAAATCTTAATTAAAATCGTCAGTGCTATTCTTTTATTATTATTTTTAATTCTTCGTTTAAATATTTTTTTTTTTTCCTATCTGCCTAACCTGAGCGGATTACGCAATGTGAAAATATGTTTTGATGCAAAAAGTACTCGAATCAAAATCAAATGAGTTGAAAGAGTACGTAAGAAATCAAATATAAGCACCGGAACTTACGAAATGTATACCTTAAAACTTGAAAATTATTTGATACTTGACGTATTTCAAGTACTTGCTACTTCAAGTACTTACAGTACTTTGTACTTGAAGTATTTTTAGGTACTTTGGCCAGCTCTGCTTTTTGATTGAGAAAACAATAATTTAAATTGAAAAAAGTGATTTGAATTGAGGGAAAAAAAATTAATTGCAATTGAGAAAAGAGAAAAAAAATTATTTTATTCGAAATTGATATTTATTGTGACAGCAGATTCATTATCTGGGCAAATGATCGGGAAATTATTGTTGGGAAGTTAATTCAATTGAAAACTTACCAGAGCAATTCCAAGCCATCTGCTGCTCGTATTAAGCACGAGAAAGGCATTTGTATTGGCGTCGAGATGCTCCATCATTTCTTTCATAAAACGCGGCTGCTGTTTCGAGACTCTCAGTATCGGAAGACCGGCTAGAGTTTCGGAAAAATGGGCAGCCACAGGTCCACGTGTACTGGTAAAAAAAAAAAAAAATCAAAATCAGCAATTGAGATTGTGGGCTTACGAATACATAAAAAAAAAAAGCTATCGAGAATTATCGAAGAATTTGGCAGGTTTATTTTTATTCCAGAAATAAATTATTCGAATTTTATCGACGAATAAAAATGAATAAATAAAATTCAATAAATTATTATTATTTTAAATAAATTTTTTAGCTCAAAGTATTTCACTTCTGAAACAATGGCAGCTAAAATAATAATTGAAAAAAAAAAACAATTCTAAAATTCATTGCAATTAATATCACAGGATCCACGTGAAAATTAATTAGCCTCGAGTCATGCAATTGTGTAATTTTTTCTTTCTTCTTCTATTCGCATTACCTTCCCTCCAAACGTTGCAATTCTCGGGCACTTCGTCGATAAAATCTCTGTAAAACGTAATAAACGAGGCAGGTGGGAATTGCCGCAGCCATGAACCATGGAGATATTATAACGTTGACGAGAATCGCCGAAGTGCACAGCAGAACGAATGACGTCAGTCTTTGAAGAGCTGTCGAAAGTTTCTATTGACAAAAAAGATGAGTTTTTTTTGTTTTTTTTTTTCGTTAATCATGACTTTAGATTGAATTTAATCATAGCAGAGCTGGGCAGTACTTCGAGTACCCGGTACTTGCGATGTACTGTAAGTACAGTACTTGAAGTACAAAGTACTTTTAAAGTATTTTAAGTATTTGTACTTAAATTTTAAAGTACTTTCCTGTACTCCAAGTACTTTTTCAAGTACCAAGTGTGAAGTACTTTTGAATATGTCTTGCAAATGGTTGCATGCATAACGCCTTTGAGTATACAATTAAGTAACGTTCTGCACCATCTTTTGGTTAAGATTGTAAGAAATAATCGTTCAAAGACTTCAAGCTACGGTAGTTACGGTGTCATTGTTAATGCGTGGCTCCGTTTTTAACAATCCGTCTATTATATTCTTTATTTTTTCTTTTTCAAACCTGAAGCTAAATGAATCTTAATTAGAATCGTCAGTGCTATTTTTTAAAATTATTTCTAATTCTTCGTTTGAATATTTTTGTCCCAATCTACCTAACTTGAGTGAATTGTACAATGTGAAAATATGTTTTGATAGAAAAAGTACTCGAATCAAAATCAAATGAGTTTAAAGAGTACGTAGGAAATAAAATATAAGTACTAGAACTTACGAGATATAATACCTGAAAACTTGAAAAGTATTTGATACTTGGTACTTCAAGTTTTTACAGTACTTTTTACTTTGTACTTGAAGTACTTTCAGGTACTTTGCCCAGCTTTGAATCATAATTTTTTTTTTTATATATTTAGATTATTCGAGATTATCTGCCCGTCTTTGTAGAAATGTATATTTTGATAAAATTGAAAAAAAAAAGCTCACTTTGTCGACGACCCCCATGTCGGCGCTGAATCGATTCAAAATTCTGCCGATCGGTGTTCTCTCGAAGAATGACATGGGGGCACCGAGAAGTCCCGAAATTGCCTCCGCGTGTATTCTCTCGCGGGATCTTGCTCCTGCCCATTGCCCGGCTGTGCTGTTCACAGCGGCTAAGATAATCGAGCTCAACGACAGTACAACGTACATGCCGAAGTAGAAAACTGTCTGGGGACAGGGGGAAAAAAGAGATCCATTCACTCATAATTTTCTCTTCAAATTTTGTAATTTTTTTTTTCATTTACAATTTGTTTTTTAACCAGAAATGTTTTTAATTGGCTCATTTTTTTAATTGAGTTATTTTTTTTTAAATTTACTCCCGTTGATTATTTGAAAAATTACGTATTAAATTAATCACATATAATTTAATACACACAAAAATCAATAGTAAATCTTTTAATTTACTTATTTTTTTTTGTAATTTGCTTATTTTTTAAATTCAGTTATTTTTGTTCAATTATACTCAGGTTGTTCATACTCAACGTAATTATACTCAAATTATATATTCATAATTTTCTGAAAATTACTCACATTGATTATAAAAACAATCACGTGATGAATCAACGAAAAATAATTTGAAAATTAGGTAATTTTTTTTATTCAGTAAATTTTTGTCAATTTACTCATTTTTTTCAATTTACTCATTTTCCTCATTTACTGATTTTTTAAATTTAGTAACCGTTCAATAATTAGCTCACGTTGATTATAAAAATAAAAAAAAAAAAATTACGTATCAAATTGACAACAACGAAAATTGAAAGATAATGAGAAACAAAAAAATTAAGAAACAATTTCGATTGTCTCACCTCTTCTTGGACGTTGATCGATTTTTCGGAGAGTATACCCAAATCGGTCCATCGACTGAGCCAATGATCCGTATAAATTCGTAGAGCCTGACAGGCCAAAGCTGCACCGAAATATCCCAGATTCGGTGCAAGTCCACCGGCTCTGAGATAATCGAGCCAAACGTTTTTCGTCACCAAACCACCGCTCTCCTCGTCGTTATCCGAGCTCGTTGATTCTTGACAATCGACGATTTCTTTCGAACAAAATTTAACAAAAATCCCCCGCCGAATAATTACAATTTTTTTTTTTTATAAAAAGTTAACAAAAAAAAGTACAATCGATTGATAAAATTTTTTATAAAAAAAAATTTTTTTAAAATTTCAGTGACTGAATAAATTTTTTTTTTTTTTTTTTTAATTAAAAAAAAAATACTCACGTTCCTTTTCCTCGTCGTTGTCCTCGGTCATCGTCGATCCCGTGGATATGAGTCTGTTGAGAGGACGCTGATCCATTTCGAAATTGGTCTGATTGACTCTAGAAAATTTTTCAGTCTTTAAGAATTATTATTTCAATTATCCAGCCAATTATTATTTAAAAAAAATATATATATACACATGTATATATTTTTTTTTAATTTTCCTTCGCGTACTTGCTCGTCGATGCGGATGACGTCAGACGATGAAGTACACTTCTCTCGCGATTTATCGTCGCTTCCTCGGACGTCATGCTGATTATCCTTTGGAATTTAAAGAAATTATTGAACACTTGAATTTTTTTTTTTCGTTTTTTTTTCGTTTTTTTTTCTCTTTTCTCTCGTACTTGTCGTTTCGTACCTTTCGGAAAACAATTGTTTCAACATACTGCTTTGTTGGCCATTGTCAGGTGCGCTATGACGTTTGTTCCTGCCGATTAATATTATTACGAGCTGCCGAATTACTTATAGCTCATTTTTTCGTCGTTTTATTATAAAATTGCGGTTCGATCGATCCGATGATGAATTTACCTGGGCACGGTGTAACGACTCTCGAGAATCGTCGGTGTGCTGCTCTGTCGTAGTACAGGGGGTGGATTTTTCGGTGGCTGAAGGCTCCCCGATCTCACCGCGATCCGATGTTTTCTCGATCTTCGACGCAAAACGCCCCATTCTTCGGCTGGTACCGGTAAATCGGTGAGATCGTGAGCGAGATATCGCGAGCCCGATAGGATCGATCGACGTAGACGCAGGGGAACGAAACTCGGGGGTATCTTTTTGATAAAGTTACAAATTTTTTTTTTTTTTTTTTTTTTTTTTAATTTAAAAAAATGAAAGATCACCCGAAAAATCGATAATTAAAAAATCATGAAAAAAAAAAACATCCTTCAGCATTTTTCAAACATGAAAACAACGTGAAACTATCCCGTAAGAATAAATGACAATGAGAATTTTTTCGATTTTATCGAAAATCACGATAATTGTCACTATTATTGATAACTTTACGTTACTCACGACATGTGCGTCCTGATCGGTCGACCACGAGCCATCGCTCGCGTTTCTCTGCTTAACCGATATACCGATTCTCGAGACGAGTCTCAGGAGTGACCAGCGATCCTTCGCTGTTTTTTGAACTTCCGTATCAACGAGATCGCGTCTTTGCGAAGATTCGCGCCATTCCTCGGCCAAAATTCGATCCGAATCTTCGATCGTTGCCCTGGTGCCTGATTCTCGTACTCTGCAAGAATCCATCACTACGATCTGCACGATTAAAGAGAGAAAGAAAGAGAGAGAGAGAGAGGAAGAAAAATAAGGAAAATTACCGTTAACTAACGTAATTTCATGATTTTTATCGAACAAACTCGAAATTGTGGGAACAAATGGGCCAATTTTATTATTCATTCGTATGGAAATTGATTAATGGGGAAAATTTCTCATTATTATTCTTTATTTGAAAATTTTTTAAAATTAATTACGTGATCTGCTGCTGATAGAAATTCCAATCTGTGAGTGACCATTATGACCGTTCGTCCTTTTTGCAAAAGCAATCTCTGGATTCCATGCTCATAGATTTCCTGTCCTACTTGCTGATCCAGTGCCGATAGTGGATCGTCCTGAATATATATATATATTTTTTTTACAACTGTCGTACTAATTAAGCTAATACTAATCAGACTTGTACTAATTAGGATAAAACTAATTAGACTTTTACTAATTTGACTTATACTAATTGGGACAATGCTAATTAGTCTAATATACTTATTAGGATAGAACTAATTATGCTGATTATAATTGGGACAATGCTAATTAGGTTTATACTAATTAGGCTTATCCTAATTATGCTAATACTAATTTGGGTAATACTAATTAGAATTATAATAATTGGGACAATGCTAATTAGTCGAATACAAATTAGGATAATACTAATTAGGCTCACGAATAATTATTCTATTGGATTATTATTATTATTATTATTATTATTATTACGAACCAAAATAACGGTATCAGCGTCACTGTAAAGTGCTCTGGCGATCGTGATTCTCTGTTTCTGTCCACCGCTCAGATTAATTCCCCTTTCGCCGATTCTCGTTAAATCGTGACCTGGCAATATGTCAACATCCGGTTGCAGTGCACATGCACGAAGAACCCTTCGATAACGTCGTGGACGATACGTCGAGCCAAATAAAATATTGTCCCTCAGGGTTGCATTTAGCAGCCAAGTCTTTTGTGATACGTACGCAACTCTTGCGTTTCTATGAAAAAAAAAAAAAAAAAAAAAATTTCAATCGATCAGAGATCCCACGATTATCGATTAGAGATTTCATTGCAAATTGTTCATAGAAGAATGGAATTTTTTTCGAGAAAATTTGGAATTAATGTATTGAAAAAAAAAAAAAAATTACACACAATTAATGATAAAAACGTGAATTTCGAGAATTTTTTATTTTTCTTGCATTCGCGATGATCATTTGTAAATTATATAATTTCACCTTGCCCATTCGACTCGTCCATCGAGGCCCTGCATCTCACCGAGTATCGACGATATCATAGAAGTCTTTCCACTTCCGGTTCGTCCCACGACGAGCGTTAATTTGCCTGAAAAAAAAAAATTCATCGAAAATAAAACATTTTTTTTTAAATACGAATTAGGATAATACTAATTAGACTTTCACTAATTAGGATCATACTAATTGAGACGATGCTAATTAGTAATAAAACATTTTTTTCAATAAATAAATCATTACGAGAGAGAAAGAGAGAGAGAGAGAGAGAGAGAGAGAGAGAGAGAGAGAGATAGATAGAAAGAGAGAGGAGAGAGCATTATGAGACGAATGATCGATTAAAAAATTTACCACGTGGAATATTGATCTCTCGTATGTTCAAGATACCCTCGTCACCGCCCCAAGAAAAAATTCCCTCGATCTTCACCACCGAGGAATAAGTAGCCTCGCGCATTGAATCACGCATTTCCGTATCTTTGTGAAAAACCGTATCCACGGACTTGCTCATTATTCCCGAATCGTGTTTTCCGAAAAAATGAATATTCTGATCCTCGTCGTCCTCGTCAATGTTCCCGAGTGTCCCGTACGTCGACACGCTCTGCAAGCTCTTGGGACCCGATTGTGAATTTATCTCGACAATGGAATTTTCTCGTTCGTAATCGTGCGATGAAATTTCTAAATTTATTTCCGGCAAAACATCGACGATTTCCGGCAACGAGAGAAAATCCTCAAGCCTCTTCGTCGATATCTGATGGGCAAATGGTTCATTATCGAAATTAAACACTGACGCTTGATCAAATAAAAATTGAATTATTTATTCATTGAATTTTTCAACTAAATATTTTTTTCAATTGAATTTTTCAATTAAATACTTTTTTCAATTGAATTTTTCAATTAAATATCTATTAATTGAATTTTTTGATTAATTTTTTTTTTTTTTATCGAATTTGCCCAATTAAAGATTTATCAATGAAATTTTTTTATCAATTGAGTTTATCAATTAAATATCCTTTGATTGAATATTTTTCAATTCAATTATTTCAGTTGATTATTTTTTCATTGATTTTTTTAATTAAAAATTTCAATTGATCATTCATTAACTTAATTTTTCAATTAATTTTTTTATTTCTTTATTAAATTTTTTACCAATTGAGTTTTTCAATTAAATATTAATCGAATTAAAAAAAAAAAAAGAAAAAAACTTCCCGCAATTACCTTGGCATTGATAATTATCGGCACGATAACGGGAAATATGAAGAGAGGTACGGTTAGCTGTGAGAAAAGTGCGAGACTAGCGAAAACGCTGCCAGCGTCCAGACGACGTTCCTCGAGACAAAAGTAAACGCCGAATGTGAACAGAGTCGTGAGAACCGACGACGCGTGAGTCAGAAAAGCTGAAATTTTTCATCAATCAAAAAATCCCCCATTAAATACAAATAAAACCCGTGGAAACATTTTTTTTCTCAATTTCGAGTACACAAATTACATCGTGATGAATAACAAAAAAAAAAAAAAAGAATCAACGAAATTTTATACTTATGAGAGCCCAGTACAGTGAATCCCTGTTGAGCAAGGAAAGTTCCTGATCGCGGGTATCTTTCACACGAGTCTCGAACAATTTTTCCCAAGCCCGAAGCTTCACCAATCTCATACCCTGCAATATTTCATTCACCAAACGCAGACGAGCGTCGCTCTTTTCCTAAAAAAAAAAAAAATGAAAATTCAAACGCTCCGTAGACTACAAAAAGGATTTTTTTTTTTTTTAATTACTCATATTCTAATCGAAAAAAAAAATCTCACAGCAATGGTCTTCAGATTCGATGACATTTTTTTGCCGAGATAAAGCTGCATCGGCGTAACGATAATGATGCAACAAATTGCACCGACTATCGCGCTTATTCCCAGCTTGAGGTACAATAAAAAAATTATCACGGCTATCTGAAAATAATTAAACGAAAAGTAATTTATTTCGTTTTTCTTTTGCAATTGATCATATAATTGAAATATTTAAAAATTATAATTAAAATAATTAAAATATGAACTGATTAAATAAAAGTAAATGATTGAAAAATAATCAGTACACGAATAAAAAAACAAACAAAAACAGGAAAGTCGTATTTGTCGATGAAGAATTTTTTATTTTTTTTTTAATTTCAATTTCTCTGCTTATTTTTACCTTGAGCGGTATCGCCCAAGTATAATGTCCGATCCAAAAAAAGCTCATAACGTTGCAAACGTCCTCGGCCATGAGATTCGTGATTGTCCCCATATCCGTGAATTGCAAATTTTTTTCACGATCCTTTCTCTCGCTATCCTTGCTCGATGGCTCGTCTTCGTCATCCTCGGCTATCGTCCAGGAATAAAGACGAAGCGACTTGTCGTAAATCAGTGCCTTGACGAAAGGAACAATTGAATTAGAAAAAAAAGACAAAAAAAAAATTAAATTAACTTTTGCTTTCTGCCAAAATGCTTTGATCTTGATTAATAATTGAGTAATGAGCATCGTGAATACTTGAAGCGCTGTTCTCAGGCGAATTCCCTCGACGTTCAAAAAATGGGTGGACGCTTGGCTCAGTGTACTTTGAAAAATTGCAGCCAAGAACATTAGGAAACCAACGAAATAGCCATTTTCCATCAGACGAGCAAACGTCACGAAGCCCTTTTTACAATTATTTCATTTCAATGTTAAATTAGCTCTGTTATTATTATTTTTTTTTTCTCTAAAATCTCATAACGAAGCTCACCTCGAATTCGAGGCTTTGGTAAATTCTCATTGTTGAAGAATTTCGTCTCGACGAGACGTGATCGACGATTCGTGAAATTGCCATAGGACCAACGAGGCTCATCGCATCACCCAAAAGCTTCAATATTCCACCAATCGCGAAAAAAGGCCATACGCGTTTCCAATAACAAGGCCACAATCTTACTTTTCTATTTGCGGTTGTATCTTCGTTCTGTGGACAATGACGCGTACTCAATTGATGACTCTGAAATCCTCGAATCACGAAATTTTCAAATCTCAATTCGAGCCCCGCGAGCTCGAAAGACCCACGGAACATTTTATACGTCTTTTTTTTTTTGTAATCACAAATTTTTTCCTGCATTAACGACCAATTAAGAATTTTAAAAAGTTGCAAATTTGAATTTGCACATTGCTCCTCGTAATTTTCGAAATTTCGTAAAACTTTTTTTTTCATCTCGCTCATAAAACTTTCTCTGTGAGCGAGTGAGTTCATCAATTTTGGCTTCCTCGTTAGAGAAATCTTCGTGTGTCGAGATAAAAAGAAAAAGCTATTTAAATTTTCGATAATTACGAGGAAGCGGTATGCGCAAGTTTCAATCTGCAACTTTTTTTTTTTCTTCGCTTATGTAACGTGACGTATTCACGTGTATACTGATTCGGTTGAAAAATTTGAACTTTTGAAAATTTAAACGGACGTTTTTCGAAAAAATTCAAAATTTCATAAAATCCGAAACCCTTCCATCGATTTTCCCTAAATTCAAATAATTCTTCGTTACGGTATTATTGAAGGATGATTGAAATCGTGTGAAAAAAGTTGGCACGATATCTCATCATTTGGGGAAGTCGAATGTACAGAAATTTTTCGAAAAATTGAAAATTTCATAAAATCTGAACGCTTTCATCAATTTTTGACAAACTCAATACCAATCGTCCTTCAATGATAATCCATTTTGATGGAAAAAAAACTTAGCACGATATCTCTCAATTTTCAGAAATTAGAGCGAGTACAACCATTTTATTTTTTTATTTAAATTGAAAATTTCATAAAATCTGAACAATCCCTGCATCAATTTTTGCCAAATTCAGCACCAACGATCTTTCAATGATAATCTACTCATATAAAAAAAAATTGGCATGGTATCGCAGAATTTTCAGAAATTAGAACCAGTACAAACATTTTTTTTTTTTTTTTTTTAATTGAAAATTCCATGAAATCTGAACAACCCATTCATCGATTTTCGCCAAATTCAGCACCAACGGTCCAGCAGTGATAATCTATTTATATATATATATATATATATATAAAATTAGCACGATATCTCAAAATTTTTAGAAATTAGAGCGAAGTATAGAACCATTTTTTTATTAAGTTGAAAATTTCATAAAATCTGAACCCCTTCATCGATTTTCGCCAAATTCAGCACCAACTGTCATTCAATGATAATCTATTTCAGAGCTGGGCAAAGTACCAGAAAGTACTTCAAGTACAAAGTACTGTAAGTACTTGAAGTACCAGTGCATTTCAAGTATCTAGTACCTTAAATACTTGAAGTACTTAATATTTGAAGTACTAATACTTTGAAATATTTGAAATACTTGAAGTACTAAATATTTGAAGTACTAAATATTTGAAGTATTAAATATTTGAAGTACTTGAGATACCAAGTACTTGAAATGCGTCAAGTATCAAATACTTTTCAAGTTTTCCGGTGTACATCTCGTAAGTTCTAGTACTTATAATTGATTAAACTCATTTGATTGTGACTCGATTACTTTTTATATCAGAACATATTTTCACATTGTGCAATTCACTCAGGCTAGGCAGATTGGAAAAGAAATATTTCAACGACGAATTAGAGATAATTTTAAAAAATAGCATTGACGATTGTACTTTAGATTTATTTAGCTCCAGGTTTGAGAAAGAAAAAATAAAGAATATCATAGATGGATTGTTCAAAACGGAGCTATGCATTGACAATGACACCGTAACTACCGTAGCTTGAGCCTTCGAACGGTCATTCTTTGCAATCTTGACCAAAGATGGCGCAGAACGTTCCTCAATTATTTATTCAAAGGCGTTATACATGCAACCATTAGCAAGACGTATTCAAAAGTACTTCATACTTGGTACTTAAAAAAGTACTTGAAGTGCAAGTGAGTATTTGAAATTTCAATTGCAAATACTTTAAGTGCATGGCATGTACTTTAAAATTTATGTACAAATACTTGAAGTACAAGTCGAGTACTCGGAAATTCAAGTACAATACTTGAAATACTTTCAAAATACTTTGTGCTTCGAGTACTGTACTTCCAGTACATCGCAAGTACCGGGTACTTGAAGTACTGCTCAGCTCTGATCTGTTTATATAAAAAAAAATTAGCATATCACAAAATTTGGAGCGAGTACGAGCATTTTTTGAAAAATTTCTCGACGGCTCGGCACATTTGCATTGAAAACAGGAAAAAAAAAAAGAAAAATCACCCAAACAAAGCCTCCTCTCTATGAGGAACCAAAAATGAATGACTTGAAAAAAAAATTGATTCAAAGAAAAATGATTTTTTTTTTTAATTAAGCTAACCGTTTCTTCGTAAATTCGACGAAACTTTTCGAACTGAACGAGCGTCGATTCTTCCTCGGGAAGCTCGCCCAAATCCGTGAGGTCAAGTGGCTTTCTGTATCCACGTGCCAAAAGATCGATGATCCAATGAAACGTGAGTCTACCGATGAGGGTAGAGCACTCGTGTCTGTACGAAACTCTGCTGTATACCTTGCCACGTATCTCGTAACGTTTGCTCTTCTGCATCTGCATCGTCGAGTACCCAGATAATCATTATTACTCTCATACGCAGAACGTTGTATTTCATTCGCCCAACGACTCACTCTCGACGTATTTTTCGATCTTCAGCACTCTCATAAAATAGGCCGAACATCCTTCCTGATGAATGGCTTTGGCTTGAGTTTAACGGTTGTTGTAATTTTTTTTTAAATTAATTACTTAATTTAGCAAAAAAATTGCAGCTCGAATCGTCAATTTTCTTCTATTCATCTATTATTTTTTAACTCTTTGATTATTATTACTTTTATCGTGGATTTGAAAAATTTCCAATTTCGATGAAATAACAAAAAGGATCATAAAATTTTCTGGTTGAAACCGATGCGAGGGAGTCTTCGTGGCCAACACGGTTTATTATTTCGTCAAAATTAGAGCGAGAAATCGCCGAGGTCAGCGCTGTTCTTAGCCTAAGCTGCCTAGAGCAACGTAATTTTCATAGGAACAAACAATCAAAAACCTTGGAGATGAGGCAAATATTTGGAATTTTCTCGTACAGACATCCTGTTGATATATATATATATTTTTTTTTTCATGAATGTTCAGTAAAACCAATTTTTGGAAATTTTTTTTCTTCTAATTTTCTATTCTTTGCTTCGAGTTAATGTATATTTTTTTTTCAATCAACATCAAATTTATTTATTTTTTTTTATCATACCATTCGATAGAGCACGTAAGAATCGACGATCGCGAGCAATCCGCAAATCGCAGCTGTACCAGCTGTGCTTGCAGTACGTACGTGAATCATCGTTAGGCCATATCTAAAAAAATTATCAGAAAAAAAAGCTTTGATCTCACTTGGATCAATTGTGTCTTTGTTTTCACAAGATTGACATCCGGACATTACTTTATATTTTTTTTATTCGAAAAAAAGTAATTACGAATCAACGTTTTGCCAGTTTTCTATAAAAAATTTATCGAATAATTGAAATTAAAAAAAGGGCCAATAAATGGTACCTTTGCAAATTGAAAAGTCTCCAGGCCCTTGCAACAGCGATAATTGCAAAAGCCCCAGCGGTACCAGCGAGACCCAAACCATCGGCCATTTCGGTTTCTCGATGAAGAATCCAGCAGGCTACGATCGCAATCAACGAAATTATTTGTGACAATGGGGTCGTTGCCATAATCGATTCCGATAATTCGAGAATGAGAAATAAAATCAGGGCGATGCATAGAAGGCTTCGCAATGTGTGCAGAGGCAACAGAGACGAGGAAGATCTAAAAAAAAAAATTGATCAATTTGCTTTTCTCGTAATTATGTAAAATCGTGAGTTTGCGATTTAAAAAAAATTGACATATTTCATCATTTACTATTCAAATTA
The DNA here is from genome assembly GCA_963564615.1 of Rhorus exstirpatorius. Taxonomy (NCBI): domain Eukaryota; kingdom Metazoa; phylum Arthropoda; class Insecta; order Hymenoptera; family Ichneumonidae; genus Rhorus; species Rhorus exstirpatorius. The sequence goes on along the minus strand of OY751316.1, from coordinate 41,087,610 downwards.
ATATTCCTTGAAAAAAAAAAAAAAAACAAATACAAATTACCCGAAAATTATTGATAAAGTAATTAATGAATTAATTAATTTTTTCAATCAGTCAAGTGCAATTAGGCCGAGCGCAATTTTTTTGAGTGACAAACAAAGTTTGAGTACTGAACAATGTATCCTTGGCCCAATTATTTTTGAATTGGTTGAAGTAAAACAAAAAATTATTAATCAATTTTTTTATGATTTTCGGGTAGTTTGAATTTTTTTGTTCTTCTTTCCTCGCAATTTTAATTAACTTTTAACATCCGTTGAACGTCTATGGACTCTGTGTTACTTAACAGATGACGAAGAACAGTGAAAACCGTGTGTAAAATTAGTCTTGCATGAATTAATTAATTTCAATTATCCAATGGTCAAACTCAACTTTTATGAATGGCTCACGAGAACGGGAATCCCCATATCGAGCTCTCTCTCTCTCTCTCTTTCTTTTCTCACTATGCCTGCATCTGGTTTCATTCATTCTCCAATTTCACACGAGACGATCCTTTCGACATTCCGAGAACGTCTTGTGACGCAATTAATTCTTGACCCTCTCGGGTAATACCGATCATTCGATGGTTTTAACCACGAAATTGACAAGTTTTGGGACAGACATATCGGAAGACGCGTTGAAAAATTTTTATGAGAACCCTTTTCAGACTTTCAATCAATTTTTTTTATCGATCAAAATGACGAATATTTTCCGACAAGATAATAATAAATTAAATTGTAATGATACATTATTTTTTTGTTCATTTTTTTTCGTACTGATCTTCAAATTTTTAATTAAATTATCGAAAAATGTGATTTAAATTTTCTAATAAACGAAAAATTCTTCACGAACAAATTTTTTTTTTATTGAAAGTTACATAAAATTTTTATTTTTTTTTTGCTATGGCATTCAATCGTAATTTTGCTACGCCATTGAAATGGCTTTCGTAAAACTTCTGCACATGATGAAGTACATTTCAAAATATAGCTTCAGATTTCTCGACTATATATATATAACTTTGCTCGTAAAATAAAGTGAGAGAGTTTCACGGCGCAATTCTCGGTAAATGTACATTCGTTAACATCAACAAGATTCTCCAGTGGCCACGTGTGCTCTTTAATCGATCATTCGTAAAACGCTCACGTTATCACGAATTTCAAACCTGTAACCTTACAGAAGTATTTTTCTTCGACTTCTATTTAATCCTAGCTCATCCAAAAATTCTTCCTCGTATCGACCGATTTTTGACAGATTTATTTTTTCTAATAACATTTTGTTTTTTCTTTCTTTAATTTTTAATATACAATTTTTTTTGTTTAACTATTTATGCAATGAAAAATAATCCTTTTATTCACTCGACATTATTAATTCAACTTATTATTTCAATTCACTTTTATATCATCAATCGTATAAAAGTAATAAAAATTTGATTGAAAAGTAAAACAAAAAATGAAAAGTAAATCGTCCAAATTTGTAAAAAATAATAATAATAATGGTAATTTCCCAAGTCTCTACCTTACGTTATTTAAATTCCAGACTCAAAACCCAAACAATTTTTAGCCCTGAATTATTTCAATAAAACAAAAAAAGTTGTCAAAACTTTCATGTTTTTATCTGATTCATGAAAAATATAATTGGAAAATAAATAATAAGTATATTTGCATATGATTCTGTTTGGTTTTTTTTTTCCGTGGCTGATTTGTTACTTACCTTTGTCGATTACTGTTGCATTTGTATTTGACAATCATGCCAATCGTCACCACGAGTACAACGAGCATTATCGTTAAATTTACGAGCTCGACGAAACAATCGGATCTCGATGATGCACTGCCTGTCATTCTGACAGTAGTGCCATTTCCGGTTTCCCACGACCAGACGAGGTACCAGCCGGAAGTCGGCAAGAGCCGAAGAAATGCACTCTCCTCGCAGAGACCCATTGCACGAACTTCGTTCTCAAATTCTATTTCGTACGAAAATTTTAAGTACCAATCGATTTATCGTTTTTTTTTTATCCTATAAAATTTTTTCCCCAATTATTATTTTTTTCTCATGATTCATTCATTTCTTTTTTTTTTTTTATTAATTCACCTATTTATTAAAATTTTAATTAGTCTATCACAAATTTCAAGTACTCGGTGTAATTGCATTTTTTTCATCTTCAGAAAAGAGCTCAAAGCAATTTGTGTTATTTTTTTAAAAATTATTTCATTAAAATTACTCGAAATCGAGTGCAATTTTATTAAGATGACTAAAATTACTCGAAATAATTGTAATTAATTTGATTTTAATTGCAATTAATTCCAGCAATCAGTAAACGATAATTTTTCATTATAATTTTTCCCAACTCTAATGAATTTCAAACTTTTTCTACGATCGCTATGCACTTACCAGAAGAAAAACAAACGAAAAAAAAATTATGATCAATCCTCGATCAATGCACCCTGCTTGTGTCAAGTTGTAAATACCAATTTTTTTTTTTTTCATTAAAGAATTATGAATTTGTACTTTGCTGCAAGGTTTTTTGGATTGGCAAATATTCTAGCTGATATTTGAGTGACAATTCGTAAATTTCACACATGAAACATACACCCAGGTATGCCTGTAGTAAATTTTTCACGCATCAATCGAAGTCCACGAAGACAGACTTGAGACAATCGAACGTTTGTTTTAAATCAGTCATACTATTCTCGTACACGTTTTTTTTTTTTCTTTTGCGAGAGCCCAGAGTCGAAATCGCGAGAATTTCATTCTTGTTTTCACTCCTTTGTCACGACATGTCGAGATAATTAATATTTATACGTGCAGAAGTGCCCGAGTGCAGTTCAAATGGATTTACATTTTTTTCATTGCTCAATCATTTAATTGTCTCGTCGATCCAGTGATTTTTGAAGCATAATTTTAATCGACGATTTAAGAGGGAGGGAATAATTTTTTTTTTCTTTCATCCCTTACGTATAAATACTGATATTTTAATTTTTAATTCATTTAAAATAAGATAAATATTTATCAAAATTCTCCATTGCAAGGAAATCCTTTTGCGATTTGAAAAATTTACCAACTTTTCGGAATTTTTTTTTTCTTCTTCAATCGATCCCCACACGAAATTACGTGATTTTGGGAATTTGTAAAATAAATTTTACATTCACAGAGCATGAAAATTGTGAAAATTGTGAAAATTTATTTAAAAAAGGGGCTGAGAGATCCTCGGCCGTATAGTCTCTCACTCGATCAACTCTGTTCGGACGTTCGATTCCCCCCCGAAACGTTCATGTGTATGCGTTACGTTAATTGCTTGAATTAAACACCTCTCTCACTCTGCTGCTCCGCGACTCTATATTCGTAGCGTTCTCTCGATACTCCACCAACATTTTTTTTTTTTTCCTCAACGATTGAATTTCACTATCCCTTAATATTTTTCATACCAATCGAAGAATCTCGAAAAAATTGAGCAGACGATATTATCGTAGCAAGCTAATTTATTTGCTTTGTCACTTTTTTTTCGGAAAAAAGAAAACGAAAACAAAAAAATACTCCAATTATGTGACTTTGAGCGGAAGTAATTTTTGAAAAATTGTAAATAATGTAAAAAAAAAAAAGGAATTTCTGTCTGCGTTTTTTTTTTTCTTTTTTTAACTGTTCATTTTCGTATCTCGAGCAAGCACGTGTCATCGAACAACGATCGGTTGAGAAATTACGTCCGCACCGGATCGTCAATCGCGCTCAACTGAAAAAAACGAAACATCTCCCTTCGCATTAAATATATATATATATATATATATATATGTGTCCAATGCGTTGGTAAAATTACAGACGCGTGTTAGTATGGCACGAGGAGTTTTCTGTAGAGCCAGCGAAGGCAAATTTATTCGAAACGAGAGGGAGAAATTCCCAAGTTGTTATGTATACTGAGTCATGGCAGTTTAGTTTAAAAAAAGAAAGAGACCGAGCGAGATGGTTATGAGAAATTCCAGGAAATCGAAACAGGTGAATCGTCTTTCACGAATGTAAACTGTAACGAGACAATTTTTTTTTCTCCTCTTTTCTCAACTTTTTTTTTTGTCCACTTGATTAACAACTTTTTCCAGACGGCTCTTGTATTGACAAAAAAAAAAAAAAATATATACGATCATTCGATGCATTGTGCGAATTTGAGGTCTCAGAGCCCACTTAAAATGATCCTTAAATGCGATCAAATCGATTTATAAAAGGAAAAAAAAAAACGAAAAATCATAAAATTGCCTATATTTGAAGAAAATATTGTACAAACGATATTTTTAATCGATACACATTATGACAATCTGCCATTGAACGATAAAAATCAAGAAATATTAAAAAAATTACTCTTTATTTTTTAATTATGGATAAAACAAAAAAAAAATTGAAAAAATAACGTGCTAAACGTAGATCTCTTTCTTCTTGGCGACTTGAAGCTCGATAGGCTCGTTCGTTAATACCAGAAGAGTCTGTAAAAACAATACATTTATCGAATATATTCGTGATTGATTGTCATTTTTTAAAAATTTTATTATAGATGAATAGTCTTGTCGACAAAAAAAAATCGTTAATTTTTCCTTTGTCAAAATTGTTCAAAATTCTTCCTTTCGCATTTGCCTGGATGAGCTACATTAATTCATTTTCTCTTCGAACCAATTTAGCCACGTTCAGTTTAAAAGAAAGTCAATTATTCTCTGGGAGGAGAAGAATATTAATTTTTTTTTTTCATAAAAAAATCTGTAAAAATGATCAGATTTCAATTTTTCACAAGTCATTCCGAATGGTGGAAGATTCTTCATAGTTCCACCGAAAGTAATTTTCAATATTCACAAGTTTAAATAATTTTTTTCGACTCAAAAATGATTATGCTACAAAAAAAATGAACATTGCTCAATCCAGTAGATATGAATTCAAAGTTTTTTTTTTTCAAGAGAATGTCTTATGGAAAATATAAATTCATTATTACGAGATTTTCGAAGAAAAAAAGCATCAAAATAACAAATTGATAGTTATCCAGGGAGAGACTCTATTTGTTAGGTACGATAGTTAAAGCTGGGACAATGTATGGCGTGGAAATTTGGGGAATGGGTGCTATAAGCATATTTGAAAGGGTACGAGAGTAGGTATGACAAGATGGCACTAGGAATGGATAGAACAACACCAATGTATATATATGGAGAAAAGAATTGCGAGTGCCTGGGATGGAATATTTCATAATAGAAAGGAGCGTTAAGGTAAATTAGAGAAGTGATAAGAATGGAGGAGATAAGATGGCCAAAAATTTGCTTGTTGTAAGATATGAGGGCAATCATAAATGGTGAACCGTCAAAATGGGGAAAAAATGTAGTTAAAGTGCTAAAATATATGGAAATAGAAGACACAATAACGATGATAAGGGAACGAAGAGATTTGGCAATAACAGACAAAAGAATAAAAGAGGGGCTAGAAAATTTAAAAAAAAGGAAATTGTAAAAGGAAGGAAAAAGGAAAAAATAAGAAATATGTACAAGCAAATTGTTGAGAAGGAGGATATGCCCTGGAAATACTGGTCCGAAGAGGGGGTGAATGGAAGGGACAAAGAAATGTGGGCAAGGTTAGGATGTGGCAACCTGGGAAGGGCGAAAAAGAAAGGTGAGAAGGATCGGAAGTGCAGGATATGTAAAGAACAAGATGAGACGATGGAGCATTTGTTAATATGTAAAAAAAGGTCGAGAGTTAGTAAGTGAGAAAGCAAGAAATAGTGCAGAGGAGCGGATGGAATAAATTGATGAATGAACAATAAAGGGAGAAATGATAAATATGCTGTATGGAAAAATACAAAAAGGGATGTGTGCGATTACTACAAAGAAATAAAGAATGTCTGTAAAAAAATGAAAGGGATAAAGAAATAGCATGATGTGTATTTTAAAGATATTGTTAGAAAATAATTAAAGAAATATACATGCTATTTTACGTTATAATATTTTGTCAAAAACTTGACAAAGTTATGCAAATAAAACTCCATTATTGATTGATAGTTATCCAGTATTAATTATAATTTAAATCAATTATTTTTGTGCTCGCTTAAATTTGTAAAATTTCAATAACTCGAGAGTCAGTTTTCAATAAATGTAAATTATAATTTACCTCGTCGATATTCTTATCGAGATCAGCGACTTGTTTCTCGTGCGTAACTTTGAGCTTTTCCTTCTCTCGTCCCTGCTTTATCTGAATATTTTTTCTCTCGTCCATGAATTTTTTAATATTGTTCTGTTTTTTTTCTCGCAAACGACGCTCCTTGTCGCCCTTGGTTTTCAGGGCTTTGTCATTCATCACTTCCTTGGCCGTTTCTGCAGACGCCTTTACCTGATTCGTATTCATTTCCTTGATATCTCTGTCCAAGGGGGGGGGGGGGGGGGAAGAGAGGAAATAAAAATTGTCCTTGTACATTCAAACGTGAGTGATAAAATTTTCACGATGTACATATTATCGAAAAATCGTTTTTTCCTCTGCAATTTATGACTCTTTGAATAATTTAATATCCGGGCTTACCAAAGATAAGTTTGGTAGAAAAAAAATGCCTGCTCGTTTGTTTATTAATTTTTTAAATTATTCATCTGTTCGTATATTTAATTCTTGTGCCGAATTGATGTCATAAAATACTCACTTGTCTTGCTTTATTTGCAACTGCTTGTTCTGATTGACCTGAACGATTTCTATGACCTTTTTAAAATCTTCGCGTCCCGCAGCGATCTGTTTCTTGTTCAATTCCCATTCTTCCTTGCGATGCTTCTCCACCATCGCCGACCATTGTGCTATTTGTTCGCCCACGAGTTTCTTCAAATTTGCATCAGCCTTCAGGGCAGCTTTGCTGAAAAAAAAAAAAAAAATATTCACATTTTCTCATAGCTTAATCGAGATATTTATTTAAAAAAAAAACTTCATTTTAACATTTGGAACGCTTACTCTTTTCCTTTGGCCATTTTTTCAAAAGCTGTCACATGATTCTTCTGCATCGTCTGGCGTTCCTTCTGATGCTTCTTCTTCATTGTCTCGAGCTCCTTCATTGCCTTCTTGCCAGCTTTGTAAGCTTTGTCACGTCTCAGTACATCCAGTGTTATAGGCTCCAATTTCCATTCATCTTTCCATAAAAATATCATCATTATTATTATTATTATTATTAAAAATAATTGAAAAAATAATTCGAATGTCGTTCAATTAAAAAAAAAAAAAAACCTTTTTTCTTCTGTTCCTCTTCTTTCTTCTTGGCCTCGGCCTTCGAGTCCGTTTGCTCGATTCCCATTCCCTTCATCGTCTCGGCTTGCTTCTCGTTGCCTTTGCTAAAAGCACCCGGATCCGACAGCATTGCCATGAAATCTTTGAAAAATGGGGGAAAAAAAAAGAACAAAATTAATTCAACGTTTATTTTTTTCTTTCAAAATTAGCTGCCGATGAAACATGAATTTTTTTTTTGACATATTTTGTACAATGTCACACGGAAATTCATTAGGAAATTTGAGCGGGGCTTATTTTTGTAAGAAAATAGGGACAATGATAATTATATTGCGATTTAGGATCATCAGGACGCAATTATTCTAATATTATTCGCTTACATGGATTTATTTAAATTTCGTGATAAATATCGTCAAAGCTCTCTTTATGAATATTTTTTACATTTTTTTTTTAATTTTTATTTTTTATTAGATATTCCCCAATTTCCCTGTACCCATGACACAAACCTCATGGAAAATACGATATAAATGGGGGGGACATCGGATTCGGGCACAAAATTTCAAAAAAAAAAAAAAAAAAAGATTCAATATAAATCGCAAATAATGGAATTAATATTATACAGCAATTAAATCATTTGCCAAATATGATGTTCATTGCTATTTCAATAGCCTCAAAGTCTTCAGTTAAAAAAAAAACGTAATAAAATCACGAATGAAACAAAAAAATTTACATAAAAATCGAAATTACGATTGAAATATTTCGGAGTCTCGTAAATTGACAAATTAAATCGTATTTGTAAGTACCAATGATGAAATTTCGTTTGAAAAAAGAAAAAAAAAAAAATATTATTCTCACCTTCGAATCCATCGGGAACGTAAATCTTTAATTCAATGTTGCAAAACAGCATGGGCAGTGCCATAGGAAAATTTGCCTCGGTCTTCAATGAAATGTGCCGGTAGCCAGCTTGCAAACCGTCGAGAGGAAGAATTCTTTGTCCAAGCAATTTTCCACTCTCCTCGTAAACGCCTTCGTGTTTCGGGTTGTTTTGGTTTTCCAATATATATTTATTTTTTTTTCCGGTGTGAATGAAAAATAGGAGGGAGGGAAAAAAAGAAAATTGTGATCAGTTGAGATTCCGGGGAAATATATTTTATGGACGATAAATTACCTAATCTGAGCACGGCGAGATCGGGAAGTACGACTTTGCGAAATAGAAAAGGATCCTCGTTGTAGACGGGATTCAAGCCGTTTGCCGGCACCATTCGAGTCCGAAATTCTTTTTTTATCGTGTCAGCTGGTAAACCGTACATGTCCACCTCCACGTACGTGCCGACCTTCTTGTCCGACAGAAATTGTCCGGCGATTACCTTTTTGAGGGAGAAGAATGTTTTTTTTTTTATCGATATCGATGTTTGAAAATTTCGGAGTTTTTTTTTCGTGTCAAAGAATCGATAAGAAGAAATATTAATTGAAATTTTCATTTCTCATTTCGATGAATTGTAATTTATTTTATAATTGTATTTTACTGAGTTACAATTTAATGAATGAGAATTGACAAAATAATTGTGATAAAATTTTCCTTTAAACCTGGACACGAGAAAAAAAATTGTTTTTCTTTGGAAAAAAAAAGAAAGTATATGGAAAATTATTTATTTACCTGAACGGAACATTGAGCGGTAATGACACCGTCCACACCCTCGGCGAATGGATCGAATGTTTTGTCCAGACGTCTCATAAATTCGGGCTTGAGCAGATAACCCGAAGTACCATTGAACTCGAATTTTCCTTGATTGAATTGCATCGGCAAATCGGGAGTTTGGAAATTCAACGCTACCATCTGACACCCGGCGTTCCAGAAGACCTGATTGATTTTTTTGTGTTTTTATTTACATTTTTTTTTCTTTTCTCAATTTTCTCGTCCTCAAATATAATAATTTTTCAAAATTTTGTTATTTTTCAATGAAAATCATTTTTTTTTGAAATTATCATTGTACCTGTGGCATGTAATTTGAGGAATCGGCCCTCGTACCCTTCGGATAAATTCTGCTCATCTGACGTTTGTTGTAATTCACAAATTCGACCCCCGATGTCTTCAGATAATTTATTGCCGCGGTCTCGGAAAACGATGACATGTTGTGATGAATATTTTTCTCTGGGAAAATTAACATTTAATTATAATTTTACAATTTTGTAACATATAATTTCATAATAATTTTAAAAAAACAATCCTAAAGTTGAGAATATTAGTAAAATATACAAATATAGATATTGTTTTTAATAACAGAAAAAGAAGGGAAGTAATAATAATAATAATTACTCTCGGCAGTCTCGAATCCTTGGAATTTGATGGGTTGAGCGTAATTAATCATCGACGATAGCCAGGGATGACAGGCCATTGTACTTCCGGTATGCTGTGGCATAGCTGCAGCATCACCGCCCTCGCCTCCTTCGCCCGGTGGAGCTGCACCTTCAGCTGGAACTTCTTCCTACAAAATTAAAAATTTTTTTTCCTTCACATATCTCAATCGTTATACACTGAAAAAAAAAAATCTCTCTTCACAATTTTCTGCGCATCCGTGTGATTTTTTTTGTCTATGGCCAGAAAAGTTCTTCGATCAATTTCTGATTTTTTACTCATTTTTTTAAATAAAAAAAACACTTATTTTCGAATTTTCGAGATATTGGGATAACATAACGAAAAAAACTGTTAAAAAAAAACATTGAAATTTTTCAATTTATCGGAAATGAATGAAAATTCGTTTGAATTAACAAATTTTCTTTTTTATTTATTTAAATCAATTAATTTTATCATTTTTTTTTCTTCGCTTACCTTGGGAGCTTCTGCGGGAGGTGCACTGGCATCCTCGACTACCTCGTCCTTTGCCTCGAACTGTCCCGACATGAATAACTCAAGCTCGACTTTTTCCACTTCCGGTTTCAGGCGTTTGTTCTTTATGAGAATTTTTCTCTTCAAAAGTGACGGTCCTGGCAGAGGTGATCCTGGCTCGAGCTGCAATAATTATGCCCATCCTTTCGATCACCACGAATAAATAATTAATAATTTCCACTCATCGATTACCATTTATTATGAATTAATTGATTCTCAATTAATGTAGAATTTAATGGTTTTGTTTTTTTTTTGTTTGTTTTTTTTTTCAGTCTCTTACGGGATGATCTTTGATTGGTTCCTTCAGCAACAATTCACCGAGTATATCGTCAAAGTATTTGGCCAATTTGTATTGTTGCTTGAGACAGCAGTGATTCTCGATACTCAGTATAACCGGATAATCCGATGTCACGAAGGCACAATCTCTGAGAGCGACTATGACATCCTTGAAGAGTATGTCAGTGCACATTGCTTTACCATGAGTTATTATTGGTTCCTCGTCCTCGCCTTTACCATCCCAACAATCCAATTCCACGCATCTTTTGTTTTTTTTTTTTTTTTTTAATTAAAAAAATAACAAAAATCACGAATTTTGTTAGAATTTTCTTTTGTTTTTACAATTTGTGGTTTTTTTTTTTTAATTTGAAACAAATTTATTGTTTTTTTCTGTTTACCTGCAACCAGCGAGCAAAGTTTGACGATACATTTCGACGGTACTCTTGCCACCGATTTGTCGACCGCTGAGATAAGTATTGTGACTCGAATTTATGTAATAATGAGCAAGCGGCTGATCCATGTCCTGATATATGTCCAGTCTGTCGAGAAATACCGGTGCATTCTCGTCCGACATTAAATAACGTATGAAACCGTCCTTCGTCATTTTTTCTTAATTTACAAAACAAACGTGAATTTTTAATTAATCCTCCCAAAGACGATTGTTAAATTATTGATTCAAAAATATCTTGTAAAGATATTGGAAAATTGAAGATAAATGAACGATAAAAAATCATTTTCAGGACACGGTACCATGCCGCAGTTTTTTTTTTTTTTTTTGTATAAGAATAAAATGATTTTAAATTTTTATTCAAGAATAAAAATAAAGTAACTTTACTGCCGGATCGAGAAATAATTATTTAATGAAAATTTGAAATATTCATGGAACTGGAAATAAATGTGTAAAAAAATCTTTGTCCAATTTTTCAATGATCCAAAAAAATTGTACAAATTTTTTTTTTTTCTTTGTTTCTCACTTTCGCTCTTAGCTTTTTCGTCCTGTTCGTAATCGTTGATTATTTCCATGCATCTTTTGTCGTCGTACATCGGATACATAATTTCGTTCAAACGTGGATCACGCTGTTTCTCGTTCATGAAGCAGACCAATTGTTCGATAGTGATAGCCTCGGCTTTTCCCTTCGTTCTGAAATATTAATTGTTCAATTACTCAAAAAAAAAAAAAAAAAAAATCATAAAAATTTTGCTTTTCACTCATAATAAAAGAATCTTACATTGACTGAAAAAGTTCCTCGATATCGTTACGTGGACATAGCTTGTGATAGAGAACAGTAAATTTATCGATTGTAAAAGCTTCCGGGTCCATTTTATCGCTCTGTGGTAAAAAAAATAAATTTTAAAAAAACAAAACATTAATCAATCATGAAAACAAATTAATAGAATTTTTATTAATTTGAAACAAATGAAAATTTGAATATTCATAATTAACCTTTCCGTTGGGCAATCCCAAATCCGCTAGGGCTTGATAAACGAGCTTTTCCGTTTTTCCCGAGGCAAAAGTTTTCGCTATGACTTTTACGGGAACTTTTCCCTTAGCGTCAACCGTAAAACTCAATCTCATCCAACTTAAATATCCAGATGAAACTGACGTTAATGAATTAATCGAAATAAGACCAAAAAAAAAAATGTCGTAATTCGAATTAAACGATTTGAAGAATCAAAATATTTATAAAAATATCGGACAATATTTTATTTTGTGGATTATACACTGTGATGATTCGATCGAAGGTGTGCTACAAAAATTCAAATCACGCACGAATGACTAAACTTTCGTTTGCTTTTTTTTTTTTTCCTGACAAGCATTTCGATACAATACTTGGAAAAAAAAATCATTACTCACTGCTTCATGAGCTGTGTGGTTGGACAAACATTACTGGCTTTCGTGTTGTGCGTGATTAAGCGGAGGCCAGCTTGCCAGTCCTGAAAAAAGCAAATTTAATAAATTTGTGATTAAAAAAAAAAAATGCACAAAAATCGTCCCAACGCGTCAAATTCAAATTTTATGAACAATTTTTTAATTTTCCTTATTCTCAGCAGTTACCTTGGCCTGCTGCGCGTTCGCGCATACAATATGCTGATAATTTATATTCGTATAATCAACCCCCGAGCATATTGTCAAACTCTTTTCGTCCAATTGCTCCAAAGTTCCATGCTTGCTCAGCTTGTTGCACAATTTTGGATCCTGCCAAAGTTCGATGGGGGGAAAAAAAAAATCTCATGTTTTTTGTTTGTTTTCCGTCATCTTGGAAATATTTTTCAATAATTTTCAATATTTATTAACGTTACTTGTTTTTTTTTTTTTTACCTTTGGCGTACCACCATAACGTATATCGCTCACTTGCGCGAGTTCTATCACATCCCCATCCTACGATCAATGAAATTCGATTGTTTCACAATTGAAATCTTTCAACGAAAGTGTGTAGCACTTGAATTAAATTTTTTTTCCCACATATTTTGGAAAATTAAGAATAGATTGGCCATTGCTAACTACGAGAGACGCTCTTTTTCAATATTTTATTAATAATTTTTTATCATTATCATTGTTCAAGCTTCATGCTCTTGATAGTTTCGATGTAATTGATTTTTTTTTTCAGATTTTCATCTCACTAAAATAATCAATTCCATGATAGATCAATTCAACTTGAATTTTCAATGTTATTGCAACTCTTATACGTCCTCAGTGTTAAGAATAATCATAGACAAATTTAAAATTAAATGGATGATTTTTAAAAGAACTAATGATATTTAATTAATTTTATTTCGAAAAATCTTCGCATACTTTGCCCTCGCTCTTCCAATAAAAGAAAAATCCATACTCGTCGACTTTGCACAAGCAATTTGGCTCGTACTCGGTATTTTCCTTGTCCTCGAACCATCTGTCGAAAGTTTCCCCGGTACGAAATATTTCCGGTGTCTCGATTCGCCAATTGAATTCAAATTTTTTCGTCATTTTTTGTTTTACGACTCCTCAGATCAGAGTATTTGTTATTTTTTTTTTCTCCTTTCGCCTCTCAAGGCCCGACTGACCCCTTTCGCGAGATATTTCTCACTGAACGCGCACAACTTTGAGCTCTTGGGGTCCCCCCGAGTAGGTCGAGCGGCGAATAATTCAATTAGAGTAATCCATTTTAAGGGATTATTGGAATCTACGTACTGTGGAGAATTATATGGCATGTTACATAAACGGTTTAACCTTTTTTTTCAATTTCAATTTTTTTTTGTTTTATTTTCACTCCAGCATTGATTTATTTGAAACTTTTCTCAATTTTTTCATAATTTTAAAAGAAAATTACTTCCGGCTTATTCCAGTAGCTAATTTTAAAATAATTACAAGTCGTAGCTAATTATTTTGATGCAAGATTTATTTTTTTTTTAATCCCAATCAACAGAATAATATTTTGTCAATTCTCGAGCACCAGCAACGACGAAAAATCCCACCTCAAAGAAAAACAGATAGTTGACCACTTTCAGTCCTTATTATTTTTTTTTTTTTATTAATTCCTTTTCGAGCTCATTAAAATCTATGTACATTTTTCTCAAGCAATACCAAAAATATTTTTTCTCGCTTAATCATATCTCTATGCAAGTATTTACAGTTCAATTCAATGCCTATTTATTTTGTACAGTTTCTCAATCGTCATGTATATCGCTAAATTAAATCTATTTGTGCTTTGTCATCATTTATATACATTGTTTTTTTTTTTTTTAATTTTTTATCTACGTCATTTTTGCTCAATGCAACTTTTCCTTCTGTCGATTTATGAAATTTTGCACAGCTGGCAATTGGTATGCACGAAGCGATATTACGGAACCGGCGCATGCACCGATCCAATAAACGATCACGTGTTCCATAAACGTCGTCCCGAGACAGCCGTACTTGAGGGATGTTGCCAATGCCGGATTAAAATAACCACCGGAATAATTGAAAGCTGTGAATAATTTTTTTTTTTTCTGAATTATATAATCGATTCAGGAAATCGTAAATTTATTTCAAAAAAATTAACTGATTCGAATTAAATCAATTGATAGAAACTTGAACTGCACTTCATCATGTATCAAGAGTTTTTTTTTTTAATAATAAAAAAGAAATATTTTAAAAAATGGCAGCATCTCACAATTGTTTATGAACCGATCTGAGTATTTTTTTTTTTGATCGATCATACATACAAGGGTTTCGAGCAATCTCTCGTTTAGGATTTTCTATACGATTTTGTTTTTTTTTTCTGGCAAATTTATGAGAAGACCATGATTTGTATAATAATTTTCTGCAATAGTAGAATAATTTTCTAAATTCAAATTATTTTTTATGACTCACCGGCGACGACCAAGGTCGTTCCAACAAACGAGTCGAGTACACTGCTGAATCGGGGATTTAGCTCGCTCAATCCTCGTGAAACTACTCGACATATGCAGGTCGCGATGCACTCGACCAATGCACCGAAAATTACTGGTACCTGAAATTAAAAAAAAAAAAAAGAAGAAAAAATCAATTAATGATGCATCAGTGAATTATTATAATTCAAGGGGTGCTTGATGCTCACACGTGACAAAAAAAATATTGGGTTCAGTTTTTTCTATTTGCCGAAAAAAAAAAATCATATAAAAAGTCCCAAAATATGTATATTTTTTTTATTTTACAGAAAAATCGTATTTGATGCGATTTATAATTTTTTTTTTGCAAGTTAAACGGAGCACGAAGTGACCTCTTGATTGTTCGATTAATTGGAGGACAGTTTTAAAAGTAATAGATTTAATTGAGACGATGAAAAAAAAAAATTAAATTAAACAATATCGAGCGTACTTGCAAATCCGTGGTACAGTCCTCGAAGGCACGATTCTTGTGTGTCGAAACGATCTCTATGGCCCAGAGCAACTGTACGTATCGAAAAATCGCAAGACCACCAACGAGCTCGGCCCATATGAGGAGAAAAGCGTCCCTCAGTGATTTCTTTCCTTCAACGAGATCCTCGATGTGTGTGTACGGACAGGCCGTCGCGTCTTCCCAATTCATCGACCACCATATCGTCAGTACGAAAAGATATATCGCATACATCGATACACCCCAATTATCGGCGACTGAAAAAACCAACAACGAAAAATCAATTTTTTTTTTTCACAATAAATCCAATATTTCCAAAATGATCCAAAGTATTTATACTTAAATCATTTTTCTTTAAATATCCCATCTAATCGTAATAATATTTTTAAAAAATTAATCTCCCATGGACCAAACCACATTTTTCAATGTGCAAGAAAACATTTGCGAAAAACACTTTTTTCCTTCACCTCGTCACGAATTTTTACTTGTTATTTCGATGCTCGAAGGAAAAACAAAAATTACACGCCCTACTCTCAGAACTACAAATAAAACATATCATATCTCGATTTATAAAAATATTTTATCGCAAGAAAAATTACAAGTCCGAATTTTAATTACAGAGAAAATAAAACGTGAATTTTAAGGATTTACTGGCGCTATCGAAAAAAAAAAAAAGTTTCAGGATTATTCATTGACCAGTTTTGCAAATATATCCTTCTGAATTTAATAAAAATAACAAATAAAAAATTGGAAGCTTGAAAAAAATTGATCCAATCAATTTTCATTTATTCACACGAACCGGAGAATTCCATCCACAAAATTAAAAAAGTTATTTCCAAAAATTTGGACAGTAATTTTTTTTTTCAATTCCTTGGATGATAATTTAACGCAAGTATTATTTTTCGATATCAAAACATCTCAAGTGTCTCCGACTACAGATGAATTTTCGTGAGCATTCGATAGAGCCGATAAATCCCTTGAAATTAATTACTCTCCAATAATCGATGATGCTCAATCTTATTAATGTTAATAATACTCAATAATTGATAATAATAATACTTAAAAATTAATAATAAAACTTATTTATTAATTGTAAGAAAAAAAAAAAATTAAAGATATTCGATAACAAACATTTTTTTTTTCATCATCACATATTCAACTTATACAATATTCGTAATAATAAAATAAAGATTATAAGACGAAAAAAACAAATATTATTCATAATTTTGATACGCACTTATGATAAGCTCGAAGCATGCACCGCACAGTTCGGCTGTCGCGATTCCCTCGAGGAAGAGAGCACGCATGAAAGGCTGTCGTACGTAATAATGAACGTACTTTCGCGACCAGTATGCTATGAGACTGGTCAGTACGATGTAGAGCGTCGAGACAGCCAAGGCGAACAGATTTCCGACCATCTTGATGTCCTATATAAATCTTTCTTTCACATTTTTCTTTTTCTCTTTAATTTCCTATTAAAATTTTCCAAAATCCTCTCTACTCGTACAATATGTATATATATATATATATATGAATGAAAGATTTTATTTCAAAAAAATGTGGGATAGTGAAAAAAAAAAGAAATGTTATGAAACTTTTGATGACAAAATTTGAATTAAAAAAAAAACGCACAATGATTGGCCTTCGTTCAAACCCGAATCTCCTGTTCGAGTCTCGAAAAGTGAATGTGCTTGCAAAATAAAATTCTTCAATAATCGACACACGGACCGTTTGTTTTGTTTTTTTTTTCAATTTCCAACAAAAAATAACGGATGTAAAGCGAAATAAACCGAAAATTCGATAAAATATGCGCAATATTGACCGTAAATTTGAGAGTTTGGGGGGAAAAAATGAAAATAAAAAAAAAAAAAACTGAAACGTCATGAAAAATAAATAAATCGGAAAAATTCAATGGAATTTGTACGATGTATTGCACAAATTGCATATAGTCGTACATCCTTAAAGGCTAAGCGACGGTATTTAATCGAAATTATTGAACTCACAAGCACGCCTTTTGTTTTGTGTGTGTGTGCGTGTACGTTTTAAATAGAAGATGAAAACTGCTCGAGACACCGAAACGACTTTCACGAACACAAACGAGCTCTCCGTTGGAAAATTATCGTCGATATTACACACAGACGTGAAGATTCACTGGTTTGATCGAATCATTTGACTCTCGACATTCTTTTTTTTTTACATACTTAGTTTTTCTTTTTTCAAGTTGACGTCTCTCTTCCTCTCTCGATTTGTGAATTCACGTTTCGCACTCTTACGCGCGTAGAGTTTTCGAGGCCAAGAAGACTGGGCAGAGAGTCGCCAAAACTCATGAAAGGCAACCCAGCCAAAAAAAAAAGAAAAAAACCAATATATATATATATATATATATATATATTACACCTGTGGACTTTCCTCATGTCGCCAAAACGGTCTCGAGCTCAAAATAGACTGCTTCCTCGATTTAATATATAAGGGCTTTTTTTTTTCATAACAAACGCCACCAAATTTCTTCGCGGATGCAACGGAAAAGCCGTTGAAGCCAAATGTACAATTGTCGATGAAAAAAAACAAAAAAAAACAGTCAAACTTTTTTTTTCCCCCATCAATCTCGCATCTTCGTAATTTTTTAACAATTTTATTTTTCTTTTATTTTTTATTCGTCGTCAATATTATCTCAGGCGTCTCTCCCAACAAGGCAAACGCTCCCGGAGATTCTTCTTCGTTTTTTTTTTTTTCAAATTTTTAATTTAATGAATGAAAGAAAGCAAAAAAAAATTGAAACAACTTCAAGTAATATAGAAATGAACAGTCTCGAGACTCGCGTGTTTTTTTTTTTTTTTGTTTTCAATGTATTTTCTTTTTCTTTTCTTCTCTTTTCCTTCATTTTATTCACCTTACGAAGTATACTAACTCTAGATACTTTGTTACATAGGTAAATTATTACTCGATCTTTAATCGTCGCGTCCCTCAAGAATCCGGACTTTTTTCGAGTGTCTGTTGGTTTTTTTTTTTTTTTTTTTTTCCCCAACTGTTCATAGTTTTTGTTTTTTTCATTCAAGGTGTGACGTTATAAAAAAAAAAAAAAAGAGGTTTCGCAGTACCGGGTCGGATTGTCGGCGACACGATGACAAGGACTCGAAGAAAGGGGACGATTTTTTTTTGTTTGTTTTTAAATTTTATCGATCCTGAGAAAAAGTGGATGCGAAAATAAATGATGGGGGGAGAGGGGGGGAGATAATATTTATTTACAGGAATCATTGTTTGTCGCGATAACGGGTTTTGGGGCTGTGAGAATTTGTGAACTCGGGTTTGAGCTGCCGTTACCGCTCGAACTCTTCGTCACGCTATCGTTGTCCCCTTTGTGTTTCTTGGCTGACGTCGGTTGATTATCCTGACCCTCCTGTTCGCGAGTCACTAGCCTCGGTATTCGCTTGTTTCTCAGATACGAGAGAGTACCGCTCGATGTTCTGCGATGATGAAAAAAATAATAATAAGAATAATAATAATCAATTTTATATTTTAATATTAATAATAATCAAAAGAACTTAATTTTTTTAATTGAAAATAAAAAAAATACCATCTACCATACCAATATTCAGATCGTTATTTAAAAAATTGTGACAACAGTTCCGTTTTTTTTTTTTTTTGGGTTTTACAATTTTTATCGAAACTGAGAATATTCGTCATTTTTATTATTTGTTATTTACTCATTACGAGTGTCTCCGAGCATAGTTAAAAAATTGTGAGCAGTCCTATTTTTTTTTTTAATTTATTTTACCATTTTTATCGAAACTGAGAATATTCGTTATTTTAATTAATTATTATCTGCCGAAAAAACTGAAATTCGGCACGCGGGGACGTTGGTTACGCGTCTAAATTTCACAAAACAGAAATAACAGCGAAAGGACTCGATATTAATTTTGTTCGGAATTATCATTTTTCAAGTTTAATGATTATGCGTGTCTCCGAGCATAGTTAAAAAATTGTGAGCAGTCCTATTTTTTTTTTTTTTTTTTTTTTTTTTTTACAATTTTTATCGAAACTGAGAATATTCGTTATTTTAATTAATTATTATCTGCCGAAAAAAAAACTGAAATTCGTCACGCGGGGACGTTGGTTACGCGTCTCCTTTTGTTTGTTTGATTTTGTTCGGAATTATCATTTTTCCAAGCTCAATGATTACCACGAGTATCTCCGAGCATAGTTAAATTTTTTTTTTCAGCCAAAATTAATCGTCGAATAAAAAAAAAATGAAATGACGTTTATAATTACTTTGGCTTGGCGTCGAATAATGTTTCCTGCGAGCTTTCGCCGGACGAAGTGTTGAGCGGCGGCGGTGTGCACGGATGAATCTTATAAATCGTTGTCGTTCGTGTCACGAGTTCCGGCATCTCACCGGCATTCTCCGTCGTCGTTGTTAATACGCTACTCGTGCTAACCGCAACGAGCTTCGTTTTGTCATCGACGCACGTCGATGTCTGTGGTCCCATTGTCCCCTGAATCAGTTTCTTCTTTCCATCCGTCTCCGATTTCACTGCTACTGCTGCTGCTGCTGCTGCTGCTGCTGCTGCTGCTGCTTTAACTTCCGTCGTTGTTTCCGGCTTTGGCCTTAGCTTGCCATCATGCGTTGGAAATTGTACGACCGGCAGCGTTATCTTTTTTTCACCTTTCGTCTGATTCATCAGTCTGACGAGTAATTTCGCCAATTCCTCCCGCTTTCTCGTCACGACAATCTCCTCGAACCAATTTTTCAATGTTTTTATCGGCAATACGTAACTCCTTATAGGAGCCTGAAAAGAAAAACAAAAATTATGTCAAAAAAACCCGAGTGAGAGAAGATTTTTTAATTAATGGGAGCAACCACTTTGGATGCTTCTCAAAAAATCTATTTTTTATTTTCAATTTCATAAATCTTTTGGCAAAATATCTCAAGAATAAATCCTGAAAATTTCAAAACGGTATTCGGATTATTTCCGAACGCTGCGTGCATATAAATGGTAACTTCATTAATCACATTTGACTTTGAGTTTTTCGTTTGTGAAACTTTAAACGTGTTTTTCTCGAGACGATGTTTTTTTTTTTCCATTTGCGCGAATCATAACTCGAAAACTGAACGATCGATCGTCTTCAAAATTGAAACTCGTTTGCATAATATAATTGATTGAAATATGAACCTAAAGTTGAAAGGATTAGATTGTTTAAAACGTATGTATTATTGCAAAATGCCGTAAGAAAAATATGCTAAAAATCGATAATTTTTTTTTTTCAAACGCGTTCGAAAATTCAATTTTCGATTTTTTTCTTCTTCAAAGTGTAGGTTCATGTTCTTAAAAATACATCTGAATAATGTAGAAATTTTTTTTTGGATGATTCCAGATGCGAATTGCGAGCTGCGCAATTCCCGCAAATCGACAACAAGAATGAGGACACGCCAAGAAGAGACACATCTTAATTAATGCATGAAATAAGTTGAAAAAATTACCATAGATGTATGGAAAAATGAATAAATTATTGTCAGAGTTTGGGAAATTTCCGTTGTTTTTTTTTTTTTTCACATTAAAAAAAAAATCCCAATAATCACCGAACTTTCGGTCTCCCAAAGTAGTTGCTCCCCTGAATTTCGTTGTTCGGTCATTGACAAATTTTTTTTTCGTTCTTCGATCGTCCAATAGTGAAAAATTAAAAACAAAAAAGGTATAATTTGATGAAAACTTGCCTGGAAAAAGCTCTCGACGTATTGGAGAAGATAGAGGCCGCAATCGGTAAAGTTTGATTGCTGCGGTACCTTCGGCGACGAGCCCTTGATCGTGTCTTTGGAAAAAATCTTTTCCGTTCCTACTTTCGCAACGTGCTCGCAGCTCAGATAATCGCGCAGGGTCGCGACGACTCGTGATCTACTCGCGCCGGCTAGCGAATCGAAAATCAGTATGCAGGGTCTGAAAATATTATTAGGGAGAAGATTAAGGCACGAATAAATATATAATAATAATTTTTAATATATATTATAGTAATAATAATAATAATAATAATAATAATAAGGGTTTATGTACGGTATGAAATTTATTTTTATGCACGAAAGGACCATTTAGTCTATCAGTATTTAATAAAATTTCAAATTTTTCGGGCACTTTTACTTACATTTTAACAATGTCTTTCTGGCTCACTTCTGGACTCGATTGACTCAACGGGCTATAAGGCGGACTTGAAGCATTTTCCTCCTGATTCTCCGTTTCCTCCTGCGATTCAAAAACCAATTAATCCGTCGAAGATAATTTCAAAATAAAGTGCTCAAGCACTTCAAGGTTCATACGGTGCTTCGGAATTTCTTTTTTTTTTTTTTTTCCCCTCTTTATTCGCCCCCTTCTAGCTGAAAACGTCATTTCTCCATTGTCTCCTCGTTCTTTTTGCCAAATTTATGTCGAAGCATGACAGTGCTTTTTCGTAGATCAAGCACTCGTGCATTGGCGTTTATAACGATTGATCGATTTATTTGGCGCAAAATTAATTTTCAGCTAGATTTTGCAATATTCCTTGTATTCCTGAGCGCGCGGTTATCGATTCTTCCAGAAATATTTTCATGCACGAGACTCGTGAAAAGCAACAACAAAAAAAATAACAATAATCGCGATTTTAATGGAATTTCGGTGTACTACCGGGCTCTTCGGCCAGAAATGATGAACTTTTCGGCCAATTAATAAAATTTTACGAAATTTTTAAGATTCGGTTGATGAAAAAATTTGTCACCAGAATTTTTTCTATCTCAAGCAAACCAACCGTTTTTTTTATTTATTTTTTTCAATAATAAAAAAAAAAAAAGACGAAAACTCACATCGTCGTCGCTATCCGTTTCCATTTCTTCGTCATCGCCCTCGGCCTCGTCCCTCTCCGAGCCCTCGTCCATCTGATCGATCGTGATTGTCGTGGTAACGGGAGTTATCGTCGTACTACCGATCGTCAATGCCTGAAGCTTCGTTTCCTTCGTTTTTTTGCTCTTCTGTCCCGATTTTTGTGAGCCGCTCTCTTTCGGCGGTTGTGGCGCCGCGATTACTTTTCCAACGAGACCGGGATAACATATTATCGCCAGAAACCAATGAGCGCTGAGGGAAAAAAATTGAATATATATATATATATATCTATAAAAAAAAAAAAACAAAAAAAAATCATTCAAATTCTCATTAACGTAAAATCGTATTATTTGAAAAAAAAAAAAAAAAAAAAAATTAAGGGGGAGGGGGAAAGATTTTATGCTCACTGCTCGTTTATCGGTATTATGATGAAATCCTTCTCGAATATATTGACATTTTTCGTCCATTTCTGGACTCTCGCGTGTCGTCGAGCAGCCGCGGTAAGACTCGGCGAGCTCTCGCCCGCTTGAGCGTTAGGACTCGTAAGGCGCTTGTAGAAATAAGAGCTGAATACGTGTGTACGATTGTGATCATTCTCGGAGAGTATCTCGAGGGTAAGATATCGCAGATAAAAATCGATAATAGCATCGTTCAAGAATTGATCCTCCCCGAGGCACACGTAGTCCTCTGTGTTTATCGCTATTCCTCCTTTCGCCGGTGGCGGAGGATAAACCGTCATTCTGTTGGATTTTTTTTTGTAAATAAATTCAAGTAATTATTATCATTGTTAAATAGAGATTGAAAAAAAGAGACTAAATAATGGTCGTACTTTCTGGCATCGATTTAAAAAAAAAAAAACGTTTTCATTTTTTCCTCAAGATTTATAAATTTTCTACGTACATCTGATACATCTGTCCGCCGCTGCCGTTGGCATTTGAATTCGTTGAGCTCGTAGATTGACTCGGTCTTCTGCCGAAAACTCCCATAGTTACTTGCATATTCTGCAAGATCTGATGGAAAATTAATTAAAATTCACGAAAAAAAAAAAGCAGCGCATTATAATTCTTTTTTTTTTATCAAAATTTACTAACGTCTTTGGGAGATGCTCGAACGAGAATGTCATTGGCCTCTTTGGGCGTGAGCTCGACGAGCAAATCGTCCGGTATGAACAGCCCCTTCAGTATGATTTTTGATTCCGTGGAAAGTATATCCGGCAGTAGCGTTATCCGTTTGTGGGTATGATCTGAGCGATCGAGAACATTTTATTTTGGCAAATTTTCGATCAATTGTTTCGCAAAAAAAAATTGCAAATCCATTTGACGGTGGAAAATTATCGTACCTTTTCCAGCCGGATCGTAGTAAGGCCCTTTGGGATCTTGCATTCCGAGCAGTTCCCTTATCGCAGCCGCAGCCTGCGGTGATGTATAGAAGAACAGCACCGGCATCGACTTACCAAAGTGTATCAGCACTTTCACGATATCCTTGAACTTAACGTCCAGATTGACGAAAGTCTTGTCTGTAACGTAAAATTCAAACAGTTTTTTTTTTCCCAACAAATTCCCTCTAAGCGTGTAACTGGCATTGAAAAAAAAATTCAAAGTTACAAATGTCGAGAGTCGAGCTTATAAAAATTGAAAGAAAAAAAAAACAAAGACATTACCAGAGAATGAAATTTGAAATTTTCAAGAAAATATTTCAACGCTGACTAAAAAAAAGTTTGACTAAAAACTTGGGTAAGAAACTTTTTTTTGTTGCGACGGTAATGATTTTGTAACTTTATTATTGTCGCTTGAGCTCAAGTGTAATTTTAACAATTTTCGGGGACTTAGCGAATTTGCATAAATTTAATTATCTTTATTTCAGTGCAATTATCTTTTATTTTCATTATTTAAGTAATAGTAGTAGTGTGTTTTATTTGGATAACTTTGTCAAGTTTTTTTACAAAATAATATAATGTAAAACAGCATATATATCTTTGCTTAAATTTAATATTGCTCCTTGGAATTTAATATTTTCTCCCTGGACTGCTCAATGTACAATAAGAGATTGCAAAAGTGCTAAACTACCCTAAAATCCCTAGCAGTCGCTGCGAAGGGATGTAGCTTTTTCTTGTTTATTTTTACGTTAATAATCTCTTTATTTCTTTTTTTCGTGTTGCCTGTTTCAATTCTATCTATTTACACATTTATCCTAGGTTACTCTTAAATCTTTGCGTATTATATAATTGCCTCCGGTACATCTGAAGGTATCCTTTTTACAGCTTGTTCTATGGTTTTTTTTCCTGTTTTTTCGGTGCATCGTTAACATAGTTTCTCGTTTAACTTGTTCAAATATATTTACCCTTTGCTTATTTTCTAACATCCTTAAAATTCGCATCGTGCTATCAAACATTTATCTCTTAATCTTAATTTATTCCTCTACTTCAACTCTTTCTCTTCCTCCTTGCTCATTTTTTTTACAGACCTTCTCCATTTCCCTACAGTAATCCCTTTTTGTATTTTCCCACACAGCGTATATCATTTCTCCCTTTATTGCTCATTTATCAATTCCTTCCATCCGCTCCTCTGCATTCTTTCTTGCTTTTTCTGTTACTAACTCTCTACCTTTTTTACATATTAACAAATGCTCCATCGTTTCATCTTGTCCTTTACATATCTTGCACTTTAAATCCTTCTCTTCTTTCTTTTCCGCCCTTCCTATACTGCCACATCTTAACCTTGCCCATATTTCTTTATCCCTTCCATTCACCCACTTTTCAGATCAGTATTTCCAAGGCATATCATCCTTCTCAATAATATATTTGTACGATTTTCTTATTTTTTCCTTTTCCTTCCTTACAATCTCTTTTTTTTTTAATTTTTTAGCCCCTCTTTTATTCTTTTGTCTATTATTGCCACATCTCTTCGTTTCCTTATCATCGTTACTATGTCTTATATTTTCATACCTTTTAGAACTTTAACTAAATTCTTCCCCTATTTTTACGGTTCACCGTTTGCGATCGCCCTTGTATCTTCCAACAATCAAATTTTTGGCCATTTTATCTCCTCCATTCTCATAACCTCTCCGATGTACCTTGACGCTCTTTCTCTTATGAAATATTCCATATTAGGCACTTCCAATTCTCTTCTTCATATATAAGTTGGCATTGTTCTATTCCCACCTAGTGCCATCTTGCAATACCTACTCTGTTACCCTTTCAAATATTCTTATATCACCGATTCCCCATATTTCTACGCCATAAATTGCTCCAGTTTTTACTACCATATCCAAATAAAATTTCTCATTACTTAAATATTATTTTTTGTTTTGTTTCTATAAATTTAAAATAATAATAATAATAATAATAATAAGAATAATAATAACGCTTACCGTCTTCCAACAATGGCACGGCAAATCTAACGCCGCTCTGTGATATAATTATTTCCTTGCACGGTGCATACTTGTACGATCCTATTCGAACGGTGCGACACAGGAGCGAGGTGTGAGGTTTTTGAATCGAACTGTCGTCCACGCTTTCCTCCTCTCCGCCTCCACCTTAATAAATTTAAAAAAAAAAATCATGTATCAACATTTTTCGAAACATTTTAAAGACTTGAATTGAAATTGATTTTGTTCTTTCATGAAAAGGAAGCTTTCTCCATTAGAGAGCCAAAAAAAAAAAAAATATTTATCGAAAAATTTTGGTTCCTCACCTTTTATTCCACCCTCGGAATCAACCGACCATTCTGTCGAAACGTTCAGCGAATTATTCGTGATAACAGGCTCTTTCTCGAGTATCGTGTCCGGCTCGTTTGCGTTTGTTCCACAGCCCGTCGACGACGAAACGTTGCTCACACTCGAATTCAACTTTCTCGGTTTTCCACTTCCATCCTCTTCGTCTGACGATATTGTCAAACACTCTGCGAAAATTGAACGATTCAATGTAAAAAAAAAAAAAGAAAAATTATTTCCACTCTTTTACTTGAATTTTCAATCGTAAATAAAACTGATCGAATTTCTTCAATTTTTCACGTTACCGCGTAGATTCATCGATCATTCGTATTACCTGGTTCCTTCACCGGTCTCGTTTTCGCTGCAGGTCGACGCCCTCTCCCAGCCGGTTTCTTACCTCTCGTAGCCTCGACTTTCGGTGAAACTTCGAGCTTTAACGCGGCGTTCTGCTCGTTTGCCTTTTTGTAAAAACTCTGATATAAACGAAAATGAAAAAAAAAAAAAAAAAAAAGAAAAAGAGGAGAAAAAGGCTGCTTTCATCGTTCATTCGTTTTGTAATTGTAAAAATTAATTATCCAGCTAATTAAATTGATCGATTGAAGTGATAATGACGAGATTGAGCGAATCAATGGAATTTCGAAAAAGAAAAATTCTTACGTCGATGGAGATCATTGTCTCCTTTTTCGCCTGTGTGTCCGGTGTCATTGCTATCGATTTAACGTTATCCGGCAATATTCTCTTGCATCGTGAGCAACGATGAAAATCGGGAGAGCTTATACCACAATTCGGGCACACCGCGAGCTTTCCGTCAACAAATTTTGGCTCCTTTGAATTTGATTCGTCAAAAGCGTAAGAATATTTTTCAAAATAATCGATCCTACGTTATAAAACATTTAACTTTAAACTCACCTCGTTCGGTGTTACGGACGAATTGCTATTCTCATCAGCCATCCTGAAGCAAACAAACAAAAAATTCAATATTTCATTATCGAACTTCAAGATTTGTGTTCGGTTATTCTCATTCGCAGGATTCGTCATTTTGCAAGGAAAAAAAAAAAACAAAAAAACTTACGCGAAATTCGATGATGAGCTATCCGGCGTTGCAGTCGAATTTTCCTGAAACTGACTGCCATCCACGGATTCGGTGCTGTCCGGACAAGTCGCGGCCATGTAAGCACCCCCTTCGACGATATAATTTATTCCGAGCATACGATCGGAAACCAGCGAGACGCAAGTCTCCTCACCGAACGAAATATTTGCCTGAATAGATGAATACGAATATTTATTTGAAAAAAAGAAAAAAACAATCACATTAAAAATCGATTTTGACTATATCGATACGTTCAAGGGCTCGAACCTTAGTAGAATTTTGAAAAAATAGATTTTTTTTCATTCTTCAAAGTATATTGTTTCATGAATATCTCAAGAACGCATGGATAGATCTTTTTTTAAATTAAGACACGATATTTTTGGACAGTATCCATGAGCTACGATCAGAACTTTGGGGAAACAAAAAAAACAGCCAATATTTTAGGATTTTTTTTTCTTTTGTTGCTCGTAGCCAAGTCTCTGTCACTAATTATCAACTCAGATGCCTTATTTTTGTCCCAGATACCGACAAATAATATTTAATGATGAAATATGTCAATAAAAAAAATTCTCGAAATTTTATAACGTTTTTGTTCGTAAAAATCCTCAATTTTTGCGAAATTTTCTGAGAAAAATATAAAATTTAGAATTCTGAAATTTACCGTATTGGCCCGAATATAAGTCGAGTACGGTTTTTGAGGATAAAGCAGGGATGGGCATACTCGAATACTTTTGGTATTCGAATACTAAAATAATACCGAATACATGTCAGATTCGTTTTTTTTTTCGATCATGAATCCAGCTTGATTCAGTAGTCGTTCTAAGAATTAATAATGAATCCCACTGGATTCAGTATTCATTCCAAAATGAATTATGAACCCCACTGTATTTAATAATAGAAATAAAATTTCAACATAAGTAACGTATCGAACTCGATTAAGTATTCATTCCGTATTCGGATATCATTAAATTGAATATTCTGTAAAAATTAACAGAAAACATGTTTAATGTTTATTCTATTAAAGCGTTGTCTCTCGATTACATTGTATTTGCCTAAGTAACATTTTACCATGTTTGCTTAGCGTTGCACACTGCTAGTACTCGTTGCTCAAAGTTTTTATCATTTAATCGATTGTGCTGTGGCAAATTTATCATTGTTGCATAAGAAAATAAGCGTTCCATGGGTGCCGATGGTGGAAGTGGTGTACATACACACACGAAATCATAATAAAAGCGCACGCTCTCGAAACAAATCTTATCATCAGGCGCTGAAATTTACTGCATACATTTGCAACGAGTAGCGAAATTCATTTCACAATGGAAATTTATTTATTATTATATCATTTCGTCCATTTTTTCCAGATCATTCAATTTTATGATATCAGAATACGAAATGAACACTGAGACGAGTTGGGTTCAAAATTGGTTTTAAAATGAATACCGAATCGAGTTGGATTCATAATTCATTTTGAAATGAATACCGAGTCGAGTTTGGATTCAAAATTAATTTTGAAATAAATACCGAATCGAGTTGGATTCATAATTCATTTTGGAATGAATACCGAGTCGGGTTGGATTCAAAATTGATTTTGAAATAAATACTAAATCGAGTTGAACTCATCGTTCATTTTCGGAATGAATTTTGAATGAGTTTCTTCATTATTCGTGAGTAAAAAAAAAAAATATTCGAATGTGCCCAACGGTAGAGTCGGTTAACAAAAATATTCGGGCCAATACGGTCAATATCGTTCACACGGATGGTCTTTACTGCAAAACGAAAGTACGTTTTGAGGTAAAAAAAAAAAAAAAAATCAAATGAAAACGGTGAAATCAGTGAAACGAGGATCCTCGATCGACCAAACACGAACGAACAAAAACAAAGCAAGCGAACGAAAAATAAACGACGAACGGATAAACGGTAAAAAAAAATCTCACCTGTTCCAGGAGATCCTGCACGGTGCAAGGTTCGCTCGGTATGTCAAAGGTAATGAGTCTCTGTTCACCATTTTGCAATACAACGAGCATTTTCGCGGTATTGCCAGAAATTTGATTCTGCACAATGGTATTCTGCGGATTCTCAATGACTTTTTGCAGATAAGCGAAACTCTCGGACGAGCCATCGTTCTCCTCGCTCGCCGACTCCTGCTGCTCGTGATTATTCATTGCATTGTCGGATTCCACCGTACAATCGGACGTTACACTGTCGATATCCATTCTCTCGTCGTTGTCGGATACGGTCGTCATCGACGACGGGCTCGTGGTCACCGCTGTTCCCTGAATCGTATCTCTTTGGTACTTCGGCTGGCACGATACCGACGCTTGTTTCTTTATTATCTCAATCGTATGTCGCGAATCCTGTTGCAACGTTGGTTGCTGTATTTTCGTCGTTTGACGTCGTTGCTGTTGCTGCTGCTGCTGCTGATTCAGAACCGGCGAGGCAGCAATTCGTTGCTGTCCGCAGGTCAGCGATGATTTTTCATTCCCAGATATTTGAGAATTGCCGCGTTGATTGATAATAGCCGGGCTCGTGGTCGTTGTTGCGCGTTGAATCTGAGTTGCCGGCTGTCTCATCGGGCCGCAATGCAACGGTGGACGGGCCGCGGGTGCCGTCGGAGCGTTTACCGATAAATTCGAAGCTTGAGCCGGACCAGCCGAGATCGGCATGACTTTTTGCAATTTTGCCTGTTTTATTCTCTCGCTTAGCGAATCCATTGCCGGATAATGAAGCGTCGGTAGGCTCTTCAGAGTCTGCGACGGTGTGGCAGTTGTATTTCTCATTTGTCCAGCGTTTTCGGGACTCTTGGACAGTATCGCCGCTTTCGTCATTGTTTTCAGTGAATTTATATTTTGAATCGTCGAATTTGGCAACGGCGAGCCAAACGTCTTTGCCCGATAAGCGGCGCCAAGATTATTGCCGCTCGCGCTCGTTCGACTGTTCGTTAAAATTGTATTTTGCACTGTCGTACGCTCCGCGATCGTCGTCGAGTCGCTCGGCGATGATTGTACGCCGCCCGCTGTCCTCGACGACAATTGTACGCACTGCGGGAGCTTGGGCGAATTTTTTTGTCTCTGATGCGAAGCAGGCGTTGTTTTAATCGCCGTGCCAGGATCAACGTTGACCAACGATTGTCTCGTCGGTCCGCCACCCGTCACGCCGCCTCTGCCTTTGTTCCTGTACAATCTCGGCGTTATTTTCTTCTCGAGGGCTCCGGGTCCCGAGTACTGGATCACCTGAGACGACGACGACGACGACGACGACGACGACGACGACGTGCCCGAACATTGATCGTGCGCTTGAAGCTGCGACGGGAAAACAAAAATTAATGGTCACGGTTGAGTTTTCATTCGATTTCTTTGAGGGGGGATTTTGTTTTTGTTTTTTTGTTTTTGTTTTTGTTTTTTTTTTGTTTTTTTTTTTCTTGCGCTTACATTCGATATCGTTCTCTGTTGCGGAGTTCTGACCATAGGTGCCAATTTGACGCCGGGCGTAGCAGGCTTCATCGTTCCCTCGTAATTAATATTATTTTCCGGCATACTTATCCACTGTATTTGCTGCTGCTGCTGCTGCTGCTGCTGATGCTGCACCTCATGAATATTGTTCTGTGACAATTTCGTACCTGTGATCACGTATTGATTTCCTGCAGTTTCGATTATCAATGCTCTGTAGTATTTCCGTTATTCGACAATGAGAAGACATTTTTTTTTTTTTTTTTTTTTAATACATGTACCCATGTATATGTATTTTTTTTTTTTTTTTTCTTTTTTACGATTCTTACCCCTTTCGTCGACGATATTTACGACACCGTCGTTCGTCAAACTAGCGTGTACCACGTCGGGCTTGAGCTCGCCCTGCTGCACCGGCAAATCGTTCGTCGTGTTGATTATGAATACGTTTGGCCTGTAATCAAATCGCGTTGTGTTTTCAATCAATTTTTTTCTTTTTTTTTTTTTTTTTTTTTTTTTTTCATAAACAGCGATGAGAAATTTAACGATTATACATTTTCGACGATTCGAAGCACGCAAAGTTACTCCTTTCTGTTTTAAAATTGCAGCAAAAGTTCAGTCACTGATAAAACTGATATTCGAGTCACATAATGCCATCTTTCGTTTTTCTTTTTCTTCAAATTTTCATTTAAATCTCACTCTGATCCTACTTCTTGTTTCGGCTTTAATCTTTCATTTAATTTAAGAAAAAAAAAAAAAAAACTATCGACGCTAATGAATCATGAGAACGAATTTAACAAACGAAACAGCTCAATATTCGTTACTTTTGTGCTTACGATTATATTTTTAATTCTCTGTTCGGGCCTTTTTTTTTAAATAATCTATTCCAAAACAACGAGAGCCGGGCATCTCTGATTCGGATAGGGGACGAAAACATACACGATAAATAGAAAGAAGCAAAAAAAAATAGAATGTGTAAAAAAGAAAAAAATTATTCCATAAATCCAGCGTTTTCAAGGGAAGTCGACAATCATTGAGCAACTGTAAGTATTTTTGTCTTTCATCTCAAGTTTATTGACGAAAAAAAAATATATATATAAATCATTATTCATCTCACAATTAACAAATATCTTTCTCTATTTAAATTAATTCTCTTAATTAATACCGTATGATATTTTTTTTTTTAAATTAAAAGATGTATTGACAATTTTAACAGAGTAAATCGAAAAACACTGATTGTAATAATATTAATTACAATTATTTGCAATTCATTGTAACGCACGCTTAATTATTTTTGGAATAAAGGAAAAGAACAAAAGTATATATATATATATATATATATATATATATATATATATATATATATATATATATATATATCTTGAATATGTTTCTCATGCTCATATTTGATTTACCGTTGATCGATTGATACACCGGTCAGCTGACTTCCCAAAATCGTTCTTTGAGGAAACAAGCTACCGTCATGATGCTGAGGACCGGTCGTGTAGGTCAAAAATTGTTGTCCCCCGTTGGTACAATTGTTCAAATCCTCGACAACCAGCTGAATGCTCTGACCGTCGCAGATCTGTTGAACATCCTCGACCATAATAGGAACACTGGTGCCGGTCACGAGATTGTAGTACTGGGCCATATTATCATTCGGCTCGAAACCGAAACAAAACAGCCTTTTTTTTTTTTTTCTTTTCTTTTCTTTTTCTATCAATCTTGCCTCGTTCTCTCTTCGTCTCTTTTTTTATATCACTTAATTTTTTTTTTTTTCTTCGTTCTTTCCGAACGTTAAAATGTCCTTCACTGAGATTCGTCTTTTGTCACGATAATCATTTCGCGCGATAATCGAGCGAAAATGATCAGCAATATTTTACCTAAGAGAGACAAACAGTTTGATGAACAATTTTTATTTTTTCCCCGTTTATTCGTTTTATCAGCGGCGAGTTAAAATATCCTCGCGAGTCGTTTCACTCGTTGTTATCAACGATTTCACGAGTTCGCCCATCGGTATGAACAAGGTTTTATAAATATTGTGATATTTAAAATTTTTGCAACAGAGTCGAAGGAAGCTCTCGTCAAAACGATAGACCACAAAAAAACGGAAAGGCAGGAACTCGAGAGTCGGCCAGCGGTTGAGAAAATAAAAAAAAATTATCTACGCGGGACCCTGAATAATCAATTGTAAGGAGTTAAAGAGCGACGAGCCTGAAGCTCAAAAAAATTTCAAATTATCAAATTCAAGATCAATATATCATCGGTTATTTATTTTTTTTGCATGAATGAGTATCCGATTTTTATCTACACTACTTAATTATTTATTATCGTCGACTATTTTTTTTTTTTCAATATTTTTATTACCGCGCTGCATCACGGTTGTTACGCATTATTGACTCAGAAATTCCCTAACTTTTCCAGGTTTTCCACACAGGTTTTGCAAATATTCCAGAGAGATAAGGGTCAAATAAAGACATGTTTGCAAACTATACGGGACGGATTATATACATAAAAATAGCAATGAATCGTTTTTGTGAAAAAAAAAAAAAAAAAAACGAAACACTTTTGAACCAACTTGAAAAAATATTGAGGGAATTCTCAATTCGATCCTCTTATAGGAAAATAAATATTGAACTAGATAACATAATTTTTTTTAAGTTGAAATACATGAAAATGTTAAATATTAAAATAAAAAATTTTTAAAAAACTGAAATACAAAAAACAATTTAAGGACTGTAAAGTTAAAAATAAATACGTTAAAAGCAAATACCGAACCTGTTCTTTATTATAAACGGAAATTTTTATGTCGGTGCCAATGAATGAAAAATAAATACGAACACTTATCTAAAATAATGATTGCGTAGTTGCGTATCGACAAATCGAATGCAGAAGCGTAGCTTTAGAGCTTTGGAGTAAATTAGTTTTTAGTTGTTGAAATAATAGTGTTGAAATTTGCATCGTTGGAATGCAACGAAAATAGGTTTAAAAATAAAAAATAAACCATTTTCAGTATTGTCTTGAAATCGAAAATCATTTAAGGAGGTTCTTAACATCAATTTGGTGCGGCAAGGGGAACGTGATGGCGCGGCGCCGGCAGGTTGCGTTCGGCATTTGTTTCGCCAAGCCATTACTCACGCTCAATTCTGTTTACAAGTATATTTCACAATCGGAACGGTGAAAAACTTTCTTTATGAGCAAATTATATCTATGAAGGTCTAATCTGTCGTTTAAGCGGTTCTTCAGGCAAATGTTACCGTTTTTTCACTCCTAAAATAATCTCCGATCATAACTTCGAATACTTCTCCCATAAGAGCCCATGTATAAGCGGCATATTTAATGTTTTTTTTTTCTCCTGAACTACGCGGTCAAAAAATCTGAAATAATTACGGTGTATTCCTAGTACCAGCACAAACCTCCCCTCAAATTTTAGAATCATTCTTACTGTTTTTCTCTGGGTTAAGGATCTCCTTAAAACTTTTCTTGGTTTTTTTTTTTCGCGACTTGGGGCCTAAATATGACAGTAAAGTGCTTACAGTAATGGAAAATTATTTTTATTTTATTTAAAAAACCAATTTTCGTTGCATTTCAACGATGCAAATTTGAACATCATTTGAAATTTTCATTGTTTGGCACTGACTTAACTTTTGTTGTATATAACAAAGAATAATATACAATAATAACAAGAATAATATATATAATTTAAAAATATACAAAAATATTTATTTTTATATTTTTCAGTTCTTTTTTTAAGTTGGTCTCACTTTTTCGTAATTCTGGCAAAAAGTAAATTCTGAAAAAAATTCCAGAGAATTTTCTAAATTCACGGACTTTTCCCTCATTATTCCAGGAGGAAATAAATTCCCTGAGTTTTCCCGGTTTTTCATATGCGTAACAACCATGTGCATAAATGCTCATGGGCGGGGAGCGAGTGTCTACTTGTACACATGTGCCGCGTGAGCGAAAGACAATTTCGTTTTGCGCAAACGAATTAAATGGAATTCAATGGAATGAAATTCAATACTCAAACTCGATGCGAATCGTCGAGAGATGCCCGGAGTGAATACGCCGGTGTATGAATGCCAAATTGTTTTATCTTTGCGTTTAAAATTTTTTTTTCAGAGATTTCAGCTGGGATACATAAACAAACGTACGATCTTATTCATTCGTCGGGGGACAAAAAACATTTATTCACCGGCCGGTTCACCCTATTCCCAGGAATAAATAAATATTCCGTCGAATGCAGCAAATATGGCTAGCAAAAATTGTATACCAAACATCAATCGTCCTCTAGATAAATATACAAAAGTATGCAGCCTTGAAAAAAAAAAACAAACTTATCAAACAATCATGCCCACTGCATTCACGTTCGGCAAGATATTCTTACAATCGCCTACCGTTGTGTCTTGCTAATAGGAGAATTGTTCGATCGTGGTTGCAATTTTTTTTTTTTTTTTTTTTCTTTGGACGTATCGCATGAACCGCCAATCTCATTTTACATTCGCATTTGGCACATTCGAGCGTATAATTGAGGGTATCGAGCGACTAAGGTTGCAAATACTGATTTGGGTTCTAGAAAAAATATGTCTCGCAGAGAACATGTCGGAATCAAATTTATGCATGATCGCCGCAACTTGCTTACTGCATGATTCTTCGACTAGGATTTTCAAAATCGTTGAACATGGGCGATTCTTGCGAAATTTTTAGGATATTTCTTGCTTTGCGGAGGATTCGATGTTTCAAATTCGACTTTCATTGTACGTTTTCTTCAATGGTCGTTATAACAAATTAAAAAAAAAAATAAGTAAAAAATAAACATAACAATTCAAAATCATGCGTAATCTTAAAGAATAAAGAGAAACGAAAAGAGCCTTCGGATACTTGGATCTACAAAGAAAAAAAAAAAAAAAATCTACATGCAGCAACGAAAATTCCGAAAGAATTCGAACGTTTCCAAGGTGTATAGCCGTTCGTCAACGTTTTAACCTTAAACAGAACGGGCAACAAAAAAAAACCACCGACGAGATGGCAATTTCATCGTCATTACTGGGAAAAAAAAAATCTATAAAATCAGTTATAAAAATGTTCCTTTGAGATCTCGTGAAAAGTTTTCGAACCGACGAAAAAAATTTCGAAATAAAGTCAGTATACACACGTACACACACAGGCACACGCGAGCACAAACGTTATAGATTATTCGGTATATCCTGAAGCATGCGACGAATCGATGAACCACCGAAAGATATATATTTTTTTTTACTCGCACACATTTTTAACTTCGATCTATAACCTCCCTGAATGGGACGTTTCGAAAATTTCGTATGACAACGCGCATAAAAACGTTATCCATTGTTAGGATGCTCGAATACTTTTTTTTTTTTCTTTTTACGTTCTATACTTCGTATGTATGTATTTTAGTCGGGACGCTCTACGAGTAGCGGATGCCATACTTACGTGTGGGTGCCGTGAAAACTTGGCGTGAGATTGCCTCGTAGTCTACGCGACTCTCCGCACACTTCCTCGATTTTTTTTTTCTTTCTTTATACTTCGCACGGGCTTCTTTCGTTTGCGCGTTTGAACGAAGAGTCCCTGTCGATCGCGTAAAGTCTTTTAACGGAGGATGAGGGGTGCTCAAAAATACAATTGTCTTCGTTTTTAGTAGCGAGCACACGCATCGCCTCTCCTATCCCTAGCCTTTCATCATTTTTTTTTTTTTTTCACGTTGAAGTAAATACTGCTGGTGTACAACAACCGCACTTCGCCATTTTACACAATTCACTACCAACTACCACCTATATCATCAGACACGTATGTAAGAAGAATCGTGTGCGTACGTGTGAATAGTTTCAGTGCGAGTGTGTTGGTTGGGGCGATTTCAATTTGTATACGACACTAAACGGAACGAACGTGCATCCCCGCAAGCCTCGGACCAATCATCGTGTAGGATCGAGGAGAATTAACGTATCGAAAAAATCCGCGGGATCGAGGCCGTCTTCACCACGAGACATATACATGATGCGCCGCCACCCGGACTTTTACGAAAGCTCACTTCCGTTTGCGGCTTTCGGGTACCCGCGAAATTGAACCTCCGTTTGTTCATAGCTTAACGAATACTTTTTTAACGTTCTTCGGTACTTTATCGTTAATAAAAATTTAAACTAAGCTTTGATCTTTCGTTTAGTCAATGTTCTGTTCAATGTTAAGTCGTAAAGCTTACGTTAATTCGATCTTACGAAGAGACGATTTGTAGGCTACTTTTTAAATTTTCTTCGACCACGTGTTTGTCCTCACTAACAATATGGACGAATTGAGCGGAAATAATGTCGGTGTTTAATCGTTTATTGCGTGTTGCAGACGCGAGGAATATTTATTTTAATAATATTTCAAATAAATTTACGTCAACCGGGAAAAAGTTAATTATTTTTGTTTAGTATGTAGAAAAAACTGTATAGCGATGTGTGCGCATGCAATGTGGTCGCGTGAAAGAGAGAGAGAGAGAGAGAGAAAATCACAGAACGTGGCGACACCACGTGAGAACGAGCGAAATCCAATTTTTTTCGCGCATGAAAACTAGACGTCGTGTAATAGGAATAGGTTTGTTCAGTTTCTCCGCACTTTCTACATTTTTACAATATATAATCATAGAGAACCATGCGAATCAGCACCGTGAGTTCAATGAGTAAATCTGGAAAGTGTAAGCGATAAGAACAGACCCATCGATTGCACCGTTGCTGGCAACAATACCTTCTGTTTTTCGACTCTTTAAAAAAAAGACATGTGCTTCGAGATTGCGTTGTCAATGGTAATCTTTTCACGTAATTTTGTGCAAATACGCGAGTGAACGATTTGTTTTTTTTTTTTTCAATAATAACACAGTGTGTTCGACGAGTGTTTGATTCTTGAAAGAAAAACATCGAACGGTAAGATTTTCTTTTTGTATTCTAATTCTTGACTGTAACCTCACTTGGTCTCGCCGCTCGTGCCGCATGTACGTATGGGAAAAAAAATATTTTTATGACAGATGATTAAAAAAATTTTGTCTCCCGCATTGTTTAAGAACGGAGAAACAATTATTCATTCATCATGAAGTATATGACAGGTTTTTATTCGTCTGATTTTTTTTTTAACCTGTTCGGTAATTAGATCGATCGTAGGGTTATGGTAGCGGCGAATGACAATTTTATAATTTTTTATTTGTTTTTCACGTTACATATACTTTGGTTATAACTTTACATGTTTAAAGCAATTGCACAATAAAGTTTTCGAAAATTGGGAAAACATTTTTTAAATAACACACAAGTACTGAAAAAAATTTGAGCTTATCGATATAAGTGACTTATCGGAGCAGCCATATGTCGCGACATTCCGAAATTGTTTCTCAACGAAGAACCTCGTTTGCGTCAATCTGGATTTTCGCAACCGAAACAAAATTTACAATGATCAATTTCAAAAGATAAGAGAATTATTTTTTTTCGAAATTAGTAGAAAATTCAAAATATCAATCCAAAGATGTTACCTATTTTGTTGAATATATATACTTGTCGCAGTCAATGATGTTCGATTTATTGAATAAACTGAAATCGAACACGGAAGATTGAATGAATATAATTTTAAGTTTAATATAATTTATGTGCTCCGTACAGAGATCAATTTGGGTCAACTAAATAAATGGAGAATATTATAATATTTAATATTATTATTTTTCAGTATTTCTTTTTTATTTTTTTATTTTGTAATATGCAGTCTCTCGTTCGTGTACTTGAAACGTTATTTCGTGCTTTCTC
Source organism: Rhorus exstirpatorius (assembly GCA_963564615.1). Taxonomy (NCBI): domain Eukaryota; kingdom Metazoa; phylum Arthropoda; class Insecta; order Hymenoptera; family Ichneumonidae; genus Rhorus; species Rhorus exstirpatorius. The sequence continues at coordinate 41,049,524 of OY751316.1, read as the reverse complement.
ATTTTTATCATGCTACTGTATGAAGAGCTCCGAGCTTCATCTACCGTACAATGTCATTTTTATTTACGCATAAATAAATAAATATAAAGAATCTTACTATCAAATACTTCATCATAATAGTCCAAAAATTAAATATTCTTTTTTCAAATTACTTATTTATTTATTTATACGGGAATTAATTTCCCTTGGAATCATACACAGCATACTCAGTGTGCAAGAAATTAGAAAAGAATCTCATGGTAGATCGAGCCAGTAGTAACTAATAATAACATTAAAACTACAGAGCGCATAAACATCTTAAAAATTGCAATTATATATATATATAAAAAGAAATTTAAAAAAAAGGAAAATAAATAAAAAAAATAAAAAGCTATATAAATGCAATATAAAATTAAGTAAAGCAAAAATTATCAGTGCGACAAAAGAAAAATAACGAAGCAAAATGGCAATGTCAGCAAAAGACGAATACCGCAGATCGACATGAGCTCTTAAAGGAGGAAATAGGAATGGAAAAAAGAGATCGATCTGTGGATACTTATTCGATGTATCACTAAGCCTAACAGATACCGATCTATGCTGTATTATTATTATTATTTTTTTCTTCTATCAGATGTCTGTGGTATCTTCTCGAAGTAGTAACATAGCCTCGATCCTCAAGGGTCCTGGCGTAAGGGCAAAGCTAGCCGGTCAACAGAACAGAGTAAATTTCAAGCTTCCAAAAAATCTCAAATCCATACTACTGAATTTTGAGAACGGTCGCGATCGCAAAGTTTACGAAGAACTAATCTGTATTCTAAGAGACGCTAATATAAAGGTACAACCCGCGTCGATCTCGCATTTACATAAAATAAATATTCAAAATTGTGTGTTTTACGCTCGTACAAATTCGTTTCTTCCATTTCGCAAGGACAACGAACTTCTGGAATTGATCGTCGAGGTAAGACAATGCGTATCGTTACTGGGACCCACTCACAGACTATTCGTCGAAGCATTGCTGAATATAAGCTGGACGAGCAGATCGTCAGAGGCGACTACGGCTTACAAGGGACTTTTGGAAGATCTCGTATGCCTGCACATTTATCACTGCAAATACGTCATGGACAAGCTAGTCGATCAATTTAAACCAAGTACGTAATTATTTACGTTTTTAATTTTGAAAAAAACGTCAAAAAAAAATGTATAACTATCGATAATTTGATTTAACCGTTATGGATCGAAAATATCAAAATAAAAAATAAAAAAAATATTCTCCATTAAGTTTCCGACGAAGCGCGGGAGTGGGAAGACGGAAAGCCCCGAAAGGAGGATTTCGAAAGACTGCATCATGTTCACGAAGTTCTTCACAAATTTCTCAAGATCGTACCCATGTAAATAATTTGATAGGAAAATTTTCTAATTAACGAATTTTTCTTCTCGATCCGGTGCGAGTAATGTCAACTTTGAATGCAATTCAAACGTTACAGGTGCAGTCCGCTGCTCTTGCAATCGCTGACATCCGGGTATCCCTATCACAAAACCAGTACGCACGCTCACGAAATTTACGTTCATTCGTTGCTGCAAATATTGGAGTACGCGCCGCAGCTGAGATCGGATATTTTATCATTGATTATCAACAGGTAAAATAAATTTTTTATTTACCATTTTTTCCATCCGTTAAATTGTATTCTTATCGACTCTTTAATTTTTCTTAAATCACCATTGAATTTCATGAAATGCAAAGTTCAACTAAATTCAACTAAATTCATCTAAAAAATATATTATTCGTGACGCAGAGTTAATATTCGAAAAATCGAATACAAATTTCAATTATTATTTTTTCTTGCTATCACCATTTGTTCGTAGTTGAAAAAGAAAACTTGTTAAAAAAAGCTCCTTGAATCGTTAATCTCGTAATTAAAAATCACAGCTGTTTGGTGAAAAAAAACGAAATTTCTCATACCTTTCGTAAAAATTTTGTCTCGCGCTATCGTCGCATCTCGAAATGATTTGTCTCTCTCGATAGACTGATAGTCCTCGACGTGAACGCGCCGCGTTTGGAAATCGAGAATTCCTCGAACGACGATATGGAGGAGAACGACGAGGGTGGCGGTGAGGTATTCACGATAGACGCGATAATGGAAAATGGAGAAGAAAAATCAGGCAGCAAAGACGCAACGCGGCATCCATTGGCTCATACATTGGACGTTTGCATGGAAAAACTTTTCGAATACATTCACGCTGTCTGTCATCCGCACGATTTACTCGATATGGAATCCACAAAGGGTCTTTATCTCGATTTAATTCGCGTATTCGAAACAACGATATTGCCAACCTGGGCGAGTCATCACGTGCAATTCGTTATGTTCTATTTGTCGAGCTTCAGGACGAGCATCGCCGAAGCTTTCTTGAATTGGCTCTGGCAAAAAGTATCGAATCCAAATTTCGCACCGGTTCTGAGACAATCCGCGGTAGCTTATATCGCGAGTCTTCTCGCGCGAGCCAATTTCATTCCTATCAGGTAAAAAAAAAAAAAAAGTATAAATATATATATCGCGTTTCTAATGGAATAACGTCGTAAATCCCATCGTACGACTTTTTCCCCAATGCTAAAATCAGAAGGTCCTATATTTTTTTTTATTAATTTACGCGAATCATGTAAAAATATGTTCAAAAACGTTAAAATCGAAATTTGGCCACTTAAAACCAGAAGGTCCTGGCGTATACGTCCTTTAGGATCTAACCGAAGGAGGAATAATCACGTAAACTAATTCCAGAAGGTCGTAAGCGACATTATACGACTTTCTGGCATTGGTAAAAGTAAAAATGTAGAAACGTTTGGGAAAACCTCCAAAATGAGTCATTGGCAGATACGACCTTACGGCTCTAATTTGAGATAAGAAAAAAATCACGATAACTAATTTCCTAAGGTCGTATGCGTCACATAACTATTCTTTATTATTGTTATTGCTTCCGTTTGAAAATTTTCAGCAGCACACGCGCGACGTTTCTCAAAATAATGGATTCAAAAAATCTTTTGGCAAAAGTGTCGAATCAGGGCTGCAGCTTAAAAACTGCTCCAATTTTTTTTCTAGCATTTGTTATCATTAAAAAATAATATACCTTGTAATATTGAGGAGGGGGAAGACTTGCAAAGCCATAAATTTTTTTTTTTAAACTGACAATAATAAGTAATACAGATATTACAGTAATGCAAGTGGTGAGTGGATATCGTGGCACGACGCACGCACACAAACAAACAAATTACACACACACACGAATTAAAATCTTTATGCTGTGGGTGCAAAAGGATATAATAGGCAATTAATGTACAGCATCTTTCTGGTGCCAAATTACTATTGTGGAGCCACGTTTTGATTCGCAAAGATTGTTTGAAATTAGACATTTTACGAACAAATTTTTTCCCAATTCGTTGTTCGTGTCGTCTTTGACAACGTCAGGTAAGACTACTCTCATTAAGAGTAGCAGGATTCCCGTAAATTGCACAAATCACTTTGCGTTTTAACGCGCCATGATTTTGTAAAAAAAACAATACTGTCTTTTCGATTTTGAAATTTTATAATAGCATCGGTAAGCGAAATTATACACCCGTCACAATTCATTGTTACGTGCGTACTGTTATTACAAATATACTTACCTTCGGTAACACGCTTTATTATCCTCGGACAAAATATCCACGGAAAAAATATCCATGAACAAAATATCCGCGGACAAAATATCTAAACCAGAGTATTCAGCATTCGATACTAGGAAATATGTTGTTTACATATTGTAATAATACAGTAAGTACGTAGAACAATACGTAAATCCCCGTGGTGGAGATTCTCTGTGCTCCGCAATCAAATATATATTAATTCTAAATAAAGCAAGGTTTTTTCGATACTAGTTCATGTTATTTAATAATTACACATGTTATTATTAATACATGTTACTACATGATACATGATACATGTTATTTAATAATTAAATTGGTGTTGACGATTTTAATGTGTGCTTGCTATATTTCCTGTTTTTTTCGCGGATATTTTGTCCGCGGATACTATGTTACGGTACCTTACCTTCTCACAATGTTATTTAGTTTAATCCTTCTTACAATGCTACTGTCCGATGTTTACATTCCTGCATTTAGTTCAATCAGTTCATAGTTTATAGTGAGTGTGTGTGTGTGTGTATGCTGTCTCATATCTTTGTGCCGACTCGATACCTGCTATTATCTACTAATATTTGTATTACTTAATATTGCCAGTTTTTTATATTTTTTATGGTGTTGGAAATCTTTCCCCACCATAATCTTTTATACGAATCATGATATATTTAAAAATCTAGAGTTTTATTATAATTATATATGATAGATGTATGAACGATTTTTATCAGGGAAAACGAGAATTAAAAAAAAAACTTAAACCCAGAAGGTCGTAAACACTTAAAAATCTAAAAAAAAAAAGAAAACTTAAAACCGAAAGTTCGTATACGCCGTATATTCTAAAAAAAAAAAACAGAAAACCTATAACCAGAAGGTTATATCCGTCAACCTTCTGCTTTTAGATTTTCAAATTCCTAATTTTCAATTATTTGTGCGTTTTAATCATTTTCACAACAAATGACGAAAAAAAAACAAAAATTATACGACCTTATGGCAATAAATCGCCTTTTCGGTGCTTATTCCATTACACCCGCGATATATAAATAATATTTATAATTTCTCACCGATATTTTTCTGTACTGTATAATTCTTTTTCCGTCTTTTTTTTTGTTTTTCTCTTCTTCGAATTAGCACACTAATGAGGGTTGTTCACGAGATGGTAACGTGGACTCACAGCTACATAGCGGCTCAGGACAGCCTGGAATGCGCGAACAGCGATGTCAGAGTTCACACGGTTTTCTATTCGGTGTGTCAGGCGTTGTTCTACATAATCGCATTCAGGCACAAAGATCTCGTCGATACGAAGAAAAGTTAGTTTTTCTTTTCTCTTTTCGATTTAAAAATATATCAAAACTCGTCAATTTGTGTGTTAAATTTTTTTGTTTCTCTTTTTTTTTTTTTTTTTTTTATTTCGCAGGTTTGCTGTTTCTGCAGGGTCTAAATCTCACGAAAATCGTAACGTGCCGATTGAATCCGTTGCGAGTATGTTTGCCCGTTGTCGTGCAAAATTTCGCAACGGTAACGCGTTCGTATCAATTGGCCTACTGTTACACCGTCCTGGAGCACAATTCACGAAGCAATCTTCCAGTTCTACAGACGAGCAATCGTTTTGCCACCTGGCTCGATACGTTTTTTCCCTTTGATCCGTACGTTTTGCAACGAAGCGAGCACAGAATATTGCCGATATATCTTCATTATCAGGGCACCGTAACGACGAATTCGATGGATTCGGTCGATTTGAGCGCCAAGGAGGAGACCGACGAGGATGATTTTATGGATTCGTCGTTTCCTCAACAGCATCAAGAATCCGTAAATCATATGCACAAATTTTCATACAGCACCTCGCCCGGTTTTTTACATTCGTAAATATCGTCAGCGTGTTTTGGTAAAAAAAAACAAAACAAAACAAAAAAAAACAGAATTAACGAGAAAAATAATACATAATTATGATTACAGATCGAAAAATCTCGCGTATGTGCAATTTTCTTTTCTTATGGATTTTTTTTTTTTTTTTTCACGAGCGACTGGATCAAAGGGTAACGAGTATTATTATGTTTTTTTTTTTAATTCACATTTGTGATTCGCGTAGATAACATTGCGAGGCATAGACTCGATTCGTTTCCCTTTAAGTAAAGTCATACATACACGGCATGTATGTACCGAGTGATAAAGATAATATTATTATTTCATTATTACAAATTCATATTTATTATTCGTTACGTAAAATCATTCGATTAAAAATGATTTGTACTCTATTGATATGAATATACAATTTTTTTTCCTCGCTTGAAAAGAAGAATGCTCATTGTAATTGTTGAATCGATTACATTCACGATATAAGTTGCTACGATCGTCATTTAAATTTTGTTTTATTCCCTCGTCCATATTTGCTATCGCAATGAGAAACGAATTTGAAACTGATAAATTCGTTAAAAGCATCGAAAGTTCATTTATTTTTTGTGACTGAAAATTTTATGTTGACGCACCATTTATATGAATCATTATCATTATTTCGTTTATTTCAAATGGCAATTTAACGAGCTGCTCCGTACGATAATGTGTTGAGGAAATATATGTATATCTGCGTTTTCCATCGAAAACCCATCATGTGTTTCTTTTTTTTACAGTTATGAGCAGGGTATTTGAATCGAAAATACGAAATAAATCGTTAGTTTAACGTTCTGCCACGTAGACTCGTCCTCATTGGTCATTGATGATCCTATTTTTTCTATCATTGGGGTGTAGGACACACGCGATACCGATAGCGCAAAATACCAGCCAATAGGTCACCTGTAGTTTCAAAAGAAAAAAAAAATATACCCCGAGATCCTTGGGAATTAATATTATTCAGGCCATATTTGCTTATGATCAACTCTACTTTGATTCCAGCCGATAAACCGATCCAATATTTTCCATTGCTATGAATCTCCGAATTACATACTGGATTATCGACCATTTTTTCTCGATTCATTATCGGCAAGAAATTCATTATTTCGTTGAACGTCATATTATTTCACCGTTAATTTTGAAATAATCGTCACTTTATTATCCCAATTAAGACGATCAATTTCACAATAATTTTGTTGATGTACGAAACGAAAAATTGTGCAATCACTGACAGAATTTTTTTTTTTTCTCAAGGCCATCCTCAATCACCGCTCGTTAAATTCAAATAATTACTGGCTTTTATCGATTTATCGATTTGGATCATCGTCGTAGATAACTTACCATGCGATCGTGATGAATGAGTACATAATTGAGAAATAAAATTACATATAAGTGATGATTATTTCGCATCTAAAGCTCTCGAGGGCAATGTGGAGATTGAGTGATTAGTATAAGCAAAAGTGAGTGCAAGCGATAACACGATTTTCTCAAACATCGCATGTTGCGAGTGCATTACGTGCTCACAAAAGCAAGAAAACGATGCTAGTGACATCTTACCGCTGGGGAAATAGCTCGCCACTCATGGAAGAGGAATCGCGCTGTTGGAAGTGGCCCTAACATGTTGAGACAGAGATATACCTCCTTCTCACTTTAACAATTTGAGCAAGAGTCTAGCGAAGCATCCTCCCCTTTTTTAATTCCTCATATCATTGAGTACGTTTACACGACACTTCAATTCCGGTGTTATGAAAACCGGCGTAGTTAAATCAGGCGTTAAAGTGCGTGTAAACGGGTCCTAACACCCGCTTTACGAGGTAAAGCGGGTGTTAGGTACCGTGTAAACGCCTGGTTTAACTAAACCGGTTTTCGTAACACCGGATTTAGAGCGTCGTGTAAACGTACTCATTGTGTTGATCGTAATCTCACACGTAAACATTGAGTACCGATTTATAACTGTAGTTTTTAAATATAATACAACAATTTCTACGATACAAAATATTTTTCAATTGTTTCCCCATGCCTTTGTCAAGTTCTATGTCACCAACTTTTCTTCCTTCTATATATTCACGAAGTATACTCTTCATTACTTTTGGGCCTTTTGGGCATAAGAAGGATAAGAAGGCTTTTGGGCAACAGCTGATATTACTAACACTATAACACCCAATCACGTATCACGTCAGTCTCCTCGTGACCTCGTGTCCGGCCGGGAACATAAATTTTAATGATTTAATAATAAAACACAACCGTCGCGATTAGAAAAATCATCTAGACAACAACTGGAGATCACTTGACTATTTTTTTCACTCCATTCATGACGTTACGATAATTTTCCGAATCAGCGAATTAAAGATGCCCGTTGCGTGTTCCGCAAAGTGTGGAAAAAATGCTATACTCAAAGTATGCGATCCCGCATAGCCTCCCCTGGAGATGATAATTTTGAAAAAATTCCGAATACGTTTTATCACGGAGAGAAAATAATTTATAATTATTCGAAAATAATCCTTCGCAGAGGCCAAAGACCGCCGATGCCCTGTGCAAGGATTGTTTCTTCTGGGCTTTCGAGACGGAAATTCACAATACCATTGTCAATGGAAAATTATTCACGCGCGGCAATAAAGTTGCCATCGGGGCATCGGGTGGAAAAGATTCTACCGTTCTAGCATACGTGCTGAAATTATTGAACGAAAGATACGACTATGGATTGAATCTTTTTCTTTTGTCGATCGACGAGGGAATTACAGGTTAGAGGCTTGCGTGTCTATATACAGTGCCGAATGCATCGGCGATCAGTGAATAATTTGTTGAAAAAATATTTATTTATTTGTGTACAATGAACTTATCGAATATAACATGGATAAAATTTACCAAGCCGATGGGCAATGAGAAAAAAATATTTTGAAAATTTGATATATAAATTGATAATTTTCACCTTGAGAATTGAATTTGGACCTTTCGGATGAAAGCCAGGTATCCCAATCGCTAGACGCTGTCGAAAAAATTTTACCGTCACAATACCGACATTGCCATAGTCTTTTTGGGATTTAGATATATCGGTCTTCTTATCGTACGATTATTGCCACTGGGCTATTTTTTAAGGAGGTTCATGCGTGTCAAAGATTGGCTGAAAGGTCATTCGAAAGCATTATATACAAAAATTCAAGCATATTTTTACTTTGTACAATATTGTGTATAAGTTGAACCAGAATGAAGAAGAAATATTGAAAAATAAAAAAAATAGCGAGCGATCGAAGGGGAAGTTTAGTTTTTTGTCAAAAATTTTTGCAGTTTTTTGTTCGTAAAATAAAAACGTTTGAATATTTTCGAATAATTCTCGTTCGACTTATACACAATATTGTACAAAGTAAAAACATGTTTGATTTTTGAATATCGTATTTGAGTATCATCGCCGGCGCACCGACATACGTGGCTCCTCCCACTCCCGATATTCCATGTTTCGTTAAACCTTAAAAAATATCGTGTTCGATAGGGTGTTTAAAAAAAAAATTTGGATTTTTCATGCTCCCACCCCTCAAAACTTGAGTTTTGATAGAAAAAAACATCCTCGCGAAAAGGGAGCACTGTAGCTCAAGTCGAAGCCACCGCTCATTGGACATTTCTAATTATAACAGCCAATTAAGGTCTATAACGAACTTTTTGGAAGAAAAAATTTGAAACCATCAGGATTGTATTTCAAATTAAGAAAAAAATATTTCATTGTATAAAATTTTTTTTATTTCTAAATTCTAATTTTTTATAAAAAATTCCAAACAATTTTAAGTTGAACATTTTTTTCTGAAACCTTCGTGTTCTAAATAAAAATTTAGATCGATTTTATTCATAAGAATAATTTTGCGATTAAAAATTGTTTATAAATTGTCATAAACAATTCGTATCTGATGAAATTTTTTTTTCTCGCGATAATTTTTCTCCTTGACTCAAATACGTACTCCATGGTTTTTTATTCTCTTGCTGAAATAGGAAATCATTAGTCTCGGGGAAGATAGTATATAAGCAAATTTATTCACCTTTAACAATTTTTCCGCTATGACTTTATGCAAAAAAAACGCAAAATGTCATTTATTTATCTACTTTCGGTAAAGATTGATGCCAACGATGCCTTTTTACACGTGGCATACGTCTTTCGATGGAAATCAGCGACTAAAAGTATATATTGCGATTGAACTCTATCTTTAATTAATAATTAATTAAATTCCGCGCACAAAGCTACTTTTCGTTCAGCAATATCGTTTACAACTTTCAAATCATTGAAGGTTCTTTTTATTTGAAATACAATCCCAATGGTCTCAAATTTTTCCTTCCAAAAAGTTCGTCGTAGACGTTAATTGGCTGTTATAATTAAAAACGTGCAATGAGCAGCGGCTTCCACTTAAGCTACAGAGCTCCCTCTTCGCGAGGATATTTTTTTCCATCAAAACTCAAGTTTTGAGGGGTGGGAGCATGAAAAATCCAAATTCTTTTTTTTTTTAAACACTCTAATGTTCAATAAAGACCGTTTAGTAAATATACCAAATGTCAACATTCTGTATTTAATATCTTTCTCATAAAAAAATGATGAAAAATCGAACATTTTTTGGCCCAACAAAGTAGAAACCTCCTTTAAAAGCCATGCAGTAAAACTTGTTCCCGTTGGTCACTTAATAATCTCAAATATGTGCTTCATTCGGTAAATGAGTTTTCATTAATTTCTTAACAATCGAAAATCAGATTGCGGACTAACATTGCTATGAGAGCCTGCATATAAAAGCGGATCTTTGCCAATTTTTTTCTCAAAAACCGCGCACGGAAAAATTACGAAAAAAAATTTACGACACACATCGATAGACAGAAAACAGATGATAAAAATTTCAACGTCACGTTATATCTTGACCAACGGGCATTGAACCTCCTTAATAAAAATTTTTTTAGGCTCTAGTTTTTTTAAAAAGAAAATCTGAATTTTTATGAAATGCAATCTACATAGCAACGAAACTAGCCAAATATCTGCGGGTCTTATTCTTCGAGGCCTCATAGGGCTCGAAATAACAAATCCGCGAAGGGTCTAAAAAAAAAAAATTTCGATAACGGGCAATCGAGATCAAAATTTTCGAAAGTATAAAACTTTCGAGTTCTTTCAGGATATCGAGATGATAGTTTGAATACGGTGAAACAGAACAGAGACGATTATGAAATGCCTCTGAAAATTTTATCCTACAAAGATCTGTACGGCTGGACAATGGATGCGATTGTCGAGCAGGTAAACGCTGATCCAAACGATTGAAAAATGATTCTACGATTTTTTTATTTTTCCGTACTCGGCATAATTGTGCAATTGTTTAGATAGGACGGAAGAACAATTGTACCTTTTGCGGGGTTTTTCGTCGTCAAGCTCTCGATCGAGGGGCAGCTTTGTTGGGAGTCGATTGCATAGCGACCGGACACAACGCGGACGACATAGCCGAAACTGTATTAATGAATATTCTACGAGGTGACATTGCAAGACTGCGAAGATGCACCTCTATAATAACGGTAAAGAGATTTTTCATTCCAGAGGATACAGATTCACAAACAAACAAACAAAACAAAAACGAATAATCAAATTGCTTCGAATAAAATCCATTCGCGCTTTTCAGTCCGGCCAAGACACGATAATGCGCTGCAAGCCGTTGAAATATACGTACGAAAAGGAAATAGTTATGTACGCGTACTTCAAGAAACTCGTTTATTTCTCCACCGAATGCGTTTTCGCACCCAACGCTTATCGCGGACATGCAAGAACATTTCTGAAAGATCTTGAGAAAGTTCGACCATCGTCGATCATAGATATCATTCATTCCGGTGAGAAAAAAAAAAAAAAAAAAAAGAAACCAAAGTTTCAATTTCGGATTTTCACGTCCGATTCCAACGAAAAATCTTTGGGCTTGAATTTTCATTGAAATCGGAACGTATTTTTTTTTCTTTCTTATTCCCTGTAAATTAAAATTATCTTCGTCATTGCAAATTTATCGTTCGTAAGTTAATTTGGCGAGTGTTCGACAGGCGAAAGATTGGGGATAAAGGGAAGCGTAAAAATGCCAGAACGAAGAAACTGCGACAGATGCGGCTTCGTGTCCAGTCAGGAAATTTGCAAAGCCTGCATCCTACTGGAGGGCTTGAATCGTGGTATGCCTAAGCTCGGTATTGGAAAATCTGGCAAAGCGCTGCAAATCGTGAATGCCAACGAACGCGCAGCAAAGAGATCAAAGGAGAAAGCACTTTTGGATTTACGAGATTGATGATTTACTTGTATACAATAATTTAATTTTATGAAATTTATCTTAATAATTTTTCAGCTCGTATCACGCAAAAATATCGTTTTACAGCATTTGGATTATAAACATTTTATGTAAATATAATTATTTCTCAAGAATATACAGATTTTATCTTCAACAGCTTATTCTCGTATTCTTTTAATTTCCCAACTCTTTGCTCTCTTTATTCGTATAAAATTTATATCGCTACGAACGAGAAAAAGCTTATTTTGTTTTTTTACAAACGGAAACATCTCAATATAAAAACCCCCTCGAGGATCGAATTACAAAGTGATATGATAAAATTTTATTTCTATTATTCTACAATGATATATCCGGGGGGGAGGAGGAATCGTCACGAATTCTCGATAACCAGGCGAACAAAATAACGTCAGGCTATGTAGGCAGCACTTTTTTGTACGATAGTCGCTCGACATACGGGACAATCGGAATCAATATCGTCGGAACAATCCTCGCAGAGGCAAACGTGCCCGCACGGCAAGAGAATTATTTCTCGCGGATTTGTACGGCAAACAACGCAAAGTTGTTCCTCCCGAAGATCCTTGTCGCGCACTCTGCGCCTTCGTGTTCTACGCGATTCTTCCAGGGCCCGCCGCGACTCGTTCGCCACTCTCTGCTCCTCGCGATCCTTCATATAACGTCTCACGACAATTCCACCGATTAGAACACCGATAGCACCGAAAATCAGGCATAACCACCTGAAAAATTACAGACAACTATTATCATTTCTTTTTCTTCTTCTTTAATGCTCATATCTGGAATATTCGTCATTACGATCGTCGAAGCTTTTCCGAAACTCGCTCATTTCCTTTTTTTTTTTTTTTTTTTTTTTTTTGGCAAATTGAAAATTAAAGTGCGCAATTAAATACTTGGGAATAAAGATGGATAGTCAACTTAGATGGAACGATCACGTCGATTATGTAGCAAAAAAAAACTGAGGTATGCGCTCTGTCTATTCTATAGACTTCGATTATGCCTAAATAAGACACAGTTACGTATGATCTATTACGCGTTGTTCGAATCTATATTATTTTGTGGAATTTTTGGATGGGACGGGGTCAATTATAGGGTAATTAAGAAACTACAAGTGATCCAAAACCATTCTCTGAAAGAAATGTTAAGAAAAGACCGACTCTACTCAACGACACAACTGTATGAGGATGCAATGGTGCTGAACATTCGAAAAAAATTGTTACGATTCATCAATGTGTGAAAAACGTATGGCGTGATAGCATGGGGTGCTGCGTATGATAATGCGATAGCCAAACAAGGGATTCTACAAAACAGAGCCTTAAAACTGATTAATTTTAAGAATACGAGATATGGTACTGCAAATTTGTATGAGGAATGCGAGGTTTTGACTGTGAAGCAATTGTATGGCCCAAGTTCGGTGCGGATGTGCGTGAAGTGTAATTTATTAAATTTAAAAACACCAATACTAGAAGAGCAAGGGAACAGAGAATTGAAATTGCACATCGGAGAACTAGTCTCGGTGTTCGCGCATGGGATAGTATTGGCTTACGTCTTTATAACGATTTACCAATTGGAATAAAAGCAAAGCAGAATAAGGGTTGTTTTGTTTATCATGTTAAAAATTATATAATGAAACAATTGACAAGGAATGGAGCACTTACATAATCGGAATTAGCGAGAAAATGAAATGACCGATTTCCCTTAGATTTATATTAGATTGCATGAAGAGTCCAGTTTTATATTTTTATATTTTATTTTTATTTTTGTGTTTATATTTTTTAGAGTTTACAATATGATTGATTTATGAGAATATTATTTTGATAGTTTTAGGCTGATATACGCTGCTAAATTAGAAGTTGGATACGATTGCGCTGAGCGCTGGGAAAGATGAATATTCGTGTGATTTTGGTGATATCTTGTGGGAAATGAAGGCGCTGTGCGTCTAGGATTAAATTAGTTTGTAAGTTATACATGAAGTTGTCATATGAGTGGAAATGGAATGGAACAGTGTTTGAGCGCTCTTTCGGGGCTTGATATCCGCTAATTCTAGTGACATATCAAGGACATGCGACATTAATTGCTGAAAATGCTGGGAATGTACTGTACGCGAAATCATTTTTAGCACCATTAATGGTACATTTCATTGATTAATTGAATAAAAATTAAATAAAAATTAAATTCAATACGGTAACAGTTCCTTGCTATGCAAAGTCTATTGGCAGAAGATGTTATAATTATATTGGACCGAGAATAGCAAAATGTCTCTCTCCTCTCTATCGTCAACTAATATTCACCACATCTCTTAAAAAATGTAAAAAAATTATAGAAGAGGCTTTTGCAAATATTCCAACTGAATTGTCATTAAGTCCTTTCAACTGAGAGAAATAAAAATCTAGTTTGTACGAAACAGTTCAGGTGGCAAAAAATGTATAAAATGTATGCGAATACAGCGCCTGCACATACATAAGAAGGCCTTTGGATAAGATAGTGGACAAGCGCTAAATGCAATTGGGAGTATAAATGAAATTTTTTTATTTCAAAATCTGGTAATTTAGGAAAAAATATTTAGTACGTATTTTTTATTTTTTTATTTGAATCAAAATTGCCGTTAATATAACAAATTGAAAAATATAACATTATGACGTCACACATGTTACGCTATATCTATATATATATCGAGGGCTTAGGACCAAAAGGGCGTAACCCACTGTTTTTCGACTTTTCATTACCTTACTGCCATAAAGGCGTATCCCCAACTTTAACACGGAAGTTCCATAAGAGCAAAATTAATCAGCCTACAGCCAGAAGGGCGTAAGCCCACTACAATACTGCCAGAAAGGCGTAAGCCACGAAAAATAAAAAAAGTGGCTTACGCCCGTCTGGCAGATCATTCATCATTTTTTCCCGGATTTGAATCGCCTGATTACAGCCAGACGGGCGTAACCCTCTTTTTTTTATTTTTCGTGGCTTACGCCTTTCTGGCGGATAACCGGTCAATTTTTTCCGAATTTCGATCGCCTACTTACTGCCAGAAGGGCGTTACCCCAAAAAAATTGAAAACTTGATGTGTGTAAGATGCTAGCCAGTTTTCCATCTTTCTGGCCAGTCGATGGCCAGTAAACTGTCGAGTTCCAGATTAGGTGTGTAACGCAAATCTGTTCAGTGCCAGTCTTGGCAGGCTGACGAGTTGCTGGTCAGAAAAACTCGGTAGTTGCTGGTCAGGAAACTATTCGCTATTTGCTAATATTTTTTAATGGGAAATATAAACAAAAACGAAATATACCATTTTCAAAATGGTTGCATGCGCATATTTAGTCGTTGCTATAGTTAATACTCGAAATTTAAAAAATTTTCAAAATAAAATTTTTTTTTTTATTTCAAATTTTTCAAACTCAATATTTTCAAATTTTTCAAAATTTTCAAAATTTTCAATATTTCCAAATTTTTCAAAATTTTCAAAATTTTCAATATTTTCAAAATTTTCAATATTTTCAAATTTTTCAAAATTTTCAAAATTTTCAATATTTTCAAATTTTTCAAAATTTTCAAATTTTTTAAATTTTCCAAAATTTGAAAATTTTTCAAAAATTTCCAAATCTATTCAACATTTTCAAAATTTTTCAAAATTTTCAAAATTTTCAGGTTTCAAAATTTTAAAAAACTTTAAATTTCAAATATTTTTGAAAATTTTGAAAATGTTGAATAGTTTTGGAAAATTTTGAAAAATTTGAAAATTTCGATATATTTGAAAATTTTGAAAAATTTGAAAATTTTGAAAAATTTTGAAAATTTTGAAAAATTTAAAAAATTTTTAAATTTTGAAAAATTAAAAAATTTTAAAATTTAAAAATTTTGAAAAATTTGAAAATTTTGAAAATTTTACACACACACGTCACACACACACACACACACATCACGTTTTCAATTTTTTTGGGGTAACGCCCTTCTGGCAGTAAGTAGGCGATCGAAATTCGGAAAAAATTCACCGGTTATCCGCCAGAAAGGCGTAAGCCACGAAAAATAAAAAAACGAGGGTTACGCCCGTCTGGCTGTAATCAGGCGATTTAAATCCGGTAAAAAATGATGAATCATCTGCCAGACGGGCGTAAGCCACTTTTTTTTATTTTTCGTGGCTTACGCCTTTCTGGCAGTATTGTAGTGTGGGCTTACGCCCTTCTGGCTGTAGGCTGATTAATTTTGCTCTTATGGAACTTCCGTGTTAAAGTTGGGGATACGCCCTTATGGCAGTATAGTCCGTTTTTTGTGGGTTACGCCTTTCTGGTCCTAAGCCCTCGATATATCAAAATCCGTGAAATTAAATTGCCTATAACAGGTACATCTGTGATTTTTAACGAAAAATAAAAAATACGTCCTCATTATTTTTACTTACTCTACATTATGCGCCCCGATGATTGAAAAAAAAAATTTCATTCATACTCCTAATTCGAACTTGGTCTTTGAGCAGTGTATAGAAAAGTACCGATGATTATTATTTTGTAGACATTAATTGTGTGATCGAAAATGTAGGATTATTATCTGACTGAAAACTGTGATGTACGTCTCTATTTGCTGTACTCGATAAATATAAATATAAAATATATAAATATATTTTAATCATTTTAATTCTAATTTTTGGAAAATCATCAACCCACCTGTAGGTTTTACGACGTTCATCCAATTTTCTAATCAACGAACCCACCGACATCGTGGTGAGATAAAACGGTTTACCATCCGCGGGCGGTTGCAATATCAGCGAATGAGGATTCGTCGAGTCCCTGGCGAGTTCGCCGATTCCCGTGATAATGGTATCCTCTCGGAGCATCTGTTCCGTGGACTGAAGGCCTCGTTGGCGAACCCCTTCGCACGACGTATCGTGAAAAAGATCATTGGAATTTGATTTATTCGAATCGCCACAGAATGGGCAAGACCTTGGCCCTCGTGGAGCGATCTTATCAATGCTTTTCATACTTTTTTTCGTTTACTAAATTGACTCTACAAAATCAATTGTATGAGAAATTTTTTTTTTTGTTTTTATTCCCCTCCAAACGAATGATAAAGAGAAATTAATACCGGTAAAAAATCCCCACAGATAATCCTTGATGGAAGGTACGCTGGGCGTGAATTCATCCTTTATGACATCCATATCGAGAATTTCTGCAGACACCGCGTCGCCTATCTCGACTTTATAGGCACCTTTTCGCAGCGCAAAAGGCATACTGTTGTATATCTCTTGCATGGTATTTTCCTGATCCGACCTACGATCGAAACGCCAATTTTTTATTCGTAGGACAATGGAACGATATAAATTGTTTTTTTTTTTTTTCAGATCTATTATACCTGCGATGTGAGGGAAAAAAAAAAAAATAAAATGTATAATTAGCTACCAAAAGCCTGCCGTAGTTCTGGCGACGACGTGCTCCTTGACGCTGAGCTTTTGTACGACTCCCGTGATCGAATCATTGTTGACGCTACGGAAAGGCTTGCCGAGGGGCGTAACCGATCCTCTAATGACGATGTAAGATAGCTTTCCATCTGCATTGTAATTTAAACTCGAGAACAAGCTTGGACCGATTTCATGATATTCGGCTCCCTGTTTTGGCAAAAGTTTCAAGTCTAAACATTCATCCTGCTCTATTAAACCCAGAAATCCGAAAAAAAAAAAAAAAAAAACTGTATGTTTCTCAATTAAAATTGTTATTTCGCGATATTCCCGATGAATATCGTCATTAAATATGCGTCGAACAAAATATTATTGTTACGTCACAAATCATACACGTTCACGACGGTAATATATATTTCATTTGCAGATATTTCTCGGGGTTAAGGTTTCCAGGGACATCGATGAATTTTGTAATTTATCATCGAATAAACTCGATACTCACCTTTATCGATGTTATAGCATTTTTACAGTGATAATATTGCTTCAGGCAAATGCCAAATATGATGCTGTCAATACCGAGAGCTATAACCTCACCGAGATAATCCATTGTTAGGTTATTTTTCGAACTTCGCGGTTGTACTTTGGGACGATGAGATTTCTTATCATCGTGGATATTTATAGTTGTAACATGATAACACGAATGATTTAACAATAAATATTAAAACCGCGGTAATGTCACATTGGCAAGTCTCTTTTGCTTTAGCCGAAACCTACGCGTGAAATGAATTAACAAAATTTCTTCTCGCCGTGGGACCCGAGCGCTAACTGTATTTTGCCAAAGAAGATCCGCAGTGATCGTGCATATCTACATATCTTCTTCGCTATGCCTGTTTACGTGTGACGTCACGTATCTTCCTTTTCCACGTAATCATTCTTTTTTAACCCGAGAAAAATAGATATCGAAAAAAGTAGAAGGGAAAGTTGATAATCGAATTTATGAATTAATTTAGTGATTAACTATTAATCGCAGATATTTTTATCGTACATTATCCGACTCAAAAAATCGATTCATATATTGAATCAAATATTGTCAAGTGAATCCGAGATGAATTTTGTTGGGTCATCTTCCAGTCATTCGTGAGTTGGACCCGTTCCCGGTCCGAGGCGACTAAAATTTTCATTGCTATATATCGCATTAAAAAAAAATTAGCCACATGAGATGGACGACGAGTGGGGTAAGTGAAAATGAAGAAAAAAATTTTTAAGTAACATGTAACTTTGGGCTAAATTTCAAGATGATTACGTTTAATGGATAAAAGCGCGGGAAAGTGATAAAAATCGTTTATCACGAAATGGGAACATAGAGAAGAATCGTAGTATTGAGATTATATCGTGGAAGTTAATTCCCTGAATGGCTAGATGGCGGCAGAGAGTTTTTCCGTTAACGGTCAAATTTTTCGATTTTCAAATTTTGGGGCAAGGAAATAAAACTCCTTGACTGAAAGAAGTCAGGAAGAATATTAATACGAATGTTGTATTAAAAAGAATGAAATAATTGATAATATTTATAACTATCCACCAGCGAACGATTGGTAAAATAAAAAAAATCTTTAAGTTAGAGCTGCATGGCTAACTTTATATATACTGAGTGACCCCATATGTTGACTGGAATGCGACAATTAATAATGTTCAATTTATTGACCATCAAGTGACTGAATTTATTCCGACTATCTAGTATCTTTCGAGTCATCATGCATTATTCTTCAGTCATATATATATATATATATATATATATATATATATAAACTCAGGAATGACACTGCAGAAGATCCCGTTCACTGGATTCACCAACTGATATATATTGGTCACAGTCGAGTCTCACGCACGACCCTTGGATACATTTTTTCAACACAAAAATAACTTGCCATTATTCAGTCATTCGAACCTCATTTTTTTTTTAATCCTCCATGAATGATCGTTGAGTTTTTTTCTTGCAATTCAAATGATGATTCCCATACACCAAAAATAATTGGAGTACAAACATATTGGAGTTGTGTATTTTTCATTGAATTTTGTGTCTGTTGTTTTTTTCTTTCTTTATTTATGTATAAAAAGTATAAAAAATAAATTATCCACAATGTCTCGCGTTTTAAATTCACACAAAGAGCATCCACACATACGATCACATATACACACACACACACACACGGGCGACGACCATACGTTATTCAAGTTTGTTATCGTGACAATATTATATTGCTCAATTTCGATTATAATTGACGCTATAACGCCCATTTCCCTCCAAAAACACTCTTAATCGACAATTATTATTTAATGCACGAGTGCAAACTTTGCATCTCGTGATATTTTGCGTCCTTCATCGACGATGCCCATATTAATTATTCACCAAGTACGTCAAACATTGTATTAAGAAGGGAAAAAAAAAATTCAAACAGAAATTCATTCACACGCTCCTCCGGCGACTAGCTGAGATCATTAATGTGTGTTTTTTTTTTTTTTTCCACAATATATGCAATTGCACTCGGAGCTCAAGCATTCTTTCGTAACATTTTCACTCGTAAAATAAATCTAAGAAAAATCGAACGATTATTTTCGTTTATCATTCATTCGTCATTGACAAAATAGAATCCAGTCTAAATTGCACTATCTTGTACGCTTGTGTGTGTGTGTGTGTGTGTGTGCGTATATAAGTATATCGTAAATCCTCAGGTCAAATTCTATCGTTAATTAAGCAGTATCGTTGTTTTCGTTGGTTTCTCTTTTACGTTGTTTCTTCTTCGTTTTTTTTTCTTACTATACACACATGTATATATACATGCATAGATATATTTATAAATCTTCATGGCAGTCCCGTTTTATATATATCGTAAAGTACAATTGGAACCAATTGACGATCTTGGAACGGTCCTGGGATCAGGGTCAAACGGTTTTACTTTGTATCTGGCAAAAGTTTCCAGTCTATTCGACGTCATTATGAGGAAACTTGCCTAGTTTTTTTGTCTGTTCGTTCGTTTGTTTGTTTTTTTTTTTTTCAAATACGTATGATAAACGAGAATTTCTCTATTTATACGTCTCATCTCTCTCTCTCTCTCTCTCTCTCTCTCTCTCTCTCTCTCTCTCTCTCTCTCTCTCTCTCTCTCTCTCTCTCTCTCTCTCTCTCGATCACCGTGACGTGTACATCAAAACTCTTGTTATCTTATCTCAGAGTTTCCTCTTGCGGAGTTTTTTTTTTCCCCCTCGAATTTTTAATCAAATGGGAATTTGATATTTCACGCTGCTCGCAAGCATAGCTAAAGTATGACTTTCGTACATATTCGAGATAAAAAAAAAAATCATTCCCATGAGAAGTTCGGTAGGTCGGAACGAAGTAAAAAAAAATTATAAACAAGCGAATAAGCTGCTATTTTTTTTTAATTTACTCAATTATTTTCAAATAATTAAGAGTAATTAATTTGAAAAAAAGGAGTATCGATGAAATTGAACGACCGATATGTGCGTATACTTTCATCTTTATGGGACATGAAATTTAATCAATCGAATTACTTTGATCAATCAAATTCGATGGATTAATCAATTTTTTAGTCAATAAATTAACAATTAACCAGCTTATCGACGAAAAATATATCGAAAATTCTCAAATTTTCCGCGATTCTTATATACATTCTTTTTTTTTTTACTTCGAATCCACCTTTTTCGTCGTAGTTCAAGTCGTAATTCGTTCAAAACCAAAAAATTGAGAAAAACTCGTACTGCCGATAGCCATCACGAGGAAATTTAAGAAGAAAAATAACGATTAACCGAGCCTGCTCGTATGTCAATGATCAGAGTCTCGAGCAATATTTTCGTCCAATATTCCAACGATAATTATACACAAGAATATTGTTTTTTTTTTCTTCGACCTCTCCTCGAAATGGTATTCTCAGAATAGACGCACACACGCGCGCACGGGCGAGTGTATAAGATGCTACACAACTTTGTGTCGCGTAAAGAATATTCTCAGCGAGAATAAAACTTCTGTGATGGGCAAAATCTCAATTTTCCAAAATATTCACGAGAAACGAATAAACGATCCAAATAAAAAATTTATATCTTCCGTCGTTCACTCCGGATACGTCGTTTGCCGTTCTTTGAAATTCATGATCATCGTACGATCGCAAGTTTGTGGAAAATTGTAGAAATTTGGATCATAAAAATTTTTATGGTAAAATTCATGCAACTCGGAAAATTCGATTTTGCCCATTTTCCTTTTTTTTTTGTTTGTTTTTGTTTTTCGAACAATTACTGGCCCTGCGGAATGTAAATCCGCGGAAGACTATAAATTGTATTCTTTGTTTGTATGTACAGCTATTTTAACTTCCCCTTTTTCGTGCGATCTTTTCTCGTATTTTTTTTTGCTTTTTCGTTTTTTTTTCTTCTTTTTTTTCCATTCGTTCTTTCATTTCCAAACTTTGTGGAGAGATTCAGCCTCCAGAATTGTTTTTCCCACTTCGTCGAGGTGAGGGGGCCTTCGGTGACTCTGTTGTTGTTTTTTTTTTCTTTCTTCAGTGAATTCGAGAGAGATTATGTGTAATCTCGTCGACTCGTCCGTAGGCTCCTTTTTTCGTCTTCTTCTTCTTTTTTTTCTTCCTCTTTCATCTCGTTGTACAAATTTTTTGGTCATTTCTCATAGAATTTCGTCATCGAATCATTGATTTTTCATTTCGTTCTACGCCGGTGCTGGCTGATGTGCCGTGCTCTGCAACGGCATCGTTATAACGAATATATCAATTTTTTCACCCGACGTTTTGTCGACGAGATCACCGTAATTAACGGAATCGTAGGGTGGCGGCGCGAATAAATGATACGGCGGTGGTGGTGTCTCCGTGCTAATGTTATTACCACCGTTTGTCGAATCATTCGTACCGTTGACACGATGTACGTAGGTGGAATTCAATTGTCGGGCGCCACGACGACAGCACCACTCGGAGCAGCTGACGATCAGGAAGAAAGCCACGAGGCCACCGAATGAGCCGATGTACCAGACTATCGACCACGGATCCAACGGGCTCTGATTGTCCGAGTCGTCTGCAATGAAAAAATAAAAAAAAAAAAGAAAAAAAAAATTAGAGTCGAACAACGAGAGGCATCGTGGCAAAAAAATACTCGAATTAATGACAATTGGCAGGAAATAAATTCGTCTCTTGAAAAAAAAAAGAACAAAATAACAATTTTGAGACCATGCGAGTAAAGAATTTCTTAGGGAATTTATTCAATGGGATTTAAAAAAAAAGAATTGAATTTTTTTCTTCCTTTTTTTCATTGGAGTAATTTTTTTCTTCTGAATCATTTTTTTGGAGTAAATTTTAAAAAATTTGGGGTCAATTCGCGTATCGCTTTCTCACAATTTTTGGCAATTGAGAAAAATTTTTCTCCAGGAACCCAAGCAGCTTGCTCTACGAGCGAGTCAATTTTTGGAGTATTTTTTTTCTCATGTCAACTTCAATATTGTAAAAATTGTTTCTCGAATTTGAAAAAAATGTACACGTCATAACTTCGGGACGATTTGTTTGGTTCAAGCATAATTTCTATCGGTGTATTTTTATACGAAAAAAAAAGAAACAATATTTTGGAAATTCTTGAAATTGACGACGATGATGAAATTTTGGAAATTCAAAGAAGCTTTTATAGCGAGGCAAATTTTAATTTTCCATTCTTTTCGTTATTTTTATTTTTATTTTCAAAAATCATACCGCTAAAATAGTTGCGAGGAAATTTTCTTTGTGAAAAATTCCATGACCTCGGTCACGCGAAATACACAAGGAGGCAGCAGCGCGGGGAAAGAGGAGAGAAAGGAAAGGTTCGATGTATTTTTACCCCGTGATAAAGGAGCTCTTGGTCGAATAATAATTTTTTTTCTTTCTTTTCTTTCTTCTCTTTTGTCTCGTCCCGGAGGAACGAGTTTTGCAAGGCAGTAGGTTTACGTCAAGTGTGTATTTCGTTTCTCGCGTCATATACTCGCGGTGCACGATTGATTTCTTGTCCACTTGATTGGCTATTTTTATTTTTTTTTTTGCAATACCATACAATCTTACTCGCTCGCTCAGATCTCTTTTTTCAAACGATAAAAAATAAATTTGAGCAGCATTAATTTTTTTTTTCATTACAAAAAAAAACGCTGGCGTAGGCAAAAAATCACAAATTGCGAAATCTCGAGCTGATCACACATCTAATATTTTCTTTGTTCAAATCTTGAAGAAAAGAAAACGTGAAATTGTTGTTTCTTCACTATATCAACAATTTTTTTTTTCTCGGAGATTCGTTTAATTCAAGCAAATAATCCTCGCAATATTGAAAAACTGATTTCCTGATTTAAAATTACGTAATTACCTGTCGAAAAATGCTTTTATAATAATAATAATAATAATAATAATAATAATAATAATAGTAACCAAGAGGCTTGCATTTTTGTGAATCACCCTGTATATGTATAGTGCATACATAAATGTACTACATATACATGTATAGAGGATACCAATTGATAAAGTTAAACCAAGCGGGTAAAATATACACAGACGCACTCACACGCATACTACGAGACTCGGAAGATGTATAAAAATAGTTTAAACGGATACGCCTCGCAATTATATGCGAAACCCGTTTTTCCTGACGTTCGTGATACTAATACCAACATGATCATTATAATATCCGATATAATATATTTATATACGACATACAAAAGGGTATATTTACATATATGGAAATACATGAATATAATATACTTTTATTGATTTGAAATTTTTTTTTTTTGTTTTTTTAACGTTTTCATATAGAATTTTTGAGCTTCCGGAAAAAAATTCGATAGGATTCGTAATCAGTGAAAAATTTCCGATCGCCTAGAGCTTGAAAAAAGTGAAAAAGACGAAAAAAAAAAGTTCTCAATTTATTTGCCCACTTTTTCAAAAATCTAAAATTCTCGAAATTTCAAATGCTCATAACGTTGCTCCGGATTAACGGATTTAGGCTTATCGAGGGGTGTTTTGAAAAGCCCAGAAGTAGACTCCGAGAATGCCGTTTGATTCATCTCGAGATATCAATTTTTTTTCGTAACCAAAAGAGCATGGAAAAATTGGCAAAAATCAATGGTCCGACTTTGAAAATTTGTAAAAAATCGAAAACAAATCGTAGCTCGATGAGCCAAAGGGCGTTTTGAAGCTCGAACGATTACGAAGAGAATAAGCACAATGAGCAGTCTTCAACTCCATCGGGAAGCAAAATTACAACGATTTTTGTAAACCCATTAATTTTTTTTGCAAAAGTTGAGAAAAAATCTTGGATTTTTTAAATTTCAATCATAACCCTGCACCGATGTATTTGTTTTCCGTTGATCACGAATCTTCTGGATATTCTCCGTGAAACTCAAAAATCCCATTTCAAAACGTCAAAAACATAGTTTTTTCCCCAAAAATAAGAAATAAAAATTTTAATCGGATAAAATTTAATTAAAATTCATATGGTTTATATAGATTTCGAACAAATCACTGTGCTTCCGATATTATCGATGAATAAAAAAAAAATTATAAATCAATAAAAAATACACCCCTGAATTTGCGGTGCCCATACATGAGATTAAATTATAAGTATACTGTATCAGCGTGTAAGAGTTAACAAAGGTCACGTTGTAGTCGCGACGACGCGATACGAAAATCATTGTAGACATGATGATTTTATAAAATCATGAATGATAAGAAAACGAAGATTTTTTTGTCGCCGTGGGGGGCTTATTAAAACGCACAAAGAAAGGCTTTTGTGCACGGGACGAACTTCTCGAACGAAACTTTATCCCTTTCATTGCATATCGCAATATTAATTCGCGAGATACAGAGCTTTAATTATAATTGGATAATCATCGAAGGAGAAAAATTTTCCAATATTTCGTTGACAGGAGAAAAGATTGCATGAAAGAATAAATATTCGCACAGAGTAATATTTTTTTTTGTTTCTTACAATCGACTAAGTGCCCAATCGACACGAAGTTTCATTGATAAATGCAATATTTTTTGTTCTTTTTTTTTTTTTTAGTAACAATACTCCGAAAATTATACTTTTTGTTTTGTGGAAATTGAAAAATTTATTTATTCCAACGAAAGAATTGACAATTGATAAATTTTTTACCTATCTTATTTGCAGAGATATCAATGTGTTAATTTTTTATTTTTTATTTTTTACAAGGACTCTGTTTCGTATTCTGGTTTCTAATTTTCGTGGAAAACAAAAAATCATCCTAGATTTTTCTGTATCAAATAATTTTTTTTAGTATTTTGTGATGATGAGGAAATTAAAAAAAAAAAAAAATTGATCGATCATCGAGCATTCATGATAATCGAGAGACTCACCTGACGCACCCTCCTTGCCACCTTTGTTCCCATCTTTGTAATTTTTCTCAGGCAGCTCGGACTCAAACTCCACCACCACGACCGTGCGTTCACCACTCCGTGGTTCCGGTTCATCGGCCGGTTCGTCATCTTCATCGTTCTCATCGTTGCCAATATCGCGTATCGTCACCTCGTTGCTCTCGACTAATCCAGGACGCTTTGAATCATTAACATCGTATATCGACAGACCGTGAACCAGACCTAGAAAGAAGAAAAAAAAAACATTATTTTTTTGAATACTCGTGGTGAAAAAAAAAAAAAATTACCGAATTATCAAAGTAATTTTTCGAATGAACCAGAGAGAAATACATATATTTTTTTAACTATTTGGATAATTCAATAATTTAATAATTCGATAATTGAAATTTTATTCAATTTAGGAGCGAGTTAATATCGAAAAATTGCTTGATAAAAATAGGGAAAAAAAATCTGCTCATTTTACTATCGTTGTGGTGGATATATGGACAGTGTATTTTTTTTTGGAGTAATTTTTACAATCCCTTAAAATTGATCATCCCTCGTCATAATAATTACGAGTGTCTTTTGTTTTATAATTTTGTTTTTTTTTTTTCTACGAAAGCCGTTATAAGTTTCATCGCAACTTTGCCTTTTTGGAGTAAAAAATTACTCCAAAAAAACTATCATCCATATCCACAGCTATGGGATGATAATATTGACATAATTTAATTATTTCGATTGTACAATCATCGTCATAAAAATAATCCTGAATTATAATGCATTACTGTACTTTATTTTTACTCCATTTTTTTTTGCCACGCGAGGATGAATGTTGCATTAATGAAAAAAACAAAAAATAATTATATCATGAAGCTAAACTCTATGTTCTATAATTTTTATTTCTTCGTCAACCGAAACGTCTGGAACTCCGATAGCGTGTTATTAAATCGATACGTTTCTCTTACTCGGGCTCTGTTTTCATTGTCTCAAAAGAGAACGAAGCTAAGAAAAAAAAAAAAAAAAAATGAAGAATTATATTTGTCAAAGAGTTGAATAAAAAAAAAAATCGATCGGTTGTGCATTGGCTCTGTGACTCGGAGAAAGTTGACATAATAGAGCAGCCAATCGTAAAGAAGAAGCGAAAAGGAGCGAACGGTGCCGAAGCCTTTCCAATCTCACCTCGTCGAACATGTCGATCGGATCGATTGAGAAAGATCTATTTTAGCTACAGGAGACAAACAAGTGTGCATACGCGCGCATATACGGTGAATTCTTAAATGCATGTCCTGCTATCACGAAACATTTATACATTTCATTCGTACTACATATATAAATGCATTACGTTGAAATAAAACCGGATTTGTTGTACAAGAGTCTCTGTTTTCTCGCTGGTCCATATTTTATTATAGCAAAAAAAAACAAAATAATATTATCGGAGGTGCTGAGACTTGCAACATTGAAATGTCATAAATTATTCTTCGCCCCTCTATCGATATCTATGAATTCACGAAAAAATAAAATAAGCAAAACTTGATGATGGTGTCGACAGCTCATATTTGTGAATTTATAAATATTGATATTTAAAAAATTAAAAAAAAAATGCAAACTAATTTTTTATAAAAATTTGAAAAATAAAAATCACAATGAAATCGAAAACCTTGGAAATGAAAGAATACGACAATCGTTGAAATCATCCAGGAAACGTTTTCCATTGATCTCTATGACGTATTTTATAAAACGAAGTAAAGCTGAATGACTAGGTTGATCAGCTATAAAAGTCGATACTGGATTTAGATGATTCTTCAAAGAGCATGACGTAATTACAAATATAAATATATCATTGTTGATTTTCCTATAAAATTGTCAATGGGATTGTTGGTATTTTTTTATTCCTGTTGGAAATTAAGGTGACTTTGCTTTCAATTATTTTTCGGTATCATGGAATTCTACCCAGGCTAATTTGAACGTCAGTAAATCGTGTGATAATTAAAGGCATAGTTTACAACATTTTTTTTTTTGCCATTAGTTAGTCTATATAAAGAAATGACATGTCATTTAGATCATTCACTGACCATTTCCTCCAATGGTCATTGAGCAGGAATTCTCAGCGATAATTTTGTTGACGTTGTCCCCCCCCCCCCCCCCCTTCTTGCCCCGGGTCACACTGATTATACATCGTCAATACTTTTTTTTCTCCATATTAGCTCGATTCATGATCGAACGTAAGATCAATGCTGTTGCTACGAATACAATTTGTAATTTCTTCATTAGATCTAGTTTGATTAACATGCTTCATCCACCGATCGATCCAATGAAATACGTCACGAAGAAGTTTTTTGAAAAATGATAAAAATAACCTTTTTTTTTTTTCAAGTTATAAAAATAATTATTGTATATCAAATTTTTCGAAACCCCTGAAAAAATTTGCAAAGCGCGAGCACTGCGTCCTCTTTTTCTCGGAATAAAACGAATTTTTTCGTGCCTTCAAATTTCATTTTCATTATCGGAGTAATAATGACATAATGTCGACATAGAAATAAAAACGAAATATCATCTCTATTTGCTCAAAGTATCTACTGCGTAAAAATTTCAATCGAATTTTCATTCTCGTACCACCTGCGGGACACGTGAACGTCGGAAATATATAATCATTAAAAATTCTGGAGCGACGTTTTAACGAACGCAATGTCAATAAAAAAAAAAGTTGATAAGAACGCGCGAGGACAAAGTTTTATCCAATTAGGATCGAAACGAAAACGAGGAAAAGAAATACAAAAAAAAAAGACGACGCATTTTCATTCTCAATTGTTACCTAAGCTGACAAATTTTGATAATAAATTTCGGATAGTCAAACGAATTCGCCTCGTTGGGTGTGGAATCTTTTCGCAACAAATTATTGTCAATCTTGGCCTCGTTTAGATCTGCACGCGATTGCATGTTGTGCGATACACTTGGTCATATCGCCTCTGATGCACATAATTGAAAAAAAAAAGAAAAGCAAAAATTAAAATGAAAAAAAAAATGGAAAATAATAAAAATGAATAATTATTCAGCAATTATTTTCCGAGTAATTGTAATTTTGATAAAATTCCATAGTCTATTAATTGAAAATTCAATCCACAATCTCATGTCACAAAAATAGTGTTATATTTGGATTTTTTTTTTTTTTATTATTAAAAAAAAATTCAAATCTAATGTACAGGAGACAAGATTGGCCAAAAAATGTTGTCGTATCGATACAAACGTGGCAAATATAAGTCAAATGTATCGAACGTTCGACAATAGATATAGATTCGATTCTCATCTCGTAACACCTTTCGTAGTTTATTCACGTACGTACAGAGAGCTTACGGTGGAGAGACAACGAGAGACGTTTGTCGAACGATAGTCACGTACGTCTTTGCTCAGTGGAGGAGAGGCATAATGATCAAGTTATAACAGAAAGAAAGAGAGAGAGAGAGAGAGAGAGATCCGTTGGTTGGTCCCTATCCAACTGATACAACTGCCAACAGAAATCCAAGAAAACAATATCTATATATCAATGTCTTGCAAACAAAAGGGCGTAAGCCACATAATTTAACAAGTAAATTTATACGAGTTAAAACCTTTTGTTTGTCACATGTATATATATATATATATATATATATATATATATATATTTACGTGTCTGTGCACATGAATATGCCATAATATGCTAATAATTCAGACATTCCTGAGGCGTCACATCCTGTCCTGATATAAAAAAAAATCGTCGCAATTTATCCTAAATTCACATAGAATTTTTACTCCATTTAATTCTTCAAATCGATCGAATGACCTTATGCAATTCTGAGCATTGTAAAATGAAAAAAAAAAATATATATATATATATATATATATATCGTGATGAGAGAAATGACTGATGGATTCACCGGTATAACAGTGGATGAGAGGAGTGTGTGCATGACTCGATAAGAAAAGAACCGATAATGAAGAGTGTGCACGCGATAGGTGTGGCGCCTTCGACTTTATGAACCGAGCGAGTAACGTCTGGAGGCAAACCTTTATTCTCATTGCTCGAAGCTTGTGGTTTAAATTTTGAAAAATCCTTTCTACCAATTTCGTTTCGATTAACGAAAAAAAAAAACGTGATTTTCAAAAATTTCTTCACGAACCAAAAGTTGAGCCATACTTTACTGAACTTTGAGGATGATTCAACGTATACACATTCGAACGATGCAAAATAATTTTTTTTTTTTTTTTTCATGAATCAAGCATTTTGTTTTTTTTCCTGTAACTAATTTTAAACGATATCGAAAACAATCACGCGGGAAATTTCCATTCCCAATCGTTATACACGATAATATCATCTCTCGAGGCAATAATTTTCGAGGGGCTCGTATAAATGACGTTTGTAACTCTACGATATTTATGGTAAATGATCGTCGCTTGAACTATAGTGACGCAATTTTCCCAACGTTCTTGCACAAGCTCGCCTTGTGGATAATGAAAATTCTGTTTTTTTTTTTTTTCGTCATTCTCGATGAGTCATAAAAGTTAATGGGGGACAAAAAAAAACACGCACTTTTCAAAGTTTTTGACCTTCCACCGTGAATCGTATACGAGTCTATAATGTCCCTGTACAAGCGCCACTCTCCAGCGACCAAATGAGGATACACTTTACTTGGAAAAAAAAAAAATTAATATTTCAAAATTGAGGGAAAAAAAATGAGAAAATTGAGAAAAAAAATGAGAGAAAAAATTTTCTACTAAAAATAGAATTTTGTTTTTTTTTTGTTCGATAATATTTCACAAAAAAATAATAGAAAGATAGAGGGGGAGAGAGAGAGAGAGAGAGAGAGAGTTATTGGACCGTAAAAAAATTTTTTTTTCAACGCAAGCACGAACTAATTCTCGCAATAAAATGAAGAAAAGTAAAACGCAGATGTTTCAGAGTAAATCTAGACCTGTATCTTGTCGCGACACTCGACAAACAATACGAAATAGAGACTCATCCTGCTGTGAATGTAGCAACTGCGAGATCTTATAAAACGACCAAAAGAAACAGAGTTAACGAATAAGAGAAAAAGAGAGAGAGAGAAATAGAAAAAAAAAAAAAATTAGAAAAACCGTTGTCACGGAACAATTTTGTTCGGCAAAAGAGAAGATATGTGCATCGCACGATCCGATATTAGAATGATAAAATATGCGGGTACACATATTGTACTGGGTATGCGTAACGAATTTTAAAGAGTTACACCAAAAGATGGAAACTCTGGAGAAGAATCGGATTTCTTGGCATTTGAAAAACAAGAAGAAGAAGAAGAAACAAAATAACGAGAAAAGAAGAAGAATCTACGATGCGGTCCAAAGACTGGAAATCGTGAGGACTGTAAAAAGGAAAAAAAAAAAAAAAACGCGTGGGAATTGAAACGAGAATAGGAAAAAAAAACATCGGAAGAAGAGAGAATGAAAAAGAACAAGCTATCCGGAATAAGAATAAATGTCCCAACGTTGAATATCCGACTGGCAAATGTAACACTGGACCGTATAAAGGCTCAATGTTGAAAAAAAAAAAAAATTTTTTATCTTTTTTGTTCAACATGAACACCCATGCATATATGTGTACTAATTACGATTAGCTATACGTGATAAACAACGTGTTTACGACGAAGCATGACGAGACGATGAATATCATCAAAACAGAGGAAATAAACAAACAAAGAGTTAGAGAGAGAGAGAGAGAGCGATAGATCAGAAACCCAATATTGTTTCAGGCAAGGTGCCAGAAGATTTTTTTCTGAAAAATTCTACTGCAGCTGGAACCTTTTTTTTCTTCATTCGCTATCGTTTCTTTTTTTCCAATTCCTCTCAAATTCGAACCAGGGCTATAATTCTTTTCGAGCTAAAAGTATTTGAATGTTCTTAACTCACGTTTGCAAAAATTCATTGAACACGAATTTCTATCACAGAACACGTAATATTGATTATCAACCTGATGTTCCATGGGGCAAAAAAAAAATAGTACGAGCTGAAGAGAGGTGGGTGGGGCGATGAATCGAGAGAGAGAGAGAGAGAGAGAGAGAAAAATGAAAATGGAAAAAAAAACAGAACTGCTCATCGAGAATCTCTCGTATGTTCCCCGGTCTCCTCATCATTTCCCACGTGGTCTCGTTTCGAAATCTCGCCAGGAGAAAATGCTCGCTTCGACTCGAATCTTTTTATCTTCCTCATTTCTCTCTTCCTCCTGGGTTTGATTTTTTTTTTCTTCTTCTTCTTCTTTTCTTTTTCACATCAGAGTCGAAAGCTTCTTGGCGTTGTCTAAAGCTTCCCTCGCAGCGTCACGTGCCATCCCAAGTGGTAATCAGCGGAAGAACGGTTGATCGAGCCCGTGAATTCTGGAATTCCATGACAATGTCCCAGAGGGCACGAAACGATGGTGTGAAAAATGAAAGAAAGAAAGAAAGAAAGAAAAAAAAAAAAAAAATCAAATAAAATCGAAAGAAAAATAAAAATTTCGAGACTTGGCGGTATTTCAAGTAACTCGGCATCGATTTACATTGAAATTCGCATACGCGCTTAAGAAGTTCAGTGCCCCGTTGGACTCTTTCACCATTATTTTCGTCGATTATAACTTATGAAAAAAAAAAAAAAAAACGTACAAACAAAAACCATTAATAGAACATTGGTGTAATAAAAAAAAAAAGAGTCAAAATTGTGAAAAGTGAAAATTTGAAAAATTTGAAGTTCCGGAGGGAAAGAGTATCGTAATTTTGGAGTCAATAAGTATATCGAGCAGTTTGTCAGGGAAGAAAGATGAGTAAAAGCAAAAAAAAAAAAAATGCCAGAATGACCGGGAAACGATGATGAACGATATTCTTTCCACGAGCATCGAGTATCTCGCGGTAGTGTCGCTCAACGGAATCACAGGACCGTGTGAATTTTTGTGCCTCGGGCCACCTGTTATATTTATAGAGTTATCCGGTTACTCGCGATCTTTATATATTTTGCTTCTATTTTATTTTTTTTTCACTTAGCTCAAACCTCCAGCGTATGAGAGTGCTTAAAGAGAATATGAAATTTACTAAAATCTTTAGAAACGATTACGTTGAAAAAAAAAAATGGCTTTAAGATCGATAAACATAATAATAATAAATGTGACAAAGTTTGATCGTTTCGTGTTAATGAGAAAAATAGAATAAAATTATTACAAATTTAAAAAAATCTTCGATCATTGAATTAAAAAATTAAAGTAACTCATTATTGGTTCATATATTAAAAAAAAACAACAAGAAATCTAATATTTTCCCTGCAATCTCGTAAATGATTATAAATGAACGAACGAAAAAAAAAAAAGAGACACAATTAACGTCGAGGGAGAGGCGAAGAAACAAAAAATTTGAAAAAGAGAATCGTGCGACGTAGGGGTTGATTGAGATGGCAAAAAGAAAGAATAAAATAATATATATATATATATATATATATATTGGGTCGAGTGGAGTTCGATACAGGTCGAGGCGTACTTGCCGAAGTTACGAGGTCGAAAAGCTGAAGGAAAAGGTGCAAGAAGTGCAGCTGCAGCTGTTGGCACACGATGCTGATATGCGCACGGGGTACGTAGAGAGATTTTCCGAGAAGGATGAAGAGAAAAAGTATAAGAGTGAAAGAGAGAAAGAGAGAGAGAGAGAGAGAGAGAGAGCGAGAGAGAGAGAGAGAGAGAGAGAGAGAGAGACGAGAGAAACGCTGTGGGAAAAAGAGTCTCGAGACACTCGTGAAATACTGACTCTGTGAAAGAGAAACGTGTCATCCTCGATGAGTACCAAGTACCCTGGGCTCTGCAACTACCCCTATACATGGGCAAGTAACATATATCTTCCTTAAGTTGCACTCTCTTTCTTTCTCTCTTCGAAATCTCCGAGTTTTCAGTCGAGAGTATATTATTATTAACCGAAGGGGAGAGTGGGGAGAGAGAGAGAGAGAGAGAGAGAGAGAGAGAGAACGTTGAAGCAAAAAGTTGATTCGAGACAAAAGTGAAGACAAAAGAGAGGAAAACGAAGAAGGGAAACGAGAACGAGTCTAGTGCAGAAGAAGGGAACGAAGAATAATCACGATCCTTGAAATCTTGAGGATGCCCAGTTATCGAAACAATTATTGTGCTCTTCGTTTTTTTCTTCTTCTTTCTTCTCCTTCGTTTTTTTCTTTTTGTTCTCGCAGAGTGGACCGATCAGGGGAATATCCGGTCTAACGGGATATCAAAGGAATTTCATAAAAAATTATCGTGCTCCGTGAATAAATAAAATAATAATAGTAATCGTTATATTATAATTTTATAAATACAATGATTGTACCGATTCGCAAGGATGTCTAAAAATTCTCAATTAAATATGAAACGGTATACTTTGTGAAAAACGTTCGATTTTTTAAATATTTTAAAATTCATGGTTAAGTTAATTGTAACAATTTTGCTTTGCCAATCGTCATCGCCGCTTGTTGGACACGATTATCATAATAATTTAATTTAATTTACTTTATCATTATTCAATTTTATGTTTTCACATTATCGTTTCTTTTTTTTTCGCGAAA
Source organism: Rhorus exstirpatorius (assembly GCA_963564615.1). Classification (NCBI taxonomy): domain Eukaryota; kingdom Metazoa; phylum Arthropoda; class Insecta; order Hymenoptera; family Ichneumonidae; genus Rhorus; species Rhorus exstirpatorius. The sequence continues at coordinate 41,015,384 of OY751316.1, read as the reverse complement.
CAAACTATTTTTTTTTTTTTTTTTGATAAATGGATCTGGATATGATGCAAGAGCAGTAATTAACCGAAATTTTGAAATTTCTTTTGGACTTTAAATACCGGTATGAATTTTTTTTTTTCTCAATTTATCCATTGACTCGTGGAATAACTCGTGAATTTATATTTTTTAAACTCCACAATTTTAATGCAAACATCATGGGTATGATTTTTTAAATTAAATATGGACTTTTTGGGTGAATAAATTCTCAGCTATCGGAATTCAAATGCCCCGGCTGATCGATTCACTTCGCTTAATTGTTCGTTGGTACAAGTTAACGAGCCCACGAGGCAAAAGCAACACAGAGAGAGAGAGAGAAAGGAGATTCGTGAATACCCGAGAGTGGTAAGTACTCTCTCTCTCTCTCTCTCTCTCTCTTTCTGGCCCAATGCCAGACGCTCCTTAATGTAGGTCGCGATATTACGTGTCTATATGTTTGTGTGTGCGAGCTTTTGCATCGTTCAACAGTGCGAGGGGTATGGAAAAAAAAGAATGAAAGTAAGGGGGAAAAAAAGATTGAGAATGTGAATAAGCTCGGCAAGAGTAAGAGCAAGTCGCGAATGGTTTTTGCCAGGTGGATGAAAAAAAATAAAGAGAAGAAATAATAAAAGAAACGAGAGAGTGAGAGAGAGAGAGAGAGGCTCGAGAAGAAGCTGCAGGCAAGAGTGCAAGAATAAATTATACGTGAACATGAACACGTGCCTGAACACACGTAGTCCATATGAGTCACGTATATGTACAATTTTTTTTTTCCTCCAATAGTAAGTGCTGGAAATACTATATTGAGTATTCAATTTTCAGCGAGTCATCTCAACAAATGACGATTCAATTTTTTATCACTCAGCGGTAATAATGTTGCTTTTTTTTTTCGTAAAAAATGTAAGAAATTTCTTCGTTCGTTCATCAGGATGATCGATAATTTTCCTCCTATTGAAAAATTAAAATAAAAAATGCATGAGATATAGGGCACGTGTTACCCTGAAAAAAAAAAAAAAGACTTTTTTCGATATAATTTCTTCATAGAAATTATTTTATAAACGATTCTTGCAGTAATCGCTACCTGTTGAGTATTTATTCCATAAGTTTGATGATCATTTCCAAAAATATTTTTATTTTGGTTCTTTTATGGAATGAAAAAAAAAGAATAATGCATATTTGCATTTCGGAGTAATGGGCAATGTGTATGGAATAGCGTAGGACGCATCGATATTGTGATAAATGAATTAAAAAAAAAACAGAGAGTCTATAATTATATTGAATAAATTCTAAAAAAAAGCTTCTTTTACTTCAAGCCAGGAAATTGCATCATAATTTTCGTTCAATAATACATGAAAGAAAAAAATTATCTGTCGATTTGTCAATTATTATTAATGAATATAAATTCGCATTTCTCAAAATAATAATAAAATTTCAAGATAATGAAAATTTTTATCCAAAAAATAAATATTTACATTCGGTTTTAATAATTTAAAAAAAATGGCAACTATGAAAATTAAATGTTATTTTGTTAATTTTTTTTTCTCATTTTAAAATTATCTTTTTTTTTCTCGCTCTCGATTGTCTCGGGAGCTAAAAAAAGGGGGATAGGGTGGAAAGAAGCGTCATACTGCGGTCTACAATGGGCCCGGGAGAGGAAAAAGGTTCCGTTTTGGCATCGAATAACATCTCGTGCTCGTTGCGACAATGCCTGGCACAGAAACGCGCGCGGAGATCTCTCTGTATGTTTCTTTCTTTTGAAGAGAGGGATATATATGTATATATATATATATATATATATATTATCGAGATTGTTAATGTTCTCGTGTGGCTGCGAGAAAATACGAATGAAGAGAGATATACTATGTACGGATAGGTGATGCCAGGTCAATTGCGGCAGATGCTAATAATAATATGCATAGTCGTAAAGCAATTTTTTTTACGTAAAAAATCTGCTTATACAGATCTTAAAATTTTTAAATAATACGACATATTATTTATGTATAAGAATAATTTATTTTTTTATTCGGTAATAATCCAAAAAGAAATAATAATATTAATAATAATAATTATTATTATTACTATTATTTTTCACATTGAAATAAAAATTACGTAAATGATATTTTTCGACGGTATTATTCCTAGTGTCGTGAAAACGACTACCGTCTAATGCCATTTGGATAAAATTGTAATATTGTACTTATCTAAACGAACAAACATTACGTTACATCGTTTAATTCTATACGCACAAGTATAACGCGTCACCTCTTGTCTTGTTTCTATATGAATAGCTGTTCAACGTCATAGAATCTCTGGCGTAAAACCGGCAACAATATATACGTATAAATATATGCATATATATTATACTATATCGTGTGGGTAGATCAAGAAGCGATTGCCTAACGCAGAACTTCGATTACGACAAACGGTACGAAAAAATTACAAACCCAAATTAGTATACGCGAAGATGATGGATAATTTTCAGCTTCATTAATTACTCATAATTGGGGGGAAAAAAATAAATTTGAATCGCTCAAATTTTGAAGACTGAAAACTTGAATTTTTTCAATTCAAAGCTATTTTGGTAAATCGATTTATTATTATCTCGATTTGGTCAATTTCCAAATTTTATTTTAATTGAATTTAAATCAGTATTTGGCAAGATATACGAAATTTCGTATGTTTATTATTAAAAATATTTTTAAAATCTTAATTTTGATCAATTTTGTAATTATCAAATTGCACGTGAATGATTATTTAACGAGATTTATGAAATTTCGTAATTATCCGACATCCGAAAATAAATATAGTCTTAATTTTGTCTCAATTGAACGTTTGAAAATCCTTATTTTGAAATGATAGATAATTTTCAGCTTCATTAATACTCATAATTGGGGGGGGGGGGGGGGGGGGGATAAATTTGAATCGCTCAAATTTTGAACACTGAAAACTTGATTTTTGTCAATTGCGAGCTATTTTGGTAAATCGATTTATCATTATCTCGTTTTGGTCAATTACAATATTTCATTTTAATTAAATTTAAATCAGTATTTGGCAAGGAATACAAAATTTCATATGTGCATTATCAAAAATACTTTTGAATCTTAATTTTGATCAATTTTGTAATTATCGAATTGCACGTGAATGATTATTTAGCGAGATTTATGAAATTTTGTAATGATCCGATATCCAAAAATAAATATAATCTAAATTTGGTCCCAATTGAACGTTTGAGAATCCTTATTTCTTATTTAGAAATTTTCGTGTCTCTTGCAGACTATTTTATATTTTTATCACGATTAACAATTCGAATGTCAATTATGAATTTCCTTTTTGTCCAATTTTTTTCAACTTTTTGTTTCCCACCCTGATAATGCGGAAGCTTGAGTGATTGCCGAGCAATCTGTTGATAAAATCAAGATTTACGTGTGCGATGGTATACGTGAAATTTTACTTTTACGCTGCCTTTTTGTTATGACCTTGTCGATCACTCCAGTATATAGAAAATTCACACACACACACACATACACACACACACACTCTTTCGCGTCTATATATGATGTGCCTGGTTAACTTATAAACAAGGCCCTTTATGCTCTCAAAAAAAACAAAATAATAATCAAAATAATCCTCTCACTACGTTCTTTCTCGAGTTCATCGCTGACGCTATGGTTAACACAGAAGGTCGACGAGTATGTAGAATTAGCTCGGCCTACCAACGATACCGAAATATCATCTCGAAAGAAAACATTGCGTCCCATGAATTTTGTAAAAAAACAACAAAAAAAAAAATGAAAATCGATGAGAAAAGATCCCAAGTCACAAATTTTATAATTTTTACGTCCTACAACGCTTAATGAAGAAAAATCATCATTATTCAATTCGATCGATCGATTGTTTGAAAAAATAAAAATTGAATGTTTTTCAAAGCGAAAATTTTTACTTTTCGCTATAATTTAAAATTGAATCAATTGAATTTATCAAGAATTATCAACGGCGACTTAACATTGAAAGTTTAAAAATTTTCAATCTACGACATTTAATTTCTCCGAGCATCGACATACCACGACGGATGTAACGAAACAAAACAAAAAAAAAAAATCTCAATGACGAAACCACGTGGGGAACGTGAAAGTTGAATAAGATTTTGTACCTGGTACCGGCGCAGTGAAGAAAGCCTGAGCCGTATTTAAAATCATCGATAGAAGTACGACGATACCGGTAGAAGCCGCGACGAACATCTTGGAAAAAAAAACTCTTTTTTTTTTCCTTTTTCGAATAACGAGAATTCACTCCCCGTCGAATGCACAGCACATTCACGGTTTTCCTCTTCACTTTTACAACCAAACTTTCATTCGAATTATCCCTTTTGGTGCAATTCAACGAAACCACCGATCACTTTGTTATTATTATAATTCATCTATTCGCGATTTAAGTACAGTACAATGGAAATGAATTTTTGGCACTTGTCAGTGATAAAATCAAAGCCAATTTCACTCTCGTCTGTTTTTTTTTTTTTTTTTTCTTTTAATTTCTTCTTCAACTTTTCGAGATTGTTTTTCACAGTTGAAAATTTTTTCCCCAACGTTTTACTTTTTTATAATTTATTATTTATTTTTTTAAATCAAAAAATAAAAAATAAAAATAATAACGGAGACGCTGTGTAATAGCACAGGCGCTATTTAGCGCGTTGCCTCGCCGGAGTCTCGGCTCGTACTGTGCTCCACGCGGGCGTTTCAAACTATATTACTTCCCAAGTATCCGGCCAAGTTGTACAGTTATACGAGAAGGAAAGGCGAAAACTGTGACCGCGTATTTTTTTTTTTCTTTTCGATTTTATAGCCCACACTTCATATAACACACGTTTACGCGTATCGATGAATTTATAATATGTATAAATATATATATATATATATATATATTTGCGAATTCTTGGATTCTCGACTTCACGACTGGTCAGCCGGCAATGGTGAACTGGTTCGTGTTGGTGACTTGGGCATCGTAATATACATAAAGTCGCGGCGAGATAAGCCGTTCGTACAGGCGCGGCCAAGAAAACGAAATTCTCTCCCACCCAGACTGCTAAACACGCCTCACACATCGGCAATTCGGGAGATATACATGTATTATGAACGAGTATACTCCGATATGTACTTTAGAATTGAAAAAAAAAAAAAAAAAAGAAAAAAAAGTCGTCTCCTGATCGAGTCGAGAAATGACAAATGTTTAAAATTAAATATACCCCGAGGCTTTTTCCCCCATAACGAGCATTGTCTCTCGTGGTCTCCTAATTTTCGTTCGAACGAAGATCAACAAGAATGAAAAGGAAGATACCCGTGGTGGTGATTGAATCGAGAAAGAAAAAACTGAAATTACGAATGATCGAATAGAGAAATAAAACGAAATATAACTGATTGAGAATGCGACCTCTGGGTGGCGAAGTTGAGGAAAAAAAGATTATGAAATAATAGATTGAAATGGACATTGTTGAGAAGGAGGAGATGCCCTGAAAATACTGGTCCGAAGAGGAGGTGAATGGAAGGGACGAAGATATGTGGTCATGGTTAAGATGTGACAATATGGGAAGGGCGGAGAAGAAAGGAGAGGATTTAAAGTGCAAGATATGTAAATAACGAGATGAGACGATGGGACATTTGTTAATATGTAAAAAAAAAAGGTTAGTGACAGAGAAAGCAAGAAATAATGCAGAGGAGCGGATGGAAGGAATTGATGAATGGGCAATAAAGGGACAAATGATAAATATTCTGTGTGAGAAAATAAAAAAATATAAATGATAAATGCTGTGTGGGAAAACAGAAAATGGATCTATAGGGAAATAGAGGAGGTCTGTAAAAAAAAAAATGAGTAAGGGGGTAGAGAAGGAGCTGGAGTAGAGGGATAAATAAAGACTAAGAGATAAAGGTGTGATAACACGATGTGTATTTTAAGGATATCATTGGAAAATAAGTAAAGGAATGTGCTGTTGTACATTATAGTATTTTGTACAAAACTTGACAAAGTTATCCAAATAAAACTCCATTATCGATTGATAGATTCAAAAGGCGACGTCTGAATGATCGAGTCGAAAAATGACGAATTTTCAAAATGATATTTCCAGGCTTTTTTCCCCCAATGGTCTCCTAATTTTGGTACGGGCGAATATTTAGAAAAAATAAAAGGAGGATGCCTGTGATGATTGGGTCTGGAAAAACGAAAAAACCTGCAATAAATTATAAGAATGCGACGACCGGTGGTCGAATGGTGACACAAAGCGATATATAATAAGGTAATTATACCTTAATATATAACTGATTGAGGATGCGACCTCTGGTGGCGAAATCAAGAAAGATTATGAAATAATAGATCGACAAGGCGGATGTCTGATGGTGGATGTCAAATAGCCTCAGAGAAAGGTTTACGTTCGTGACGATGGAAGAATAGCTCAAAAATACTGGCAAATGGGAATAGAAACGACAGTTTGAGATGGAAATTTTACCGGAACCGCGAATTAACGAATACCTGGCATAATTTTTCTCTACATCAAACGTATTTTCATGAAATAGAAGTTTCAAGTGGTAATGGTACGTTTTTTTTCTTCTTTCGATCAAATCATAGACAGCAATGACTGATTAGAAAATTTTAAATAGACTACAATGACTGATTAGAAAATTAGATTAGAAAATTGGACGAATCTAACGTCCAATCTATTTTTCTGCTATTTGAAAAAATAGCAGAATAATTCCATCGATCCGCATTCATTCGTCACGATCGTTTTGAACCTATTTTATAATCTATTTCGTTCGGATCGTCCAAGTAGTAGTGTGCGGTAAGTGGAGACACGATCGATTTTTGGGTCAGACAAATTACGCGCATTGGGCATGATGATAATAATAACGATAATAATATAACGATAATACAGGAAATATAACTGTATGAAGATTTGATGCAACGAACAGACTGCACGAATATACGTTTTTGAGGCTATTAAATAAAACTGGGTTACACACATTAGGCGAGAGGGAGAGAGGGATATATTCTCGAGTGGTATTATCGATCTAAATTCCAAGCCAAAAGAGAATATAGACCGAGAGACTGGGACAAAGCGATTGAGATGAAGCACCACAAAAGCGAATTTTAGGAAGCCCAATCTTCTCCCTTGTTCACCTCGTTTCTCATAAACCCTCTCTCCTACTATCCTGCTCCAACTTTTCTTCTGTTTTTATTTCACGACGATGAATCGCATCAGGAAGAACGAAAAGAGAGAAAAATGCAACGAGTATCGATAAATTTTCATTTTCACGATTTTTATAAAGACATGTAACTTCGCTCTTTTCATGTTGTTTTTTTTGTTCATCTTTTTTTTTTCTTTCATCCTCGATAAAATTATTCGGTAAAATTTTGCCACAAAACCCCAACGTAAATCACTATCTCATTTTACCCAACTTACAAACGGACAGGTATTACAAGCTCGGAGTAGCTGCAAGCCTGACTTATGCGACACTTGACACACTCCTTTGATTACAGAGTCTCCGCGGGATATACGATGTAAATGGTCGTGTTGCCAGCCCGTTATTTACTGGCTCGGATAAATAGGACGAAAGATGGTTAACGAGACATCAAGAATGCTACTAACGAGGAAAGGGGCTCTCGCTTTCATTTTTCCATCTTGAACATCCCTTCAAGACTCTTGTTTCTTATCATTATAATTTTTCTTACCCTCAAATATCTTCATCGCGGTGGGAAAATTTATACGGAACCATAAGACATTCACGTTTCACGCGATAATTCATTAATAACGAAAAGAAGAAGAAAAAAAACGTAAATTTGTTATTTCTCATGAATTGAATAAAAAAATTTGAAGATTTTTTTTTTTTTTGTTTTTTTTTTGCCTGGGTCAATGATATTACGTAATAGTGATAAAAAGACGCGAAGACGAATCATCGATCAATATGATTTGGGAATTCCCTCTCAAAAGTACGTTCCTTTTTTTTTTTCATATCGGTGAATTTAACGAGTCGAGTGGCAATAATAATTTGTAAGACGATTTTTGTATATTCTCACGTCCCGCGTACACAAAATCATAATAAAAATTGTAATCATCCGTTAAGAGAGGCTATTTGATAATCTTATCGCGAATGCCGTATCGCGAGATCGTTTTATCGGCTCATTGCTATTTTTAGCAAGGTCAATAATCCATACGAGATATAGGCGATCTTTCAATATCGCCGTACCGCGAATTGACAAAAATATTATTATCGATTATTGGTCTTTGGCAAGATCGATGATAAAGTATTTTATCGAGTGATGCAATATTTTTTTTCTTTTTTTTTTTTTCGTCAAAGGAAATTGCACAAAAATATTCATGTCCAGCGGAAATGATGGATTAAAAAAAAAACTGTTTATCAAAGCGATAATAAAAGCGAAATAATAATTTTCTTTTCATGTACAGTAATTTGCTTCGAAGCAATTGTAATACTTTTTTTTTTCAAATTACAATTACTTCGAGTATATTGCAATTAACTTTTACAAAGATTACAATGACTTTGAGTAATTTGCGACCCTTTATAACTATCCCAAATTAAATGCTTCAACTTTGGGCTCGAATATCTCGGCAATTTTTTTTTTAATCTTAAAAAATGCTCCTCCTCTCCAACTTTTGGAACTTTCGACTAAAAAAGCGTACCGAACAATTCAGCCAACACGCATCTTCGAATGAACTAATGTTTTTCTTTTTTCTTTTCAATCTTTGCTCCTTACATCTCTATGGTAACACAACCGAGATATAATTTATTTCTACCGTGCGAGAAAACAGTTCGTGTTTTGCGTACTCGATGTTTCAATCGCGCGAGTCGCGCCATACGAAGCTCGATAAGAGGCCAGAAGAGAAAAATAATGAGAAGAGAAAAACAAAAAAAAGAAGAAAAAAACAGCCGAGACAATGCGGAAGTTGATTTTCGCGACATAATCGAGAGTGAACGACGTATATATTGTCTACGTCACGGCAGATGAAACGCAATAGGGAAAATAAATAAAAAACGAAAAAGGGGGGAAAAAAAAAAAATAAAGGAAAACGTGATTTTGCAGTCGCAGCGCGGTAAAATATAATTAGACGGTTTGTATTATTCAGAAATGACTAAATGGACGAGGAATATATATTGGAAATGTGTGTTGTGTGTGTATGCGCGATCGCGAAGGCCTTCAAGCGAGATTTGCCTCGGGTGCGTTAATTCTCGAATATGCGCCACGAGATTATTCGAGCCCTCGTACGTCTCGCTTATAATATTTGCCGATGGACGAGAAGGATGCGTCGATTTGAATAAACAAGACGAAAAAAAATATACATATATCTGTCTCGTGGTCTATCGAAGATGTTACGTTTCAATATTTGATAAAAAAACAAAAATAAAGAAATAGCATAGGTCAGAAGTTTATGATTCTTGGAAAAGAAAAAGAAGAAGAGGCCAGGAGGATCTTGAACGATGAAATTAATAAATACGTAGAGACGATTTTTTTGGAATCTTCGCTCGAGTCAAACGAAAAAATTTGGTTTTAAAAAAATTAATCAAAGTTTTGCATAAAAAGACGTCAAAATTTTGTTCTTCCCATTGAATGCTTAACGTCATTCCACCAGATAAATGATAAAAAAAAATAATTTAACTTAATCGTCACGTTGCATATTCAAAAATAAAAACGCCTTGATCTTTACAAGCAGCCCTGAACTATTAAAAAAAAAAAAATGCCTCGACGAAAAAACGTATTACTCTATGTGGAATCGAGTAGATCAATTGATATAATTTGTTGGAATTAAGTAATTAATTCGTTCATTGATTTATTCAATTTGTGATTCTGCACAAAGTGGAAAGTTTCTTGTAAGCAAGATAATTTTTCAGAGTCGTTCGGGTATGCAAGCGAAAATCAATAACGAGTTTTAATAATATTAATGAATTGATCGATCGATTAATATATTTGAAAAAAATCGAGAGTATGAAACCTTGAAATTTTTCATCGAAACTCAAATAAAAGTGTATCGTAATGAAAATGAACTCACGAATTGTGTAAGTTGCGAATCGTCAACGATCCATCATCGAATAATCTTACGGCTTATATATGCGGATTCCCCCAATATCGAGCACGTAAATCTCATTTATATCAGCTCGGACATTATCCTTGCGACTCTCGGAAGCCCCGTGGGTGGTATACACGTTGGAAGACGCTCATGGGTATAAGAGGCGTGTATATGGAACACCTGCGGTATATTAACCGAGGAAACTGCGATATGCATCTTCAATCGTGAATCTTGTCTGGCGATGTTGAACACTCCTTAATCCAAGGCCTCGGGGCCATGTAATTCATTATTATCTGTCAAATATAGATATATATATAATTAGAGACACTTTCATATATTATAATTCAAATTTTAATAAAATATGACGAAATTTCAATGTTTTTTTTTTTCGTTCCAATTTGATTTCACCCAATTTCGTAATAATTTGTCATTTTTAACTTTCGATAATTCGTTTCTTCAGCTTAAAGATGCTCAATTTTGTCGGCTAATTTTTATGTTAAATTTCTCAGCAGGGACGACGGATGATATGTTTTTTTTTTTTCTATAACCTGAGGCATTCCTATGCCAGGAAAGTGGTTTGAATGAAGAAATTTAATAAAGTTAATTTGATCAAAAGAGCATGAATTTAAATAAAAATAGAGCAATCTTGTAAACGAAAAATCTTACACAGGTAGAATGTTTTTACTGCGAAAACGTTATTTGAATATAGACACGTGGCGTGTAAAAAATTCTGGGAAAAGCAAAATGAAATAATGATGCAGTAAAAATATATATAAATATATAGGGGATTAAAAAAAAAAAAAAAAACGAGCGGTAATAGACGATGGTATTTGAAATTTGCCTAAAATATTTTTTTTTCTTGCAAATTTTTGTGTATTAGACACATACCTAGGAGGATTTTTCAATCTTGATCTTCATTCAGACTGGACAGCCCATCAAAGTTTCTCATAAATGACGATCAAGTCAAATTTTCGAGCAGAAGGAATGAGAATTCGTAAAAAAAAACTCAAAGAACAAAAACTGCAAGTTTTTCCACCTACTTTGGAAAATAAAAAAATGGCGTATTTTCAGTATGCGAAAATATAGTGGTTATTTTCTTCCCGCGTGGATCTGTGCTATTGCCGTAGTTTTTTTTTTTCGAAAGAAGGTGAAAAAACTAGCAGTTTTTGTGCTTTGAGTTTTTTTTACGAATTTTCATACCTTCTGCTCGAAAATTAGCCCTGAATGTCATTTTATGAGAAACTTTGATGGGCTGTCCTGACTGAATGAAGATGAAGATTAAAAAATCCTCCTAAGGATGTGTTTTATACACAAAAATCCGCAAGAAAAAAAAATATTTTCGCCACCATCGTTTAAGACCTTTTGGTTTTTGTGAAACCACCTATATATATATATATATATATATTAGGGTGTGCGGAAAAAAACAATTTTTTTTTTCGGTTGCATCCACCAAAAAAAGTTGAAGTAAGGTAAAAAAAGAAGAATCCTAAAACGTGAGGCCAAAAAAAAATTATTTCGAACGGCGCATTGCATTTGAATATTTTCCATAAGAATAACACAGGAAAATATTGGGATTTCTGAATGTGGTAGTGCAACTCGTCAGAAAAAAATCACACAAAGATGTCATTAACATATTCTCATGGAGAATCGAATTCCCTACAAAAAAAGTTCTTACGAAAAATTAGCTCAGATCAGAACAACCGTTCAAGTGGAATATAACGCGAATGAATATAGTGGAAATAACGCTGTCTGAAATTGAATTGATGGGGAAAAAAAAAATTCAAAAGGCTGTAAAAATCGAATTTTTCGCTTTACGAAAAAACTTTTTGGGGGTTTTTTGTAGAGAATGTTCTGCTCTAACATACTTTCATGAAATTGTTCTCAAAATATTTCTCTTATACAAAAAAAAAAATCAAGTAAAACAAGAAATATAAAAGAAACGACGTTCTTCATTGATCGTGTTTAGAAAAGATTTATTCAATGAATTTGGTTTAATAAGATAGAATAGGTTTTTTTTACATTATAATGCTTAATAATCATCGTTTCTTTTTTTTAAGAGTCTGTTTGTTGCAATTAGGGTATTTCTATCGATAATTTTGCACTATGCCCAATAAATATTGTAGCTGCTCTTCGTTTTTTTGTTAATGAACCGTTATATGCTTCTATCAAAGCGACGTTGTTAGAGAAGAACATTCTCTACAAAAAACCCCCGAAAAGTTTTTTCGTAAAGCGAAAAATTCGATTTTTACAGCCTTTTGAATTATATTTTTTTTTCCTATCAATTCAATTTCAGACAGCGTTATTTCCACTATATTCATTCGCGTTATATTCCACTTGAACGGTTGTTCCGAGCTAATTTTTCGTAAGAACTTTTTTTGCAGGGAATTCGATTCTCCATGAGAATATGTTAATGACATCTTTGTGTGATTTTTTTCTGACGAGTTGCACTACCACATTCAGAAATCCCAATATTTTCCTGTATTATTCGTATGGAAAATATTCAAATGCAATGCGCCGTTCGAAATAATTTTTTTTTGGCCTCACGTTTTAGGATTCTTCTTTTTTTTACCTTACTTCAACTTTTTTTGGTGGATGCAACCGAAAAAAAAAATTGTTTTTTTTTCCGCACATCCTAATATATATATATATATACACACATATATATATTTATCGACGTTTTGGGAAAACTCGGGAATTACAAAAAAAAAAAATTTTTTTATCGTAGCCAATAAATGTTTCGAGCCTTGAGACTCTTGCAAAATATTGATAATCCTGTAAAGTTTCGTAGATCTGATGATTAACGAGAATAAATCATGTTTGCTTAAGTTAAATATTGAATGCCACGAGGAAGGTGAATATTATGTATATACATCGTTTTTTTTTTTCTCGAGTACTATTTCCCGTAACGAAGTTATCACAAAAATCGAGGCGTTTCTTCCGGTTGTCGATAGTGCGTCTCACGGTATCTGGGAAAGAGATACACGAGAGTAGGAGGGAACAAATTAATTCACACGGACAGAAAAATTATAAAATAAAATATTAATCGTAGAACGGTGGAAGAATCATAACTTGTGATTAAAGCGCAGATAAGATCGTGAAATAGAGCGTGTATCAAGCGAGGAATAAACACGCGATTCACGCATGTGAATTTAAGAACTTCCGCCATGTAATCGTGACCCGCGCTGTGTTATCGTATTTGCTTTCTCTCTTTCTTTCGTCATATAATATTCGAGCATTGGATTAATGTAATGCGATCTATTTTTGGAATAGACTCGAAAATTTTTACGATACAATTATGGAAATGATAAAACGTGTCTACGTGGTCTACGATTGTTGGAAAATAAAAATTTCGATGCTTTTTCATAATTTAAAATTGGCGATTGTTAATTAAGGGTAAAAACAAACAAACGAACAATCTTTGATTTTACGGTCGTGCGAATCGGTGATTTTAAAAAATTTAATTAAAATTGAACGCAAAAATTGAAAAGGAAAATGAATAAAATAATTGGAGTATAAGAGAGAATTGCGAGCGGGAGAAAAGGAGGAAAATGATTTTTTTATCATTTTCTGTCGGCGTGATACGAAGAGAGAATTACGTCGTCGAACAGGCGCAGGAGCCCCCCTATCGTGTTTTAATCTATAATTCCTTTATCGCTATCGTTTTCATTGCCCACGACAAATTTACTTCGCAACGCGACATTTACGACCCTCTCGTCTACCACGTAACGTCAAAATTCATTGTAAATATACTCGAGGATCAACGAGTCCCATGACCTTTACGATTTTCTCATTAATCATTTTTTCTTTTTCCTACAATTTTTTGATTTTTTTTTTCGCAAAAATTAGTTACGTTGATTTTATTGATTTGCTTTGGCATCTTGATATAATCAATACTCGGTGGAGAAAAGAAGTTTTCAAACGTTCCAGAAAAATGGGTTTGATCCTGAAAAGTTAGAATAAATTCTCTTCGATAACTCGTTTCTTCAATTAAAAAAAAAAAAAAAAGATTCAACTATAGAAAATAATACAAATAATCTCTGGCATGAAAATCTAAAGAATAATCAAGAATTTGTAAATAATATTTATTTGAAGATATTATTTCTATTTTCTCAATCTCCCTTCCATGTAATTATTGGCACTAAAATAGTGATTTTTCATTTTGCCACGAGGATGCCTTTTTTTTCCTTTTTTTTCGTGATTCTTTTTTCGAACTTTGCCAGAGTTCAGAGATTTAATTTGAAAAATTCAAGCCATTGAATATTTACAATAATTTCCAAATATTTGCTCGTAATTAAAATTTTTCATAATTATCAAAGATTTGAAAGAAAAAAAAAAATCTAAAAATCGTTGCGAATAAAAGAATGACTCGTTGATTTAGCTCAAAGTGCCCAATGCACATAAATATACAGCACAAAATGACAGATTTATGGCGGTCAAATATAGATCATCGTCACGAAGGATATTATTAATATCTCAAGTTTTTACGTCGTCGCCGAGTATCACGAGATAAGCTGGGCATACATTGACGCGGAAGAAAATGAAGAATAGGCTAGAATAAAAGTCGAATCGAATTCGTCATTGATGCTTCCGCAAGTTCTCGCGTGCGAGGTTTCGCGAATAAAAGAAAGGAAAAAAAAAAAAAAAAAAAAAAAAAAAAAAATAGAAAAAAAGTAGAATAAAGGAAAATATCATTGTACCATCAGCGAGTTATGTGTGTCGTCGACCGAGGTGATGAGATCGCAGAGTATTTCTCGGCAATATTGAGCAATCGTCCGGCGATTCATCCTCCCACAGCGAAACGACGATCCTTCTCGATAAAATCGGTTGTACATTTTTTTCATTCTTCAAAGTATACCATCATCATTATTATTTCCTGACTCATGATATCCAATTACGATGACGTTCCCGGATATTAGAAATTCCGAGCTTCATGAAGAGAAAAAAAAAAAAAGAAAAGAAAAGAAAATCCTGCAACAGAATGAAATAATTTGTTACAGTACGATGGTGATTTGCCACGTTACGCGTTGCATATAATAATGAGAAAAGTAATTTTCAAATTAATTCAACATTTGTGTATAATTGATAAACTCGAGTGAAATGTAGAACGTTATTGTGACTTTACGTCATTCGCACGAAGCGTTACGCTTTCCTCGCTCAAGTAAAGGTAATAAAATTAAAATAAATAATTGAATAAAAACGTGCAATTTACTTCCGGAGATGGACTCTGGCAGAGTGGATTTTCAGTCAAAGTGTCGATTCGCCGAAGAATATTTTTCCAACGAGGAATCGAGAAAATCTACGCCGTTCATGCGTTTTTTTTTTTTTCGTTTTTTGTTTCGAAACTGCCGCAACGTGATGACTCATCAAAGACCATTTTGTACTTGAACCAAAGTTTATTTGATATTTCCGTTAAATTACATTTTGTAATTCGAAGTGCTCAGCGTGACGTACTTCGAACTTTGAGCAACGCGATCATTTTGTTTTTTTTTTTTTGCGAATAAATTCCGTATTTATGAACTGAAAGAAAATTTTTCAAAGAAAAATTCATTCGATTCATATTGCATTTTTTTCTGTAAATTTTCAAAACAAATAATTCAATTTTTCCAACAATGTAGCTATTATTTTGACAATACAGCCAAACAGCCAAATATGAAGCGACTGATTGAATCCTCTTTTTTTTTTTTTTTTTTTTCTTTTTTTTTTGTCAACGATAAAACGGATGAGAGAATCACTCGAAGTTTATCGAAGTTTCGATCAAAGTTCATTTCGATCAACTATCGTTCACGATTGCCACTTCGCGGAAACTTTTTAAATTTATTACTCATTTTTTTTATAGGCTATGATTCAATCTTCTAGAAGAAAAAAAAAAATCGATAAGATATCATTTGGAATAGTTACTTTACATATTCGTGGGATTTATGATGAATTTTTTTTTTGTTTTCTTTTCTTACTCGATCCCGCGGCATTGGTTTTGAACGAACGAGCGAAATGAACAAAGAGCCGACGAAAGGTTGCTCTTGAGTATCGCGAACTTTAAGACCAGTTTAGCCTGTGACGTAAATATCTTTACGTACAGAGCAGCTCTTTACCGGAAAATTCATCGCATCCGCAAAAGAAATTTAAAAAATTGAATTTCCTCGAACCCGCTCGTTGGTTTTATCCGAGAGCCGGAAATGATCGATGACAAATTTTACGATTCGAAGATCGGCTGAAAGAGATCCTATCTATTCCCCGGCTGCGTGTATTATTAATAGACGGATCATGCACGAATATAGAATTTTTTTTTTTCCCCCGAATTAATGCTCGACGGAACGATAAACGATATTTTGAAATCACACGAAATTGAAGGAAAAGAACGAAGCGCAGCGAGACAGCTAACTGGGTTGTACGAATCTGAAAAAAAAAAAGTATTTAAATGAGAATGATTCGACTTTTATCTTCGACCTCATTCTATTTCGGTAAATATGTCGAATATGTTCTTAACCATCAGTGTCAAAAAAAAAAATGAAATAAAATCGAAAAAAAAAACTTTTTTTTTGCAAACTTTTTTTTTTTTTGCCGTTACAGGGCTTTTTCCCCGCTTTGAATGACGCCGCTTCAGCTTTTTCCCCGTCGGTATTGATCATATAAAAAAATCCACGAGCGATTTACAGCTGGAGCCGCATTTCGACATATTTATCCTTATTTTCTCATGTGAATGGTAAATTTCGAGCAAATACCTTGTTTGTTGATATTTCCCGAAAAAAAAATGTGATCTTCAGAAACCTTCCCCAATGGCATTGTCCATGTATCGTTTGTAGTGAGCCATGAATCGAGCGACAAAAGCTTCGAGATGAAATATCGCTTTGGAGCCGTGATGCATACGATTCTCGTATTCGGCCGCCATCGTCACGATCTCGCCTTTCATCTCGAGATCACAATTTTTCGTTGCCTCCTGGAGCAAACCGCGAAATATGAGATCGCAGGGAATCGCGTGGGTGAGAAGCTCGTAAAGTCTGTTGCGAATTTCGAGAATCGTCTTCGGTTTCTGATCCATGACCATCATGGACGCTGTTTGCCTTATGAAAACCTGCCAGTCCGGTTCCGTGATACTTTGTTCAGCCGTGAAGGGATATCTGAAAATTATGAATGAATGCAAATTCAAATTTAACGCGGTCGTTTAATATTCATATTTATTTATTGTGTATTTGCGGCATTGGATAAAAGGATTTTTCAATGAAAATAAAGAAGAGAGTTACAAAATATTTGTCCATTCGGATAATTCCGAATTATTAAATATTGATTTTATTAAATTGTTTGATTTTTTTTTTAAATCGTATTTTTTAAAATTGAAAATTGATTCAATCGAATTCGATAGAGTCCACGTGAATATAATTTTAATTAATTTTTTTATCCGATTAATTCAGCTTGCTGAATTACAGATTTATTGAAATTTAATTGATTCTCCTCACTGAGGAGAAAACCCCCGAAGATTTTGTACAATGGATTGTGATGAGTGGAGAAAAATACATCCGTAGATTCGATTGAATCGATTTAATATTTTTTTCGTTCAAAAAACGAGTCTGTCCACCGAAATCACTGGAAAATTGCCTATCCGATGAAATTCCGAGTCCGCTCTGTGCTCATTGATTCATCGAGCTACGATACTTCTTAATTTTTTTAAATAAATTTTTTAAATCAGATCATCGATTTTTCCCTAATTTTCAAGGTACTTTTATGCCTACAAAAATTGGGACATCGATATGAAACGAACCGCATTCACTGAATCGACTCGCGACGTTTTTAAAACTCCCTCGTTAAGCCCTTGATCAGACAAACGAAAGCCAAGTTACGGTTATTTGAAATTTCGATGTTTTTAGGTTTTTGTAAAAATGGGCCAACATTTTTCTACCCATTCTCACGCTGAATGGCTCTAGCCAAGCGTAAATTTTCCCCCCAATTACGAAACACACCGAGTTTCCATCGAAATCTGTAAAAAAAAATCGATGTAAAAAGGCCCAAAAAAAAAAAAAACGAGATACAAAAAGCTGCTGGTATTCGATAAAAGTCACAAAATAAACGAGAAACATTGGTAAAATAGGATTGAGGGTCCGATGAAAGTTCGAACGTGGCTAAACGATCGATTAAGGAGGTACGATCATTACGACGAATTCAACTTTCGGACATGAAATTTTTATATGTTTTTGACGAATACTTTATGCGCCTATTGTCAAAATTTGAGCTATATTGATCGTTTAGTTTTTTTCGTAATAAAATTGCAAAGTCGAGCAGTTTGAGTTACCGAAGCGCGTCGTCTTACGGAGACGGTCAACCGGAAGTGCGATGATCACGGTTTTTCTGCTCGCGTATTCAACTACACCCGTTGGAAAACTGAAATTTGATAGATCAGATATAATAGATATTGTAAAAAAAAAAAAAAATTGAAAAATTACTCTTCGCCGTGTAATTCAAGCGCTACGCGATAAAAAAGTTTCAATTTCCGGTTGAAAATGGTCAGAACGCGCTTATTCCTCGCCCACAGTTATGATCGTACCTCCTCAAACGATCGAATGATAAAAATTTCGGATTGAGAAACTCACTGCTCGACTTTGCAGGCCTCCAGCATCAGTATCGCTCTTCTGAGATTTCTTCCGCTTGCCTGAGCCACCCTCGTCGCCAATTCGTCGGGCAAATTGAGCCCTTCGCGCTTGCATATCGCGTGCAGTATACTTTTGATCTCGTCGTACGTCGGCGCGGGTACGCGAATGCTGAGACAACGCGATCTTATCGCCGGCAAGACGCGGGATGTCGTATTGACGCAAAGAATAAGTCGACAAGTAGCCACATATTTTTCCATGGTACGACGAAGGGCGTGTTGAGCGTCTTTCGTAAGTTGATCGACATTCGTCAGAAGAATTACTGGATCGTAGGAAATTATTCATTGAAAAGATATCCCCGTCGATGTTCGTTTAATGTTTTTTTTTTGTTTTCAATGAAAAAAAAAAATCAATGAAAACGTACGAGTACTACGTTTACGATGCAATTATAAATTGATAAGAGCAAAAAAAAAATTTTGAAGCTCTCTAGGCAATGACAATTTCCTGCAATTCCTCTCACTATCGGACGTTTTTAAAAAATTTTTTAAATTTTTTAAAATTATTATTATTATTATATTATTTCTCATCTCGTCTACCTTTAAACTCCCTCTGACCGTTGGCATCTATTTGATAAGTCTGAGCCGTAGTTTTGACTAAATCCATAACGACCACTCTGTCATAAATTCCAACGTCGCTCGGATTAACTTCTACGTGATAGTTGCTGCTTATCGTATTGATCTCCAGTTTCTTTTTAGACGGAGTCTGCGACGGATAAATTTTTTTCAACGATTAAGCTCGCCCCCCCCTCGTGACTCGGATAGGGAGGAAAAAAAAAAAACAATCTTTCGGGGGTAAAAAAATTTTTCAATTACGATACGAATCGAGAGAGAGTCTCGACGCCAAGGTAATTAAAGAAATTTAAAAGATATGAATGATGTTGAAATTTGCATCGTTGGAATGCAACGGAAAAAGGTTTTTTCAAATCATTTTCGGTATTGTCTCAAAGTCAAAAATCGTTTGAACCTTTTTTTCGGTTTTTTTTGCGATCCGGGGCCTAAATATGCCGGAAAAGCATTAGAAATAGTGGAAATGATTTTTTTTAAAATTATAAAAAAACCGATTTTCGTTGCGTTCCAACGATGCAAATTTCAACATCGTAGATATGAGATGGCGCTACCGTACTCTCTTATACGCCAAAATGCTGAAAATTTCATTATTTCAGATCTTATCGAGTCGTATTAATACATACTTCGAACTGCATGTTTTCCATTCGAAGTCTTTCCACTCCGCTGCCGTAAAGCTCGCGAATGATACACATTATTCTGGTCTTTTTGCCGGCGCCCGGCGGGCCGTGAACCAACAAATGCGGAAAATCTCCTTTCTGAACCTGTTGCGGTGGTAAAAAAAAAAAAAAAAAAAAAAAAAAAAAAAAAAAAAAAAAAAAATGAATTTTCAGTAATATGCGTAGATCGATGTAGCGCATCGGAAACGATAAATGATCATTTACAATTAATTATTATTCGCATATCGTCAATTGACGTTGCTTATTTTTTGAAAATTATTTGTTAATTTAACAAAGACAAAGAATAATTACCATGTTCTTTAAATTTTCCGCTTGTGCAGTGTGATAATCGAGCTTACCGAGACTCGTAGGACGATATTTATCAACCCATAAACTCATTTTTGCAAAATTTCGTATTTTACTTTTCGAAAATTTAACCTAAAAACGTGTTGGTCCTCTCCGATCGCCCGGCTTTAACCAAAAATCGACATATATCGGCACTTTGTTTTTGAATTTTATTCGGAAGCGACTTGGTTGCCCGCTTTTTTTCGTTTTATGGGCATTTATAGTACGGGATAACGTTAAATTGTAGGAATGAAAAATGAAACGTTGAATTACGAAAAAAAAAAAACGGAGTTGTAAATGCGACTTGTTTACGCGCCAGAAATTGGAGGGGAAGCTCTCTTGTATCACATTGTACGTGCGATCTCTATTCTCTCGAGTATTTGTTTTTTTTTTCAATAGAATTATTCGAAGCAATCTTCTGCATTTGCGGTAACGCCTTCAACACCTTGAAACACCAAACACCACGTTCCACACGCAGTCGTAGTCGTACACACACGTACACACACGCGTACTGCACTCTCGTGGATATTGGCAGAACTACGGGCTCTTGTCTTTGGAGTGAAGTTAGGCCCGAGCGCAGAGCAGCGAAATTTTTTTGTATCTTATCCAAATTTTCCTTTTATTTTTTTAATTAACGAACTTATATTCTTGATATATCTTTTTTTCACGCATAATCATCGATACTACGATATAACATAAAAAAAAAAAAAAACTGAACAATTTCATGAAAACTAAAAAATTAGATGAAAAAAATCACTAGCTTGTGCTGCTCTGTAGCGGAAGTCTGTACAACTATTATCGATCGTTGTTCGTGTACTCGGCGGGTGGCGGCGTGTGGCGTGTTCTCTCTCTCTCTCTCTTCTTCTCTGACCTTTCTGCTTTTTCGCCTGTGCCGCCAAGGCTCACTGCGCTTGATAGAGCATAATTTTATCCTTTTTGTTAATACAGTACTTGTTAAACAAAATTTTTACTCGCGTTCAATCCGATATCGTATAATGTGAAACTTTGAGCGCGATTCGTGTGACAAAGAAAAATCGCAGTGAGTCACATTGTTGTTTCGACAATCGAGAGACTCGGTAGAGTCTCGGGACAAGTACATTTCCCGCCGGCTCGACGAAGTATCTATTCCCGAGCCAACTCCGTCCACGCGCATTGCCTACCTTTGTCATGCATTGTAGAACAAATTAATGGATAATCATAATTTCTAATCATAGTTTCATTACATAATTCGATAACGATCTACCGATTAATATCAGAATTAATTGAATCGGTCGACACGTTATCGAGTTTCATGACTTTCACAATTTCATTGGGTCACTTTTATCTCACTTAGCCGTCTCCTCATCGTGTATGTCACGCAACACGCAAGGCGAGTTTCTATGGCCCGTGTCACGCAAGGCGCGTTTATATGTACGAGGCACACGAAGCGGCGAATGGGGATCCGCACTGCCAAACTTAGCCGCGTGGCGGCAGCATCATAGATTGCGCCTTTTGGCGGAGCTTTTGAATCTTTTTTATCGAAATAAACATTTGTATTGAAAAATGAGCTCTCCTCAAGAGAAAATATTACGAAATCAATTCAAAATAATATAATATTTTACCTAAATTAAAACACTAGTTGATAATTGAATTTAATTAACCCATTATGCGTAATTGTTGTGTTCCGTTGTGTAAAAGAGAGGGAATTTTTTCATTTCCAAAAGACGATAAACGTTGGAGTCGCGATAATTGGTATCACTCGGACACCAGAATTCTGGATCGGGATATAATTACTGATGCATGATGCATCTGATAATTGAAAATTATCACTGTCATTGTAGAAGAACAATCGAAAAGAAACAAATATTACATTATTATTTTAGAAATTTTCGTGATGCTATTTGCGAGATGATACTTTTATTTATGTACCAAAAATTATATTTTTAATATCGCGTACCTTTTTTTTATCAAATAATGTATTTTTTTTCAAGTAAACATATCTCTAAAAATATAGATCGCAGAAAAAAAAATGATCCAAGGTAAAAGTTGTAGTTTTTCATCACCTTTTCAATGAAATCGGTATCATAATTTTATCGTCCTTGTAAACTAGATTTTTTTACGAAAATGTAAGAAATGTTTTTTTTCTTCGAAAAACACTACTTTTATTTTGCTGCCGAATTTACTCAACCTTCGGGCATGTGTGTCGATTTAGTAGAAAAATCGCCAGAATGGGAACGTCAACCCTTCTGGCTTAAAAAAAAACGATGCAGGTGTTACAAAAACTTGTTTATTTACGGGAGAGAGCGTTGTTCTGTTCAAGAATAAGGATGAAACGATGCTAGTCGAAAACTTGTATTACATAGCTATTGTTTCGCAAAAGAGTGCCATAATATAAATGAAATTTGAGAGACAAAAGTTGTAGACATTACCCATGATTCCAAGTATTGGGAGCGATTTCTCCATCCTTATAGATACGAAACAATATGAATTATTCGTCAAACTGATTTTTTTTCAAGGAGGGAATGTATGTATTCAGTGCCAACACAAAATAATCGATAGGTTTTTAGGAATAAAACATTTTCAGCAGGGTAATTCTCAGTTTTATACAATTTCACACGATTAATTTTTTTTTAGTCCAGAACCCCTGACGGTCCTATTCTGGAGATTTTTTTTTACCGAATCTACACGTGTGCCAAAAGGCTGAGTAAATTTTGCAGCAAAATAAAAGTGGTGTTTCTTGAAGAAAATAAATGTTACTTTTTCATTGAAAAATTTAGTTTACAAGGATGATAAAATTATGACATGGATTTCATTGAAAAGATGATGAAAACTACATCCTTTACATAGAATACTTTTTTTCTGCGACCTATATTTTTAGAGATATTTCTACTTGAAAAAATATAGTATTTCTAAAACGGTTATTGAAAAATCTGAAATAATTCACTCAAAGGCTCTTAAGGTAGTATTTCCACAGGATAGTTGAATTATGGAATGGTCGAAATTTGGCATACAGGTTATTTAATATGTTATCCGAACATCCGTGCAATTTAAATAAGCTTAACCATCCCGAACCCGAGATATTTTCACTCAAAGTTGGCTTGATTTACACGTAACATATGCGCCATGCGTGCACGAAGAGTTAGTTATTAATTCTACCGTCAAAACTAAAAAAAAGACGGTGATGAAAAAAGAGAAGAAGCTAGAAAGGGATGTCACGAATAATGTGAAAAAAAATTTAGGAAGATATACGATTTAGTTTTTGAGATATTGTACGTGAAAGAGGTACGTCTATGAGCCTTGTTTCATATGCGTGCTTGCTCATCGCACTTCGCCGTGCCTACGCTCCCGCTTATTCCCCGCCGCCGGTTGCGGAGGTACTACCTTAACTAGTTTTACAAACTGGCAAAGTTTCGAAAATTTCGGGGAGAGTCGCAAAAAAGTGGCTGGTATGGTGGAGAACGCTTCATATATATATATATATATATATATCTCGCCTTAAAAATGTATTTATTTGTTTTAATGAGAAAAAGATCCTCGCGATAGATCTAACAAAAAAAAAAATTACTTTGAAAAAAGACGTGATATCACAATAAAAAAACGCCTCCGGCGAAAAAAAATTGGACAAGTACATTTTAAGTATTTTTCCCAACACAAAAAGCACTGATATCATTATACGGCCAAGTCATCGTCACGATTGAAAATAATGATGCAATATGTTCTTACATTATACTCTCTTTCACTTACAATATACCAATTGTAAAAAATTGTCAAATAAATTCAAATCACACGAAAAGTTATGACTTAAATTAAACCTTATGGCGGGGGTTTCATCAACATGAACAACACCTTTAAACTGCATCCTTAAAAAAGTTATCAAATAAATAAAATGTCAAATTAAAACACAAGAACGAAATATAAGTAAGTACTTGGCGCTACTTTCATTTGATACATATATATATCGATGTCGAACCACACGGTAGTGCCAAGTACTTACTTATATTTCGTTCTTGTGTTTTAATTTGACATTTGATTTATTTGATAACTTTTTTAAGGATGCAGTTTAAAGGTGTTGTTCATGTTGATGAAACCCCCGCCATAAGGTTTAATTTAAGTCATAACTTTTCGTGTGATTTGAATTTATTTGACAATTTTTTACAATTGGTATATTGTAAGTGAAAGAGAGTATAATGTAAGAACATATTGCATCATTATTTTCAATCGTGACGATGACTTGGCCGTATAATGATATCAGTGCTTTTTGTGTGGGGAAAAATACTTAAAATGTACTTGTCCAATTTTTTTTCGCCGGAGGCGTTTTTTATTGTGTTTCGCTTATCTCAGCGTTATATACATATAATAGAAATATCAGTTTTTTTTTTTTTTTTTAATGCGATTCACCAACCGGCATCATGTCGCGTAGTGGACGAGCGTCACACGGAGAAATTGAGGGCGTCCCTATTTTTTTACTTCATGCTCGTTATCGGCCGTTAAAAAAATTTAATAACCGATATAAAATTAATTCTACTCTATAATTTAGTAATTACGTGCATTTGTATCTTACAAAGGCAAGGAATGCAATGAATCTTTTTCTGAAATTGCAATTTTTGCAAAATAGCTTTTTTGTATTGCATCTTTTGTATTAAAAAATAAAAAGAAAATACTAAAACGTAAAGATTGCAGGATCGTTAGAATAGATTCACCCATGTATGGCTCACTTTTAAGAATAGTAGTAGTTTTAATTTATTTCCAGCGTATGACTTCATTTGTCTTTTAAATCCCATCCCGTGCAAAAATTACATCTTCCATTTGATGCTTCTATTATACAAACCAAAAGTAGATTAACATAGAAAAAAAAAAAACTGAGTTTATGAATTAAAACTCTTAACCTTTTCTCGCGTGCCGTTACCAATTTTTCTGTGACAAGCTTCTCAAACTCTTTTGCGTATCTACGCATTTCCTCCACCGGTCCTCCCAATCTTACAGTTCCAATCTTGGAACCGTTTCTTTCCATACCTGGGGGTATTCCTGCGTCGTATTCTAGCCAATTCCTCTCTTATCCATCCTTTTGTGTCTGCCACATCCAAGTATTTCTCTCTGTCCACTTCCTCCTTGATGAGCTCGTAATAAGAGCTGAAACTTGACTTTTCCACCCTACTCCAGTCTCCTCGTGCGTCCTGCTCCTTCTCTCTCTCTCTCTCTCTCTCTCTCTCTCTCTCTCTCTCTCTCTCTCTCTCTATTCCTTCTATTAGCCATTTTTTAAAATACTTCTCATCTTCCGTTTTTCCAGATCCACTCAAAAATCTTCCACTTTCTCCGTTGCCCCCTCAAACTCCTTTCCCCATTTCAAGGGACTCCCGTTACTTATTACCTCTAACTTTTTCCCGCAGGCATAATTTTGGTCAGCGACTGTCCTTCATTCTCATAATTCACTTTTAATAATAATTAAATCAATTGAACATGAGAATAAATAATGAAAATGATCGCAAACATTGTTCGGGCCAAAATGGCGATTGTACCCTGAACAATATTTATTTGTTTTTTTAATTAACAAACAAAACAAAAAATATCCGTTGCGTCGATAGAAAATTGCTAATTGTCTCTCTGGCCATGAGGAAAAGTGCTCAATCACCAATTTTTCAGGAATCATGTCGTTCAATCGCGGCACCAAGAGAAATTCTTTCGGCAGTAGGAATTTCAATCGAAGCGGCGGTGGTAATGGAAATCCAACGGGACGCAACAACATCGGCGGGGGAATAATGGGCGGAATGGGCGGTTCTACCGGAGGTGGAGGAGGCGGCGGTGTTAATCCTTGGGAAAGCGGAATGATGCCCGGACGTGGATTACTCCCTACGCCAAACAACAATCTATTTCTGAGCTCCCCTCAGGCTCAGCTCGTCATCGCCAGCAATCTACTCAGCAATCTTTTGCGTACCCAGCAGGAAGTACAACCGCAGGTAAACGATCGTTTTCGACTTGGGGAAAAAAAAAAAAAAAAAAAAAACAAACAAACAAACAAAAACAAAAAAATGTATTTTTTTGTTTTTGTTCGCTTTACTTCGTCATTTTGGTAATCGCATAAAAGATGTTGTCCTCAAAAAAGGTACCTTCGTTGCTGAGCCTTGGCAACTCTCTCAACGGTCCCGCGCCCAATTTTGGTGGTCAGCAAAACTTTGGACCCGGACGTTTCAACGATCGACCAATGAGAACTCCGATGAAGAATCAACGTCCGCAGCCTTACAATAAGGTATGAAAAAATCTATTCGGGACCCTTGGCGAGAGAATTTTTGAATTCTTGCGCCCACTTTGTTTTTTTTTTTTTTTTTTTCCTCCATTTTGTCATGCTGGAGCATTTTTTTTTCTTCAGCATGCATATTTCACAATGAAAATTGAAATGACGAATGATAAAACATGTGTGTATATATATATATATATATATTTTTGTCAAACAAGTGTACTGTAATTATTGTACAGAGGTTGAATTCCTCGCCGTTTTTTTTTTTTTTTTTTTTTTTTTTTTTTTTAGAGATTCAGGCTCTAATTGGCTTTGTTCCGTTGAACTCTGTAGATATTTTCATCACTTGCCTCGACAAGAAACTAATTGTTGTCATTTGATGAGAACGAAGACGAATTTTGAAGTGAAAAAATTCATTGAAAATTGTAATATCGAGGTTTCTTACCTTGCGACGATTTTTTTTTTTTTTTTTTTTTTTTTTTCGTTACAATGGAAAATCTCGCCGAATATCCGTCGTGAAATTGACATTCTTACTTTTTTCTACCGCCTCGCTCCTTGGGCAAAAGATTTATAACGTTGCCCGACGCAAGATTGTAATAAGCAAGACTGTTGTTGTCTTTGAAGAACATTCCCTGAAAAAAAAAAAGAACCAAACAAACAAGAATGAAATAAAAGCTTTTTTTTTTTAAATATATTGCAAGAATCTCGTGTTGTTTCGTAATTTTTTTTTTTTTCCTCAAATCTCAAAAATAAAACAAAACAAACAAAAGTGAGCGCGTACCTCGTACTGAAGCTTTTGCTTGCCCGGTGGCATGCCCGTTTGTTCGTGAATTTGAGCTTTCATAATCGCCACGGTATCGCTCGGCTGCAGCGTTATGTTCAGGGTCTGACCGTTGAGCTTCCATTCGGTTTTTTCCGTCATCGTCGGCACCGCGATGCTGAGCTGAACGGGAGTCTGGAAAAAAAAAAAAAAAAAAAAAAAACAAAAACAAAAAAAAAAAATTAAAATACTCTCGCCCGGATGAATCGGCGATGCCTTAATTTTTTTTTTTTCTTCTTTTTTTCTGCAACACTAAAATTACCTTATTTCGAGCCAAGAATTGTTGCTCGGGAATGAGGGAATCTTCGGTGCGCAATTTCTTGGCCGGTGGCTCTTCGTCCATTGGTTCGGTGGGATGTTTTATCGACATCTTTAATATAACCACGAATATTTATGTATTTACAAACTCATAATGTTCGTCGTTTCAATACGATTTATATTTACCTGCGTGTTCATCGGTGGTTGCATCGGCGGAGGCGTCGGCATAAATGGTGACATTGCCGGTGCTGAAATTGAAGAAAAAGAGAAGAAGAAAAAAAAAAAAAAAAAAACGTTAATTAAAAGTTAATTTTTCATCGCTTCATGAGATCGGTGAATATTTTTTTTGAATGATTTTTTTTTGCAAAAAAACGTAATTACTCATGAGCGGGGGTGGTCTGATAGGTGGCATAGGTGCCATCATCATCATCGGAGGTGGCTGAGCCATCATGGGCTGAGGGATTGCCATTGTCGGCATCGTCATTGCCGGCGGTGGGGGCGGAGGCGGAGGCGGTTGAGCCGGTACCGGGATTGCTTTCGGTACCGGTGGTTTCGGTGGTGCTTTGAGGGTCGCCTGGGGCTTCGACGCTGCTGCCGCCATGTGCGACAATTCGGCGCCTCGATTCGCCGGTTTCGGGCCGATTTTCTCCTTCTCCTCGTCCGGCAATAATCCCTTAACTTTGTGTATCTGATGAATCTGTTCCTCGAGAGTTATATTAGCGCGTGCCGCTCTCGTAGCCGCCTCCACGCTCGACGTATGACCGTCCCACGTGACCTTGTCGTCCTTCTTCTTGTCCTCCTCGCCTATCTTCTTACCGATCGCGGTTTCCTCGTCGCCAACCCCGAATATATCGGTACGACGCTCGGCAAGCTGCTTCAGACTCGCCTCGATCGCCGTACCCGGCGCGAACACCGTTTCCTGGGCCAATTTATCGAGATGCTTGTCGCGCTGCTCGACCCAGCGCGGATCCAGCAGACCGATTCTCATGTGCTCCTGTACCTTGCTCGCCGGTATTCTCTCGCCCGTTATCGGCGATATGAGATACTCGTCGGGTGCGGCCGGTCTCGATATCTTGGTTGCTGGGAGGATTCGAAAAAAAAAAAAGGATATTTCAATCCAAAATTCACAATTGGGAGTATAAATGAAATTTTTTTATCTCAAAATCTGGTAGTTTAGGAAAAAAACATTTGGTACCTATTTTTTTATTTTAATCAAAATTGCCGTTAATATAACAAATTGCAAAAATATAACATTGTGACGTCACACATGTTACCCTATATCTATATATATATATATATCAAAATCCGTAAAATTAATTATTTATATAATAAATAATTTATATAATAAATTAATTACAATTATCAAGGCTTTGATGTAAAAAAAAAAAAAGAAACAAAAAAAAATACGCACATTGAGAGGAAAAAGAAAATTATACAATCTTTCCTCGAGCAGGCTATGTTAATTATCCTCAATTGGGAGTATAAATGAAATTTTTTTATTTCAAAATCTGGTAGTTTAGGAAAAAAATATTTAGTACGTATTTTTTATTTTTTTATTTGAATCAAAATTGCCGTTAATATAACACATTGAAAAATATAACATTATGACGTCACGCATGTTACGCTATATCTATGTATATCAAAATCCGTGAAATTAAATTGCCTATAACAGGTGCATCTGTCATTTTTAACAAAAAATAAACAAATACGTCCTCATTATTTTTACTCACTCTGCATTATGCGCCCCAATGATTGAAAAAAAAAAAAAATTCATTCATACTCCTAATTGAGGCGTCTTTGATTAAAAAAACAAAAAAAAAATCACAATTCAGTCCCTTCCGTTTTCTTTATTTAAAAATTTTTTTCAAATACTCACCATGCTGCTTGGGATCGTAGCCTTTCTTGACCAAAACATTTCCCGGCGTGGGCGGCAGAGGCGGTGGCTGCATGTGCGAATCGCGTATTTTTCCGTCCTTGGATTTTAGCGATTCACCCGGCGGCGATACCTCGTCGTCCTCGTCCTCGTCGCTGGAATCTTCCTCCATGTCTTGCACCTGAAAAATACAAAAGAGTTGAAAAAAAAAATCGTTGCGCGATCATGGGATCGACGAGTCGCGTCGAGGCGAGGAAGATTTTTTTTTTTTTTTTTTTCGTCAACCTGATTGTTGTCCTTGGCACGATCTTTGTCAGCGTCCGTGCGATTTTCCATCTCGTCGTCTCCGTCGCTCTCAATCTGCATTTCCACGTCCTCACCGTCCTCGATGCGCTCCTGCAATAAACACAAACGCGTTACTCGAATTTCAATTTTGAAAAAAAATTTAAAAAAAAAAAATATATCCTTTTCATCGATGATTCTCGATGGAACTTTAGTTTTCGAGAAAAGTGTCTATCGTATCGGTAATTCGCTGGACGATACATCGATGCAGGGTCCCGGAGTGAGTTTGGAAAAATTCAATATTTTTTTTTTTATTTGCCTTTTGGTAAGAAATTAGCGGATTCGCCCTGAAATCCCTGTAATTTTCTTTCTCATGGAAGTTACGACTCCGATCCGTGCTAGTTCTCTACGCAATCGTTTGAGCTGTGAATTGCCGATCGATCAATCAGTTTTTTGCGATATTCCACCAATTTTTTCACGTCGGACTTCACACGGATGATTTTTTGCATTTATACTCTTTTAATCGCTTTTTCATGATTTTACAAATTGCTCCGAGGCAACGATAATCGAGAAATTTCTCTTCAAAAGTCGAAGCTCAATGACAAAATGCATTAAAAAAAAAAAAAAAACGATATTCTAATTTTAAATTGTAATTGAAAAAAATTAAATTTATCCAATTTCCGGGGATAACTGACCTGCATCAGGACCCTCGCGCCGACCTCGTCCGGGGTCGTGGGAGCAGGAAAATTTCCAACTTCGAACTGTTGATAATCGACTGTCTCGACGACGACAAAATCGTGCCAGTCTATTTGAGCGTAAGCCACTCTTTCGCGCTCCAATTCCTCCTCTGTCTTGCGCCTCTGGGCTTCCTGATACTTGAGCCACTCCGAGCGATATTTGACTTGCTCGAGAATCCTCTCCATGGTGTATGCCTCGTCGCGAAGACGAGGCAACAAATCCTTGGGTGGTATCAAAGCTTTCGTGTATTGTTCCAATAATTTGGTAAAGTATTGAAACAACGAGTGCTGAGGACGAAGAAAGTCAAATTGAAAATTGCGCTGTTCGCGATTCATGAGATTCGTGAGAAACTGCCGACCGTTTCTGGCGACAAATTGCGCCGTCAGTTTCACAATGTCCCTGAAAAATTAAATACGCAGTTTTATTTTTAATTTTCCAATATGAGAAATTCCCATTTTATCGATAATATTGATTATATATTTGTATTATTATTTATCGTCGCTTACAAATCTAGCGCGGATATGGACGGTGGATCGGCGATGAATTCAAACTCCGACGGAGGATCCTTCGGCACAAACGGTTGTTCCACCTGTTTGAGAATCTCCAGTTGTTTCCGATGCGCGCCGAGAGTCGCAGCCTTCGGAGCGCCCAAACCCAGCGTAGGTTCCTGTCCTTTTCCCTCCTTAAATTCTTTGACCTTGTGCTGATAATAAGCGTGATAGGGATCGCCAAAATTGAGAAAATTGAACTTTGGATTGCCCAATTCATTCTGACGAATTCTCGACTCGAATTCCGGGCCATTTCTAGCGACGAAGCTCGCAGTTTTGTCGACGATATCTTTTTACGCTGTATAAGGATAAACATGGCGATGTAAAGAAGCTCCGAGATCGATAATTATCGATTTTTTTTTAAATAAAAAATCATCATTATTAATTGACGATTCGTGAAAAAAAAAATATATATTTTCACGAAACTCTCGAACGTCGAACGAACGTCGTAAGAATTCGTGAGAAAAAAGGATACTTCTAACCTCCGGTGGGGGATAAATTATGCCGACGATCGGCTGCGAGGATGGCGCAGTTTCCTCGCCTTCGATCGGCGGCGGTTGTGCCACTGCAATTTCTTGCGAAGGCATCGTCAAACGCGGCTAATTATTCCTTGGCCGCGGTCCGAATTGCGCTCACAGCGCGGTTAGAGTGCCAACGCGCGTGCTTCAGCATAGGCCTTAAAGTAGTTCGGCTGTTTGAGCAAGTACGGTAAATGTCCATCAATTTTTGCGGTAAATAACAGTTAAAAGTCCCCTGATTACAATAAGCACATTTTGGGGGGCTCTTGCGGGGCAAAATTTTGAATTATTTCATTTTTTAATTTTGATTTTTAACACAGTACCTTATGGAAGAACTCACAATAATGTGAATTGTAAAAAAAGTAATCGGTGGTTGAGCCTCAGAAAAGTTTCCACCATAAAGGAAATTTATCGCAGATTCTGTTTATTTCAAAAAAACATGACCTTACGGTGCTTTTCAAAAAGAAAACATAAAAGAACTTTTGTTTTCGACGTGTCGGAAGCGGATGGCAGACATTTACGTTGCACTGCTGGAACAGCTGATTGAAGCTTCGGGCAGAGTCGGTAATCGCGGGAATTTTAAATTCTCGAGAAACTTTAAAAGTGAATAACATTTATTTTTTTTTATCACGAATGTTAAATATAGATGCAAGTCCTCGTTGCGTTTCTTTCTCCACATTAGAAAAACTCAATGGAATTTCACATCCACGGCACCACATACTTTTCCCGAGCAAAGCTGTATCCACAATTCTTCGACCAGTGTTGTTTACGTTTATTTTCACTTTTTGGTCGAGTTTTATAGATTTTTTAAAATTTATTTTTGAGATTAACTCACGCGCTTTAATTCGTCGAATAGCTTCGCTTTTTTTAACGAACTGACCATTTCTTTTTCTCGGTGCCATTACTTCATAACTTTTCTTTCGCGTTATACAAATGTCGCAGCTAAGGTTATGTGTAATATGTCACCGGCACTGGCACGGGGGGCGGAGGGATGAGAGGGGCAGCGAGCCGACTTTACCCGAACATTGGACAATCATGGCGGACTCAATCACTTAACTAGTCAAGTTAAAGTATAAACTTTATCTTTGACGATATTTTTAAAGCATTTCAGACATTTATGTGATAAAAATATTATCAATGTAAGTGTTCATTAATTTTATTAATAATTTAGACGTAAATTTAATCGATATAAATGAGTTGCCAACTTGACTACAGTCATACGACGGCCGAACTACTTTAAGCTCTGTAAGCGCAATTCGGACCGCGGCCCTTCTTGTTTGGATCACGCGATACTGCGAAATTTTTAGTCGTGAAATTGAGTTAAGCAGTATTTCCGGTTTTTGAAAAGGAGAAAACGGGAAACACTCGAATTAAGATGTTATCCTAGTCAAATATTGAATTTTTTTGTTTTCGTTCAAATAATTTGAACTTAACGATGAGATATAAAAATTTAATGATTCTTCCGAAAATAAAACTGCTGCTCAAACTTTGAAAGTGTTTTTTCTCGAAACTAGATATATATATTTTTAAAAACGGTTTGTACACGAGATATCCCAGACTGTAATTGATGAATTGACTTGAAATTTTTGAATCTCGCATATTCAGAGGAATATGTAATACTGTTTGAATAGTTGGGTTTTTCGAAAAAAAAAAGAAAGAAAAAAAAAAAACATTCTCTACCAAGTGAAAAAAAAATAAGGCATTGAGAAATGTTAGCCACTTTAACTAATTGATAATATTTCGATAACTCTCAAACCTTTTATTTCCTGATTTTTTTACAAGTATCAATAAATTTATCGATAACCAATCACTTGACCAAAAAAATAATAATAATAATGACGTTTATTTAAATATCGATAAAAAAAAATTGAAACAATATACGAAAGCGTCGTGAAGTAGAGCGTATTTTTTTTTTCACGAATTGACTTTCGATATTTAATATTTTAACCGCACACCAACTAATTCTGTCAAAAAAAAAAAAAGAAAAGGAACACGTGTCTCGTGTTCCATCTTCGTATCGATAATACAGAGCTCGAAAAAGAAGAAAAATTTTGGAAAATTTCATTCGAAGGAAAAAAAAAAAGAATAAAAATATATTGCCACCGAGAATATGTCGCGAGGCAAAAAGGCAAAGAGAAAAATCGGCGGTCGAAGAAAGCAAGAATCATTGATAGCCGCGGCGAGTTTACGGTTAACCGATGTCGACGGATCGTCAGTAATACCGATAAATAAATCGCAAACGCTGGAGCTGAGTAAAAAAAAAAAAAATCAAGAATCGATTGACAATCCGTTAATTTGAACAAAAAAATGAAAAAAAAAATTAAAATTAAGTCGAATCTCGCGGTAATATAAAGGGTTTTTCTTTTTCTTTATTTCAAATCAAAAGGCTCAAAGACATCCGGCAGGTCGGTGAAATCTTTGCGATCGAAGAGCGTGGAAATAGCTGAGAGATCGAGCAAACTCGCGGTCGGAGAATCGAGAGAGTTTGAGGAAAAGAGTGATGTTTGCTTCGCAAAAACGCGTATCAATGGCAGCAATTTTGCGATATTATTCAAAAGTGACGAGCTCCAGACGCTGAGAAACGTTCTGAGAAAAACTGATCTCGTGAGAGTCTGAGCAACCCATAATTTCAACGTAATTTAAGGATCTATGGCTTCAACGGTACAAACATGGTCGATCGGATGTTGAAATTTGAAAAAAAAAAAATTCAGCAAAGCTACTTGTCCGTAAACGTCGACGTTATCTGGAAATAAAAATGAACGAATTTCAATTTGTCTTTTTTAGTCTAACGTGTCTTAAAAATCCTTTATCCAGTTTAATCTTGGTCGAGAAACAATTTTTCTTTTTTTTCTTTTTTTTTTTTTTCCCCCAAGGCTCGGTACTCGATCGCCAAGATTGTAAACGTCGAAACTTTCTCAGATAAATTGATTGAAATAATTAAATTGTAAAAAAAAAAAAAAAAACCATCAGATGTAAGAAAATGATTGAAGAAAAGAATTAATGTTAAAAGATTGATTGTTTACAGTCGAGAACTCCTCTTCTCCTCGGTGCCATTATACTCGGAAGAATCGACATTGCCAGGAGACTCCTGAGAGACGGTTATCCGATAAATTCGCGAAGCGAGGAGGACAAGACGACGGCGCTGATGTGGGCAGTAAGGAGAAAAGATCTCGAGATGATAAATCTTTTGGTGCGCAACGGCGCAGATCTGACGCTTCTCGATTCGAACAACGACAATGTCGCACTGATTGCCATACAATCGTCGTCCTGGGAGCAAAATGACTTTCTCGATTTTTGGAACAGCATCGATCGTAAAATTGATCTGAAACACGAGAATACGAGCGGATATACGATATTGCATTACGCGAGAAAGAGACAGTGGGACATTCTTGCGAGATTGATCGATAGAAATCCGAGCCTCTTAACGGCCATAGATTCGATAACGAGGAATCCGTGCTTTTGTTGCCACTGCTCGTCGACTTCCGGTACAACGAGATACAGAGTCAAGCAGGTTTGTGCTTGTTTCGAAAAATCCTCAATTCCATCATTCCAACTTTCGTACATTATAAATTAAAAAGTATCATTGGAACATTGCAAAGATATATCAGAAAGTATGAGACATTTTGGGGTACTCTGGCGAAAAAAAAAAAAAAATTCTTTTACTCGAATACTTTGGTTCGGTAAATGAGAAAGAGGATAAAACACAATCGAATCTATGCGTCAATTGACAATTACGTGTACACTTGATTTTATAAATTTTTTTTCAAAATTTCATAACGTTTCCGCGAAATTTCGTGCAAAATCTCATTTTCCCAGCTATGATTTTCCATTTTCAGCTACGGTGATTAAAATTTTCTATTCGGAAAAATTTTGAGCTCTCTCTGGCACTGTTGAAAAAAAAAAAAAATTATCCATCGCAGAATGTAAATTTTTCTGTGCAAGATTATTAAAAAAAAAAAAAAAAATTGCAATCACTGATCAGAGTTATTATTCTTTTTTTTTTCCCACCCACGTAATCTCGATCTTTCGAGCGAATTATACGTTACTATGAAATAAAAATATAAAAAATAAAACCTCGATAGGTCCTTCCATCGGAGTACATGGAATCGACTCTGTCGCATCTGAGTTTCCTCTTCGACGATATTGTTAATCGTTATCGCGACACTTGGTCCCGTGATCGTGATCTCGGTTATCCGGATTTTCATGGTGGTCACGGCGACACAGCCGCGACATTCGACGATCTCGTGAGCCTGAGACGCGAGGAGATAGCTCGTTTGAACACCGTACTCCCGAAACTCGAGGAATCATATCTTCAGAAGCTCCGCGACTGTTGGTCATCGTTGGTCGCTAAAATTCGTCAAACGGCACTGCGCGATACACGTAAATTCGACGAATTCGTCACGTCGATACAGATACAATTGCTCACCCATCAGGTCTCCCCGGTCAACGACAAGAGCGTCGAATTTTATGCCACAAGCGTGAAAACGACGAGTCGCAAGTCCACGGAATTTCTCGATTTTTCCATGCCCGGAAATTCCACGAGACGTCACAACGACGAATCTTCGTCCGGGAAAAAATTTAATCTTCACGCCGGATTCACCACGCGCGATTCTTGACGAAATATAATTATGAACGAAAAATTTTAAAAGTAAAACATTGAACTTGAAAAAAAAAAAAAAAGAAATAACAAAATAACAAAATAAATTATCTAGCTACACGGAGAAATGGCTCTCTAATTCATTTTCCGAAAAACCCTTTTAGTTTCCTTTTGCTCACTTCTTTTGCTTTTATTAATTATACCTGTATACGTGACAGAATTCAATAGCATTTTATATTGATAATATTGTGTAAAACGTCCATTTCTTTTTGTTTGTTTTTTTTTTTTGTATCAGAAGATATAATTATATAGTGCTCGATCGATAAATTGCGATACGATTATGTACGAAGTTTTTTTCTTTCGGGGCCCGTGGGGGACAACGAAAAATCGATAAACGAAAGATAGTTTAGCGAAGATCTTTCGCGAGTCGTTGAGGCTATTTTTTTTTGTTTTTTTTTTTTCGTTCTTTTCTGTATAAAAGTGAAATAGACGAACGCGATAAAAGCAGGAAAAATATTAATTTGTTCTCAAGTCTAGCATATTCCGCTCGATCTCTAATTTCTTTGTATTTTACTACTTCCGGTTTTTTTTTTTCGATTCTCATTTGTCAATTGTAATTATGATATTCAATTATATATATGGGAGATATTTTTTTAAATATGATCTGCAATTCCTTGAGCCATAGCGATTTTTCATTGTCCCCGAGCGATAATTGCAATATATTACGACAGGATTTACATCTCGATCAGAAATCCTCGATCTTAAAGTTTAATCCTGCCCCCTCTTCAATCCTCGTTTCTTCTTTTTTTTTTTTCTTTCTTTGTCCAAACTTAAGCGTTCACTCGCTCGACGATATGACTGGCATTCGAGAGAGAAAACATCGATTTTAAGTCTACAACAATAATAATCGGCGATAATAATCGATTTCTTTTCTTCAAAGGCCTTCGAAATCACGCACTGGCGCACGCCGCAAGCACTCACACTCACGAATATCCATTATTATATCGATGAAAACGCGAAATATTTTATACAACCCTCCACTTCTCTTCTAAAGCGATTGTTTTTATTATTATTATTATTATTATTATTATTTTTGTATCCTCCCTGTGCCAACGGAAATTCCCTCATTTTTTAATTTTTTTTTTATCCTCCGTCCCCCTCACCTTTTCGCTCAATGCGCATGAAAAATATAACCGTTATCGATAAACTCAACTATCTCATCGTAATAATATTTCGAGTAACAAATTTTTCTTGTTGTATATATATAATATATATGAGGTATTCCACGTCAGGTTGACCTGACCAAAAGCCTGACCCTCTCAGAATTAGTTTAAACTTTCTGAAAACTTTCCGTTACTCGTCGAGAATATTTGTGATTTTTTCTAGATTTTTATTCGACGACGTTTAATATAATATATGCGGAAATCGATAATTTCCGAAGTTCAATTAAGTATAACTCGAAAACTGTTTATTATATAAAAAAAAAAAGTTGAATATAAAAAAAAGTTTCAGTTTTGAGTGAACTTTAACGCCAAAATATGCAAAAATTTATCGTGGTCGCTGAAAGTTCTTAAAAACTCAAAAAATATTAGTTTTTGAGATTTTTCCAAAAAACGGTGTGATTTTTATCGCTAAAAATTTTCGAGGATATTCCGTTTTTTAGTGTTCAAAAACTTGTGTAAATTTAATCATGGGCCGGGGATTCGGTTTCGAAGTTACGAGCTTTTTCTTCCGCAGTTTTCGTAAAAACTGTCATTTCGTGTCGTCCTGTCGTCGACATAATAAGAAATAATTCCAAAACTTCAAAACCAAATTTCGGCCTATGATGAAATTTATACGAATTTTTGAAAACTAAGAGAGGAATATCCTCGAAAATTTTTTAGCGAAATAAATTAAACCGTTTTTTTTTTAATCTCAAAAACTAATATTTTTTCAATTTTTAAGAACCTTCAGCAGCCTCGATAAATTTTTGCATATTTTGCCACCGTTTAAAGTTCACTCAAAACTGAAACTTTTTTTTTTATAATCAATAGTTTTCGTATTATAATCAATTGAACTTTGGACATTCTCGATTTCCGCATATATCATATAAAATGCTAACGTCTAAACGTCGTCGAATAAAAATCTAAAAAAAAAAAGAATCGTAAATATTCTCGACAAGTAACGGAAAATTTCCACAAAGTTTAAACTGATTCCGAGAGGGGGTCAGGTCGATCTGACGTGGAATGCCCCATGTATATGTTGATTTGAACGGAACTCGCGATGATTGTACACGCGTTTCGCTAACTCCTCCGTCCTTTGTCGATCATCATCGAACAATTAATATATTTATAATACGTTTATATTTATATATTATATGATATTCGATATACTTAAGCATTAAACGGTTCATGGACGACTTTGGTAAATTTAAGTATAATATATTGAGTCAGTTTGAACGCTCGTATATCGTTAATATTAGTCATTGTAAATTCTGTCTCGAAAAAAAAAAGTTGCGAGTGCAAAAGATCTTTGAAAGGGAACAAAAAAAAAACAGAAAACATTGATATGAGCGTCACGTAACTATGTAACTACGTCAATTCGCATCGTGTGCCATCCAACACGAAAAAAAAAAAAAAAAAAAAAACAAACAACACGGGTAAATCAATTTTTTTCTTCTTCACATCGCCCTTTTTTTTTTGTTCGTTTGCAATTCAAGATTTAAAGGGCAAACGCTATTCTTTCTCAGTCCTTGTTCATTATACAGAACACGGGAGCTTTTTTTTCGCGAACTTTCGTCACATTTCTCGACGAGATCGGTGCAACGACAACAAAAAGTTCGAGTACAACGTGCAATCTCGCGAAATCCCATGATAAGCAACGACATTTGATGATAATTATTGAAAAATCGTGATCAGAAGGGCGCTATTATGGCAACAGCCTCGCCTCGGCTGGTCGGCAGGGATGTGCATTCTTGCCATTCGTTCGAATTCGGATCGTAACACTCCACCGTCGATATCGTTATTTGCGTGCGATAAAAATTGATTTCCTGCGACTGATCGCCGCCTATCACGTACAAACGACCGTCCGCCGCTGCAACAGCCGGATAAGATCTTCCGATGCTCATCGGTGCGACGGCAGTCCACTTGTTCTGTTAAGGATGAACGGAAAAACGAAATTACAAATCGGTAAATTCATAAAGTTGGTCGAATTTAAAATGTACAAAAAGTTCGATAAAAGGTTAACGTGTTTTTTTTTCAATATTTTATCAAATTAAGACATATATTAATATAATTATAATAAATTATTGGTATTAATTGTATTAAATTGATACGAAAATTATTTTTTAGCCATTTTATTGCTGCAAGCTTGGACCTTGGAAGAAAAATTTCGCAGCTCAATGTGCTTTATATGAAGCGAGAATTTTTATTGAAATTTATTTGCTTATTCTCTTTGCAACCGTTTCGACTTTAAAATGCCGCCTGATTCATCGAGCTACGATTTTTTTTTTTTCGATTTTTTACAAATTTCATCGATTTTTGCGAATTTTTCCAAGCTCTTTGAACTCAAATTCGCCGATATTCAAAGTGCTCTTTTGGATACAAAAGATTAAGATCTCGGGATGAATCAAACGGTATTCTCCAAGTCTACTCCTGGGCTTTTGAAAACATTCCCGATAAGCCCAAATCCGTTAATCCGGAGCAAAGTTATGGGCATTTGAAATTTCGGTATTTTCAGGTTTTCGAAAAAGTGGGCAAAAATTGTAGATTTTTTTTTTTTTTTTTCGTCTTTCTCACTATTCTCAGGCTCGAGGCGATCGAAAATTTTCCGCTGATTCTTAATCCGATCGAATTCTTTTCCTGAAGCCCAAAAATTCGATATGAAGACGTCAAAAAACAAAAAAACATAAATTTCAAGTCAACAGAAGTAAGAAAAATATTTCAGGTCAACGAAGGTGCTTTGATGCGGAGGCAAATAAAATTTTTTTAAGAACAATCACCGTTCATTCCAGTCGACCGTAGAGCTCGAACTTTAATTTTTGATATTTAAAAATTTTTCCCTGACCGAATGAAAAATTTCCTAAAATTTCTCTATTTCCCTGAACACTTAAAAATTTCCGGAAATTTTTCCCTCACCTTGGTCGCCCCGTTCTACAAGACTGCGATAATGATAATTCAAATGTAAGTGCATAATTGAAAAAAAAAAACAAAAAAAAAAAAAGATTTCCCGAATGAACGACGATTAGAAATTCACCTTTTCGAAGGAATATCTTTCCACGGTTGTGAGAACTTCTTGATTCTTGTTCGTACCGCCAACCACGTAGATATGACCGTCCAGTATAGTTATTCCCATTTGAGATCGGGGCGTAAGCATCGGCGCTAAATGATTCCATTCGCGTGTAACGGGATTGTAGGTCATCGTGTCCTGTCGATGTCTACTATCGTGAGTACATCCACCGATTACGTAAATCAATCCTAGAATAAACGAACATTTTTTTAATCAAAAAAATTTTTTAATTTTATTTTTTCAAAAAAAAAAAAAAAAAAAAAAAAACAATTCATCGCGCAAACCTTCGTAAGCCACAACGCCCATGCTGAATCGAGGCTCAGGCAGTTGACCGTGAGGTTCCCATTTGTTGGACCGAGGATCGTAAGTCTCGATCGTACCACCGATATCCTCGCCGACCCATCCACCAAAAGCATAGAGACCATTGTCAAGGGCGCAAAGACCGAATTCGCATCTCGGCTCTCTCATGCATGCTATCGAGTTCCATACGTTGTCCCGAGGATCGTAACACTCGCCATTTGCAATTATGCACGACTCGAGCTCCCCACCGACCACGTAAACTTTACCATCGAGAACAGCGACACCCGGAAGTATACGACCGATACCGATTGGCGCGACCTCGCTCCATTCACTGACGAGCCGGAGGCGAAAAAAAAAAAAGAAGAAACAGAAAAAAAAGGAAATTTATTCATATATTTTTTTTTTTGCGGGTGTATGGATAAGTTTGCGAAAATTGATAGTCCGACTTTGAAAATCTGTAAAAAAAAAGTTAAAAAAAAAAAAAATCTCAGCTCAATGAATCGGGCAGCTTTTTAAAGCTTAATGATTGCAAAGAGAATCGAGCACTGTAAAGCAAAATTTAAGAGGTTTTGGTATTGTTGTTGTTTTTTTTTTACCCAGTAAACGTGTCGTATTTCTGGATAGTCTCGTAAGTACTCTCGGCGTCTCTCGCCCAACTGTCGGCCGTGTGCTCGCGTTTCGAGCCACCGATAACGAGAATATTTTTCTTCGCGCAGATACGCGGCTCCGCTCGCAACGGCACGAGGCAGCCCTTGTTCGAGATCAAATCTTTTTGCACGGAGCGCAATGCGACGATCAGACTCGCGTCTTTGCACTCGAGTATGACACCGTCGAGACGTGCCAGCGAGCAAAGGCGCAGTCTTATGTGACCGAGTATCTCGAAAACGTAGCAGCGTCGCGACGGAATGTCGTGCACGATCCAGTTGTACGCTGCTTGGAAGACCTAAGCGTAACGAAGAGATTTATTTAATTATTTTTATGCCCCGGATTGACCATGGTGCAAAAATAGTAATAATCCAATGAAAAAACGAAAAAAAAAAAAAAAAAAAAACTTAAAAGTAAATATTAACAAACAATATCTGAATAAGTGTAGCATTCGATAGGGAACAAAGAATGTGCGGAAGAAAATATAACTATAACTAAGTATCTATAACCAAAGATAGAGAGAGAGAGAGAGAATCTTTATGCTAAGCCTGAGAACTTACATTTTCCTAAAATTTCTGATAAACAATTAAATACGGGCTTAAAATTAATTTAAATAAATTAAAAAAAATTTATTATTCAATAATTATCGAAGAAAAAGAAATTTCATGAATATATTTCGTCATTGCATCGAGATATTATTTGTGTAATGTAAAACGACATTTTATCGTATACCTGAAATTCGGTGTCAATGTGTATGTACTCGCTGCTGAGAAAATGCACGAGATAATCCTTTGGCAGATCAAGGAACTCTTCCTCCTGCGATACTTGAGGAAAATTGACTTCGATAAAGTGTAGGGCAGTCTCCAGTAGATCCAGTCTGTTGTGCGCTTCCGCAAATCTGAATAATAACAAAAGGCAATGGTAAGCTCGAAAAATCGAAGAAAAAAAAAAACAACTTCCCAACGAATCAGACGATCTGTAAGATCCTTGTATGTCTTGGGAAAGTTGAGATTGGTATTAGGACAAAAGGGATCAATGAGTGCATATTATGCGTTTTTTCATTCAGTATTAACGTGTGGCGTGATAGCATGGGGTGCTGCGTATCATAATGCGATAGTCGAACTGGGGATTCTACAAGGCAGAGCCTTAAAACTGATTAATTTTAAGAATACGAGATATAGTACCGCAACTTTGTATGAGGAATGCGAGATTTTGACTGTGAAGCAATTGTATGGCCCAAGTTCGGTGCGGATGTGCGTAAAGTGTAATTTATTAAATTTAAAAACACCAATACTAGAAGAGCAAGGGAAAAGAGAATTGAAATTGCACATCGGAGAACTAGTCTCGGTGTTCGCGCATGGGACAGTATTGGCTTACGTCTTTATAACGATTTACCAATTGAAATAAAAGCAAAGCAGAATAGGGATTGTTTTGTTTATCATGTTAAAAATTATATAATGAAACAATTGACAAGGAATGGAGCACTTACATAATCGGGATTAGCGAAAAAATGAAATGACCGATTTCCCTTAGATTTATATCAGATTGCATAAATAGTCCAGTTTTATATTTTTATATTTTATTTTTATTTTTGAGTTTATATTTTTTGGAGTTTACAATATGGTTGATTTGTGAGAATATTCTTTTGATAGTTTTAGGCTGATATACGCTGCTACATGAGAAGTTGGGTACGATTGCGCTGTGCGCTGGGAAAGATGAATATTCGTGTGATTTTGGTGATATCTTGTGGGAAATGCAGGCGCTGTGCGTCTAGGGTTAAATTAGTTTGTAAGTTGTATATGAGGTTGTCATATGAGTGGAAATGGAATGGAA
The DNA here is from genome assembly GCA_963564615.1 of Rhorus exstirpatorius. Taxonomy (NCBI): domain Eukaryota; kingdom Metazoa; phylum Arthropoda; class Insecta; order Hymenoptera; family Ichneumonidae; genus Rhorus; species Rhorus exstirpatorius. The sequence continues at coordinate 40,972,214 of OY751316.1, read as the reverse complement.
CGGTGTTAGCGGATGAGACCTTTTCGGGACACGAGTGTTTGAGAGCTCTTCCGAGGCTCCGCTAATTCTAGTGACATATTAAGGACATGCGAAATAATTGCTGAAAATGCTGCGAATTTAGCGTACACGAAACCATTTGCAGTACCATTATGGTATATTTAATTGATTAATTAAATAAAAATAAAAATAAATAAATACCTATAAATTCCAAGCGCATTAGAGTAGTGAAGTTGCTGGCGCAGATAATCTATGCAACCCGAGACTACTTCGTCGAGTTCGAGCATATCGGCGGCGGCGAACAGCTCTTGTACATTGTCCTGAGTGATATCGACGTTGCCGGTATAAATGAAATCAATGAGAATGGAAAGTATGCTCGGCGCGACCGAGTGAATTTCCACCAATTCTTGTTGTTCCTCGACGAGACCGCCCGTGAACATTGCATTGAAATAAGCGCTGCTCGCCGCTAGTACGGATCTGTGAGCTCGTATTATACTGTCGCCCGCGACAATACCAACGTCGCTGAACTGATTCTTCAGTCGTTGAGCATTCAAATTTCTCAGAACTTTCGGAGCGTAATGACCGACGGCGTAAACCGTACTCGATACGTCCGACGCTTCGCGCATCGGCTGCGTAGCGAAACCCATTGTTTGAGTATCGTGACCACTCTTCAGTGGCGGCACCGAGCCATCAGCCATGAAACCATCGAGTTGACCTTTATCGACGGCTCCTTCGATTATTAATATCCGTTCATTCGAGGCGATAATAAAATATGTATTTTATAATAAATAGGCATTTTTATAAAAGTAGAACGAGAAAATTTCAATGTTCGAGAACTTTGTACAATGGAATAAAGATTTTTTTCATCCAAATTACATCAATTTTCAGATCTTCGGCATGAACATCGGAGCCTTAAGGGACATTCCAATTTCTCAAATTGTTTCGGGCTTTTAAAAAATCAGGAAAAAATCATGGTCACTTCTCAGAGTGTCCCAAAGTCAGTCAAGTGAAAGGTCAAACATATTTTTCAATAAAAATTTATATTTGTGCAAAAATTTGGGAAAAACAGAAAAAATTGAAATTTCACTGTTCCCTCAAAGGCACAATATTCACACGAAGGGTTAATTCACATTTATAAAATCAATCGTAAAATATGATTGTAAAATATGTATTTTATAATAAATATGCATTTTTATAAAAATAGAACAAGAAAATTTCAATGCTCGAGAACTTTGTACAACGGAATAAAAAATTTTTTCATCCAAATTACATCAATTTTATGGAGTTTATTCGAAATATTGTTGTCAAGGTTAACCCTCCGTGTGAACACTTCGTTTTTCAGATCTTCGGCGTGAACATCGGAGCTTTAAGGGACATTCCAATTTCTCAAATTGTTTTGGGCTTTTAAAAAATCACTTCTCAGAGTGTCCGAAAGTCAGTCAAGTGAAATGTCAAACAGATTTTTCAATAAAAATTGATATTTGTGCAAAAATGTGGGAAAAACAGAAAAAATTGAAATTTCAACTGTTCCCTCAAAGGCTCAGTGTTCACACGAAAGGTTAATTCCCATTAATAAAATCGACAATAGTATAGATAATGTGCTGTACTCACGACATATACGGGACAGCACCCTGTAGACGCTGTGGAAAGATTTTGTGTTGTTCTTTCCCTTTAAACGCATCGCTGTAATCGCATTTTTACTTCAACACCACTGTTCAATTATTTTTCCGATCCTTCGACACACTTATAACGTCATACGCGGAGTTGACAGTTAAATCGAACGTGAGAAATAGAAAAAAAAAAAATAAGTAAAATAAATGCAACGCGATTGCGAAACAATTCCGAGAAATTCGTTTATTCGTTGCACACTCGCGGAAAAAAAAAACAAAATTCTGCCTCGTACAGTAGCACACCTCGATAATTCGTTTAACCAACGCACACACCCTTGATTAATTTCATTAGCGATTTAAACATGTATATATGTGTTTTCGCCAAGAGTTGTGCGAGAATAATTTTAAAATATCCTGATTTTAAATTTTAAAAAAGTGTTCTGCGATTATGATTTCACGTTTTTTTCTTCTCTTTTTCTTTGACATATGTCAAACATTACAGGGACTTTGTGAAATTAGTCGGGGATAGTCGCGAATCGATTGGATTCGGGAGAAATATGATACAATTTCATCATGAGGGCGGCGATGACAACACTCCGAAACGAAACACTGCACACTGGTTAATTCGATCGATATTCATCTATTCGATGTCACGAAAATATGCTTATAATGTTTATTCACGTACCGTTTAAAATATTTTTTACGAAAATCTAAAGATGAATCACCGATTGTTACTCAAATCTTCATTATAAACACAACGTGAGGAGTGAGAGCATGGGGCGGCACAAGTGCGCGTGTAAGTGCACACATCGGGCGGTATTCATAGTCGGGTCTTATTTCTAAGACGGTCTTAAGCACGGCCAACGACCAATCAAGTCGTCCTAAACGACGACTTAAGACCGTCTTAGAAATAAGACTCGACTATGAATACCGGCCATCGACACGCGACTCTAGCGACATCTTATTTTCAAAATGATAATTTGAATATTCCAAAATTTATCGCTTTTCCATTTTCCATCACTATTTTTCTTGTTCTCGGTTGTTCTTTGTTCTCAAAATTCAAAATACATTGTCACCACCGGGCAAAAGAGGTAATATAAAAATTTGTTTTTTTTTTCAATTAATTACGAATTTTCGAAATTCATGAGTTTGTTATTATATCTCAGGATTTCCTGGCTTATCGCCCTGCATTTTTGTTAGACTTTCATAGTTGTCGGAATGATGGAAAAAGTAGGCAATCGAAAAGTGAGGTTAGGTGAAATTGATGAAATTTTTCATCATATACCAACTTACAAGTTCAAAATTATTAAAATTTTCAAGTTTATCGAAAATATTTTTCAGTCAAATTGCAAAGAATCTTCCAATATATAGAAAGAGCTATTATAGAATTAAAATTGGACGATTATTACAAATTTTTAATTAGAAAAAAAAAAAAACAAAATGAATCTCTGAGAAAATTGCAACGCACCGCGCAAACTCAATAAAAATTTATAATTATTCACCTGTTTCGACATTATCACGCAAATTAAATTGGTTTAAGTGAAAAAATATTTCGCCACCAAACAATAGTATTTTCTTGATAAAATAAAAGAATAAAAAATCCAAAAATTATGTATTAACGAAAAATTTCAAAAAAATATGTACCGTCCAGATAATTCGTAAAAAAAAAAAAAAAAAATGGCCGTTGGTTCCGGTACCGGAGAACAAAAAATGAAGGAACTTGAGAAATTGGAACGAGCGGTCGCTTCACTGAGCAAGAGCATAGCTGATTTTCCGGTCGGCGCAATTTCCATAAACGATCTCAAGCCTACGGAGGAAAAAATTCGAGACATGAGGGATTCGTTAAAGGCACTGAGCGCCAAAATGCTGATGCTCAGAGCCAAGGAGGAAGCTGGTAAGTTTTTTTTTTTTTTTTTTTTCAAAATCCAAAAAAAATATATATATATTTCAGACGAGGCTCGATTTTTCGTTAAAATTGGATTTCGTTACAGAAAAATCGTCCGATATACCGGAGGAGAGCGAACAGGACACGTACGATGAATTGCAAGAGAAAATAGCTCATTGCGCAATCAACAATATAGCCATAGAGTGCTGTCTTCAGAATAGCGTTACTGAGCAAATTTTGGAGAATTCCGAAAACAGCGAGATGAGCAAGTGAGCAAATATACAGCTGGAAAAAAAAAAAAAAAAAAAAAAAAAAAAAAAAAAAAAAAGTATCGATTGTGTTATTCATGAAAATATTTGCCATTTCCGTTCTACAGGACGCTGAGAAACGTAATGCAAAAATTGTTTAGTCTCAACGACGAGATAATGAGCCTGGAAAAGACGAGAGCCGAAGATTTAGCCACAGAGATCGATTTGAAGTGCCAGCTGCAGGAGTCACTGTCGGATTTTCGGGATTTTTTGAAACAGCAAAAGGGCATCAGGGAGAAAAAGCTTCAGGAGACTAATCCGGAAATTGCGCAGTAAGTTTGCTCGAAAAAAAAAAAAAAAAAAAAACATAATTATTTTGTCCGCAGCGTGATGTAATAAATGTTATAAATCAATGAATTCCTTTTTTTTTTTTTCCTTATCAGACAAAAAGAATTGATACACAAAAGGCTGGATAAGATAAATATAATGAAGAGGCTGATAACGAATCTCACCGCCGCATCCACCGATATGGTCAAGGAAAATCCGGTTCTTCAAGAATTGTGGAAGAAGCATCGTGAATTATTGAATATCGAGAAGATCCAGGAAATGGCGAAAGAAATGGATCGCGAAGATTCTTGAAAAGCAAAAAAAAAATTTGAAAAACTATTCTACATTATGGCTGACTCGAATTACATTATATTTTGATATTTTTGAATAAAAAAAAAAAAAAAAAAAAACACGTTTTTTTTTATTGTCCCCGTGTCCTTTAGATTTTTAGAAACGGAACGCGAGAGGGAAAGAGCTTTTTTTTCTCAAAATAGGATCGTTCCAAATCGATTGAATAATAGATTTTTTTTTTTTATCAAAATCAAATGGAATTAAATTCGATCGAACTAGACGGCAATTATAGATCGCAAAGATAAATATCCAAGAATAATTGAAAAATCGCATCATCTCTGAGATTAATTACGGACAATAAAAAAAAAAAAACGTTTTTTTTTATTGTCCCCCGTGTCCTTTAGATTTTTAGAAACGGAACGCGACAGGGAAAGAGCTTTTTTTTTCTCAAAATAGGATCGTTCCAAATCGATTGAATAATAGATTTTTTTTTTTTTTTTGAATCAAATGGAATTAAATTCGATCGAACTAGACGGCAATTATAGATCGCAAAGATAAATATCCAAGAATAATTGAAAAATCGCATCATCGCTGAAATTAATTACGGGAAAGGAAAAAAAAAAAAAAAAATACCGCTTAAAAAAAGTTAATCGGTCTGCGTGGATTGATGAACTCGCGAGGGTAAAATTAAATTCGTATCGTCCACGGCGAGCGAGTCTTGGCGAGAGCGTTGCGCGTCCGAGATGACGACTCGACACGGCGCTGCAACGAAATTGTTTCTCATTCGTGCGATTGGTTCGCGTCCACGAATTTTGTACCATCCGCGAGGTCTCTTGGTTGCGGGACTTCTCGCGTCATCGGGACGTTCGGAATTATCGTCGTCGGATGAACGCACGGGACTGAGATCGTCCGAGTCGCGCGATCGTTTTGCGTTACGAGGCGCGAGAGCCGAGGCGATCGTCGTCAGAACTTTCGATGACGCTGCACAGGACTCTGGAATCGTCGACAAACGAGGCAAATTTTGGCTCTGCGCTACGGGCTCACTCGACAAATTTCTCGATGTATTTGAGCCTTGAAAGAGCGAATAAATGGCAAGTGTTTTTTTTTTTTTTTTTTTTTTTTTTACAAGAAAGCTACGCCGATGAAAATGAGAGAGAAAAAAAAAAAGGAAAAACAAAAGAAGAAAAGAAAAACTTCTCGAAACTTACCCGAGAAATTTCGAAAAGCCATTCTCATAGCTTGAGCCATTGCCGAAAAAATTCCACCGGTCGAGCTAGCCGAGCTGCCGATTTCCGATTTCCTGTCGCGCAAATTTCTCGTCAAGCTCAGCGCTGAATCCGATTTTTCGTAACGTTCGACGCTTGAAACGCTCATATAACTGTCGACGGAAAGCACGGAAGGTCTCGGCTCATCGTTTTCACGATTCTGCGATTCGATCGAGCTCACCAAAGTTTCGGCGGATCTGGCGAGCAATTTTTTCAGATTCGCATCTATTAGTGGCACGAGATCGCTCGTACTGACATTGCCATTTTTCTCAACGACAACCATCATAATGACTCTCGAAGAGCCGGCGGATGCTTCAGTCGGTATTTTCGAATTTGAAATTTTCGAGCTTCCGACCGTCGTATCGTCGTCGTTCGTTTTCTCAATTTTCGCGTTTCCCGCGTTCTCAGGATCGACGAAAACCGACGAGCCGATCGAAAGTTTTTCCATCACGGCCATCGAAATCTCGGACATGCTCTGCCGTGCCTCGTAAAATTCTTCGTTTTCCGTAGCATCGGCATCATCGGCGATCGGAGCTTCGATCTCCGTTTTTATCTCAAATTCATCGGAAAATCGTACTCTCTTGATGGAATCTTTCCCGCGATTATCCGAAGTTTCGTTCGTTCCAACGACGACGGATCTCGTTTTGTCGACGATATTCTCGATTCTCGAGTTCTCATTTAGCTCCTGCATAGCATCGAGGATTTTTTTTTCAGCATTGCTCAAGCTTCTCGTCGGATGACTCGAGCTATCGCTCATTATCGACGATCTTTTCGAAAGTATAGAACGAAATGGTGTACGATCGGAGTGTCCCGTAATTTCCGGGATAATGGAAAAACTCTGATAATTCGTCTCGTTGCACGTGAAATTAAGGGTATCCTTGAAACTCGTCGCGTTCAATGGCTCGTCGTTCTCCTTGTCGCTCGTAATTTCGTCTCTTTGATCGTTCGTTGCTGACGTCATCAGACTCGGCGTTTCCGGTGTTTTTAAGATAAAATTTCGACTTTTTTTCGGTGTTTTGAAAATTATATTTGCTTTTATATCCGTAAAATTTTCATTCATCGGTGTACTCGTGTTTCTCGTTAATTCCGGCGGTGATATCAAATTACCGTAATTACCGTTTCGATCGTTCTCGGCGATGAATTCCTTGGCTCTCGTGATGCGCGCTGAGCCGCAAGGCGTTTTGCTCGCGAACGACGGCGTGACCGGTGATAATAAAGATTTTTGCGTCACCGCGAGATCGATAATTCCAAGGGGATTGCAGAATCCGAGTGACCGTAGTTGCTCCCAATTTTCGAATTTCTCGCCGCATACGCGACAGTGAAGCGGCAAATGATGAAAAACAACGTGACAAAGAAATTTTTGATTGTGAAAATTCTTCGCTGCGAGTCTCTCGGAACGGCAGAGCGGGCAATCGGGCTCGAGATTCGGATGTTTCTTTCTTACGTGCTCGATGCAACAATCAGAGCAGCAAAATAGCTTGCCGCAGGAGTAACATCGATTCTTCTGTCGAGAATTATTTTCATTTAATTTCACTCATTGTTTCAAAAAAAAAAAAAAAAATTTCCAAAAGATCGATTCTGGAAATGAGCACAAACGACAAACGTATTGGAAAATTATTCAGTGTTTACCTCGAGCGTCATGTTTTTTTTTTTTTTTTTTCTTCGGTGTCTTTGCTACAACTGTCTCGGCAGGTCGTTCGCACGACTCGACTCACTGTTTATCGGACTAATGTGTTCTCTCCTCGTGTATAGATTCTTCGTTAGCAAGGGAGGGGGTAATAACTCTCATGAAATTTCGTTACTTGAGAAATTTTAATGATGGCGTAATTGCGCGAAATTCGATTGTTACGATTGTATACGCACGTTGGAGAAAAAGGATAAATGCGGGATTTTCAACAATAAATTGTTACAGATGCAACTTTTGTTTTTTCGGGCTTGATAAATTCGTTTTTTTTTGTTTTACTTGGAATGAAACGAAAAAAAAAAAAAAAAAAGAATTAACAGAATTAACAGAAGTTTCGTCTACCGGTCCAATCTCAACTTTCTTCGGTCCTGGAAGTATCCGGGCAATCGGATTTTTTGCGTCTTGCATCGAGCTTAAAATTCTTCAACGACATCATTGCCAGATCGTGAAGTACGACGCTCGAATCTGGCTTTCTCAGGTCCATCGTTCCTTTTTTCAAAAGATCCGTTGCTTCGTTGTAAGGCGGCTCCAGGGGATACTGATTGGGCTCGTGATATTCATAATCCTCCTCGTCGATCTTGAAAATGAAAAATAAAAATAAATGTTACGATTTTTTTTTTTTTTCATAGAAATGAAGGAAATTCCTTTTATCGTTTTTCTTTTAGCGAAGAAAGTCGGTGGTGTAAATAATATTCATTCGATATCAATAGACTCGAATAAGAGTAGTAGAAAAAAACGATTATCTCACATCGGCCCAATTTAGACGCCAAAATAGCGAAAGATTTGGCAAAATCGACATAATTTTATATTTTTGTAGATAAGTCAATATTTAACAGGCCGAAGGAAATTATTTCACATTATTTTTACCTTAATAAGTGAACAAATAAATAATTCAATGAGAACGCCTAATTCAAAATCACCTTCAACGGATAGCAAGAATCCGAGTCCGGTTGGCTAAGATCACCGCAAACGACGAACGGTACGATGTATCTATGTAAAAAAAAATATTACCATTAAGTTTCGGGACTATGGTAAATAAATCTTTTTCCCCCATTTGTTCCTCATTTTACCTGTTGACGCCGGTCAATTTGTCAAAATTCAAGGGTTCGTGAGTCAATAGCGGATTGAGCATATGCGGGATGTAGCCCTTCGGCGGTGTGTAATCGAGACAAACTATGAACGCCTCGATGCTCGAATTTCTCGAGCTACTCGGCTTGGCGACAGTCACATGAGAGAAGAACAATTTTATCTGTGAGTACAGAAGGGAAACGTCCTTGGTGCGAAATATTTTTGCTACGAAAGTTCCGCCCTGTCTGAGCACGTGAGTAGTTATGTTCAGGGCGGCGAGCAGCAATTGCGATTGGATATAAATATCCATGTCGTGAAGTCCCGTAACTGCGATAAAATTAGGGGATTTTTTTTTTTATTTTATGGTGAATTTAGTTCAAATTCGAAATCCGTTCATTGAATTGTTAAAAAAATTTTCAATTATTAAAAAAATTGATAATAATATAGCTATCCGAGGTCGCGAGTCACCGAGAAAGCATAAAAATGAGACGGTAATGCGACCGCACTTGTGGAATCTTGGAACTTTGTGAAAAAAAAAAAGATAATTGAAAAATTTCAAAAAAACTGCAAATTATTTTTGGAAAAATGGAAAAACTGATAATTGCTTCGAAAAAAAAAAAAAAAAAAAAAAAAAAAATAGAAATTCGGAACATTTCGGGAAGCTCACCGTCGGGTGCGCCGTCGCAGACCACGAGATCCGCCTTAGTGTTACCGAAATGGGCAATTATACGTTTGGCGGTCGTTACACTGGTAATATCGCCTTGAATTTGTACCACACCCTCGATAGGGGCCATAGCTTGCAAATCTACGGCTACTATTTGAGGAGCCGGTGAATCGTCATCGTCGTCTTCCTCGTTATCGTGATCTTTTCTGCAAATTAACGGAACTAATGTAGCATTTTTGTGAGCATAAAATTCGAATTATCGAAAAACGTAACGCAGCGCATACTTGAGTTTACGAGATAAAACTTGACTCCAACTTCCCGGAGCCGCGCAAAGATCGACCGCTTTTGTTACTCCTAAGCACAAAGAAACATGTTTTTTCAATGGTTTTTTTTTTTTTTTTTTTTTTTGAGAAATCCAATTTAATCGTTTTACCTTTAAATATGTTAAATTCACTGTCAATTTGCAAAAGTTTGAATGCACTTCTGGCTCTCCATCCTTCAACTTTTGCTCGTCTGTAGTAAATATCACGTTTGTCCTTTGACGTTTTGCCCATTTTCGGATCACGACAACTCGTAACCCTTGAGTATTAAGTTTTTTTTTTTTTTTTTAAATTAATAGTTCAACAAAGTATAAATTAAGGTTATATTTTTATTGTTTTTTTTTTTATCCGATCCTCGGGATGAATAAACGAGTGTTTTTCGTTGGGTGAAAAGGGCAAAAGCGTACGAAAATTATTTTTATAAAATTCAAAGCTCAGCGAAGGTTATTAATATTGTTTTTTTTTCTTGTTTAGGTATAAAAATAGTATTTTGTTCGTTGAAAAAGCAACTTGATTAGACAAATCGATCTTAATCTGGGCAAAAAATATAATAGAACATTAAAAAAATTTAATGAGTTTTGAGGGGAAAAATAGATAAAAAAAAATCCTAATACCGATTTGACTTTTGCAAGTACGAAGCTTATATACATTTTCTTACCGAAATGTATGGTTAGATTTTACGTTGATCGATCAAATCACAAAAATTACGAAACACGATTAGATTAGAGTTTGTCAAGTGCGCACGATAAAAGATAATAATTTTAACGCCAGTAAAAAATTTTTGATGCAGGATAAATTGAACGGGATATGTAGTTGTGAATTATTGACAGATCGATAAACAGCTGTTTCGGACGACCATTATTGAGAAACAGCTGATGCGTCACGCCATCGCGCGTTATGTGCGCGCACTTTTAACATTAAAAAAACTACAAAATAAGGATGAAAGATACAAAATTACACTGCATGTATACAAACAGATTATAATTACGATATTAATTCATATGCGACAGCGAAAATCGTTATTTATGATTTTGTATTGTGCAATCTGCGCACTGAAGTAAACATAAAAATGAAAATATTGCATAAAAGAGATATACTTATAATTGAGCAAGCTATATATATATGTATTTGTGTGTGTGTAATTCTCGTCGGACACAATGATATATATATTTTTAGTTTTTTTTTTTTTCAAACGTTCGAAAAATAGGAAAACGAAAATAATCATTGAGCTCTGCACGTGATGAGCCAAGATCGAGGTCGTTTTTTTTTTCCCTCACTTCGATAGGAAGGATTTTGCCCGGAGGAATCCATCATGAAAAGTGGGGGTGTGACGAGGGAATGCGAGCTTTCGAGGCACATATTGGTGACTTTGTCGTCCCCGGTGGGGCACATAACGCGCGGGATAACACATCGCAGTGTCTCAGTTACGACTGATAAAGTTGGATGTGCGCGATTATATGTGGCAGGTTTTACAGGTCTCTCGTGAATAAATTGAGTCGTGTCCTTCCTCGTTAATCATTGCACAAAGTTTGTAAAAATAATTTTAAAAAATATCAATAAATAATAAATTAATAAATTAATAAATAAATAAAACGATATGGATGTCTCATCGAAAGGTACAGTAAATTTAAGACCATAAAAAAAAGTACGCAGAAGATTTAAAAAAAAAAAAATACATACATAAATTACGTACTCAGCACATTGCATTTATAGTTGAAATTCACGAGTGGCTGATAAACTTATCTTTTCATAATATAATAACTATCGTATACTTTCAACTTTGCGTTGGCAATTTTTCCATCGCGCACATATCTATATGTGTACAGAAAAATATGAATATACAATATACATGGATGTATAATTTTTTAAATTTAGTTTTCCTTTTTCTTTAAAGGAAAGTCAGAAAATTAAAAGTCATTGAAATTTTTAGTACGTCCAGATGGGAAAAAAAATTTTTGAAGAAATCAGGAATATCGATGACGTTTAAAATATTTAATTTCAATAATGAGATTCATTCGTATTGAATAATTTTTTCGATTTTCATTGAGAAAATCGTGTGAACGAAATAACATTTTCGAGATTCTTTAAAAAAATATATGTATATTTATATAGATATATATCTGTGTAATATATCCGACAATGGTCTTGAAATTTTACGAAGGCATGCGAGGTATGTAGAATGTTGGTTAATTCATTCCATTATATAACTTCATTTAGTGAAAAAAAAAAAAATTGAAGAGAGAAAGTAAAAATTACGAATCGAGAAATTCATTATGGGTAATTGTTTCACATGCATTTATCTATACAATCGATAAGAATCTACCGTGGACTAGAAATTACGATAACATACTTCGATTAACGTGTTATCGAGATATTTTGTACATCATATATATATATATATATGTTTCGAATACTGTATCATTGACTTTTGCTCCAACAAATAAATCTCTTCATAGGCGAGCAATTTTTTCTTCTTCTTCTTCTTCTTTTTGATACTATAGAGATAAAAATTAATCGATTATATTTTGTTCGCCCTAATTGTCTGAATGATCCATGTGCAGCTCAAATACATAATGTGGGGCAGTTCTCGCCTCGCAAAGTGATCATTTTTCCTAGCAAAAATTGACCAATTTTCACAGCCAGTCTGTAAGTACGTCTAACCATGAGATATATATTTTACCGTACACTCGCAGAGGCCCCCTCGAGATAAACAATTCGTTTTTTTAAATTTTTTTTATTCATCTGAATTCGTGAAGCTTTAAAGCTATTTTGTGCTCGTGGCAAATTTTCTTCTTTAGACACAATGAAACGAAAAGCTATCGTGAGATACAATTTTGAAAATATTATCAAATTAATTTCGAATTTATGAGAATATAGTGGGACAGTATTTTCTCGTGATTTTTTTTGTTCGAAAAATCATGGAGGCACAGCATTAAAAAAAAAATAAAAGAAACAATAGATTCTCGCGATTTTTTTATAACGAGCCAGGGGGGAATTGGTCGATTTTTTTGAATTTCAAAGATACTTTTATTGGATCAATCGAGATACGCCTGGGCTATACCGAAATGACTCCGAGACGAGTGATAGAGAAAAACACGATTAAGGAGATTCCGTTGGACGAAAAAGTTTACACAATTCGTTGAATCTACATGAAACGAGATAAGCCTCAAACTTTTATTTCGTTTTTATACGAGCTCATCTGGCGTAAGGCACCATTGTATGTATGTGTCGTCAAATAACATAATACATCGAGGTAACGATAACGCTTTTGGCTAATTTATAGAGGAAAATTTGTCACGAGCGGAATTTAATAATTCGTCATTATATATACATATAATTTCGGTATATTCTCGTAGCTCGAGCACTTCGCGAATCATCATTTTTATGAAACGAAATTTTTTTCCTTAACTTTTTCGACATTGTCCATTCATCAGATCGAATTTTTCGAGTTTATTATTGAAAAAAAAAAAAATTTAGCCCCATGTGCATAATTGGCAGATAATTTTCCATCGTGTAAAGCTCGTATAAATAAATTTTTTTCGATATCGTCAGCGAATGAAAAATTAAAATTACGAGTAAAAAAAAAAAAAAAATTACATACACGAAAACTGATATCTTGAGAATTCGAAAATTATATGAGTCACGATAAAGCGAGTTTTACCCGAAGTCTGGTGACTTTCGTCGATATAATAATTATTATAACAAGATAACAAGCACAATAAAATCACTACTATTATTATTATATTACGTAATATTCGCCGGATTAATTTTTTCATATGTCATAATATAGACGCGATAAGGTAAAACTTCCTTTACGATTTTGCAAAATTTTTTTCCCTCACGCTCCAATATAAAAAAAAATTCGCGGGATTGTAAAATGGATTCATGGATTTGTCGCGACATTGTTGATTCAATGGATTGTGACGATTAATAAAACGTATAACAGAGATCGGCAGGCTAGTGAACTCCGTGTACCTGACCTACATTACGACCCGATAACACAATTATCTAGCACGGTCAATATTTCGCCAACGGGAGCTTCGAGCATAGTTACATTTTCGAAGAAAAAGCCCAAAAAGCAAAAAAAAAAAAAAAAAACGTTTTTTTTTTTAAATCCATATCAAATCGATTTTTGTCCTTAAAATAGCCAAAGATTCCATACGTATAGTTTTGACATTGTCACTTGATCCTGATTTCACGGTATATATATCCGAATGTTCGAGCTGACACACAACAATTATCAATAAAAAAATAATATATTGAGCAGAGCCTTGAGATAACGATTCTATTATTCTCATTTGTATTAATCGCGGCTCTTCCTTGCTGCTGGATCGTCAGACTTGACCTTTTCGCTCGTTAATTATTAATAGAATCGATTGTTTGAGTTTTTTAATTGTCGGACTGGAAGGATATCGTCGCACATTTGATAAAACGTGATAATAAAATAATCACAAATGTGTATAAATAATTTGTATACACATAAAATAATGATTTATTATTATTATTATTTATGGGATTGGGAAAATTTTGGCACGTTTGAGAAAACGTGCCACAATTATCTTTTAGTCCGCAATTAACTCATTCGACAATCTATTCCGTTAAACTTGATGCGATTTGACGGGGGTACGTACAAAATTTCGGATAAAGGTGCAAGTTTTTTTTTTTTTTCATTTTAATATAATCAATAGATCTGGTATAATAATAACAATAATAATATATTATTGTAATTATTACGATATCAAATCTGTATTGACGATACTGAAATAAGAAAAGGCAAAACTTGCACTTTTACCGGAAATTGTGTATGCGCGCACTTGTCGAGTCTAATCAGCAATAATGATTCAATGCATATGTCCGACAATGTCGACGGCGTCTTTAATATTTTTGCCGAAGTCAATGTCATCAGTAGCAGAGGCGAGGTTGATATATTTATACATTGCGCTATTACGGTACTCTCGCTTTCGTAAAAGATCCATTCACGCGCAAAATTTCAATTGTTATTCCGAAGTGTCTCTTTCATCGTGATTTGAAGGTCTCTTCTGGGGTTTTTTTTTGCTCTTCACGCCCGTGACATACTTGCACGTAGCTACGAAGAGGGCCGTATTATTTTCTTTTTTTTTTTTGTTTTGTTTTGCTTCCGCACATAATTATGATTGAAAAAGTTTGCCGAGAATCGATTTTAAAGCCGAATCAGTGAATGACGTTTAATCGACTGATCCGCAAAAAGGATAAAACGGTTGTAAAGCCTTATCCCGTTTATCTAACAATTTTAAAACTTCAAATCGACTAAAAAAAAAAAAAACAGTTCGAATAAATCAATAGAGTTATGATTGCCCCGAGTAGTTGTGATTAAAATTTTTTTTTTAAATGATAGTCACATCGGAACAGTTACGCGGTGAAAGCTGTAATTAATTACTCGAATAATTTCTGCTTTCCCGATGCTCCATATTGTGGAAAAGTCATTGTTTTTTCACGAGACTACTCAAGATTCGTTTTTCGAAAAAAAAAAAAATTCAGAATTAGCGTTGTGACATGAATTGTTTTTTTTTTTTTTTAAACCACGATTCCTCGATGCGTAAAAGCTTCGGTGATTTCTGAAAATTTTGAGCTCATATACGAATATAGAAATACACCTTCGTCATCGCTCTCAGAAGATAGACACGTTCATTATATTAAAAAATTCACGCAATACTCCATTGAGTGGTATAATTATGAAAAAATAAAATATATAAATAAATTATTTTCATATAAATGTATATATGACATTTATGTAATGTGTTTGATTATCGTAAAAAGTTTTTGTCGATGACACACGATTGGGTCGATGAATTACGTCCTTATTATATTCGTAATTGATATTGTCACTTTATAAATATAAACACAGATACACAATTCATGTAGCTCTCGCGTCACGTTGTTTAATTGAATTCGCAACTTTGTATCATACGTTTTATACATTATTTATAAATCTCGAGAAATTCTTTTGAGAGGAAGAGAGAGAGAGAGAGAGAGAGTATTAGCATTTTTGGACAAACATCGAACATTCATCTCGCTCTGTCTCTCTCAATTTCATTACGCGATAACGGATAAACACACAAGATTACACGCTCATCTCTCAACAAGACGATTTTCTATAGTTATGGAAAGTTTTCGCTCAAAACAAGAAAAAAAAAGTTTACGATTTTTTTTTTTTTCATTCGCAAAAAACAAAGTAGTATCGAAAATCCTAAATGTGAGATTGTTCGTGATGCTTTTCTTGGTTATGTGGAAAATTGTATAAAAAATATATAATATTCGGACAAATGTATGGGAAAAAAAAAAAAATTATTCGATTATAATTTTTTTATTCCCAAATATTTGTTTTATTTTTCATCTCATATTTTTTTTTAGATCGTTCCTGTGAATTTTTTCTCATCTCGAAGGATTTTCGAGAATCCCCCTTTTGGTATTTTCGATACGATTTTTTTTTTTTTTTTTCTTTCTCACGCCTCAAGTCGATGAGATATGCGGCCCCTTAATCATAAGCTTTTGTGTCAAAATACAGTCACGAAATCGGCAAAGAGCGATTTGGGATCACCGGAACGCGAAGCTAAAATATCAAGATGGCGAAATTTAATAGCATTTTGGCTGCTTGGACTGTGCAACAATTACGGCTACGTCGTTATGCTGAGCGCTGCACACGATATACTGGAATCGAGATTCGGTGCCGATGTGAGTCCGAAGTTTGGATAATTTTTTTCAACTTTTTTTTTCTTTTACTTTTTGGATATTTGGGATTAAAAATTTTTTTTTTTTTTTTTTAAATTTAATTTAGACACACAAAGAGGCGAATGTGACTGATGCGACGAGCCTAAATTCAACGTCACGTCAGTGCAATGCGATATCAACGGGAGCAATTTTATTGGCTGATATACTGCCGAGTCTAATCATCAAATTGACTGCCCCATTTTTACCATTTTACGTAAAGTGAGTAATTATAATTGTCGAATTATTTTTTATATTATCGTGTATATAATTATAAAAATATAAATAAATCTTCCATCGGATCATGAATTTATTAAATCGTTCATCATCGAGATAAAAAGGCCAAGAAAAATATTCACCAATGTTAAAAATTTTTACTCCAAAATGAAACGTCTCGAGTAAAAATGTTATGTTTCCTCGATTTTTTACACGAAAACTGTGTAATTTTAATAATAATTTATTCACTGCATTGTAAAAAAAAAAATATTTTATACACACAATCAGTAGAAAGAAAAGTTATTTACTCGAATAAAAAAAAAAAACTTTACTCCGAAACAAAGTGACGAGATGGAAGGTCACTTTTCCAATTAAAATTTTCACCAATTTTCTTCAAAGCAATCCTCCAGTGTTGAAATACTGATACAAAGAAATATTGTCATCGATCCATCAATCAAAAATCGTAGTTCGAATTAAAAAAAAAAAACAAAATATTTATGATTTTCCATCGATTCGACAATTAAAATAATTACAATACAAAATTTTACTCCAAAATAAAATTCTTCGTGACGATATGTTATTTTATAATTAATTAATTAAATTTTATTTTAAATAATTAATTAATTAATTAGTTAATTAAAAAAAACGTAACGTTTCGAAAATTGTTTCGTACGAAAGAGAAGAAAAAAAAATTGTTTTCGCACATTTTTCTTGCAGTGTACGGATAGCGACATGCGTGATATTATCAATATCGAGTTACATAGCAGTTTCATTCGCGAGATCACAGTGGGTCACGATATTCGGTGTTGTGCTTACGTCAATGTCATCGGGCCTTGGCGAGGTGACGATGATAAGTCACAGTCACAAATACGGAAGAGATGGTATAACGTCGTGGTCATCGGGCACCGGAGGTGCCGGTATAATTGGCGCATTCTCATACGCCGGTCTCAGATCCGCCGGTTTAACGACCGAGGAAGCACTTTTGGTAATGCTCGTCGTACCGATTGCCCAAGCCGCGGCATTCTGGCTAATAATGATCGAGCCTTACGACGGTAATTCGATCGCGAAATATGCCCTCGAGAGTCAGGAGGAAATAATCAAAGCACCGGCAAAAACTGTGCGCGAGAAATTTTCTCTCGTACCAAATTTGGTAAAATACATAGTGCCGCTTGGACTCGTGTATCTTTTCGAGTACTTTATCAATCAGGGATTGGTGAGCCATTTTCTTTTACAAATTATTCTTCTCGTTCAATTGATTCATTCAGCAATTTCATTGATTTTTTAAAACAATTTTATTGTTTTTTTTTTTTTTTTTAATAAATTAAAATAGCTCTACGATAACGATAGTGTGATGTGGCTAAATAACGAATTTTGCTTTCAGTACGAATTGATACAATTCGATCACATATGGCTGACTCACGAGGAGCAGTATCGTTGGCTTCAAGCTGACTATCAGATTGGCGTTTTTATTTCACGCTCCTCGGCTGGATTTATCACTTTTAAAAGGATATGGCTCATGTCATTGTTCCAGGTGAGTGCCGGAAAATCTTTTTTTCCTTTGCCCTCGGGAGGATTCATAATTTCTCGGTTGCGCGTATTTTGACTTTTGGACTACCGGCGTGACCGTTGAAATAAAACTGGGAAATATACGTTGCTTGTTGCAGGCGCATTAGTGGCTTTTGCGAGAAAATTTCAAATTCAATGAGCTTTCTCATTCAGAGGAAACTTTGTATTCGTGATTTTTTTTTGTGACAATCATTCCGGAGTGTTAAAAATTACCTAGTTAGGAAATTTTCAAAAATGCCTGCTGCCTCATTTTCAAATTATAATATAATTATAATATATTATAATTATAATTATAATTATTATAATTATATAATTATAATTATTATAATTATATAATTATAATTATATAATTATAATTATATAATTATAATTATATAATTATAATTATAATTATATAATTATATAATTATAATTATAATATAATTATAATTATAATAAATATTAAATATTAAATAGATTATTTCGTATGAGAAAAAAAAAAAATTGAATTATCACCGATTGAGAAATTTCTCACGCAAATAAGACTTGCTTCTCTTGTGTTAACAAAAGTATGGATATCTTGTCATGAAATCGTTGATTTTTCTTATCTACGATATATCCCGTGTATCGTATGATGCAACGAAAAAAATCACATATTAAAATTGTATAGATATTTTTTTTTCTACTTACTTTTACGATGTTAATTTTTCTTCGTAACCCAATCTTTTTTTTTTTTTCTTTGCTCTCTTTCAGTTCGTAAACGTCGTTTTATTCGCGACGGAGTCTCTCTTCTTCTACATTCCCAGTATATGGTTAATCTTCGCGCTGGTTCTTTGGGAGGGTCTTCTCGGTGGTGGAGCTTACGTGAATACATTCTACAAAATGTCAGAAGAGGTAACGAAAAAAAAAAAAAAACATAAAATGAGCGAAATGAGAAAAAATACATAAAAAAAAAAAAAAAATAAGCAAAGGTACAATAAAATATGATTTTGAATACCATTTTTGTAATTTTCTTTGTCCCATCAAGATACCAGCGAACGATCTTAAAGTCTCGCTGGGAATCGTGAGTATGTCGGACTCGTTGGGAATCGCAATGTCCGGTTGGATATCGATAATGGCACACACGGCAATATGTAAATTGCCCAAACCAATTCGATGATGTAAATACACAACCGTCACATTCCAATGCTCGATTCTATAGACTGACTCGACTTCTCGACGGTACGTGTGGATGGTAAAAAAAAAAGAACAAAAAAAAAACAAAACAAAAAAAATAACAAATATAAAAACAAAACGTCGTAATGTACATAAACGTGAGAAATGCATAAATAATTAGAGCATTCCGTAAAGTACACGATTCCTGATAGTACAAATGTTCATTACGAATGAAAGAAGAAGAAAAAAAAAAGATAAAAAGAATTTAGAAAACGCAAAAAAAAAAAAAGTCCTGGATTTATATTCTTCAAGGAAGAAAAAGATTTTCGGGATTTGCAAGGCGTTGAAAGTAATAATGGATAATAATGGAAGATGTAAAAATTCAATATGTGAACCACAAAGAAAAAAAAAAAAAAATGTCCTATGGCTCAGAGAGCAGACAAGCGTACACGCCATATCATTCACCTCAAAGTTGTATTGTAGAAATCGATTACATAGTTAGATCAGTTTATAAATTTATAAATGTTTCTCGTTAAAAGTTATAAAAATTATATACGACAATAAGCGTCTTGTACATACAGTAATAATAATAATAATAATAATAATAATTACGGCAATAATAATAAGAATAGGGGTATGTGTATCATAATTATCAACGAGACTAAAGATTGCGAATTGTCCTCGATTCGAGAGATTACATACTCGAGGTCATTTCATATCTCAAACGCGGACTGACGTGACCAGAGTTGGACAGTAAAAATTACTCGAACAATTGATTAAAATTTTAAATAAAATTACTCGAAACAGTTGTAATTTTTTTTTTTTTTTGCTTTCTTTTAAAGTCAATTCCAAATGCTCGGGAGTAATAAAATTGAACAAACTGAGACAAGTAATTGTAATTCATTTTTATTGAAATTATTTCGATGAAATTATTCATTGAAATTTTTTCGTTTTTTTTTTTTTAAATTAAATTTTGCTCAACTCTACGCGGTAACCTGCAACTTTTTTCTTCTTCTTCTCCGAACTCTTTAAATTTTCTCTCTCTTTTTTAAATCCCTTTTTGTTTCGTTTTCCTAAACCGCACTCTGTTGCCTGATATGTAAAAAAAATTTCCTATCCATTTTCCCTCTACTTGCTCGATCCTCGTTAAAGCTTTATTCTCGAGACAATTCGTTACGTTAGTTATGTATGACTCGATGTAAATTACGTACTTAAATTAAATTATCTACGATAGGAACATCGCGTTGTTAATATTATTAATATCTGTAGTATTATATATCGTTTGTTATTATTATTATTTCAATTATGACGTAATAATTATTTTGGAAATCAATGTTATTGGCACACGTTTCTTATAACTTCCCTCTCTTCCTACATACACACACACACACACAAATTTCCTCCTAATTATCATCAAGAATCGTTAGAAATTGGGGGGTTTTTTTTTTTTTTTAAATATTGCACGTTGATTATTTACGCAATGAGCATATTATGATTTCGCGTCGAATCGACGATATAATTATGCTGAATTAAGCGCATCTGTCGAGTATCAGCTTACCTGATTCCTCGTATTCCTGTCGCGAGAGCCACATTTGCTGAAAAGAACCGAGCGAGCTCAAAATCGAGCCACCGATCCAAGCACCGTAACGCCTCTCGCTCGAGCTATTCGCGCTTATTATCTTCAGTCTCATGCTCTGCGTTGGAAAAAAAAAAAAGACAATTTTCATATCGATAAATCATTGAGAATCCATCCGAATGAAACTCTTGCGAGAGTTCCGAGGCTTGGGAACAAAAAAAAAAAAAGAAGAAAAAAAGAAAAAAAAAATTACCGGTGGTGTTTTCGTTATCAAATCCCTGTTGAGACGATCGCTGAAACCTTGCAGACACGAATTTCCACCTGTTACCACGACACTTCCGTACAAACTCTGGAAAAAAAAAAAACAAAATTGCGTTATTGCGTTATATTACAAGGCCAATACTCGTTCTATGAAATTTATTGGGGGAAAAAAAAAAAATTGTCAAAAATTACTCCAAAATCGAGTGAGTCGATTTCTTTGAATTTTGCAAAAGTGCAAAATTGCAAAAGTGTAAAAAAAAAAAAAAAAAAATTACCAAAAATTTCGATAAAAAACAATTGTTCCTTACCGGACGGACGTCCATGTCGCACATTCCGACGCTCGTCGTAACGAGCGGACCAACGCCGAGGATACTCGCGCCCACGCCCTTTACATTGCTCGGATCGAAAAGTGCCTCGGGTATCATGAGCCTTATCGAGCCGTAATCGTCGTTGTAACCGGTTGGAAATTCGTAATGTTTCATTGGCAATGCGTTTGCCATGTCCTCGTCGTAGGGCCCGTCGGAAACTTGAAGGCTGTTCATCTGAAAGTCCTGCACGAGCTCGCGTATCATGTAAGCGAGCCACGAAGACGTCGGCGTTGCGCCGAGTTTTCTCGTCCAGCGCGGTGGATCTCGTTCTCTTACAATTTCTTCCCAAATAAATCGAATACAAACGTAAGGCACAATCGATAATCATGAAATTATTATTATTTAACAATAGTTGATAAATAAATCAAAATTCGTTTGATTTTATCATTAAGAGAAAACAAATAATGAATTCAATTAATTAATCTAATAAGGATTAATAATAATAATAATAATAATAATAATAATAATAATAATAATAATAATAAATATTAATGATAAATAAATGATTTTTTTTTAATGAAAAAAATAATAAATATTAAATAATTGTTTAAATAATGAATTTAATTCAATTAATTAATCTAATAAGGATTAATAATAATAATAATAATAATAATAATAATAATAATAATAATAATAATAATCACAAATAAATATTTTTTTTTTATAAAAAAAATAATAAATATTAAAGAATCGTTCAAATAATGAAATTCAATTGGATTAATTCGAAATAATTAATTTTTGTTAATTAATGTATAACCTTTGCTGGCGACCAAACAAGCAGGCACAAGCTCGACGTTCTTGTCCTCGAAGAATTGTCTGCACTGCATCGTGAGAAAATCACCGCCCAGCGGACTCTTGACGATACCCTGAGTGATGACGTAGCCGTCGTGAACCGGCACCGCGCTGGTATGGGTCGCTCCGCTGTCGACGACCATCGCCGTTGATCTGCCATTAGCGTAGGCAGCCAAAACGGCATTTTTGCAAATATACATAGCGGGAACGTTGAATTTTTCGAACATTAGCTCGAGAAGCTTTTCCCTCTTGACTCTCGTGTTCCATGGGCATTCGGTCATCAATATAGGATGATGCTCCGGCAACGCGTGAAGACGCTGCTTGTACGTGTACTCTGCGAGACGCTCGAACATGTCCCAGTCGTCTATCATACCGTCCTTCATCATACTCGCCAATTCCATATCTGCGGAAAAAAAAAAAAATCACAATATTAATAATAATATTAAAGTAGTTCCCGCGAGACCGGCGGCGTGTCGAAGCGCGGCGAGCGAGCGGGCACGCATGAAAGAAAAGAGAGTCGGTCCGCGCCGATGGGGCCAGAAAATTGGGTTCTTCAATTTTACGGCGGGGTAAATGAATTTGAATTTTTTTCAGTATCTTCTGAAACATTTTTTGCAACCATTGGTCGGTTTTTTATTCGTCGTTCTAGTTTTGAAGTATTGAAATTTTTGCGGATTAAACTCCGGAGCTTCGTTATCCGCTTTAGTTAAATTGGAAAAATTATCGAGCATGTATCTCTGGTACCGAACGGTGAAAGAATCGTAAAGCTTTGCAAGCATGCTGCGGCATACCTTCCCGTTCGTCGTATTCTTATCAGCCTATCTAGATTTGATGAAAATGCGAGAACCGCTTTAATAACAATATTAACCCTCAAATCCCAAGCTATCTATAGGCCACCCCTGTAAATACCACGCCGGATTGGCTCAACCCACCGTTTTTGTTTTGCAGATATCCAGAGGGTTCTGATGCACCGATTTGGATGTTTTTTTTTTTTTAATTGATGTAAGAAACGGTGAAAAACAAGAACAAGCGCAAACAGTGAGAAAAAAGAATATTGAAAGGAGAAAAAAAAATTGGAAGAAATGTTTAGGACTTATGCATGGTGTTTATAAGGCTTAAGAATAAGAACAATAATAATACTGACAATAATCATAAAAAAAATAATAACAATACTAAGTATAATTATTATTGTTGTTTTTATTATTATTATTCTTTAATATTCAGTATACCGAAAGGACGACGAAAAATTTGTTTACACAAAAGTAAAAAAAAAAACAGATTGAATAACCGGAATTTCGAAATCCCCCTACCTTTGCGCCTGACTTGAATAGCCGTGACATCGATGTTGTAACGTTTCTTGGCCGGTTGGCCGGGTTCGTTGATCTCCATAGGGTCGTCCCATACCCCAAGAGTCGTTGGGATTTCCGCTTTTGGGCTGTCTTCACCGCCATAACCGACTCGCAGACTCTGATGTCCAACGTCGAATATAATCGCACCGACTTCATCTGTAAAAGTGTTTAAGCAAAAAAAAGGAAAAAAAAAAAGAAAAACGATCATCGATCGTTCGATTCACGGGTGAAACTTATTTCGTCGTTGAAGACACGAAAGCCGTAACGTGACAATTACGAAAAATAAAACAAATACTCGTAGCCGGTCTCCTTTACCTCCGCCGTAAACACCGCCGCTCATATTATCTAAAGAAGGGTTGAAAAAAAAGTTTGCGCATGCCCAGGAAAATGATGCAATGATAATGTAATCATCCCCCCGGCGTTTTAGCGCCCTCTCGTTAAAAAACGCGCGCGCACGACTTACCTATTTCGCAGCGCCAACTCTTGGGAATTATCGAACCCGCCAAATTTGAATCTCTCTCTGTCTCTCTCTCTCTCTCTCTCTCTCTCTGTGGATTTAGACTGAAATAAAAATGTAAATAATAATAATTACGATAGCAGATTGATAATGAAGAAATTTGGACTATTAATTAATTGTTGGATCAGTTTTTCTACTGAAAATATTATTTCATACTCATCGTTCGAAGAAATGAGTAAATTCGACGAATTTGTCACTGTAAATTTTGACAAGTCCAAAGGGCGCAATTAAAGAACAATTAAATGTAAAAAATATCGGTAGAATTTTGGAAAAAGTGAGAAAATCTTTTTTTTTAGCTCAATACCGAAATAATTGTCGAGTTTAACTGCGATAAGCGAATAAAAAAAATGAGTAAATTCGACGAATTTGTCACTGTAAATTTTGACAAGTCCAAAGGACGCAATTAAAGAACAATTAAATGTTAAAAATATCGGTAGAATTTTGGAAAAAGTGAGAAAATCTTTTTTTTTAGCTCAATACCGAAATAATTGTCGACTTTAACTGCGATAAGCGAATAAAAAAAAAATGAGAAAATTCGACGAATTTGTCACTGTAAATTTTGACAAGTCCAAAGGACGCAATTAAAAAACAATAAAATGTTAAAAATATCGGTAGAATTTTGAAAAAAGTGAGAAAATCTTTTTTTTTAGCTCAATACCGAAATAATTGTCGACTTTAACTGCGATAAGCGAATAAAAAAAAAATGAGAAAATTCGACGAATTTGTCACTGTAAATTTTGACAAGTCCAAAGGGCGCAATTAAAGAACAATTAAATGTAAAAAATATCGGTAGAATTTTGGAAAAAGTGAGAAAATCTTTTTTTTTAGCTCAATACCGAAATAATTGTCGAGTTTAACTGCGATAAGCAAATACAAATAAAAAATGAGTAAATTCGACGAATTTGTCTCGTAAATTTTGACAAGTCCAAAGGGCGCAATTAAAGAACAATTAAATGTAAAAAATATCGGTAGAATTTTTGAAAAAGTGAGAAAATCTTTTTTTTCAGCTCAATACCGAAATAATTGTCGCGTTAAACTGCGATAAACGAATAAAAAAACAATGTTCAATAGGAATTTCTTACTTGAACGATTTTTCATTCGTTTTGAGGGATGACGTCAGCGGGTGAACGACGACAGATCTAATCCAGTCCGTATATCCGAATCGATATTGTATATTTTACAAAGTAAATAGAATACAAATAATCTACATAAGTCGACTAAAACACAAAAGTGTCGAATCCGTGTATGCTTTTTTTTTTTTTTTGTTTTTCTTACAATCTGTTTGGCATTTCGTTTCACTTTTTTTTTTCTTTCTTCTTCTCAATTTTATCTTCATTTTATATCGACCATCTCGTCGCATTCATTTTGCCACTCGGTAAATAATTTATTATCAATTAAGTATATAATATACGATATATCAACAGGAGATAGAGATGAGAGATAGAGAGACTGTTTGTGCTTTTTTTTTTTTATCTTCAATTATTGTGTCTGCGTATCTGTGTCAATGTCGTACGTTGAATATTCTTACGAATTTCGATTTTATTCACAAAATCATGATTTTACATTTGTCCGTCGATGTTAATTGCGCTTTTCGAGACTCGAAACAAAAAAATCGTTTTTTTTGTTTTTATGATTGAAAAGTTCGAACGATGCTGGCTGCCCTCGTTCGTTATTATTATAATTATTTGTTTTTTTTTTAGTTTCTCTCTCTCCTCTCTCTCGTTAATTACACATCTTTAATTTTTCGTTTCGTCGTTTATCGTTGTCTCGTTGAGTTTTTTTTTTTTGGTGGCTCTCGACGGAAAATGTAAATCTTCGTACGTGTGTGTGTGTGTGTGTGTGTGTGTGGAAATTTGTGTAAATGTCGGGGAGGATAAGGATTGAGAATTAGAGATGAGAAAGATTGGTAACAATAAGGAAAATTGGACACGAGGAGGAGCAGGAAGTGTGGGATTTTTTTTTTTTTCGTTTTTGTCGTTTTTTTTTTGTTTTTTTTTTTGTTTTTTTAACACTTTGACATTTATTTACACCGCAATAACGAAGTCACGAATATGTCGTTGGCTACCGCCGCCACGTGGACGTCCACGATCCAGATCGCACTCGGCCTCGCTTAGCTCATGCGAGTCGGTGAATCCCGAGGGTGGGTCCAGCTTGGGGATGAACAAGTTTCCCGATCCATCGCGCTCCTGCTCCCTGCCGACACAGCTCGACTGGTGCTTGGAATTGCCAGGCCTGGGGATTGTCCCGAAATTTGAACGGGCCTCCTCGGTATGACGCGCCAACTGTAACATCCTGAGAAAGGAAACAAAAAAAAAAACAAAAAAAAAACATATTTTTGAGTCTTTATGTGCTATATTTGATTAATGCCATCGTTTTATTAATTTTTCTTTGATCGATTTAATACTTTTTATGATTTTGCATCGTTCAATGAGTCGAGGATATTTTACAAGGCCACAAAAAAAAAAAAAAAAAAAAGCTTTGTACAAGAATCAAGGCGTGCTCATACTAGGATCGCAAATTCGGGGGTGCATTAGGGGAGGAAGTTTATATAAAAAGAATTGTTAGAAACGACGAAAAAAATAATTTTTTTTATCACGATGTATTTTCTTATTAATTTTATTTTTTATTTATCGCTAATATCGGAAAAATAGTGATTTATTCAAAATCTATAAATCATATGAATTTTGATTAAACTTTATCCGATGTAATTTGTTGTTTATAATTTTCGGGGAAAAAAAAAAACATTTTTTTGACGTTTTGAAATGGAATTTTTGAGTTTCGAGGTGTATGTCTGACAGATTTGTCATTAGCGGAAGAAAATATATATCGATACAGGGTCGTATATGAAATTTCAAAACTACAAGATTTATTTGAATTTTTGGGAAAAATGAATGGATTCACTAGAATCGCTGTAACTTTGCTTCCCCGAAGGGGATGAAAGTCAGTTCAGTGCTTATTCTCTTCGCAATCGTTTCAAGCTTTAAAATACCGCTTGGTTCATCGAGCTACGATTTTTTAGAAATTTTTAAATTCGGACGATCGATTTTTGTCAATTGAGTCCCTTTGGACTTAAATTCACCGATTTTCAAAGTGCTCTTTTGGATAAAAAAAAATGAGATTTCGGAACGAATCAAACGGCATTCTCTAAACCTACCAATGGGCTTTTCAAAAGCCCAAATCCGTCAATCCGGAGCAAAGTTATGGGCATTTGAAATTTCGGTATTTTCAGGTTTTCGAAAAAGTGGCCAAAAATTGGAGATTTTTTTTTTCCGTCTTGCTCACTATTTTCAGGCTCTAGGCGATCGAAAATTTTCCACTCATTATGATTTCAATTGAATGTTTTTTTTTGTAAAAAACAAAAACAAAAATATTTCAAGGCAACAAAAGTTTGCCTTGATGCGGATGCAAATCAAAATTTTTAAGAACAATCACCGTTCATCCTAGTTGACCGAATAGCTCGAATTTTAATTTTTATAATTTTAAAATTTCGCCCTGACCAAATTAAAATTTCCCCTGACATTTTCCTGTTTCCCAAAACAATTTAAAATTCCCTTTAAGTTGTAAATTTTGGAAATTTCTGAAATAAATCGACGATGTTTAAAATTTTTTTTTATGATTGCCAATTGAGCGATTGAAAAATCGTCCTATCAATGAAATTAATTAAATTGTGTGTATTCGGGAGGATCAGTGATAGAATTTTGTGGGAAAAAAAATTTCAAAATATTTGGCAACGAGAATTTTTGACTGCTGCATCGGTCTATTTTCACACGACGATGTATTTTTATTCGATAATATAATTTTATTGCTGTTTACTGAAAAAAAATTCTCATCGAATATAATTTTCGAGCGATTCTCTTCATTAATTTTTTCCTGCAATCAATTTTTCTCACTGTTCATTTTCTTTATTTATTTTTAAAGATTATTTTCCGACAAACACGTCAGCATTCACAAATTTGGGAAAAAAAAAAAAAAATTATTTGCACTCACTTGGGTCGTCCCCGTCCAGGAAACGATTTTCTCTCAAAAATCGGTGAGGGTTCTGTAGACGTGCTAGATTCTGGTCCATGGTACAGGAAGTCTGAAACAAGCGACAAAAAAAAAACGATTTTTTTTTGTTTCCACCAGCCCAATCCAACACAAATCATCATTCAAATAAGTAACATTACTATCCACCAGCCAAATAAGTGGTTGATCTAAAAAAAAAAAAAAAACCGCGAAGAGGTAATTATTTATTCTCGCTTTTTTCTTATTTGTCCTCTTTTTTAACGAATTCTCTCTCTCGAAAGATGCCGATTTTTTCCTATTCGTACAATTCCACTATCAGGCCAATTACCCAGATTTGCCTAAATTAATTAGGCAAAATTAATGCCTAACCTAAATCACGTAGCCGAGGATCCTCTCGTTTTTCAATTACGACAAACTCTGTCAGATCACGACTATTCTTCGGACGATTGTAAAGACGATCGAGATTTTTGTTTTGTTTTTTTTTTTTCTTTCGTTTTTCCATCAAATTCAACCCCTCGCAAGGGGCTAGGTTTGTTTGTTGTTTTCGTGCATTTTAGCATTCAACGGGAGCCAAGGAATAATAAATAAACACAAGGCAAAGAAAAAATCGCAAGAGTGCAATAAATTAAAGTAAACGAATGAATAAATAAAAAATATAAAAAAAAAAAAAAAAAAAAATGGGGGAATAATAAAATTGGGTGGCGTACTGTGGACACGGGGATCGGCTGCGAAGGCCGAGCGGTGCGAATCGACGAGGTGATTGGAAGACTCGGTACGGCTGCTGGTCCCGACTTCCGTGTCGCTGTCCGAGCCCAGGGTGTCGTACTCCTCCGACTCGGACTTGCCCTGATTGACCTTGTGCGTTTTATGCAACGGCGCAGAGTACGAACGGCCTCCGCGAACCTTAGTGTACCGGTTGCAATCCGACTGCAATCAGACGGAATTTATTTGTTTTTTTTTTCTCTCTGTCTCGTTTTTTTTTTTTTTTTTTTTTTTTTTTACTACTAGAATGAATTTTCACCGTTGCGTCGAACAATTATATATATATATATATATATATATATATGTATATATATAAGTGTGGCAGTAAAAAAAAATAATCGTTAATTTCACACTTTCATAGAATTTTGGCTCTTCATGGCCCGAATAAAGATTTGGGCAAGTTTCGTGGAAAAAAAAAAAAATCATACGCATCGAATTACTCCGAAATGCATGATTTGAGCTTTTTTTTTTTTTTAATAACTTGCACAATTATTTATTTGAGCGAACAAACGAAATTCTGTGAAATGGCGAAATAAATTATCGATTTTTTTAACACCACTCTTGTATATATACATATTAGGGTGACTCGAAACAAAACTTTTTTTTTTTCCCTCTCTCCCACCGGTCCAAACTCAAGTTTGCGATCCCACACCGCAGCATGCATCGTTTGAGAATCGGCAAAAAATCGCAAGAGGTCGCGCAATTGAGTTTTCGATTTCCCATTTAAATGACACGTGGAAAACTTGACCTGTCAGTAAATATGCATTGTGAGTGCAGTTAAGGTAAGAACGTGCACTTACCAATATCCTTTCAGGTAGTACGATCTGTTTGTCAAACGTGCAGTACATTTTGCCTCAGTTCCAAGTCATACCATTAAACTTCCGGTTATATTATTAGAGAAGATATTTTTGTGCTTCGGAAGGTGTCCAAGTGTTACATAGATTTTCTATTCGCTCTTCAATTTTTCGTATGGAACTTGTTTCATGGTATTTATCATCGTTAATGAAACATGCGAGTTTTAGATATCATGTAGAAAAATCGGTCAAGCTTTATTATTTTGTTTATTATTTATTATATTTGTATAAATAATTTAAAAAAAAAAAATTTCGGATATCGTATATATTTTTTTTTTTCTTGATGTTTCGGCTATTTTAGGTGTGAAACGTTTGCATACATTTTTCACTAGCACCAATGATTTTTTTACCCATGAATTTTTTTAAATCGGACATTTTCGATTTTTTTTTCTCATTTGCAGACGAATGGCCGATGTGATATGTGAGATTTGAAACGAAAATTGTCTTGCATAATATAATATGCAATCGCAGTTCAAATATTTCATTATAATGTGACAAATTGTCAATTTAGCAGTATTTCAAAGCGAAGAGTTAGGATAAGAATATAATTTTGTTTTAATGAAGAATGTAATTCTTGTTTAGCAAAAGGAAAAAAAAAAAAAAAATGAAAGGCAAGGGAAGTATCTCATACAAATCGTCAGGCATCATTGGAATCATTATCCAACCACCAACAAACGACCACTGTGAATTTTTTTGGAAAATATATTCTTACAACCGTAATTATAGCTGGTTTTATTGTTTTTTTTAAATTGAAAATGTCCGATTAAAAAAAATTCATAGCTAAAAAATCATTGATCCTAGATATCTGCAAACTTTTTCCCTCTAAAATAGCTGAAACGTCAAAAAATTTTTTTTTTTTTTCATTATTTAAACAAACATATATATAAATAAAGATTGACCAGTTTTTTTTTTACATGGTATCTAAAACTCGCATGTTCCACTAACGATGATAAATGCTATAAAACAAGTTACATACGTAAAATTAAAGGCTGAATAGAAAATCTATAACGCTTGGACACCCTTTGAAGCACGAAAATATCTTCTCTGAGAATATAACCGAAAGGTTAGGGGTATAGACTTGAAAATGTGAAAAAATTTGCTCTACGTTTGACGCAAAGATCGTACTATCTGTAAGGATATTGATAAATGCACGTTCTTACCTTTACTGCGATCACCATGCACATTTACCGGTAGGTCAAGTTTTCTACGTATTCATTCAAATGGGAAATCGAAAAAAAAAAAAAAAAAATTGCGCGACCTTTTAGGATTTTTTGCCGGTTCTCAAACGATGCACGGTGTGATTTGTAATCGCAAACTTGAGTTTGGGCTGGTGGGAGAGGAAAATTATTTTTTTTTTCGAGTCACCCTAATATATTATATATATATATATATATATATATATATATATATATAGATACGCAAGGCATTATTTTCTCTCGTGTGTGATTCGCGTGTGATGTTTTACTATATGGATTATGTGGCCTGGACGATACGAAGCAAGGGGGGACCAGCAGTCGGTTTCACTGAATAATGATTTCTTTTTTTTTTCCTTTTTTCTCTTTCGATTACTCACGTTGCGTGAATATTGTGGGTAAAATTAAAAAAAAAAAAAAAAAAAATAATAAAAATAAAGAAAATAAAAATAGTGAGCGAAGGAAAACAAAAAGGAAAGAAAAAAAAATAGCGTTCGCCGAGTATCCATTTGATGCACTTTTGCTAATTTGATGATTCATGATTTGTTTTTCACTAATGAATTTTTCTTTTTTTTTTTTTCTTCCACGTCTCAACTATTCATCCTCGTCGATCGTTCGCGAACAGACGGAATTTTCATGCTCGCCGTTGTCTCTACCGATACAAAATCTCGTCGTCTTATATTTTTTTTTTCGGGCCTTTTCCCGATTCATATCGCTAGACAATTTTCTTATTTTTTTGCTTCGACTCCTCGGATTGCCACAGTTTCGAGCTCGAGGATCTCTTTTCGGTTCTTTTTCTACGTTTTTTTTTTTTTTTTTTTTTTTTTTTTCTATTGTACCTCTCGCAATTGCAGTGTATCGGCAGTGGATTGTCGAGGATCGTGATAAACGAATGTCTGTAGTGGTGCGGCTGATTCGCAACGGCTGTCACCGCCAGCCGGAACGCTCTCCTTGAGCTGAAACGTCGCGTACGGATATATGTCCTCGGAATATTCTGTAAGAATGTGTGCATTTTTTTTTTTTTTTTTTTTTTTTAATTCAATTCTCGATCTTTGAAAGAAATTTGCTATAACGCTCATTTTTTTTTTTTTTTATTGTCGCAGGGCCTCGATCACGAGTAAGTAGAAAAAAAAATGCACGAGCAAAGATTCATTGCTTCAGTGGAGAAGAAAAAGATGATTTTTAAAAATTTAATTTTCATTCTTAATTAAATTTTTTAATTATTTTTTTTTTTTACGTAAATTATTACGAGGAAAATATTTTTGAAATTGTTTATTCATCATTTGCAATTTGTGGAGTAATTACTGGGAAAAAAAAAAATCTGTTGATATGTCAACTATATTGCGATAGTAAAATTGTTAAAACTCTTTTTTCGTGATAAATCTTTGTTTTTTGTTTTTTGTTTTTTTTTTCCAAATTGTATTTTGTAATTCTCACCCGGTATTCTCTCGAGTGTGCCCATTTCGTGTATCGGCGAGCGCAGAGGCTTCAGTACAGTGGCGTAATATTGCTCTCGCTGTTCCATATTTTGTTTATTATCCAGGGCTGCGGCGGTTTGAGCATCGTGAAGACTGGCTATGTCTCCCAATAAAGGACCTTAAAAAAAAAAAAAAAGAAATTAAATCAAAAATTCAGTTCTCACATTTACGATGACAATTTATTTTCTTCAATATTTCTTCCATTGCTCGGTTATTATTAATTACCAATCGCATCATTTATTACCGAGCAATTTGAAAAAAAAAAAAATTGGCTTGTTCGAATTTCGATTAATTAATTTTGGATATTATAAAATTATCTCTGTATAAAATATATAATTATAATTATCTCTATGAAATTATACTTACGTTTTCTGAAGCAATAAAAAACAGCCCCGGCGGCAGCGATAATAGCGAAGGAGCTCAGGATAAGAGGAACGATTAGTTTCAGATCCGAATAGACTGGCGTCTGTTGAGGAACGTAGTGATCGATCTCGATCGCCGGCACGGTCGACGTACTGTGAGGTTGAAGAGTCGTTATTTTGTATTCGGCCCCGGAAGAGCCAGCGTTGTTGTGAGCGCGCACGCGAATCTCGTAAGTCGTGCCAGGCTGAAGCTCGCTCAGGGTGTACGATCTCTGTGGCTTTGACGAATTGAGAGAAAAGGATTAAACATAAATATATATTTTTTTTAATAATTAAGAATTTTATAAATATTAAGGACGAAAATAGGGAGAATATTGATTCTCGATGATGATAATGATAAAAGGTTATATGAATAAAAGAATTTAAAAATAAAATGTTCGTTAATCAAATATTCAATTGATGCAATGCTTTTCTGGAAAAAAAAAATTGAAGGAAAGGCGATTATTTGCAAATATTTAGATTCGAATTTGAGGTTAGCAATCACTTTAGATGCTTGAAAAAAATCAATTTTTATTTTATTTTACAAATCGTTGGAAAATTATCTCAAAAATACAGCCTGAAAGTCGTCCTGGAATAGCTGGATTAATCGGCAAGACAATTAATCACTTCATTAATCATATTTAACTTTGAGTTTTTCGTTTGTGAAACTTTAAACGTGTTTTTCTCGAAACGATATTTTTACGATTTGCGGGAATCATAACTCGAAAATTAAATGATCGATCATCTTCAAAATTGAAATACGCTTGCATAATATAATTTATTGAAACATTAACCTAAAGTTGGAAAGATTAGATTATTTATCATTATAAAATGCCGTAAAAAAGGATGTGCTAAAAATCGATAATTTTTTTTTTTTCAATCACGTTCGAACATTCAATTTTCAAATTTTTTTTTCAAAACGTACGTTCATGTTCTTGAAAAACATGTGAATAATGTAGAAATTTTTTATTTTATTATTCCAGATGCGAATCGCGAGCTGCAAAATTCCCGCAAATCGACGACAAGGATGAGGACAGGCCAAAGAGGGACACAAGGGATTAAATCTTAATTAATGCATGAAATAGGTTGAAAAAATTACCAGAGATGTATGGAAATATGAATAAATTATTGTCAGAGTTTGGGAAACTTTTCTTGTTTTTGTTTTTGCATTTAAAAAAAAATCCTAAAAATCTCCTAATTTTCGATCTCCCAAAGTTCACTTTAACAAATTGTAGAATGAACTATTTTTTTAAAAAATAAAACAAGTATTAAAAAAAAAGGAATTTTCTCCAAAGTTTCCATAATATTTCAAGTTTCCATATATTTTTTTGACACGATCAGAGAACTATTGGCCTTTTTTTTTGCAAAAAATTGAAAAAAAAAAATAATAATAAACGACTTTTCAAGACCCGAATAAAGGAAATCGTATTTTTTTTCTTTTTTTTTTTTTCATATTACCTCGATATTGTTCGATACGAGAGTCCAAAAGTCTTCCCTGTTACGTTTGTACTCGAGCTCGAAGTACGTTATGGGACAACCACCGTCGTTCCAAGCGCTCAGATGTATGACGATCCACGAGACATTTACGGTGATGAAACGATCGCTGTTTGCGGGCGAATTTTCGGGTTTCGAGCCGTCCGTCGTTGCGTTTATCGTCTCGCTCGGTTGTCCCATCCCAATTCGATTGTACGCCGTTAAATAAATCTGATAATCCGTGCCGCACCATAATTTCGAGAGTAAAAAACTGTTGATCTTTTGCGACAATTTGACCTCCTCCCATTCGCCAAATTTTCTCTTGTAATGAAGAATATAACCGCGCACGGACGCGCCACCGTCGTCCGCGTTTTTCCACTGTACGCTTATCGAATTGCTCGTCGCGCCTGTCGCATGTAAGAGCGGAGCAGCGGGTGGAACTGAAAAAAAAAAAAACAAAAAAAACGAAAAAAAAATATCGTAATTTCAAGCAAAATCCAATTTCAGATATAACTTTTCCGGGTATAATTGAAGAGAGTTTGGAAAGAAATGTTTTTTTTTTTTTTCGTTACAATTGAATGCAAAATTTTCAGTATAAGATTTGGGGTATTCAAAATTATTGAATGAAAAAGTATAATCACTGAATTCGAGTACGATTGAGTTTGGGACTTTGAGATCGTCAAAAGGAATTTAAAGTAGTTCGGCTGTTTGAGCAAGTACGGTAAATGTCCATCAATTTTTGCGGTGAATAACAGTTAAAAGTCCCCTGATTACAATAAGCACATTTTGGGGGGCTCTTGCGGGGCAAAATTTTGAATTATTTCATTTTTTAATTTTGATTTTTAACACAGTACCTTATGGAAGAACTCACAATAATGTTAATTGTAAAAAAAGTAATCGGTGGTTGAGCCTCAGAAAAGTTTCCACCATAAAGGAAATTTATCGCAGATTCTGTTTATTTCAAAAAAACATGACCTTACGGTGCTTTTCAAAAAGAAAACATAAAAGAACTTTTGTTTTCGACGTGTCGGAAGCGGATGGCAGACATTTACGTTGCACTGCTGGAACAGCTGATTGAAGCTTCGGGCAGAGTCGGTAATCGCGGGAATTTTAAATTCTCGAGAAACTAAAAGTGAATAACATTTATTTATTTTATCACGAATAAACTAAATTTTACCAATGAATTTTCATGTATAATCTTTTGAATTATCAATTTTTTAACCATAAAAAGCTGTATCCACAATTCTTCGACCAGTGTTGTTTACGTTTATTTTCACTTTTTGGTCGAGTTTTATAGATTTTTTTAAATTTATTTTTGAGATTAACTCACGCGCTTTAATTCGTCGAATAGCTTCGCTTTTTTTAACGAACTGACCATTTCTTTTTCTCGGTGCCATTACTTCATAACTTTTCTTTCGCGTTATACAAATGTCGCAGCTAAGGTTATGTGTAATATGTCACCGGCACTGGCACGGGGGGCGGAGGGATGAGAGGGGCAGCGAGCCGACTTTACCCGAACATTGGACAATCATGGCGGACTCAATCACTTAACTAGTCAAGTTAAAGTATAAACTTTATCTTTGACGATATTTTTAAAGCATTTCATGACATTTATGTGATAAAAATATTATCAATGTAAGTCTTCATTAATTTTATTAATAATTTAGACGTAAATTTAATCGATATAAATGAGTTGCCAACTTGACTACAGTCATACGACGGCCGAACTACTTTAACAGACACGATAAAATGGACGATTAAAAAAAATAAAAAAACATTGAATTTCCGAATATTTGTATTGAAATTTTTGGTTTTTTTTTTTGTTTTTTTTTTTTTTAATTTTACCTTGAACGGTTAGTCGATGAGTAATTTGATCAGCGCCATGACGATTCTCGACATGGCAAGTATAATTTCCACTGTCGCCTCGGTGAAGATTGGTGATGTGAAGGGAGCCATCGCTGTGAACCGAAGTTCCTTTGCTCGGTGGTTTAACTATGTGACTTCCCTGCTTCCAGATCACCGTTGGCGTTGGCATTCCGACGCTGCGACACGGCAGCGTTACATCTTGCTTCCACGGCACGACGGGGCTCGTGCCAAACGAATAAATTGCAGCTCTCACTAAATATTTCGTACGATTATGAATAAAATTCATTGAACTATTCGTCAAACATATTTTATAATATTATCCTCATTAATTATACAATAATGAATAATTTGTTTTGTGATTATTAATAAATTTGTTGGATTATTTCGTAAATTTGTATTTTTTACGCAAATGACATAATTTAAGGGATGTAAAATTAAAAAAAAAAAAAATCGCTACGAGCAATCCATTATTCATGAAAAAAAAACAATAATTGCTTATTTACCCGAGTCTCATGAACCGTGAAAATAATTCACAACGAATAATAATTCACCTGGCATTATTGCCAAGCTTCTTCGAGTACGAATTTTTAATTACTTTTTGTAATAAAGAAAAAAAAAAATTTTACGTGCTCAAATTAAATTTTTCCCCTCCTGAGAAAATTAAATTTTTCCCCCTCCTGAGAAAATTTATTTATTCCCTTTTATTACCATTGCTCGATGGGGATGCCACGACCGAGGTAGTTCTCGGTCCCTCGCCGATCATCGTAACGGCCCCAACTTCGAACTCATACTGATGGCCCTCCTGAAGATTCTCCGCCTGATAGCTCGTCTGATGCGGCTGAAGCGTTTTCGTATTTAATTTCATTTTACCACCGCCGCTTCTCACGTAAACGTAGTACGATATTATATCGCCGTTGGCCCGTTTTGGCGGTAGCCACGATATTATTATCGAATTCGCCGAGCTAGCTACAGCTTTTATGCCAGCCGGTACTTCCGGTATATCTTCCTCGGTCATGCAGTACAACGAGGCTGACGCGACACCGTCGCCGGCGCGGGTAAAAGCCAATGCCTGTATCGAATAATTCGTGTGTTTCTCGAGGCTGCTTATAACGACGGTCAGGGCGGTCGTTATTTTTGTCTCGGATTTCGCTGTCTCGGTCATCGAATCCATGCTCTCCCACGTAACTTTGTAACCCTTGAGCACACCGTTGAGACTGAGATCCGGGGGTGGATTCCACGATACTTGCAACGACGTCGAGGTCAATGCCGTGCAACGAATCTCCTGAGGTGGATTGCTCGGTACTGTAAACAAATTAATAAATAAAACAATAAATAATATGCATTTTCATAATAACTCCGTTGAAAATCGTGAAAAAGCATTGTTTTATTTCTTCGACCGAGCCTTCTCGCTTGATCCCTGTTCTAGCCCAGTCGAATTAGGATTTGACCCGGAAAAAATTGTAAGTAGCAATTTTCCTTCAGAAATCGTTAGGGGGGGGGGGGGGGGGAGGGGGGGGGGCACTGACAGTCTAAATTTCGATTTTCGAATGCCCCACTTCATTGCTTCAGCCGCCATATTGAATTTAAGGGTGAATTTTTATTTACTGATTAACTCGTTTATTTTCAATTTTACACGAAAAATAGCTATTACCAAAGTTGTTTGTAATAAAATTTCCTACAATTTCGGTCCTCATCAATTTTTCCCTAGGATCGATATTTTTCGTTTTAGACCCAAAAAAAGATGGTGAATTTTTGTTTATTGAATAACTCGTTCATTTTCAATTTTACACGAAAAATAGTGATTACTAAAGTTGTTTGGAATAAAATTTCCAACAATTTTGATCCTTATCAATTTTTCCATATAATCGATATTTTTCGATTAAGGCTCGAAAAGAGTTTCGGGGTGAATCTAAATATTGTATTATCTAAACGATCAAAACAAACATAACTGAAATTTCGAACGGCTTACGGTTTAGAAACGGTTTATTTACACCCCTCTTTCCCTTAATCGTAAGCGTGCGTCCCAAAAATATTAACTTTACAAAAAATAGGTTCACATCGAAATTGTAGGAAATTTAATTCGCAACAACTTTGGTAATTACCTATTTTCGTGTAAAATTGAAAATGAACGAGTTAGTCAATAAACAAAAATTCACCCCCTTTTTTCGGGTCTCAATCGAAAAATATCGATCCTGGGAAAAAATTGTTTATAACTAAAATTGTAGGAAATTCAATTCAAAACAACTTCGGTAATTATCATTTTTTGTGTAAAATTGAAAATAAACGAGTTATTTAATAAACAAAAATGCAACCCCTTCTTTTCGGGTCTTAATAAAAAAATATCGATCCTAGAAAAAAATTGTTAATAATCAAAATTGTAGGAAATTTAATTCCAAACAACTTCGGTACTTACCGCTTTTCGTGTAAAATTAAAAATAAACGAGTTATTCAATAAACAAAAAAGTAACCCCCTCTTTTCGGGTCTTAATCGAAAAATATCGAGCCAAGGGAAAAATTGATAAGGATCAAAATTGCTGGAAATTTTATTCCAAACAACTTTGGTAGTTACCATTTTTAGTGTAAATTGAAAAATGAAGGAGATAAAACAATATTTAGGTTCACCCCCAAATTCTTTTCGGGCCTTAATCGAAAAATATCGATCCTAGGGAAAAATTGATGAGGACTAAAATTGTAGAAAATTTTATTAAAAACAACTTTAGTAATCACTATTTTTCGTGTAAAATTGAAAATGAACGAGTTATTCAATAAACAAAAATTCACCATCTTTTTTTGAGTCTAAAACGAAAAATATCGATCCTAGGGAAAAATTGATGAGGACCGAAATTGTAGGAAATTTTATTACAAACAACTTTGGTAATAGCTATTTTTCTTGTAAAATTGAAAACAAACGAGTTATTCAATAAACAAAAATTCACCCTTAAATTCAATATGGCGGCTGAAGCAATGGGGCGGGGCATTCGAAAATCGAAATTTAGAATGTCAGTGACCCTCCCCAACGATTTCTGAAAGAAAATTGCTACTTACAATTTTTTCCGGGTCAGCCCCTTTTTTGATCTAATTCGACTGGGCTATTCGTACTATTTATCAACTCGAATGGCAGAAAAGATGTATATGGTTGAAGGCAATAAATAATTTTAAAAATTACGTCCGGTTTCTATTTTTTTTAACGTAAAGCTTAAAAAAAAGGAATAATTTATATATACGGTGGTGTTTTATTTGCATAACTTTGTCAAGTTTTTTTTACAAAATAATATAATTTAATACAGCATATTTATTCCTTCACTTATTTTCTAACAATATCCTTAAAATGGACATCGTGCTATCAAACATTTATCTCTTAATCTTCATTCATTCCTCGACTCTATTTCTTTCTTTTCCTCCTTATTTTTTTTTACAAACCTTCTCTATTTCCCTATAATAATCGCACAAATTTCTTTTTGCATTTTTCCCACACAGCATATTTATCATTTCTTCCTTTATTGCCCATTCATTAATTCCTTCCATCCGCTTCTCTTCATTCTTTCTTACTTTCTCTGTCGCTGACTCTCTATCTTATTTACATATTAACAAATGCTTCATCGTCTCATTTTGTCCTTTACATATCTTGCACTTTCAATCCTTCTTTTCTTTCTTTTCCGCCCTTTCTATACTGCCACATCTTAACCTTGCCCATATTTCTTTGTCCCTTCCATTCACCCCCTCTTCGGACCAGTATTTCCAAGGCATATCATCCTTCTCAATAATATATTTGCACGATTTTCTTATTTTTTCCTTTTCCTTCCTTACAATCTCCTTTTTTCAAGTTTTCTGGCCCATCTTTTATTCTTTTGCCTATTCTTTTCATATCTCTTCGTTCCCTTATCATCGTTATTGTCTTCTATTTTCATATCTTTCAGAACTTTAACTAAATTTTTTTCCCCGTTTTGACGGTTCACCGTTTGTGATCGCCCTTGTATCTTCCAAGAAGCAAATTTTTGGCCACCTTATCTCCTCCATTCTTATCACCTGTCGAATGTAACTTATTTATCCTATCAAAGATTCCATAGTAGGCACTCCCAATTCTCTTCTCCATATATAAATTGATGTAGTTCTATCCACACCTAGTGCCATTTTGCAATACCTACTTTGTATCCTTTTAAATCTGGTTGTATCACCCATTTCCCATATCTCTACGCCATACATTGCTCCTGCATTTACTATCGTTATCCAACAAATAGAGTCTCTCCTCCATAACATTTCTCCCTGCTCTCCTCGAAATTCCCCAACACCGTATTCGTGGCTGTTTGCGTTTTTTCTTCCATGAACCCAGCTTGAATTTTTACATGCAAACCAGTATTTACCATCCGAACCTTCTCTCCTTTAATTTCCCATTTTTCTTCCTTTTTAGCTCTTCCTCCGTTTCTAAAAATCATTTTCTTCGCTTTCTCAGCATTTATTTCCATCTTATTTTCCTGTGCCCATTCTTCTAGGTCCTTTAAAATTGCTCCAACATCATCTGCATATTTTGTGTGGCAAAAATTTTTTCCTTTCCTATTTTTTTTCTTTCCTACTTGTCCTCTATTTTCCCTTGTGCTTGCACCTTTGCTCTCCCGTTTCCTTCGAAATTTCGAATAATTTATAATTCACCAAAATTGACCTTGTTTTTTTTTGTTTTCTTTTTACAAATTTAAACTAGAAATTGTATTTAGCCGTCTATTGAGGGTTATTCATCCATCTCTGTCCATTTATTGGTTTATCATTCGCGTGGTATAATAAAAAAAACAAATAAAAAAAAAAAAACATGTGAAAAGAAGGGAAAAAAGTTATAGAAGACATTAAAAATAAGACGACGCAGAGTGGTTGAGAGTTAGATTTTGTACGAGGCAAATTCCATGCACGAAGAAACTTTACGATCCACGTTTGTACGCTCTCTTTTACGTGCTTTTCACATACTATAAAATGTATATATATGCATATGAGTATCTTTCATTCTGCAGAGGATTTCGCTTTATCCACACGAGCTGAGCACTAGAATGGTTCGCTGAAACGAATAAATTCAGATCGAGATAGTAGCTGGCAGTGTGAAACGATAGGATCTCACACATTCTCTTGGTATTGTAAAATTTCTGAGCTTGCAGGGGTGATATGTAATCGAGGGGAAGAGATAAAAATGTTCGTATTACTCGACACCCTCAGTTTTTCCAAAAAATTTACGATTACTGCCATAAATTTGTCGAACGATGCCATTACTTTAAGTTTTTATCGATCCAAATTAAACGTAACAATAACAATAATAATACTAATAATAAGATATTATTATTATTAATTATAATTTTCTTAAGGACTAAAATATATTTCATTGTCGCGTTAATAAAGTGTGTCAATCGTTAAAAATTGATTCACTTAATTTTTTGTTTTTCGTCAAAAAAAAAAAAGGTCCAATAATATTACTATTTACTTTTTTATTGGCATATCGAATTTTCATGGTTCATGAATTTGAACTGGTGACACATAATTCATAATTTTGACGAAAAATTGATTAAAAATAAAATAAATATACAACTCACCATCTTCGAGAGTCGTAGCAACGACTTCGGACGTAAGAGGACCCTCGCCGAGTGCATTGTAAGCCTGAACGACGATGCTGTAACGGGTGAATTTTTTGAGACTCGTCAATTGACACTGACGACCCGATATGGCCGTTCTAGCCAATCCCAATTCCACGCTGGCCGTTGATATTCGACTCTCGACAGTGCGATACGAGTATTGCTCGGCTGACATTCTGAAAATGATTTTTTATTTTTCATTTTTTTTTTTAATTTTTACAAATTAATACACGTAAAAATATTATTCAAGTGTCTTTTTTGCCTTTTTTTTTTTTTAATTTTTTAAATACCTGTACTCCTTGTATCCGACGTGATAGCCGAGAATTTCACCGTTCCACAAATCATGATCCGGCGGATCCCAGCTAATTTTGAATTCGGTCGAGCTCACGGGATCGACCTTGACGTTTCTCGGTGGTCCACCGGGTTTCTCACCGTCGGTCGTCACGTCGAGTATCTGCATCGATCGGAGTACGAAATTGTAATTGGAACGAAAAAAAAAAAAAAAGAGGAAAAGTAAAATAAAATTGAAAAAAAAAAAAAAAATCATACAATGTATAAGCGCTCAGTGGAAATTAAATATTCGCGTTATTTCCTGACTGCTTTGAGTTTCCTTTTGCCGCGCACATTGCCAGATGTAGAAAAAAAAAAAAAAAAAATGAGAACACAAAAAAAAAGTATTGCATTTTCTTGGATTTGAAAATCTGAAATAATTCATGGTTCTTTCAATCGGCAGAGTGAACTAAGAAAAATGGTCCGGTACGATGGAAAAACCATCTAGGACAGACGTCTGGAAAAAGTGAAATTCGGTATGACTGAATTATCGTCGATCACGCGTCCGAAAAGTTAATTTTTTTATAATGAATTGTTTTTTTTTTTTTTTTTTAAATCCGGCTTACGGCAAAAACGGTTCTCACGTGGCAAAAACGAATTGTCCAATATGATATCCAGGATATACCTACATCACTCGCTTGACTCCGACCCAATTCGTTCTCGGCGAATATCCGAAACTGATAACTCATTGCCGGACGTAAACCGTTCACTGTGCCATTCACCTGTGAGCCCGGTACGGTCGTGTGAAACGTGTGATCGTGCCAAACTTCTGCGAAAGACGATGAAACGAGAAACAAAACAAAAAAAAAAAAAAAAAAAAAGAATACATCGGAAATTTAGAAAAATGAGAAAAAAAAAATCAAAATTATTCAATTAATGAGGAAATTTTATGCTGTGAGACGATTTTGTGAAGCATGCTTGAGCGAAAGAGCGATTTTTTTTTTTTTTTACTATAGATACGAGACATTTCAAGCCTACTGCGACATTTTTTAAAAATAAAATATTCTTTTATTAAAATAATAAAACTCCAAAAGATTCACGGACACGGTGGATTACTCAGAGCTTGAGGATTTTTTCACGAAGGATCATTTTTTCTTTTCAGATCTCTCAATTTTTACTGGATTTTTCGTTTTTTTTTTTTTTTTTTTTTGGACTTTTCTATAAAATTATTATCAGGTCTAGGTTAGTGGGGGAAAAAAAAAAAAAAAAAAAAAATTGTGGATCAAATCCGAGAGGGGAAGAATAATATTTATAGATCACCAGCTGGCTTGGAATGTCTCATTTTTTTTGTTGTTGTTATAAGCATAATATTTATATTATGTGTGATTTTGTAATGAATATTGATGACATACGTGGTGTTATCATCCAAAGCTGCAGACTCTCACCTGGATCAGTCTTATACTCGATGATGTATTGGGTTATCGGGCTATTGCCATCTTGGCTCGAAGTCCAGCCGAGTATGATGTAACGACTGCCCTTCGCGATAACGTGAATGTTACGCGGAAAATCCGGTGGCTCTGGAATTCAATTATTGTTGTTGAAATTTTGAGAAATATTGAATTCAGTGCCAATCAATAATGGGCGAACCAAGAGCTTTCGATTTTTTCAAAAATTTTCACAGTCCTCGTGAGATGTTAATTTTTACGAACATAAATAAATACAAAAGATGAAAAATTCATACGAAAATGGGGGGGGGGGAGAAAAAAAGGAATTTTTTTTTCTCCCCAATTTAGCGAAATATTTGTATTAGTTTTTTTTTTTTGCACAATTTTTAAGTTGAATCATCGATTTTTCCAAATTGTGTATTTTTTTTTTTGGCTTTTTTTTTTTCATCGTTTTAATTTACCTTGTATGTACAGATGCATCGTGACTTCGTCCCTTCCGTAAGAATTCGATGCCATGCAAAAATAACGTCCGCTATCCTCCCTCGTTGTGCTCAAAAGTTCGAGGGTGCTCACAGCGCCGTCCGTCGTATTAATTTCCTTGACCATGTAACGATAATCGGAGACGGTTGGCTCGAGACCGAGCGAGGAGCCGGTTCGTCGCCAAACAATGTTCAACGGATGATCGCCCTTTGCCTCGCAGCGCAATGACGCTTTTGAGCCCAATCGGGCAGTTTGATTTCGATGTTTGTCGACAATGTGAGCGGGTGCTGTAATGTGAAATTTTTTTTTTCCCCCCCGAATTGAATAAACGTCGTTGATCGATTCGTCGATAGTTATAAAAATGACATTAAAATGTAAATTA
Organism: Rhorus exstirpatorius; assembly: GCA_963564615.1. Taxonomy (NCBI): domain Eukaryota; kingdom Metazoa; phylum Arthropoda; class Insecta; order Hymenoptera; family Ichneumonidae; genus Rhorus; species Rhorus exstirpatorius. Next base: position 40,928,117 of record OY751316.1, on the reverse strand, counting down.
ATCCATTATTCGAATCAATCGGCAAGTATTTTTTTTTTCAATTCTTCAATTAACAGTGAAGTAATTTTTTTTTTAATTCGATAGATCAGTGAAATTAAATGATCGATTGATTATGACTGGATCAGCGGACCGTAGAAAATTTATTTTTGTCAGTCACCTAGGAATTTACATGAAAAAAAAAAAATTCTGACGATGCTTTGTGCAATTATTCCCAATAATTGAAAGAAAATTGTTAAATTAATATTGGAGTAAATTTTCCAACGCTAAAGTCGATAATGTTGAAAATGAGTAAAAAAAATGAGTATTGATTGTGGTTAATGAAATTCAATCCTCGATTAATAATCAGTCATCTAGTTTTGATTATTAATCAAACAAATTAATGAGGGTACAACTTTTTTTTTCTGCAAGTTAGTAAAGGCTTTCGGGATATTGAAAAAAAAAAAAAAAAATGAATTTAAAAGTGAATTGTGGGCACTGCTCGGTGAAATATAAAAAAAAAAAAAATAAATTTGAAATTATGTACACACCATTTACGGTCAAGTAGACGACTTTGCTGAGGCCGGCTCCTATACCGTTGACCGCCTCGCACAAGTAATAACCCTCGTGATCCTCCTGCACTCTCCCGAAAACCAAAGATCCGTTCGAGTGTATGCGCAATTCTTGTGCGTGCTCGTGACTGGCGATATCGCGATAATTTCCCGGTCTCGTGCCTGTTCCGCGTCTCCAAGTGACCGCAGGCGGTGGAAAACCATCGGCGTGACAGTGAAGCACCAATTTCGACATACCCTCGGGTGCGTGAACGTCCTGAGGCTCCATGACCCAACGCGGTGGTACTGAATCGCCGCGAGTGAAGAAGAAAAAAAAAAAAAAAAAAACAGAAAAGAAAATCGTTGAAAAATAAGCGAATAATTTTTTCGCCGATATTCGCAAAACGAAAAATCTCGTTGGCAAAGATCGAAATACAAAAACAAAAATTAAATAAAATTAATTTGATATTATTGCAGGAAAAAAAAAAATAAAAATTAGTGAGAATATCGTTTGGAAAAATACGATCAAGTCCCTCGAATTGATTAAAATTTTTATTTCGAATAATTTTCTCTGAAAAATTCTTTTCTATCGAATCATAATTATCCACGATAATAATAATTCCCAATATTAGTAGTGAATGATCTCTGATAATGCTTTTGTCATTTAATAACGATGAAAAAAAAAAATTACGATTTCTGAAAATTTTTTTGCATTGCTGTGAAATTTTTTTTTTTTGCTAATTCGATCGAATCTTCGAAAGTTTTCGTTTTTTTTCGCGATCATATCGGCACACGTTGACCGAGATGCTGCCTAAAATTTTGCGCTGAAGGCAGGATATACGAGCGAAATAACGAAACGTTCCTTTTTCTTTTTTTTTTATTTGCCTACTGCCAAAATTCTACAAAATTTTGGGAAAAAAAAAAAAAACAAATACAATAAAATCACTCACGAGGAAAAGAAGAATAAAAATCGATGAACGAATGACATTGTAAATTCATCGAATAACTTTATTCTTCTTTTTCACAAGAGTGATTTCGTTGTCGATCGAGTGCTCCATTGTGCTGTGACACTCAATACGATTCAAGGATAATTATCAGGTGCGAATAAAAAAAAAAAAAAAAAAAAAAAAAAGAGAATTGCGATAAAAAGGGTGCGATCGAGGAAACGAGTAGTGCGATATACGTGAGAAAATAAAAATGATAAGTTGAAAAAAAAAAAACAAATTCGTGAATAAAAATCATAGAGTAAAAAAGTGTAAGTGCTTATATATATATATATATATAAATATATATGTGCGTGTGCGAAAGTATAATTTGTAACATCAAGGAAAGAAAAAAAAAAAAAAGAATTTATCGGATTCGAGTAAATTTTTCATCGACCAAAATCTTTATTCGAATACCCAGGCTGACTGGATGGCAATCAGGCCAGGTATATGCAAATAAATCGGAAACGAAATTTTTTCGAATGACAATTAAATTCTTTCCTCGATGTATATTATAATCAAGAAATTTGTGCTGTTACTATATTGCGTGGGGTGCTTTTTGCGTGATGGTGCTCGAATAAGATACATATGCGTATGACGAGCTGCTTTTTTCTTTTTTTTTTTTTTTTTTTACTTATTCTGAGGCATAATTGCTGCTGGTGCTCTGGCTGCTGCTGAAGAAAGAAAAAAAAGGGCAATAGTGCTTTTTAGTGCTTTTGGCGAGTGCTCGGTGCTTTTTTGCGCGCTTCATTAATTGCTGCTGCTCCAAAATGATTTGAAAAAAAATTTTTTTTTTTCTTTCACAACGATTTCTGACCGAAGTGCTGGCTTTATATACACACACACACACACACACACACACGCGTACAGACACACTCAAGGGCTAAAATTTTTTTTCTTTGCCTCTACATTTTTTTTTGCTTTCGTTTTTTTTTTTTTTTTTTTTTTTTTTCGGGCTTTTTCGAATTATTTACCACGAACGACCAATTCGGCGGTCCAAGAGACCTCGGAAACGGCATTGCTCGTGACGCAAGTATAATTTCCGGTGTGCGAGGCTGTCACGTTCTCGATACCGATGGTACTAGAATGGGCGTCGAAGCTCGTGACTCGCAAACCACCGAGACCCGAATAATCATAATTCATTGTCGACATTGGATTATTCGTTACGGCAACGCCGTCCTTCAACCAGGAGATCTTGAAAGGCGGATCGCCCTGCTCGATGACACATGTCACTTGGGCACGTACACCCTCGGAAAGATCCTTGTTAAAGCTAAACGGAGCTATCTTTGGCGGTACTGAAACGCACAAAAGTAAAAATAAAAATGAAAGAACGAAAAAGAAAAAATCTAAAGTGGTCACTTTGGTCAATTTTTCGATCGCGAAATTTTCAATGTTTTTCAAGTTTGATTTATATATATATATATATATATATATATATTTAATTATACGATAATTTTCGATTTTTCAAAAATATATATTTCGAGTATCCTGACGACAGCTCGCCTCGGTGCCCCGCGAATCACGCGATTCACGATAGGGTCAATCTGCAAATGATCAAAAAAATAAGAAAATTCATCGTTTTTTTTTTTTTTTTTTTTTTTTCAAATGATCGATTATCAGAGATTTTAATGACGAATAATATCGAAGGAATCCTAATTTTTGACGAATTTTCCCACAAAGATTCGCGAGGGTGTGCACACCCAGCAGTTTTTGGACAATATCGAAAATTTTGTGTCATTATTATCATTATTTTTCATCGATGCAATGAGAAATATAAAAATAATAAACTACAAGAAGAATAAACAAACGAAAAAAAATTATCAACTCTGTCTATTCGGTTGGGGAAATTGTGGTCAAAGCCTCGCGCTATTATTCGCTCTCGGCCGAATGGTTATAGAGTTGAAAACTCGAGAATTTCTCGACACGACCCCGCGGGCACATTTCGACTGCTTTTCCTCCCCCGAGTTCGATCAATCGATCCTTATGCACTCTATATATACGGTTCGAAGAGCCGAGAAACTTTCTCGCGGTCCATGAAAGAGACTAAATTGTCTCGTCGTATAATATAAAGTTGCGAAAAATATTATTTCAGCGGCCACTTGTGATAAGATTGACGCCAGAGTTCTTATTCCCCCCCCCCCCCCCCCCCCCCAAAAGCTCTATCGTCTGTATTTTTTGGAGAAAAACAAATAATGAAAAATCAACGGTAAGAAGAATTAACTATGAAAAATTAAATTTGAAGGCAGATAAATATCGATTTTTCGCAAATAACAGCTATTTTTTTTTTATACAATATAAATTTAATCACTCCATGGAGTAGCTGAATTGTATTTTACTCATTGAATTTTGGAGTAATATTTAACGTGCGAAATTTATTGTTTCTCGTTGAAATGAAAATTTTTTTCAACATATTTGTGGCAAAAATGAATAAAAATACAAATACGATAAAATTAATTGATAGTCGATAATAATCCTGCTATAATTGTCAGCATTATAATTAATATCGGTTGTTCGAAAATAAAAGCTATTTTTTTTGTATACAATATAAATTTATCACCCCATGGAGTAGCTGAATTGAATTTTACTCATTGAATTTTGGAGAATATTTAACGTGCAAAATGAACTGTTTCCCATTGAAATGCAAATTTTTTTTAAAAACATATTTGTGGCAAAAATGAATAAAAATATAAAAACGATAAAATTAATTGACAGTCAATAAAAATACTGCCATAATTTTCAGCATTATAATTAACGTCTGCATTGTTTTGGAGAAAAACAAATAATGAAAAAAAAAAAAACGATTGAAAGAATTAATTATAATGACAGATCCATTGTTCGCAAATAATAGCCATTTTTTTTTTATAAAATATAAATTTATCATCCCATGGAGTAGCTGAATTGAATTTTACGCATTGAATTTTGGAGTAATATTCAACGTGCGAAATTTACTGTCTCCAGTTGAAATGCAAAATTTTTAAACATATTTGTGGCAAAAATTAATAGAATAGAATAGAAAAAACGATCAAATTAATTGACAATCGATAAAAAAACCTGCCATAATTGTCAGCATGATAATTAACGTCTGCATTGTTTTGGAGAAAAACAAATAATGAAGAAATAACGATTAAAAGAATTAATTATGAAAAATTAAATTCGAAGACAGATAAATATCGATTATTCGCAGATAACAGCTTTTTTTTTGCGCATAAAATATAAATTTATCATCCCATGGAGTAGCTGAATTCAGAATTCTACTCGTTCAATTTTGGAGTAATATTTAACGTGCGAAATTTACCGTCTCTCGTTGAAATGCAAATTTGTCGCAAAAATTAATAGAATAGAACAAGAAACCGATAAAATTAATTGACAATCGATAAAAATCCTGCCATAATCGTCAGCATTATCATTAATTTCGGGCTCATATCCTTTTTGAAACATATCTGCAAAAATTTTTTCAACATTTCATTCTTCGACTGATTTCTTCGTATATTTTTAATATACATATATATATTCATATTTATTCATTTCCCTGCTGTTATAAGGCTGGTTGATTGAAAACACACATACACACACACACACACACACACACAAACGTGTATAGTCGTGCACTGCAAAGTTTCACTAGCTCGAGGTTATTAAAGGCAAATTCCTCTCGCACAAATCCAACGAAATATACATACATGTACCATATAAATATATATATATATATATATATATTTATATATATGTGGTACGATGCCCGTCGGTATGTCGACGTTCACCCGAGGGTCTCGATTCAACAAACCCCAGAGCTTAAGCTGCGAGCATACACGCGAAAAGCTTGCCCGCTGTTTTGGAGTACTCGTGTTACGGTTTTAGTTCTGCGTGTATGTGTGCGTCTGTACGAGCGAGTAATTGAGAAAATGGTGAGAGCAGAGGCTCATGCCGAGTGGTATGTCCTATTGCTGTGGCGAAAAGCGCCAAAGGGTTCGGGCTTTTGTAATGCTCAAAGAGCCGTGAAACACCATCAATATATATAGCTTTTTCAAAGATATAGCGTATAAAACGATATATATATACACCTATGGGACGTTTCAATGAAATTGGGTCTCGAAATTTGATTAATTTGTGTCTAAAATAATTTGTATTTCCAACAAAAAAAATATACGACTAGATAAATATTGAACTCGGTAATTTTAGGAATTTGGAGCAGGAAAATAGAGAGAGAGAGAGAGAGAGAGAAATAGATATGTTAGAAACTGTAAGGACATTTAACATTTTCGATGGGATCTCAAGGGTCTCAAAGTTCCAAAACGTGCTTGAGGGTTGAAAAAAAAGATTGAAGCTTTTTTTTTCAATCTTGTCCACAAATCTTCATAAAAATTTAGTGGCTTTTTTTTTAAATAAAAATTCAAACGTCAATGGGGCCCAATAAAATTAATTTAAATCAATATCACTGATTGTCAATTTTCGAAAAATGTATAAGTAGTGATTGGTTGAAAAAAAAAAAAAATTCTCGGAGGTGAGGAAAAAACAATGATCAAGAAATTTCAAGATTTTACAGGATCGAGCTTGCACGAAATTTCCCGTATGTTTGTGCAGGGGCAAGCGGAACTCTCGTTTTGTCAACGCGCTCCGAAATATCTGATTTTTCGGTTCTGTCGCTGGTGGAGAAGAAAAAAAAAAAAGGGGCGGGGGCGAGCGGGACGAAGGGTCTGAGAGCGCGACGAGTGAAATCAGCCCCGGGGGCAGGGGATTTTCGTGGGTAACAATGAACGCGTGTGTATATTTGTCGCGGATGATACACGTGCGTGTAGGAGAGTGGAGAAAAATAAAAAAAATAAAAAAAAAAAAAAAAAAAAAAAAGGTTGAAACCTTCGTTGTTCAGCTTTTGCACTGATTTGTTCGTCCGACAATCCCGAGCATCCTGAGGGACAGACAGGGGGTCGAGATTTTTGCTGAGGGATGATGGTTTTTGTGTTTTTGTGTTTTTTTTGTGTTTTTTTTTTTTTCATACACAAAGAAATTGGTTTTTTTTTTCCTGGTTTTATTCCAGCTCGTGGAATAAAACAAAATGAAAAATCAGCATCGTGCAGTGTGTGTGTGTGTCGTCTCGCCATCGGATCAGGGCGACTTCCGGAAATACGGACTAAAAGTTTGTGTAAATATTTGTACGGTAAAAAATTTGAAAAAAAAAAAAAAAAAAAAAAAAAAAAAACAACAACGTGTGACAGGATCTCCTTGTCGAGGGTGCAATTAATTTTTTCCCCTCGAATTTCGGAGTAAAAATTGTTTTTGTTTTGAGAAAAAGAAATAAAAAAAATCGTGTATAATTTTTTTCTATCGTTTTTCTGTCGAGGGACGAAAGATGGAGCGGGATTTTGTAATTTTTTTTTTCAATTTTTATTTTTCCATTTTCTCGTCAATTCCTGGTCAGGGTCATTTCCAAATCACTGAAATAAAATGACATTCAGCCCTTCTTTTTGCCATTTTCAATTTCCATCGATCAATCGTAAAATTTCAATGACCGAAAATTGCGATAAATGAAGATAATAAAAAAAAAAAAATCGTCTCGGTGTGATTTTTTCGTTTCGTTTTTTCGTTTTTTCGTTTTTTTTCTTCAGGATTTTGGGGGAAAAAAACTCGATTTTCCTTCTTTTGTTTTTTTGTTTTTTTGTTTGTTTTTTTTTTTTTTGGCTTCTCTGGTCCTCGTACCGTGAACGACCAATGGAGCTGTGTGCGTGACCTTGGCGGCGTCATTGCTCGCCACGCAAGTATAATTTCCATCGTGCAACGGCGATGCACTTTGTATTTTTAGCGCGAGATCGTACTCGTCGCTCTGATGGGTCGTTATCTCGCCGGGACCTTCCCTCAATGGTCTGCCGTCCTTGAGCCACGTTATCTTGATCGGTGCATCACCCTCGCTCACGACGCAAGTCACGTGGACCCGTGCACCTGCCTGCACGTTCGCGGGAAATCTAAACGGATCGATTCTAGGCGGGACTGTAAATTTATTCATGAAAAAAAAAAAAAAACAAACAAACAAAAACCTCAAAAATCACACTTATTTCATATTTTTCATTAATTTTTTTTTTTTTTGTTGCCGCTGCTGTGCTGCAAATATGGCACTTTTTTTTTTTGCGAAAAAGTTCGTAATAATTTCAGCTGAAAAGTTGAAAAAAATAATGTATATTTCCTGAAATGGGAAAGACATGTTGTTTTTGTTTTTTTTTTTTTTTTTTTTTTTTTGGCTCGAGGGGAAAGAAAATTGGCAAAACAGATGGCGTATCCCCGGTTTGGACAAAGTTTCATTTGGATGAATCGAAGAGATTTTTTTTTTTTTTTCGTTGCAAGGATCGAGTGCATATTTTTCGATTCTGGAAAATTTTATTTTCGCATTTTTCCGTTCTTTTATTCAAAATTATGGAGTAATTAATGAAAAATGTTACTTGAAATAGAAAATAGTGGAAAGATCAATTTTGGTTATCTTTATCCACGATTATCTTTTTTATTTATAATTCAGTAAAAAATAAATAAGATAAATTTGTATATTGGGAAAAGTAAAAGAGAAGATTGATTGACATGGAATATCACAAAGAGCATTCCAGCTGTAGCAGCGAAAATATTAAGAAAATATGCAAAAAAAAAAAAAAAAACGCGAGAACAAATGAGAAAGATTTGTTTTTACGAAGAATTAAAAAAAAGAAAATTGCTGGGCACATGTGCCTTTTCGAGAGATCATTGTTTTTTTTTTTTTTTTTTTTCTACAACTGCTCTCAGCTCTCGGTTCTGGCTAGAGAGCCAACTGGAAAATTAAAAAGCTGATACACCAAGTTATTTGACAGAGTGGTGTACTCTCTCTCTCTCGTGTTTTATTTTTCTTCCCCCCCTTTCAGAAATTTATTTCCACTGGTTTGCCCTCTTTGTTTTTTTTTTTTCTTTATCCTCTCAATCTCTCAATCTCTCTCTCTCTCTCTCTCTCTCTCTCTCTCTCTCTGGAAAACTGTATACTTTTCTTCTCATTGCTCAAGTACTCTACACAACTTTGGCGCAACAAAACGAGATCCCCATCTGGTTTAAAGAGTCGTTTAAAAAAAAAAATGCGAGAATGATGAAGCATAAAAAAAGGGCGTAGAAATTAAAAAAAAAAAAAAAAAAAAAAAAAAAAAAAACTGAGGCCTGTGCTGGCGAATTTTTTGCAAAAGCTGAGTTAAAAACGTTTATCCCTTAAGCACATTTCGAGTAGGCTCGAATATTTCTAAGTAAATGTTTAAAAAAATAAATGATTATACAGGAATATAAATTAATATAATGAGAATGAAATAATTCAAATTCGAGTAATTTAAGAATAAAGCAGAGCTTGGATATGATTCTTTGGCAAAACCGGACCGGGGACTCAATAAAAATTGTGAAAAAGCGTTATCTCTCTCTCTCTCTCTCTCTCTCTCCCTAACGTCCCATTTTTCTTAAATTTTTTTCCAAGGTAGCCGAATGCTAAAAATTTCACGAGAGAAGCCTCAAGAAAATTCTTAACCCCTGCTCCTTTTTTCTTTCAATTACTATTCCTCGATTTTTCTCTCTTGCGGGGAAAAAAAAAAAACATTACGAGGATGAATCTGATCCCCAGGAGAATTATTTGCGAGATAAATAGTTTGTTAATTTTAATAATTGAATTAGCGACTCGAAAAATTCAACAGCTCGTTTTCATTGAGAATATTGATGGAAAAAAAAAAACCAAAAAAATATCAGTAACAATTTAGACAGGTATGGTTTGAGAAAAAAAAATTGAATATTCGATTTTGAATGTTTTACGGATAATTATAATCGATCGAGTATTTCGCGAATTCTTAGCCTCGCGATAAATCATAATTTTCACGTCGTCGTCGTCGTCGTCGACTGTAACAAAGAAGGTATGAATTTCATTTTACATTTTTTTTTTTTTTAATTTTAAATTTATTTACCTTTGACTTCGATGTGAACGGTTTGCGAGTCCAGACGACCTTGCTTGTTCTTTGCCGTACACGTGTACGCTCCATGATCGGTTTTACTGTCAACCTGACGAATTACCAGAGTCCCGTTCGACGAGACCTCCTGACGTCGATTCGTTGGCAGAGGTTGATCGTCTGGAAAAAGTTTGATAATAAAATTAAAAAAAAAAAAAAAAAAAAAAAAGAATGTTCTCGATATTTCTCTCGAGGATTCGACGTCATGGAAATAAAGTGTGGTCAGAATGACGAAAATTTTGATAAAAGAATATTGAATTTTACGTACTGTTACAAATTACCCCAAAAAATCTCATAAAGTCGAGAGAATAAAATTTTTTTACCCAATTCAGTGAAGCAAGTTATATTTATTTATTTTTTTATACAAATATGAAATGTTTTTTTTTTGTATTTTAAAATTTTACCAACATTGCTGTCCAAACAAAAAAAAAGAGTCTGGAATTACTTTAAGCTGAGAAAAAAAAATAATCGTTGAGCATGACAAATGGTGTATTCTCGAAAATGACTTGAATTGTAGTTTTTTAAAACTCGTAAAAAAATAAAAACGACCTCGATAATATGGATTCGATGTCAGGCTGTCTATTCCCAAAAAGTCAGTGGCACACCTTCCTACGATCTTTCTCCGAGAACAAAACTTTGAAAAACTCTCTTTTTTTTCCTCTTTTAATTGAAAAGAATATTGAACTTTACGTACTGTTACAAATTACCCCAAAAAATCTCATACAGTCGAGAGAATAAAATTTTTTTACCCAATTCAGTGAAGCAAGTTATATTTATTTATTTTTTTATACAAATATGAAATGTTTTTTTTTTGTATTTTAAAATTTTACCAACATTGCTGTCCAAACAAAAAAAAAGAGTCTGGAATTACTTTAAGCTGAGAAAAAAAAATAATCGTTGAGCATGACAAATGGTATATTCTCGAAAATGACTTGAATTGTATTTTTTTAAAATTCTATCTCGTAAAAAAAGAAAAACGAGCTCGATAATACGGATTCGATGTCAGGCTGTCTATTCCCAAAAAGTCAGTGGCACACCTTCCTACGATCTTTCTCCGAGAACAAAACTTTGAAAAACTCTTTTTTTCCCTCTTTTACTTTTTTTTTTCCCCCCTCAAACTCGTCTTTTCCAATGACAAAGCGAGGAATACAACTTTCCCCAGAGTGTTTTACACGTGACTTTGGACTCGTGCCTTTTACATGAAACTACACTATTATATGGCACATACAATATATATATCGAGCATGTGGGATGAAAAAGAAAAAAAGTGTTTGAGGAAAGTTTTCAAGAAAATGGAGAATGTAGCAAGTTGTCATCTCTCGCTCTTTCACACGATTCGAGAACTATCGTTGAAAACTCGAGTTCATCATTACGAAAGTATATATATATATATATGTAAAGGTAACTTTTGAGAGCAAGTAAAGGATCGGTTAGCCAGTGAGAGGGTAAATTTACAAAAAAACTTTTCTCTCGCTCAATCACGAGCTCGTGTCTGAGAAAAACAGAAAGAGAGAGAAAGAGAGATAGAGTTAGAAAATACTATTGGTCGTACTAACAAAAAAACGGACGATTGCTCGAAGAAAAAAGTGTCAATAAGTCTTTTCTCTCGAACGAGTGAATTGCTGTTTTTTTTTTCTTTCTTCATCGCCCGTATCTCATCCCCTTGGATGTCACAACGATATTTTTCAAAGACCTCGAAAAAAAATTAACGACCAGAGCCAGAAAATTTGCAATTTTTTTCGTACAATTATTCTCGCAATTTTTTCAATTGGTTGTATATATTCAATTTTTTTTTTTTTTTCAATTAAAAAAGCAAGCTGTGAAAATGAATTTTTTATTTTACATAATATTGAGATGGTTCTACGATTTTTAAATAAATTTATTAATTCGTTAAATTTATTAGGTTTTTTTTTTCTCAATTGGCTGGATACGATTTCTCAAAAATTACTGACGCGATTTTGGTGAAATTTACATATTGTTTCACGCGTTTGTCCTTCGAACAAAAAAAGAAAAAAATTCGGCGTGAAAAAAATTTCGCGTTATCGTAAAAATGTTGATGAATTTCATTGTGAAAAATTCCAAGATGATTCGTTGGAAAAAAAATTCACGAACAGAGAAAAAAATAAAAGTAAAAAAAATAAACAAATAAAACTGTCTCACACGGTACGACCCTCTCTCTCCCTTTGAACGCACCTTTGTCCCAGGTTATGCTGGCAATTGGAAATCCAGCTACGGGACATTTGATGACGGTTGTCTCACCGGCGACAGCCGCATATTTGCCCATCGGGCGTACGTGAGGAAGACCGTAAATGTTGAGACGTGCCGAGTGATGAACTCTGGCAACACGATTAACAGCGGAGCAACGATATTCACCGCCCTCCTCGACCCTCACTGCGCTTATGTTTACGTGAGATATTACGTCGCCATGGACAGTCACGTACTGACCGATCATGAACCTGTCGGGGAATAATCGTGTATGCTCGATGATCGATCGATGGGTGTACGAAATTTTTTAAGGTCAAAAATATAAACAAGAAAAAAATATATATATTAGACTGTTTCAAAATAAATCGATAATTTTTTTTTTTTTGCTTTACACAATCTTAAACTATACTTGGACATAAAAAAATAATCCTCGCGAAAGGAAGGGCCGGTCCTTCAAGATTTAGAGGTGTCTCATCGGACTTTTGTCATTTTTATTTCGTTAATACGTGAATAATTAATTTGCATGGATGGAACAAACGTTTTTCTAGTCCTAAAACGATGAATATATTCCAAACTTATGTATAAATACCGAATATACTAGAAAAAAACGATCTTGATGATCGCAGCAACAATTATCGGTCGATGTATACGTCGATAAATGCAAAAAAAAAACAAAAAAAAAAATACAAAAATCAATATTAATAATCTCCTACTTTTCTTTTAAGGTACTTCCTACTTTGTACCAGGGATGGGCGAAATTAACTTAAAAAAAAAAAAAATGACGAATGGTTTTTCATTCCTCATTTATTGTAAATTTAAGTGAAGAGTGGATTTCCACTCGCCGTTTACTTTGGGTAAGAGTGGCGAATGAATTTCCACTCGCCATTCGTTTCGCGATCGAGTGACGAGTGGATTCCCACTCGTAATTTATTTCGGGTACGAGTGGCAAATGAATTTCCACTCGCCATTCGTTTCGCGTTCGAGTAACGAGTGGTTTTTCATTCTGTATTTACTTCGCGACCGAGTGACGAATGGATTCCCACTCGTTGTTGACATCCGAACTGAGTGGAGAGTGGGGGAACCATTCGAACGCCGTCTTCGGTTCGAGTGGAAAAACACTCGTTATTTGTTTACTTTCAGATCCGAATGAATTTCCACTCGACAAATTTTTCGAAAAAGATGGATTCTTGGATCAATAATTGTTTTAAATTAAAATGAATTTCCACTCGATATTCGGTTCGAATACAAGTGGAAATTTATTGTAGTGATGCAGTGAGAATAAGATAGATAGATAGATAGATACATAGACAGAGAGACAGAGAAAGATTGAGAGAGAATGAGAGAGAATAAGAGAGATTAACAGAGAATGAGAGGGATTAAAAGAGCATGAGAGAGAATCAGAGAGATTGAGAGAATGAGAGAGAATGAGAGAAATTGGGAGAGAATGAGAGAGGTTCAGAGAGAATAAGAGAGATTGAGAGAGAATGAGAGAGATGGAGAGAAAATAAGAGGGAATGCGAGAGAATGAAAAAGAATGAGAGAGATTGAGGGAGAATGAAAGAGATTGAGAGGGAATGAGAGAAATTGGGAGAGATTAAGAGAGATTGAGAGAATAAGAGAGATTGAGAGAGAATTAGAGAGATTGAGAGAGAATGAGAGAGAATGAGAAAGATTGAGAGAGAATGAGAGAAATTGGAAGAGATTAAGAGAGATTGAGAGAGAATGAGAGAGAATGAGAGAGATTGACAGAGAATGAGGTAGATCTCCCTTAATCGCTCTTATTCTCTCTCAATCTCTCTCATTCCTCTCATTCTTTCTTAATCTGTCTCATTCTCTCTGAATCTCTTTCATTTCCTCTCAGCCTCTCTCAATCTCTCTTATTCTCTCTCAATCTCTCTCATTCTCTCTCATTCTCTCTTAATCTCTCTCATTCTCTCTCATTCTCTTTCAATCTCTCTCATTCTCTCTCAATATCTCTCATTCTCTCTCATTCTCTCGCAATCTCTTTTATTCTCTCGCAATATCTCTCATTCTCTCTTAATCTCTCTCATTCTCTCTGAATCTCTCTCATTCTCTCTCATTCTCTCTTATTCTCTCTCAATCTCTCTCATTCGCTCTCATTCTCTCTCAATCTCTCTCCATCTCTCTCATTCGCTCTTCATCTCTCTTAATCATTCTCATTCTCTCTTAATCTCTCTCATTCTCTCTCAATGTCTCTCATTCTCTCTCATTCTCTCTCAATCTCTCTTAATCTCTCTCATTATCTCTCAATCTCTCTTATTCTCTCTTATTCTTTCTCATTCTTTCTCAATCTCTCTTAATTTCTCTTAGTCTCTCTCAATTTCTCTCATATTCTCTCTCATTCTCTCTCATTATCTCTCAATATCTCTCATTCTCTCTTATTCTCTCTCATTCTCTCTTAATCTCTCTTAATCTCTCTTAGTCTCTCTCAATCTCTCTCATTCTCTCTCAATCTCTCTTAATCTCTCTTAATCTCTCTCAATCTCTCTGATTCTCTCTGATTCTCTCTCATTCTCTCTTAATCTCTCTTATTCTCTCTCAATCTCTCTTATTCTGTATTCATCTCTCTTATTCTCTCTCATGCTCTCTCAATCTCTCTCAATCTCTCTTATTCTCTCCCAATCTCTCTTATTCTCTCTGAATCTCTCTGAATCTCTCTCAGTCTCTCTCAATCTTTCTCTGTCTCTCTTAATCTCTCTCATTCTCTCTTGTTCTCTCTTAATCTCTTTCAATCTCTCTCATTCTCTCTCAATCTCTCTCAATCTCTCTTAATCTCTCTCATTCTCTCGCAATCTCTCTCGTTCTCGCTCTTTCTCTCTCAATCTCTCTCAAGCTCTCTCATTCTTTTAATCTCTCTCATTCTCTCTCATTCTCTCTTAATCTCTCTTATTCTCTCTCAATCTCTCTCATTCTCTCTTAATCTCTCTTATTCTCTCTCAATCTCTCTTATTCTGTATTAATCTCTCTTATTCTCTCTCATGCTCTCTCAATCTCTCTCAATCTCTCTTATTCTCTCCCAATCTCTCTTATTCTCTCTGAATCTCTCTGAATCTCTCTCAGTCTCTCTCAATCTTTCTCTGTCTCTCTTAATCTCTCTCATTCTCTCTTGTTCTCTCTTAATCTCTTTCAATCTCTCTCATTCTCTCTCAATCTCTCTCAATCTCTCTTAATCTCTCTCATTCTCTCGCAATCTCTCTCGTTCTCGCTCTTTCTCTCTCAATCTCTCTCAAGCTCTCTCATTCTTTTAATCTCTCTCATTCTCTCTCATTCTCTCTTAATCTCTCTTATTCTCTCTCAATCTCTCTCATTCTCTCTTAATCTCTCTTATTCTCTCTCAATCTCTCTTATTCTGTATTAATCTCTCTTATTCTCTCTCATTCTTTCTCAATCTCCCTCAATCTCTCTTATTCTCTCCCAATCTCTCTTATTCTCTCTGAATCTCTCTGAATCTCTCTCATTCTTTCTCAATCTTTCTCTGTCTCTCTTAATCTCTCTTATTCTCTCTTAATCTCTCTTAATCTCTCTCAATCTCTCTTATTCTCTCTCATTCTCTCTCAATCTCTCTCAATCTCTCTCATTCTCTCTCAATCTCTCTCGTTCTCTCTCGTTCTCTCTCAATCTCTCTTAATCTCTCTCATTCTCTCTAAATCTCTCTCAATCTCTCTTATTCTTTCTCATTCTCTCTCATTCTCTCTCAATCTCTCTTATTCTCTCTCATTCTCTCTTAATCTCTCTCAATCTCTCTTAATCTCTCTCCATCTCTCTCATTTTCTCTTAATCTCTCTCAATTTCTCTCATTGTCTCTCATTCTCTCTCAATCTCTCTCGATCTCTCTCAATCTCTCTCGATCTCTCTCCATCTCTCTCATTCTCTCTCAATCTCTCTCATTCTCTTAATCTCTCTCATTCTCTTACAAACTCTCTCATTCTCTCTCAATTTCTCTCATTCTCTCTCAATCTCTTTCAATCTCTTTATTCTCTCTCAATCTCTCTCATTCTCTCTCAATCTCTCTCAATCTCTCTCAATCTCTCTTATTCTCTCTCAATCTCTCTCATTCTCTCTCAATCTCTCTCAATCTCCCTCTGTCTCTCTGTCTATGTATCCATCTATCTATTTATCTTATTATCACTGCATCACGTCAATATATTTCCACTTGTATTTGAACCGAATATCGAGTGGAAATTCATTTTAATTTAAAACAATTATTGATTCACGAATCCATCTTTTTCGAAAAATTTGTCGAGTGGAAATTCATTCGGATCTGAAAGTAAACAAATAACGAGTGTTTTTCCACTCGAACCGAAGACGGCGTTCGAATGGTTCCCCCACTCTTCACTTAGTTCGGATGTAAACAACGAGTGGGAATCCATTCGTCACTTGGTCGCGAAGTAAATACAGAATGAAAAACCACTCGTTACTCGAACGCGAAACGAATGGCGAGTGGAAATTCATTCGTCACTCGTACCCGAAATAAATGACGAGTGGGAATCCACTGGTCACTCGAACGCGAATTAAATACAGAATGAAAAACCACTCGTCACTCGAATGCGAAACGATTGGCGAGTGGAAATTCATTCGTCACTCGTACCCGAAATAAATGACGAGTGGAAAAGCATTTTGTATTTTAATGATGTATTTAAATACTTTTTCATTCGATGTTGCCCATCCCTGCTTTGTACTTTCTCCTACAATTAAGTAGGAGATTATTAACTACTGATAAATAACGTTTTTAAGAAAATTTTTATAAAAATCGCAATTAATTGTTTTTTTCATTTGCCAACATGTTTTTATTTTGTTCAATTAATCATAAAGTCCTGTTTGCTAATAATAATAATTTGTACTCGATTGACAAAGTAGACTGAGAGTTGAATAATCATTAATGTTATTGTGAAAAACGATGCGGGGTTAGAAAAACAGGCGTGCAAAGATACCCGCGCGCCGATACGACGTGCCGCGCTGGATAAATTAATTTATCACTACCGGTAAACATAATTTCTCCATTAATAAAAAAATACGTTTTTTATGGAAAATTTGACGTAGAATACGATGGTTGTATTGAGAAATCGTTAAAATTTGGGGGCCATGGTTAAAAAATTGATTTAATCATTTCAATTGTTTATAACAATATGAAATTATTTATAAATTTTTTTGAAAATATTTTTTTCTCAAAATCCACTCTTTTATCTTCAAAATGAAAAGAAAAAGTTTTCTCTAGCTTAAAATTAATCGGAGTTATGAATTTTTGAAAATGAGTCTCCAAGGCACAAATCACGAAAATCTCAAACTTTCAACCCCCTCTATTAAAAAAAAAAAAAAAAATTCCTCGAACGCGTATCTTTTTTTTTCGACATAGAACCCGTAAAAAAAGTTTCAGCCAAATAAAAAATGTGCCAGTCAGAATGGTGTTCGGTTTGTAAAAGAATTAGTCATTAATGAAATAAAAATAGACAAAAGTCCGATGAGATACCTCTAAATCTTGAAGGACCGACCCCTCCTTTCGCGAGGATTATTTTTTTATGTCCAAGTATAGTTTAAGATTGTGTAAAGCAAAAAAAAAATTATCGATTTATTTTGAAACAGTCTAATATATATATATAAACAAATTTCGATTTTCCAATGGGCCACACCTGAAATAGTTTAGACAGAAAAAAAATGTATATCAAAATATAAGAATTTTAGGTTGAGTGCAAGATCCACCGAATTTGATTTTTCATTTTTTCCCCCTTTTTATCGAATTTACGATGAATAATTGCTGGTAAAAAATTCTTTTTTGCACTCACAACTGCTATTATTGTAATTCATGTTCAAATTGGGTCTCAAACGGATTTTCACTTTATTATTTCACTGTTTTTCAAAACTATCGTTCATAATAAGTGAAAAAAAAAAAAAACCGTTTGCGTTATGGGTATCGCTTTAAAAATTGAATAAAACCTTAAAATAAAGTCCCGTTAAAAAATGAACTTGGTAGCCGAAGTTCCTTTGCTTTGATTTGTTCCGAGTGCCCGTCCCATCATAGCGATTGACTGCCGTTCGGTAGACAACTCGTCGACTTTTGCAACAATTAAAATAAATAAAAAATGGTTCATGCCATCGAAAAACGAGAGGCTGCACGGATAGTCGAAACACGAGTTGTAATCGAAGAGGCCGATTGTGAGACAGTGCTTGATAAAGATGTGAGTGATTTTATCACTAAAAAATCACTTTTTTTTTTGCTCAATCAGTATAATTTGCTTTACGATTTTTTTGACGCAAGTCCGGAATCATGAAAAACAGAGTCATCTTGTATCAAATTTATGGAAATTTTACAGGGTTTGAGAGTAGTGAACGATACTGCTGAAATAGCAGTTGCTTTGGCCCAGGATTTAAATTTATTATCGACAAAAGACGAAGTTCAAAGGCAATGCATTTTGCAAGTTGTCAAATTTAATCTTGAGCAGTAGCCCACTTGTCAAAATAAAGAGCTAGCATCAACGCTGCCAACAAACTGCCACTGAATAAAAAAAAATTAATTTAATTCTAAAAATAAAATTTGAGTAATGTCATGTTTTTGTGTGTTTTGATTGAATAATAATCAGAAAATTCGTTAGACGCCTCTATTAAATATCTACCGAAGAGTCGAAATTCCAAGAGCATCTTATTTAAGATACAAACTGATCCTCCGGCAGTTGTGAGGGGAAAAAAAAATTTTTTACCAGCAATTGTTCATCATAAATTCGATAAAAAGGAAAAAAAAAAAATGAAAAATCAATTGAGGATCTTCCGCTCGACCTAAAATTCTCATCTTTTGACATAAATTTACTTTCTACCTAAACTGACTATTTCAGGTGTGTGGCTCGTTGGAAAATCGAAAATTTTGTTTTTTTTTAAACACCCTAAATTTTAAATTTTGGATTTTGGGCTATATAAATTATTTTTTACATGTAAAATAATAATATGATTATTATTATTACTATTAGTATTGCTAAAATGAATATTTTTTATGAATTTAAAATTGACGTTTACCTGTCGTTCTGTGGAAGTGGAAATCCATCGAGTGTCCAGGTGAAATGTGGCGTTGGATTTCCGGTGGCTATGCACTTCAGTGACACGGACGGTCCTGGCTGAATTGTTTGCTCGATAAATTTATATACAAGTTGGGGTGCGGCGTCTGGATGAAAAAATTGAAAAAAAAAAAAAAAACGAAAATTACAAAAAAAAAATTCCAAATAAGACAAATATATACATACAAATTTTTGTATTTCGTAAAATTATATCTCGTGAATGATGATATAAATTGAATGAAAATTCAGTTTAATTTTTTTTACTTTCTCGTAGAAGCTTTGTGTTTTTTTTTTCATCCATTACGTAAAAATTAGGAAATAAATTGTTCGGATAATTTTGAAAGAAAAACAGAACGAGCATGATTCGTTTTTCTTTTCTCACGTATTCTCGGGCTTGTTCTCCGATGTTTCATATCTCTTCGCTGATTTATAGCCGGGATAGCAACGCGTCGTAAGACGAGAAGTGCACGTATACATTAGTGTGTATATAATCCTTCGGAGTGAGTGAGAGGGACAGTGAGAGAGAGAGAGAGAGAGAGAGAGAGAGAGAGAGAGAGAGAGAGAGAGAGAGAGAAAGAGGAAGAGAGAGAGAGAGAGATAGTGGACTTGCTGGAGAGTATGATAATGGAGGAGGACACTGGGATGTAATTAATGATACTCCGGACGTTAATGGACGTTAACGCAATATACCCTAAGTAGGACAAGGGAAGGGGAAGTGTCTCGCTCTGGCTGTATATATATATATATATAAATATGGACTGGAAAGCTTAGCGACGCTATAAGGGCTGAAAATTTGTGGGGAAAGCTCTCGCGAGGAATATTTATGTGACGTATGAATCCCAATGTGTATTTGGACACTTAGCGCCAAGTGGGACAATTTTTTGACGAATAAATAATGTAATTTAACAAAAAAAAGGGCCAACCTCGAAAATTATTGTGAAAATTCTTTTTTAATTAATTAAAAATTAATTAATTAATTAATTTAATTAATTAAAAATTAAAATAATTAATTAAAAATTCTTTTTTAATTAATTAAAAAATATAATATAACGAAAAAAACATTATTTTTTGCTCGGTTATTATTTTTAATGCTCGATATCCCTAAATTTTTTGCAACTTCACCGAAATCCGTGCATCTCCCCCCTTGAAGTTTCTTTCGCCAGAATTTTTTTCTATTGCGACGTAAAAAAAAAAAAAATAAAATGTGAGGCAACGTCGTCTCTCGCCCGAGAGGGTAAGAAATTTTTATAAAGTGGTTCAGGTGTGGCTTTTTAAAGTCTTCTTCCTCGGTCGCTCTCGTTTTTATTCCTTTTTATTTATTCTTCGCCCATTCCAACTTTTTTCCTTATTTTTTTACTCAAGTTTTTAAGTCTCATCGTCGTCGTCGTCGTCGTCGTCGTCGTCGTTGTCGTCTTTTCTCTTTGAGTTTGCGGTTCGCTTTGAAGATCCGCGACGCGGCACAAAGTACTCCCCCCCCCGTGAGACACAACTTTATTTCATCAAGGCGGACGCTCATAGCCGGGATGTGACGATATTTAATCCATCCGAGTATTAAAGAGAGCTAACGGGAGTGTGCACGAAATTGGGACGAGAAAATCTTGTTTTTTTTTTGTCTGACAAGTCATTTTTGCATGCTCATTTAAGGATGTTCCTCTGTTTGTTTTCGGGACGAGTCACTATACATGCTTATACACAGGCAGGGCTCAGCGGTGCCAACGTCAAATCTTCACTCATCTCGGCCAGTCAATTTATGTTCTCGAAATTCAGAATTAGAACTGTCAGGTTTCCTTTCAACGCTATTCGATAGTAAATTGTATTGATAACAACGTATAAAATTTATGGCAATATACTCCTGTAAGTTTTTGAAATATTAACGTTTATGTTGTAAAAAAAAATTCAAAATTCACGTTTTCCGAGCTTCAACTCCGAACGCTGTCCAAACTATTCAAAATAGAGAAAATTGAACGATAACAATTTTGTAGAAAATTAAATTTTCTATAAAAAAAGTCCCCGACAAGATGTACGAAAAGTCAATAGCGGATGAGTGGGAGTGTGTTTTTTGTGAAATGGCAGAATAGCAGACCCATTACTTGTTAAATTACATATCACCGCATTAGCGTCGAATTAAAAATGCATGAAAATTCATACTTCAACTGGCCACAATGAAGTAACTACTATCGCCTAAAAAACTTTATTTATAACTAAATTCAAGTAAAGCCATCTACTTTAAATAGTTTTTTTTTTTAAATTATTTTCACAACTTTGGACGCCTGCCACGCCTAAATTATTAACTTTAGATATTTGCCGTCGGGGACTTTTTTGTAGAGAATTTAGTTACCTAAAAAATGATTCATGAGTAATTTTACTCTATCACGTATAGTTTGAGCAGCGTTTCGAGATGAAGCACAAAAAGTACCAAATTTTCATTATTTCTATTTTTCTCTTGCCAAAATTTAGATAGGGATAATAATGCACATTTTACAAGTTATTATTTATGCCATTTACTATGAAAAGATGCTAAAAAAAAAAACTCCAGGATTTTGTTCTAAAAATGAAGCCTGATTTGACAGTTTGAGTTTGGCAACATTTTTTTCAGCATTTTTAAATACGTTACATTTAATTACTCAATGAAAATGCTCCTAATTAAGGCGAGCTTTCGCACACGATTTTCTCATACATAGAACTAGATCATGCAATTTTTTAAAGGTGCTGGCATTTAAAGTTCGTGAATCATAGAACGATTGGAACCTGTTTTTCATGTGTGATCATGAGGACCCGTGTTAAATAATGTTTTTTTAAACATTTAATATCTCGACAGCGAGGCTCCTAATCTCATTGAATCTTTGCACACACGATTTGGAGATAAACACTGACAGGCTGTAAAAATTTCAAGTCGATGACACTATATCGACATAACAGGGGAACATCTTTAAAGATGAGTCGATGAAAAGTTTGTGACAGTTGGGAGTTGCGAAAAATCGAAATTCAGGAAAAAAGATTCCAACGACTCACGTTTTACCAATTGAATCTTCAAATTCGCGTGAAGATATTTCGTGCAATCACGAGGAAAAATTACATCGATACAGGGATTCTTCGAGAAATTTCAAAAATCGAAAAAAAAAAACAATTCTTTTTCCTTTTTGGCCTTGCACTAAAATCGCTGTGGTTTGATTCCCGATAGAAATCTGTGAATCTGCACCATGATAATTCACTTCGAAAACATTGAAGCTTCGAAATTTCGCTTGATTCATCGAGCTACGATTTTTTTTTCGATTTTTCATACAAATTTTCAGTCTTATCATGGATTTTTGCATCCACATTTCTTCATTTTTCGGGGATTATTTTTTTTCCTAAGTGGCCCTCGAGATAATTGAGATATCGGGATGAATGAATGCGGAAATTTTTGAGTGAACTCGCGACGTTTTCAAAACTCTTCAATTGAGCTTGAATCGATCAGATAGAAGCGAACTTATGGGTATGTGAAACTTGGATGTCTTTTTTCGGTTTTAAGAAAAAATGTGCGGAAAAAAGTGTTGTATTCGTCATCAATGATCGACTGATCAACTACAATTCAATCAAGTATATATCTTATACAATTTCCATACTATTTGTTTATACATGTACATATTTGCAGCATCGGTTGTCTCCTAAACGCGAGAGAGAGAGAGAGAGAGAGAGAGAGAGCTCGTGGGCCCGTAAATTCGTCGCTTTTACTCGCAAAAGTCTCGGGTTTAGTGAAAGTTCGTGCTAGCTCAGCCGCCAAATTGGTTCCGGAGCACAGTAATTTACATTAACCGAGGGTAAACGAGAAGATCGAGGAATATCTCTGAGAGGGAGAGAGTCGAGCCTTTTCGTAGCTCGGTCTCATCATCCTCCAACGTTTAGCTCGCGCATATCCCACACGCCTGTCCATAACTTTCCGTACCCTTTCGCGCCAAGTTTCGCATACCCAAAATTCACTCGCTCCGTGCCCTAACCCGCAAAACTCCTCCGCTTCAACTCGGGATATATTCCCTCGTGAATACGTAAACACATTTGCAAACCTTGAACTCCCCATCTATTTCCATAAATAATTATCGCCTGTTTTCTCGCGATGGGGTTATAATATAATTGGTCGATGAAATTTCGAACAATTGGGAGCGAATGAATGCTTCGAATTTGAGGGAAAAAGAAAAAACAAAAATCCTGAGAAACAAATTTAGGAATTTTAAAGCTGCAATGCGAAACAATCATTGACAATACTTCGAACAATATTCACGTTGATTTGAGGCAGTCCCTGTGGCAGACTATAGTGATGTGATTGACGATTTCAGCGATAAAATTGATGCGACAATGCTAGGAAATCTGATAAAACGTCAAAGTTTTCAGGATTTATAATAATTTTGAAAACCTCTTTTGGCATTTGAATTAATGTTTTTTTTTTTTTTTCAAAGTAATTTAGATTTTTCCATTGGAACTTTTATGACCAATATATCGTACGATTACATTGACTATTAATCGATTTTTGGTCAATTAATATAATGTCATTTTTTACGGAAACAAAATAAGGGCAGACAGATCGATATCGATAAATCCTGAAAGTACGTTTTTTAAAAAATGCAATCTACTCGAAGGCTATTCAAAAAATTGATCATTGAATGAATCAATCAAGCGGTATTCAAGTTCATTGTTCAATTGAACTTGCAGCGAGCTGGATTTGCTCGTGTATCCCATGCCAAAAAGGCCAAAGGAAATTTTGCAATCTTGAAGAAAAAAAAAAAACAAAAGCTAAAGTGCAACGACTGACTTAAAAAAAAATCGGAAAATCGTCGAACCGGTTGGATTAATCCGTGGAAATTTAAACTACGGTTTGCGGATGTATCAGTGTCTCCGGGGATTGTTATAGGGCGAAGCCACAAGGCGAGGTATTACTCACGAAACATTTACATGACAAGCCATTGGGTTCAGTGATGTCCGGGATGAGGGCAGGTATGGGAGAGCGAAAGGGAGAGAGAGAGAGAGAGAGAGAGCGAGAGAGAGAGAGACAAAGCGAGTGAGATATGCTTTTGGCACCGGAGGGGGATGATTGAGAGTCCGTACTGTGCCACGGGTATACAGAGAACTCTATCGATCTGCGGTTTGATGTCTCTCCCACCTATAAATACCTCACCTCCTTCTCCTCTCTCCCTTCCCCCTCTTCCGTTCCACATTTCAAAAGCTCTCGCCCAAAACTTCCCCCAACCCTTGCCCCACGCACCTCAGCGTCCTCGCGAGAGTGCCGCCTTGTGAATTAACTCCGAATTATAGAGAGAACGATAAGCCCAGGCGTCTATGCGTCTCTAGTTCGTGCGCGTCACTTCGGACGGCGCGCTTGTCCGTTTCGTACAAAGGACGGCCGCAGAGGGCGCTCGGAGTTGCGCGGGAGAGCTTGAATTTCAATGTACGCGCGGGAAATTCAAGAACGGTGAGTTTGCCGGGGAATGGATGAGATATATGGTATAAATCAGTATATTCCCTTTTGCCCTCTGTTCTTCGTGTATATATTATTATGTCCCATCGTGGACCACGCCCAGCTTCCCTGGCGTACAACGAGCCACGAGGTCATATCCCGTGCGCATTACCACACACACACACACACACACACAAGCGTCTCATGGCACATGCAGAAACAACGCATCTATACATGGGGGGGGGGGGGGCTGTATGACGCGGTTTATTTGCATAAATCGTTATTGCCATTCACGGCCGAGCGAGGACATATCCGAAACTCACTGGCACCATCATTGAATGACGGCCAGGCTTTAATCATGAATCCTTTGGGAACAATGGTTTCCGGTATAGGGCTCGTTTACATTTGTACAATGGACAGCGTCGCAGACCTGACTAAAATTGGCGTATTGAATTGACGCATGGAAAGAAAAGGGCTTGTACTGGGTAATTGAAGGATTGCTGAAAAAATTGATAACTGCGTTTCGTCTTTTTTTGGAGGGAGGGCTGATTATGACATTGGACTCATTGAATTACCAAAGAATTAGGTGAGAGGTTGCGTTTTTTTTTGTATCCAGGGTGTTCCAAGGGGTTTGAAGAGAAAAATGGAGATTTTTGTTTTGTTTGTGGGTGTGTACGAACATAATTGGGGAAAACAGGTTGACGGAAGAGCCGGGGGGGATGACGCAGGAATGTTATAACTATGAAAAATTGACTGTCGAAAACAGCCTGATTGAATAATTCGGTACAAGCGAGGCAATTGAACTATTATTCGCCATTTAACCAACGTCCTATCGTACATTTCGTTGGTCTTTTAAATCCATTTCTCTCTCGAGCCTGTTCTGTATCGTGGGTAATAGGAACGAGAGCGACACGCGAAGCAATGCAAATACCAACAGAGAGTTAATAATCTCGCGGTTTTTCCGCCATATTTCTCGTCCGTTCTCCATCCCAGCCTCGCCGCTTTTCCATATATATCGCCATTGATTATGCAACGGGGCAACTATGGCCCCGGTTATGGGGCGAGCAGCACACGCCCGAATTATTATTCATGAATCACTACCGCAATCAAAACTCCGCTTACGGAAGCTCACGAGGCTTCAGTGGCTGAAGTACCACCTTGATTTTTTTTGACCTTTTTTGTTTTTTTTTTTTTTGGCTCTCGCACTTTAACCTCCCTTGTCTCACTCGCTGTTTAATTTCGTGCGAGGATCACGCCTATATAGCTACGCAATGATCCAATTATTGCACGGGCAATTGACGCATTATACGGCCCCGGCCCTCGAGCTATTTCTACGACATCGGAATATAATTGCTTTCTCCAACTCACTCCGCCCTCTCCCTTTTTCATTTCGCCATTTTAATTTCTCCGAGTTTTTGGAAATATATTTCCCCCGGGGCACAGTCTCAATGAGAATTACGTACGTTCGCCTCGGTCTCCCGAAGGAATGACATTCGCTCGGGAAAACATTAATGATTTTGGAGAGAAGACCTCCGGTCCGGTCTGTTTCTCGACCATAAGGCGGTCACGTCCATCTCATTCGTTTGTCTCTCGAGTTATTTTATTTCTCCCAAAACAGTCGTTTTTTTTTCCCCCCTTCTTTTTAGCCTGCTCTCTTCCTCGACGTGATCGCGGGTTTCATACGCAGACCCAGCTACGAAGTTTACAAACCGTGCCGATGACTAAGACGAATGGAGAGGAGATGTATTCAGCTAAACGACGGTGACCACCGTCAGAAGCCCGCTCCGAGTGAGCGCACCAGGGGATACTAATGGATTTTACGGTTTTCCAATATTCGCGGAACTCGTTGAGCTAACACCCATTCCTGGCTCCAACGAATTTTGTCCAAAATAGAGCGCGCGACACGCGTGTCCATACGCGAATGCGGCTGAGGATAGCTACCCGGGAATATACGAGTCCGAAGAGGTCGAAAAAAAAAATAGAAATTTACGGAGAGCTGGAATTTGGTGATTGTTTTTAGGGAGATTGAAAATGAGTCGAGAGGTTTGCCTGCAAGATTGAGGATTCATTTTCTTCGTTCTCGGTAATCGAAGTTCCTGAGATACATGGGCAGAGTGTGCTGGTGGAACGTACGAAATGATAATTTGCCTGAAGTAACCAGAAGACATTATCTGTTGGAACTTTGAAGGTTTGATGCCAAAATTTGATTGGCAGAAAAAGAGAGCTGGATTTCTGTAATTTTACGGAATCTTCAACGTCATAATAATTATCATCTTCCCTGACCGCTTCTACACTGAAAAAAAAGTTTCCCGATTCGAGCCATAATTATTATTGCTTCAGCCATATTATATGGGAAAATACGCTACTGCCATACCATCTAGGTAATAAAGCCATACAAATATGACTGACACAATATCGTTGGCGTAAGCATACCACTATGTCATGACAGACATATACCCAATAGCTCCGCGAATCTGACAAGTATCTCTATTTCAGCAATACCATAGTATGGTTGAGTTCACCATCACGAGTTATGCGTATGCCAACCATACTAGTATAGCTGTCTTATAAACGCTAGCATACGAGGTAGACGAACACCAGCCATACTAGTATAGCCGAAGCAAGCATATACAATGTTGTTTCGTGGATAGCAGTTTTGTCAGTGTAGGCAGAATTATTTGTATACCAACAATACTGGTAGAGCTGTTTTATAAACGCTAGCATACGAGGTAGACGTACCAGCCATACTACCAAAAGAATATGGCTGAATTATAAATTCATTTTATATAGATAAATTACAGGATATTGTACCTACCTGTACTCGTATAGGTAGGTATATATAGTAGGGGATATTCGGGTCACAGTAAAAATTCAGCCAATATGTTTCATAATCATGAATATTTATTTTAATCATCTGTTATCGATAATGATATTCATACATAAATATTTTGCAAAAGAGACTTGATTTTTAGAGCTAATGAAACACACCTGGAAGTTTGAGAGAATCCATGGCCCGGAGACATATGATACTCTCCTTGCAGGAAAATGACAGTTGACCTAACCTACAAAAATTCGCTTGTTATACGATTGGCGTTTATATAACAGGAAAAATAGTCCTTTTTTACATATTCCGTAGATAAGTGAGAACAGACTTACCTTCAAATGTTGGTATAAGCTCATCAAGATTCCGTTCGTTCAGTTTCTTCTTCACAAACTCGTTCATTATCAAATTTTGCGTAGCGAGGTCTCGTTTTCGCGCGAGGCAGAGGCATAGACACCACGCGTTAACAGATTACTGTAGGTGTTCCAAAAACGTAGTATAGTTGCGCGAGCCATATTAGTATAGCTATGTGTCACAACGTTATTCTCGCAGCCATACTATATGGTTGAAATAGCTAGGCATGTAAAAATCAGCTACTACAGCTGTTTGAACAATACAGTGTAGTTTCGCGAGCTATGTCAGTATGGCTGATTTACAAAAACGATAAATTTCCAGCTATTTATAATGACTAAGCTAGCCAGACGATTGAGTGTCGTCCACAAAGGCGCAGTATAGGCGCCGTAGACAAAACTGCTTTGCCTTCACCAGCGATATTATTGTTGAATTATAAATACTTCACTAGTCATATTTGTATGAACTTTACGGCAATCGGGATTTTCTAAAAGGGCTACTGCATTTTCTGTGTGGGCAATATTTTTTCACCAGTATACCTATAACTGGCCAACAATAACAGTATTATTGTAAATCCCGAACCATTTTTTTCAGTGTACCTCTTCAACCATCGCTTTCTCAACTTTCTCATTGTCACCTTCGTCAGCCTCTTTTTCCTTCGATTTCCATTCTTTCATTCTCGTCTGTGGCTTCTTCCATCATCGTTCTCATTCATCATTTCTCCAATTCTTCGCGCAGCTACGCAACGTCTGATTACGTCTAATCTTTCTCTCTCTCTCTCTCTCTCTCTATCTTTCTCTCTTCCCGTAGGATTTCGGTTCGTGTGGATAGCGGGAAGGGCGATCGATCGGTCGATTGCCCATCCAATCAGTTGCCTGGACTTGGGGATGAGTCTTCCGGTACGGACGATCCCGACAACCGATCTGGAAACTCACCCCTAATTGTTCGAGCGTTCGACCGATGCCGTTTTCTCTCTCTCACTCTCTCTCTCTCTCTCTCTCTCTCTCTCTCTCCCTATCTGCCACAACCAAGCACCATTCCAACACCGCACCTTCAGCCCTGAGGTGGTGCTTCACACAATTATTATTTCAGCCTCCAACGTCCAACGTTCCACCGCCTCTCTATCCGCAATTTCTCTCTCCCCGCATCTTCCTAAACTCGCTCATCCACACATACATACTTTATCTGGCACCCCTTCACCGTGCCCTATCCAACATCGGAACTCCTCGGCGTGTATATGCAATTAACTAAGAGCAGACGCTTGCATCGACCCTTCGAGAGCACGTCGCAACGATGAATTAAGGGGGGGGGGGGGAGGGGCACAGGGAGCAAATATATCCTGAGAATAGGCGAAATTTATTGTTTGGACATTTTCATTCGAGGGGGTCACCGGAATTTCAATGTTTTCGTACCAACGGTCAAGTCAAATTGGATATCGATTGGATTTTCTTTTCGATATAATTGAAATTTCGTGGCACATCATGTTATTTTCTATTAATAAAGACAGCATTTTCTTGCAGATTCGATGATTCCTTGAGCAATCAAAAAAATGGTTTTTTTTTTCTTCCCCATAAAAAGGTGCTCTTTGTTCGTAAACCCGTCATATTGAAACTGATTGGATTTTTTTTATAAAAATAAATTTCCAAAAAAAAAAATTACGAATTTCCTTTGGACAATCAGGCAGAAGGTTCCCAAAATTTTCGAGTATTGCGATACGTTTGAAATGTTGATTTTACAAAAAAGAAGACGAAAAAAAAAACTGATAGACTTACCACCCAAACGGAGCTCGGCAGTTGCCTGGACCATCTCGTAGTCGTTCTTCGCGAAGCACTGATACATTCCCTTGTCGTCCCTCGTGATGGAATAAATATTTAGGGTCGAGCCACCGTTGCCCATGACTTTCGTACGGCCGGAACCCTCGCGCACCGGAAGTCCGTCTTTCGCCCACGTTATCATGGGCGTCGGTTGGCCGGTTATGGCGCACTGAAATTGGGCATTTTTCCCCAGGTCCACGGTGACCTGGAGGGATGGTTAAG
Organism: Rhorus exstirpatorius; assembly: GCA_963564615.1. NCBI lineage: Eukaryota > Metazoa > Arthropoda > Insecta > Hymenoptera > Ichneumonidae > Rhorus > Rhorus exstirpatorius. Next base: position 40,898,723 of record OY751316.1, on the reverse strand, counting down.
GGGCAAGGGAGGAGAAAGAAAAATTGAATATTTGCTCGGATAAAATAAATTAAACGATCGAATTGAAGATTATTTAATGACAAATATTCGTTTTCAAAGGGTTAGCATTTCGTTGAAATGGTTTTCTATTGCCCTTTGCGTTCGTGGATTACAAAAAAAAAAAAAAAAAAAAAAAAAAAACAAAAATGATTCTCGATACTTTGGATCCGGAGGACTGAGGAGAAAAGTTTCGCCGATTTACAATGCACGCAAGAGCCTTCGGTGGCGTGATCAAGGAGCTTCGACGCACCGTGCAGCAATCTCAAGGGCTTATGCGCGTTTTAAAAGCCCCGGTAAGCTCTTTTATTATGTATTTCTCCCTACGTTGGCACTCGCGAAGCTTTCCCTATACACACACACACACATTTATGTACAGTGGAAAGCCTCTTGAAAGCTTCGTTGAAACCCGGCTAGCCACGTTTAACTCGATTGCTAGGTCCAAGTTGCAAGTTGAAATACGAAAGTTAACCCATTTTGGGTGTGTCACTCGCCGATACAAAGCAAAGGGAGAAATGTTGACGCGAGATTAATCCGACGAGAGATCGACGAATTGCTCTTTGCAAGATGGAGACATGATTTTTGACGGTACGAGTTCATTTGAATCAAGAAAATTCCTTCGAAAATTCCTAAATTAGGATCGTTCGCGTTCATAAAATGGCAACAAGTCTTTTTTTCTTTAGCCAAAATCCTGACAATTGAACTAGTCAAATTTTGTTCGCCTGGTCCAAATTCACACCAAATCGTCTCTCTCTCTCCATGCATATATGACATGTATGATCTTTTTTGTTTGTTTGTTATCACTGACCTGCTGAGGCGCCAGATGAATGGACAGGCCGCTGATGATCGAGACCTCGAGTTCGACCCTCTCGGAGCCGGCGGTGTTGTTCGCATGACATACGTAACGTCCGGCATCCTCGATTCTCGCTGACTGAAGAACGAGGACACCGGCACGTGCGCGAACCCTTTCGGAATTAACGATGACTTCGGTGCCCGATGCGGACTCCCGAAACCAGAGATACATTGGCGGTGGAAAGCCCTGGGATATGCAGAACAAAACTATCGTCTCGCCGGTGCGTACCGGGGCCGGACTCACGCGCTCAATGAATCTCGGTGGCTCGGGATTACGATGCTCTGTAACGCGGGATCGAGCGAGCGTGCGTGCGAGCGAGCGAGAGAGAGAGAGTGAGAGAGAAACGGGGAATTCCGTACAACGATCTGACAACTCGAGATTAATTGGGTAAGGGGAGAGATGGAGATTGACTGTGCAAAGCGAAAAAAAAAAAAAACTTGATTTATTCGAATTGAAGTAAACTTTGGTGTATCTTGAATAAAAGTCATTCGATGCGAATGAACTTTAGACGATTCGCGGTTCGAGGAGTTTTTGCAAAAATAAAAATTTGTCGATTTTGTTTAATTATATACAATTTGTTTGATAATTGGAGAAAACGTTCGCGATAATTACAATTTTATTCGTTAATCCGATAATTTTCCCATCTCGATCGACCAATCAACGAATAATTAATGGCAAAATTCCCCTCGCAATTTTCGTTTAAATTGAACGAAGGAAATCGATTAAAAAAAAAAAAATCTACGTGTTTGCGATTATGGCTTATCGTCGAATTCACGCTTTCATGATATAATATCGTAATTTATCTTCATCCGACTAAATTGAAATATTTCGCCATTACGGAGAACCGCTCTCCACCGGTGAATTAACGTTCAATTTCCATGGAAATTATATTGGCGAGATGCAACGAAGCATTAGAAGGACCCTCTCGCTATGGCCGTGTTCGATAATATAGCGGGAATAATAATGACTGCGTCATAATTATAATTTAAGCCGGTGTATAGTATCGATTCTTCATACACCGTGACCGGATATGTGCGATATGAAAATTTCAATGATACTTGGTATTCAAAATTTTTAATGTTCGCCTGCAAAAATTTCTAACAGATGGAATTTACAAGATAATATCTTCCATGTATGTCCAAAAGTTTGCGAACTGCGGCATAACATCATAAAAACAAAAAACAAAACCGCCATTTGGTGTACTGAAAATCACGCAATTTATTCATTTCAGAGCTGGGCAGTACTTCAAGTACCCAGTACTTGCGATGTACTGAAAGTACAGTACTTGAAGTACAAAGTACTTCAAAAGTATTTCAAGTATTGTACTTAAATTTTCAAGTACTTGACCTGTACTTCAAGTCTTGTACTTAAAATTTCAAGTACATGTCATGAACTTAAAGTACCTGTACTTAAATTTTCAAGTACATGGCATCTACTTAAAGTACTTGTACTTTAAGTACTAGTACTTCAAGTACTTGTACTTAAAATTTCAAGTATTTTTCTGTACTTCAAGTACTTTTTCAAGTACCAAGTATCAAGTACTTTTGAATACGTTTTGCTAATGGTCGCATCTATAATATTCCTTTTAATATATAATCAAGGAACGTTCTGCGTAGTGATGCCGCGAGACGAATCGAGTTAATCCTAGAATGGTAACCTTATTTTTTTACCTATTATGGTAACCCGGGGTGACCGAACACCCCAATTTTGAAAAATTCATATCTCCGGTAAAATTTCACAAAAAGGGTTCAATTTGGGCTCATTCTGTGCGTTTTTTAATGCAGAATCACGCGAGCTTACGGAAATTTTGCTTGAAGTCGGAAAAGTTAGTCAAAAATGAGGTAAAAGGGTAAAAAACATGAAAAAATAGTAAAAATGACTTTTTTGATTGAATTTGCAATATCTCCGTTGATTTTTATCGAAATTGAACAAAACCAACGGCATTATAAAGTGAAAATATAAAGTTTTGAGACAGGTAGCTTAGTTTTACTCGATTTTCGAAAAAGTCTATTTATTCCGGGAATCGAAGTCTGGGAATTAAAAAAAAAGTCGAAATATTGACTTTTACCGCCAAAATTGGTGTAACAACGCCAAATTATGTGGAAATCGAATGAAACCAACTCTACTTTTAAGAGGAAAGGTAATTATAAAAGATATGTGAAATATATTTTATATTTATGTTACATGTTTATATGTACTTATATTCCATTTGACATAGAGAGAGAATTCGACTAATAGTGCCATGAGAGATTGAGCATTGACTTTGATTTATAATTCTTCGTTTAAATATTTCGATTCAAATCTGCCTAGCCTGAGTGAATCGCGCAATGTGAAAATATGTGTTGATACAAAAAGTACTCGAATCAAAATCAAATGAGTTTAAAGAGTACGTAACAAATCAAAAATAAGTACTAGAACTTACGAGATGTGCGTGAAATCTTGAAAAGTATTTGATACTTGATTTTTGACGTACTTCAAGTACTCGGTACTTCAAGTATTCGGTACTTCAAGTAATGTCGTATTAAGTACATTAAGTACTTTTACTTCAAGTACTTGATGGTACTTCAAGTACTTGATGGTACTTCATGTACTTGATGGTACTTCAAGTGCTCAATACTTCAAGTACCTGACACCTTAAGTACTTCAAGTACTTTTACTTCAAGTACTCGGTACTTCAAGTACTCGGTACTTCAAGTACTCGGTACTTCAAGTACTTGGTACTTCAAGTACTTGGAAACATTGAGTACTTCAAGTACTACGTACTTGGTACTTGTAATACACGAGTACTTCACATACTTAGAGTACTTTGTACTTTGTACTTGAAGTACTTTCCGGACTTTGCCCAGCTCTGATTCATTTCACAATGAAAAATTATTATTACTCAAAATTAATCTTCTTATCGTCCTTATTGCGGTTGAATTTTTTCCGATTTTTATCTTATCATGAAGTATGCAATATTGTCGACGAAAGTCACTTTTGGTTGGTAAGGTATACGTCCGAGACATACTTAAGTTTAAAAAATTACGAAAATTTTTAACTTTACGAGACCACATTATTCAATATGAAAAAAAAAATAATAATTTTCTCACGACCACATGATTTATCGACCATCTCCTGTTTCACTGCTCTATACATCGTCAAGTATATGTATCACCGGCTCTCTATTTTTTTCCTCTCTATCTCACTTGGTTCATGTGCATATATATAGAACACTCTGTGAGAAACTTTTTACATTTTTCACCCCCCCCCCCCCCCCTCGAACGCTCGAACGGCCGGTTGGACGCCAATCGATTACGATCCGCGTAATGGCCCAGCGAGCATATTCAAGTAATTTATAAAAACTCTCGTTGGTTCGTTGTTTTCTGATTTTTGACGGTGAGAAATTCACGAACTGAAAAAATCCAATCCGATACGAATTTATCCCCGAAAGAATCGGCACGAGAGATCCGCGTACATGTACGGGAACGATTGCCACGAGCAAACGAAATGTCACGCGAGTCAGATGAATTCAAAAAGTTTTTTTTTCAACGCCCAACACGCCCATGCACATGGAGAACTTTGAACGCGTATGAGAAAATTTGTCCATAACCGTCGTATATTTCACGAAAGTTAAAAAGTTTTTTTTTTTAGACGCGAGAATTTTTTTTCATTCGCTCACAATGGCCAAGCTCACACGTCTGGTGTAAAGAAGAAAAAAAAGTTCGTAGCACGAATTTTATAAACGAACAAAATCGATAGGGGGGGTTTTTTTTTCTTTTTTTTTTTTATCAGGGAGAGAAAATTCGTAATTTGTCAGTGTTTGAAAATACTTTTCTATCCCTCGAGAGACGTTTGACATTTAATTTTTCATGCGAATGGCCGGAAAATTTCAATCAAGGCGCGAGAAGTTAAAGCATCGCGAGGTTCTTCGAGGGGATGAAAAATAAAGAAGAAAGCGAGCAAACAATTTTGCATAAATACTTCGATGAAGTGCCTCGAGATCCCTTCTTCCATCCTCTCATACTTTTTTTTTTTTTTCGTTTGTCGTTTTTTTTTTTAATTTTTCACAAGCTATAAATTTACTTAAATCTTGCTCTCGTCAACGAGAGCTCAAAAGCTCGGGAGAACAAGTTTTCCGCGAGCTTGAAAGTTTGTTGCGAGCCTCGGGGCAAGCTATTGCACTATTTGCTCTCTCTCTCTCTTTTCATCACTCTTCAGCTTTTATCCTACCTATCAATGTATATATATACATACATGTGTGTATATATTTGAGTCTCGCATACCAAATGAATAATTTCATAAGTTTTGTTTCACCGGACTGCCCTCCTAACTTGTCATTTCTCCCACAAACATTTCCGAATTCAATTTGTATTGCCTCTGTTTTTTACTTTCTTCGTACTTTTTTTTTCGTCTTTCCTCATTTTTCTCCTCAACAGTGTGCGAGAAAAGTCGAGACTGATGGAAAATAATGCAGCAGCACGGATGGTCGTAATCGATTATCGAACTTTTTGATAGAAACACGATAATGGAAATGACGGTATACATGGAAGTTTAAGGGAGAGTTGGACCAAGCCCCACGTATGCTGTTCTTCGCCGCTGTTGCAAAAAGCGTCGCGCACGTACAGCCACTTTTCACGCGTCAAATCGCGACTCTCGGGCTCTCGACCGAGAGAAGAATATACCGATCTTTCTTCGTGTATTTGTTTCGCGAAAAATATTTTACATTTCCCTTCGGGCCCCTCGTACCATACATAAATATATATGTATTTATGCGTTCTTTTACGTATACAAACGAGATGACCCAGTTCAACCGATTTTCCTCGATATCGACAAAAAAAAATTTCATTTTATTTTCTACCAAGGTACTTTATGCATTTTTTTACTCGCGCAAATAAACGACGTATCCACTTCCGGCTTTGTTCATGAATCAATTTCTCGTTAAAGTTTTATTCGCCGTTTACCGATCCTGTGAATTTTTTTTTTTTTATATCGCTATCGTTCGAAATGAAGTAAAAAAAGAGAGAGAGAGAGAAAATTAATGAAAAATATTTTACGAAAAAGTCAGAAAAGTTGATACTTCAATGGTAATAATAATGACTTTGCATTTATTATTTTGATCTTTGATGCAAAAAGAAAAATTCGCTGTTGGGATGATTAATCAATCGATGGAGGGAACGAAATTTTTTGGGGTGCTTTTGTGAAAATTAATCAATTTATAAATTTTATAAATTCCTCCCCCTAAAATCACAGCAATTTTAGTGCAACGAATTTTTAAAAAAAATTGTAAAGCTTTTTTCTCTTATTACTTTTAGGATCCTACATCGATGTAAGAAAATTTTTAGGCAATTTTTCCTTCGTTCTGTGAAAATGCGATTTTGATATTATTTTGGACTCCATTATCGCATGTGATAAATAACGATTTAATTTAAAAATCGTAAATTTACGAGTCGTAGTGGCGTTTTAGCGAGAGAAATGATTCGCCGGAAGCGCGACAGAAGGGAGAGAGAGAGAGAGAGAGAGAGAGAGAGAGAGAGAGAGAGAGAGAGGGGTGAGAAAACGTATTTGCTGAAAGGAGAATTTCCGTTTTTTTTTTCCGTTTCTTTTTTCATCGAGTCGCGGTATAAAAATCCCGCGACGTCACGAGAGCATCAAACACTGCGCGGGGAATGAGAAAAGTACGAGGGAAAGAGAGCAAAGAGTAGGGTTCGCTTAAGCCTCCATTGCAGACTCCAGCGCGGGTAATTACTTGCACGAGGGAAGCGGAAGAATATAGATCGAGACTTCCGCACCGGATATTTAAAGGGGATGATGATACGAGACGACAATATATACGCGAGGCCAAGCTACGAGCGCCTTTGTCTCGTTTTCTCCGTATAAAATTACAAGGAAATAATAAAAGATACCCTTTAATAATTTAAAAAAAAAAAAAGAGTAAAGGCGACCGAGGGCCGATGGCTTTGATGAACATCGTGACATCGTCAGATCGCTGTGGAGTCCACTGTGCACTTTTTGTGAGTCACTTTTGTTTTCAATTTTGATTTTTTCAATATGGCGTTATTGCCACCGGAAGTGGGCATAAATTGGAACAGTATCGCGTGACTGATCAAAAAAAGAGTCAATTGCCTGGACGATTTTATCACTTTTTTATTATCTTTTTATGAATAAATTTTGTGAATTGTTTTTTTTTTTAAATTTTTTTCTGTATTTTAAACGATCGATTCACGCGAATCGATGACCAGAAAAATGGCAGCCGTCGATAATCGTGATTTCATTATTTTTCATTGCGAATCGCAGGGCAGAGAGAATTGTTGTAAAATCGTTTCGTATAGGATCGGATAATGCGAGGATTTATTTTTCTCGTTTCTCCGCGAGAAGCTTTTCTGCCCTACGGGTAAAAGCTTTATCTCTCTCTTTCTCTCTCTCTCTCTCTCTCTCGCTCTCTCTTTCTCTTGCTCTGATTCTTTTTCTACGGTGAGAGTCGTTTTCTCCACCAACGACTTCCCAGCGTCTCAGTACTCTCGGGGTATTGACTTCAACTCATTCTCCTCCTATCTCAGCCTTATTCTTCGATCTATACATGTATCGTGTAATGCGAATAGTCCCGTGGCTCGATAAGATTGGGAAAAAAAAACGCGAAACTTTATGCGCTTTTTGAGAAAAGTGCGGGAAAAGTGGCGAGAGAGAGAGAGAGAGAGAGAGAGAAAAAGAGAAAGAGTGAGAGAGATCGTTGGTAGAATTGTTTCACGTCGATGTTGCACATTTTCTCTACAATTCCATCCATCGACATTCCCCGAATCTCCGACCAATTGTATTAATATCATCCTGAGCTCAATACATATTATGTATACGATATACTTTAATATAAGTTCGAGATTTTTTTTCCCCTCAATAATAAAATAATGAAAAAAAAAAAAACGTTTTTAAGGATGTACTGCGGACATTGATCGAAATAATACGGAAATTATGAAACTTCTACAAACAGTTAGAGATATCGTTGAGAAATTACAGAAAAAAATTTCAGATCAATTCACTGAACCGTTTAACATTTATTGCAATTGCAAGTTCAACCTTTTTTACCCGGCGTCTTATATGGGCACACTATATCCTCGGCGTTATAGTAAACCCACAAATGTCATAAAAAATAGCACCAAAATTTAAAAAAATTTCAGCCAAGTAATTTAAATATACGAAACAACTGTCGCAAAGTTTCATCATGATTCACTGCACCGTTTATGAGATATTAATTAAAGTTCGTTGAAATTCTAACCTAGTACATATTTGTACTGTGAAAGGCGCGACAACTGCTGGGGCTGACGCGACTTTGAAACAGAAATTCGTATCTTTTACGATTAGATACGATCAATATTAAAACTGTTAAATGATCAGAAAACCATCGCGATTACACAAGTTCGATAAAAAATTGGGATTGACGAACCTTTTGACATAAAATTATCGATTTTAAGGTAGTCCTCGTGCAAATGCGTTTTTCATGAGAATTTGTTGAAATTTATAGTGGACGAAGAGAATGCTAGTATACCCAACTTCTCGTGAAATTTGAAGCAGATTTACCGTTCCCAACTCGAGATATTCAATGTCAAAGTTGTTACGTGTAGAGCATATAGCAAGCATTGCTGTACCCTGATACAAGCACGGTTTTTTAAATATTACAACTAAAAGCGTCACCGGATTTTGATTAAAAAAATTGTAGACGATAGAAGATTATTATTCACATATTAGGAAAAAAAGAACAAAATTATTTACCGTTTCGTTTGCGAACGACGATCACGAAAAGAATGCAATATGAATGAAAATTCGACGCATACACAGATACAGTAGCTGATGCATATTCTATGGTGTGAATGTATCTGAATATGCACGGTTCCGTGTGCAATAGTCATTTCTCTATACGGACTCAATCGAAAGTTCGCTGCATATGACCACTATAGTGCCGTGTATATTTTATCATGCGGTACATAGGAAACTTTCTCGCATTATTGTAGCACGAGGACTATCTTAAGGTGGCTCATCAGTGAATTAAAAAACCGGCGATACGAATGAAACTTCGGGAGATGAATGAAGAAAATGCAATGAACGCTCTCTCAAAATTTCAGGGTATGTTGCCAGGCAAATTATTGCGAACGAGTAATTTAAAATTACCTAATTTAGCATGGGTCTTATGGCAGTTGATTCCATTTTCACCGGAAGTGACATGATACCTTTTGATGAAGACGAGAGTTCTTATTCAAATTTTGAGTATTGAAAGATGAAATCGTGAACTTTCCAATGGTATTTAAAAAATTGTGTCTTGCCAGGGATTTTCCCGAGAAATTTAATCGCGAAAGTCATCGTGTGTGCAAATCTCGGATACAATATATATATATATATGTCTGTCATTCTGCACGCGAGGAAACATATGAATATCAGTTATCGTTTTTGACTTGATCGCTCTGACAGCGTTAAATACTTTTGTCAGTTGAGACTTTATTTATAATATTATTTGTAATAAATTATGAATAAAATATCACGGGAAACGTCATCGAAATTCATAAATTTTATTTAGACAGAGTATTTAGAAAATATTATGATAGGTTTATGATTTTTTTTCACGTCACGATTTTTGACTAGTGTTGTCACTGATGGGCCGCCTTAAGGAAATTTTTCGCTGTGCGTCGGATAATGAGCGGTCCGACCTCTCTTGAAACAACAAACAAACAAAAAAAGATAACACTTGTCAAAACGTAGTGAAACCAATTTACTGCTCTCGGAAAAATTATTATCGCTCTCGTTCTCGTCGGTAAGTCTCTCTCTCTCTGGGATTGAACGAATCGTAAAAAGAAAAAGCGCGCATGTGTGTGTGTGTGTGTGTGTGTGGGGCAGTGTGGCAACGAAGCCATAAAACGAGAAGAACGAGAGAGCTTCGCTCGAGAGAAAAACGAGTTGAAGTGATGTGTAGAAGTGGCAAGGTATTACGTTTTCTATGGACGAACGCCCGAGGAAAATCCATCGTGACTGTAACGTCGTACGAGTGGATGAGTCTCGGGGATATGTGCTCTTTTATATATATACGGTGTGTATATTTATAGCACGCATGGGCTATTTCACGAAAATTTGATGAATTTTTCTTCCATCAGTTTTTTCTTTTTCGTTAAAACAATTTTTATGTTCTTCGAGAAATTAATTCTTGATTTTTGAGAAGACAATTCGCCGTTCTAGGTCTCAATAATTACAATAATAATAATATTATTATTAATATCCGAATAATTAATGTTATTATTCGAATCATCGATAATCATGGTAGAGGCTTCACGTACGATAAAACCGGAAGTAAATTCGAGATCAGGATAAAAATGCCTGACTTCCGGTCGAAAGTCGTCCGACTCTTCGCGAAATACTTCATGTATAAGGATATAAAGTGTGCATACATGTATAGACCGGGGCTGGTGGGATTGCGAGAGCCTGGATGCGCTCGAGAGAAATCATTCGACGATGCGAGAAGGGGTTGGAGAATGAAAAAAAAAAAGGACTTTGCCGCGTCGGCAAACCATCTCTTGGGTGGTATTCGCCTGGTAAAACTCTCTTCTCTTTTCGTAAAATATCTGTGAGAACGAAGTGGCGGTTTGCCACGCTACGTGAGACCGTACTTCGATCTCCTACACGGAAACGAAATCGAATTTTTCGCATTTCAACCGAAAGCAGAGCGCGAAGAGAGAAAGAGAGAGAGAGAGAGAGAGAGAGAGATGAGAGAGAATCGATGGCAGATTCGTAGCGTGAATGCGACTACATATGTGCTATTTTTACTGCATAGACAGGGAGGAATCCAGGAAAAAAAAAAACAAAAATGAAAGAAACAACCGGAAGTGAAGACCGGAAGATACGGACTCCCGGAACTCGGACTCGTGTATCATGGGAAATCGAATTTCGTCGAGTTCGTCGATCTAAACGAATATTCACTGGAATCCGACTCGAAATTAAAAAAAAAAAAACTTCACGGAAAAAAAGACATTTTAAAAAATAATAACTGAAATTTAAAAAATACAACGATGAAGAGAAAAAATGCAGTTTAACACAGTAAATTAATCTCTTTACAGTGTTTTGATCAAAAATTAATGTGCGGAATATACTTCTGTACTATCTGTATAACCATATTTGTTGGTTTAAACTGTAAAAACAACTATTTCCACTTCAAAAAAATGACACTGTAAAAATTGAAAATGCTCGCAATGAATTTTGCTATGAATAAAATGAAAAACCAATAGATTTGTACAAGAAAATTTTTTAAACTGACGCATTAAAATGAACCGTATAGAGAGAGTATTTTTACGAATGTAACACATAACAAAAAATACTAAATTCTCTATGAAAAACAGAAATTGAAATTAAAAAAAATTGTAGCACGCTTTCGTCGAATTCAACTGTGAAAATGATGGAAAAATTACAGTTTTAAAATGTGTATGGAAAATACGACGCAAACAAGGAATTCATAAGGATCAATAAGCGTTCATAAAATCAATAGCGTAGTGGTATAAAGTGCCGGTCGTTAGGTAGGTCGTTAGGTAGGTTTCAGGTAAAATCTCAAGTAGGCTCAAAATTAATTTCGACGGAAAAACGTCCGGACCACCAAGCCGGAAACACTCGTAAAAAAAAAATCTCCAAATCTTTAATTTTTCTTTTTTAATGATTATTTAAGGATCGAAAGTGTTGAATTCGTTTACTGCAGAGGACCGCGGGTTCAAATCCCGGTCCATGACAATTTTTTTTTGCAAAATTCACAGTATTTTCAAAAATAATGGAACAGCAGTTTTAAATTCGTTCATCGATTTAATTACTAATTTATAGATAATAAACTACATTTATTATGCTAATTCGACCCGCGCTTTTCAAAATCTTCTAAACTTTGATTTTTTACAGTTCACTTTGCAATTTCTCAAACATTAAGCCCAAAAAGATGCGCAATTTTATATTATAATTGATTTCACAATTTGTACAATTTGTCACAGTGGTAAACTCTATTTACACTTTTACACTGTAAAAATTCATTCTATCACTTAATGCTTTTTACTTCAAATTCTAAAGAATTTCCGAAGTTTTCCTCCCGAGAGGCATTCTCTATTAACAAAACTGTAAAACATGATGGAAACATGACTAGAATTCACAGAAAATTTTTTTCCGTGTTTCCAAAGCTTTTTTTTTCAGATAAATCTATTAAATTTGATAAAGGTGACCGTTTGTATTCCGCAAAATAAAAAAAAATCATTTTTCTTCCGCGTTGGACGAGAAAATCCTTTTTTTATAATTTTTTTTTTTTTTTTGGTTCGATTGGGTCGCGTGATAAAATGAAAAAATGAACGAATTATTGGGGGAAAAAAAAAGTTGCGAAATAATTCTTTTCATCGGCTGACGAGAACCAGAGACGCATTTGGTATCGTCAAATTTTTTAATTCGCATAAAAAAGAAAAGAAAAATGTTTATTCAAGAATAAATTCGAAGCTCTCTCTTTTCTCGGTCATTGACTCGATCGTATTATATCGCGTCGAAAATTCGTGATCGATAAACGTGCTCTCGTATAGGGACTCGACGACGAGACATTGAAAACGTGAATAGACCGTGAGTTAATTGTACGACGCGCGGGAAAACGATAATGAATCGAGAATCGAGTTCGTTGAACTTGCCGCCCCCGGAATCCTTGAGAGATATTTAGATTGCGAAAGAGAGGCTCGGGGTTCATTGGCTTATCACTCGCGAGAGAGAAAGAGAGAGAGAGAGAAAGAGAGAGAGAGAGAGAGAAAGAGAGAGAGAGAGAAAGAGAGAGAGAGAGAGAGAGAGAGAGAGAGAACAAGGGTTGAGACGAGACATCGCATGTACCAAAGTAAAGGAAGATTATCGATCCTTTTCGCGGGAGATACACGAAACGACAATTAAACCCTCGACGGGTAAACTCGATGAGGGCAATGTACAATTGTCTTTTCCCGAAGGAATAAACGATGCTGGGGAAAATAAAAAAGGGACGGCGAGGGGCCGAACTACGAGAAACCTTTCATTCGACGATCGAGCAAAAAGAACGAATTATTGTAAATTCCATTATCGATACGCGGGCGTATGTTTTCCGTGCAAAATTCTTCCCTCGAAACGACAGGAAAATCGTTGCAAGGATCGTCGAGATGAAAAAAAAAAAAAAAGGAGAAAGAGAAAACAAGAATAAAATATACCGAGTGAGGGAGCGATAAAAAAGTAGGGCAAAAAAATGAAGAAAAAAGTTCGCGGATGCGTTCCGATCGGATCGTGGATAGTGCCCGGATAGTCCCAGCGCTATATCCACCAACTTACCACACAGGGGAAAATTGAGCGGAAAGAGTAATGTATCGGATTTTCACGAAAACGCCGCTGGCCACGCGCGCGGCTTTACCTCACAATCGACCACGCGGGAGAGACTCCTATGATCGGTTATCTCGAAGCTTTTCTCACCACTATACTATATACTTGTGTCGAGCAATTTTATTCTCGACAAGAAAACCAGAGATCGAATTCACTGACCCGGATGCGACAAAAGATCTTTGCAATCTCTTTAATAATTTTTTTTTTTTCAATTTCTACTTCGTCAAACCCGAATCACATAATATGAAAAAAAAATTATATGCAATATTAATAATAATAATAATAATATTATTTATATAATTTTTTAAGCCCTTTAACCTGGTGGGACACATACGTCCTACCTACTTTGAAAAATCGTAACTTCCAGAAAAATGAACATATCGACATCGTTAAGGTCGCATTTTGAAGATAAAGGCTGCATCTGATCATAAAAAATTCGGCAAACGCAAGGTCTGCAACCCTTCAGTTTTACACCCTGTCAAAAAGTGCAAAAAAGTGCAAGTGCGAAAAAATGAGAAATGAGCCTAACTTTTGGGCAACATTTTTTTTAGACTCGCGATCTCAAGTATGTGCTTTGAAATAACGTCGAAAATTTGTAGCAAAAAGATCCGGACGAAAAACCACCCCTAACGGTAATAAAATATCGATAACCACCCCTGGCAATGGTGATACGCCCTATAATGCACTTTCATTGATGTTCAGTTCATACATTTTTTTGAAAACGCATGAAAAATTTGTGGCAAGAATATCCGAATGGAAAACTACCCCTAACAGTTATGAAACATCAAAAACCACCCCTAGCAGTGGTGATTCGCCTGAAAATGCACTTTTATTGATGTTCAGTTCGTATGAATTTTTGAAAACACACAAAAAATTTGTAGCAAGAAAATCTGAATCGAAAACTACCCCCAAGAGTAACAATTGTGTGCATATTCAGATGGAAAGAATTGATGCCCGTCCAACGTGCATCAACTCTTGAATTATTTCAGGGTCAGGTTTTTGCATCGAGGCTGATATTTTCTCAATTGAGGGGCAGTTCATGGGGGTGAAAGATGTTCAATTAGTTCATGCAATTCACTCGTACCACCACGAGGGGAGGGGGGGGGGGGGAGGATGAAATGAAAAAAATATGTGCGAAGGTACATTTATTACCCATGTGAGAAACATATATTTCGGCAAAATTTATTTTTCTATTTAATATACAGGGGAGAGCGAGGCAAAATGAGATAGCTAAACGAAAAATTCCGCTGTAACTATAACCGGGATTTTAAATAATTGTGTTTCACTAAAAAATGTAAACCGAATGTTTAATTTCGACATTCCGGAAAAAAAATATCACCCGCATTGGAAGGTAAAAATGACGTGTATTTTGAATACAAAACTTTGCATCGTTACAGGGGCGATAGCAAAAATCAAGTTAGGATATTCATATTGGGCTCAGAATTTTTGGTTTTTTTTTATTCAGACACAAATGAGGGGGCGGCACAATTGAAATTCGAACATCGGGCAAATAAGAACCACCCTTATATATATATATGGGACATTCCACGTCAACTCAGCCACCCCGTTTTTTTTATTGTCTCGAAAAAATTATTCAGTATGGGCATTTCAAAGGACAATTATATCCATGACATTTTACCAAAATTTCATCCCCCCCACTATTGTTGGTTCTCGAGATAATGATTAATGAAGTCTCAATTTTGTAAAAATCATAACTTCGTAACTACTGATCGGATTTAAACGATTAAAAAAAGAATCTTTTTTATTTTTTTTGCCCTTTTCGAAAAAAAATATCTCATCATCGGATAAAAGCTCATTAGACAGTTTTCGGGGCAAATTAACAAAAAACAATTTTTCCCTCTTCACTGATGCCTTGTTCCATTTTGAAAAAATCCTGCGGAGTTGTGTATTGCCTCCCTCTATCAGAAAAAAAAATACTGAGTAGAATTCCGATTGGCTCTTTCGTGGAAAAAAAAAAAATCGAAAAATTTCCCCGAAAACTGTCTAATGAACTTTTCTCCAATGACGGCATATTTTTTTTTCAAAAAGGGCGAAAAAAATAAAAAAGATTCTTTTTTTAGTCGTTAAAATCCGATCAGCCGTTACGAATTTATGATTTTTACAAAATTGAGAATTTATTAATCATTATCTCGAGAACCAACAATAGTGGGGGGATGAAATTTTGGTAAAATGTCATGGATATATTGTACTTTGAAATGCCCATGCTGAATAATTTTTTCGAGACAAAAAAAACGGGGTGGCTGATGAGTTAACGTGGAATACGACACGTCAACGCAGCCACGTCAACTCAGCCACCCCGTTTTTTTTTTTTGGTCTCGAAAAAATTATTCAGTATGGGCATTTCAAAGTACAATATATTCATGAAATTTTACCAAAATTTCGTCCCCCCACTCTTGTTAGTTCTCGAGATAATGATTAATAAATTCTCAATTTTGTGAAAATCATAACTTCGTAACGGCTGATCGGATTTTAACGACTAAAAAAAGAATCTTTTTTATTTTTTTCGCCCTTTTAGAAAAAAAAATATGCCGTCATTGGAGAAAAGTTCATTAGACAGTTTTCGGGAAAATTTTTCGATTTTTTTTTTTTTTTCCCACGAAAGGGCCAATCGGAATTCTACTCAGTATTTTTTTTCTGATAGGGGGAGGCAATACACAACTCCGCAGGATTTTTTCAAAATGGAACAAGGCATCAGTGAAGAGGGAAAAATTGTTTTTTGTTAATTTACCCCGAAAACTGTCTAATGAGCTTTTATCCGATGATGACATATTTTTTTTTCGAAAAGGGCAAAAAAAAATAAAAAAGATTCTTTTTTTAGTCGTTAAAATCCGATCAGCCGTTACGAATTTATGATTTTTACAAAATTGAGAATTTATTAATCATTATCTCGAGAACCAACAATAGTGGGGGGATGAAATTTTGGTAAAATGTCATGGATATATTGTACTTTGAAATGCCCATACTGAATAATTTTTTCGAGACAATAAAAAAAAAAACGGGGTGGCTGAGTTGACGTGGAATGTCCCATATACGTATGATCGCGTAATGCACTATCAATGTATATCGATATTACGTAAGTCGAGACGAGATTATATAGAGTTTCAACCACGAGATGACGATCTTAGACATCGAGGGTTGAGATTCCCTAGGATGACTTTCACCTTTCCTGGTCTCTCTATCTCTCTTTATCAACCCCCTATACTCATTTCTCTCTCTCTCTCTCTCTCTCTCTCTCTTTCCCTGGCCCTCGTTTTACCATCACCGGTTACATATCTGCAATGTGTATTTTCATTCTTCGTCGAGCCATTAGCCGATCTATAGATCTCATCCCTGTATGGCATGAAACCCGAGAGAGGCTTCGGGGCTTTGCTATTTTTTTTTTCTTCTTCTTCTTCTAAAACCTACCCTCTATAGCTCCATCGTGAAAACAAAACATCGCGAGTCCCCGCTGAACGGAAACAATTTTCTCGAATAAATTCGTCGCGTCGTTTTTTGTTTTTCGTTTCCCCCCCCCCCCCCCCCCCCTCTATCATTATTCAACGAGCATATTATACACGCGACTCGCTCGTCGATATACTCGTCCGCGAAAATCATTTCCCCTATCATTCGTGTATCCGTGGGTAAACGTCGCGCGTATCATATTTCACGAAGTATTTTTTTTCCCGTTCGAAAGAACGTAAAAAAAAAAAAGAAGGAGAAACGATTTTTTTTTGTTCACCCTTTCGCGTAATATTACTCCCGCGGCTGATATTTATGGGGGATCGTGCTCTGGTTGTCGCGTTACAGGGCAATTCTCGTTACGCGACTTTGGAGTCGTTATTATCGAGCGAAATGGCGGGCTGATGTGTGGCTGGTGTCAGACCAGAAGTGACAGAGGACGAGAGAGCTTTATACGCACGCAACAGTATGCTGGGTATGAAATTTCGACTGTCCGAAATGTTACACGAGGTTTTAACACGATGGACAGACATTTCTCTGCTGTTTAATAAATTGCCATGTCCTCGTTTCTCTCTCTCTCTCTCTCTTTCTCTCTCCAGCCTCCCTTTTGTATCCTTTTTTTTTCAATAATCCTCCCACAAGTTTAATCAAAACAAATTAACCTCATCAAGCATTTTACCGCTCGTAATAATCTAACAATAACAATAATTATATTGTTATTATTATTAATATTAATATTGTTATTAATAATATTATCAGTATTAATGTCGTTATTATTATTATCATTATTGGTTTTTCATCGAATTAATTAGGATCCAGATAAAATAGTTTGATTAATTGTTCTGGTATTTTTTTTTTTCTAATCAATTAAAGTAGTTCGGCTGTTTGAGCAAGTACGGTAAATGTCCATCAATTTTTGCGGTAAATAACAGTTAAAAGTCCCCTGATTACAATAAGCACATTTTGGGGGGCTCTTGCGGGGCAAAATTTTGAATTATTTCATTTTTTAATTTTGATTTTTAACACAGTACCTTATGGAAGAACTCACAATAATGTGAATTGTAAAAAAAGTAATCGGTGGTTGAGCCTCAGAAAAGTTTCCACCATAAAGGAAATTTATCGCAGATTCTGTTTATTTCAAAAAAACATGACCTTACGGTGCTTTTCAAAAAGAAAACATAAAAGAACTTTTGTTTTCGACGTGTCGGAAGCGGATGGCAGACATTTACGTTGCACTGCTGGAACAGCTGATTGAAGCTTCGGGCAGAGTCGGTAATCGCGGGAATTTTAAATTCTCGAGAAACTTTAAAAGTGAATAACATTTATTTTTTTTTATCACGAATGTTAAATATAGATGCAAGTCCTCGTTGCGTTTCTTTCTCCACATTAGAAAAACTCAATGGAATTTCACATCCACGGCACCACATACTTTTCCCGAGCAAAGCTGTATCCACAATTCTTCGACCAGTGTTGTTTACGTTTATTTTCACTTTTTGGTCGAGTTTTATAGATTTTTTAAAATTTATTTTTGAGATTAACTCACGCGCTTTAATTCGTCGAATAGCTTCGCTTTTTTTAACGAACTGACCATTTCTTTTTCTCGGTGCCATTACTTCATAACTTTTCTTTCGCGTTATACAAATGTCGCAGCTAAGGTTATGTGTAATATGTCACCGGCACTGGCACGGGGGGCGGAGGGATGAGAGGGGCAGCGAGCCGACTTTACCCGAACATTGGACAATCATGGCGGACTCAATCACTTAACTAGTCAAGTTAAAGTATAAACTTTATCTTTGACGATATTTTTAAAGCATTTCAGACATTTATGTGATAAAAATATTATCAATGTAAGTGTTCATTAATTTTATTAATAATTTAGACGTAAATTTAATCGATATAAATGAGTTGCCAACTTGACTACAGTCATACGACGGCCGAACTACTTTAATTAAAAATATAATCAGATCGTAAAATAAAGGAAAGGTATTTCAACTCTGGGACTTTTTGTTTTTTTTTTTTTTTTATCGCGATAATCGATCGGTCACGAGTTTCATACAATCGTCTGTGGAACTTTTTTTTCTTTTTCCTCCCCTCGCGGGAGACTCGCGGCTCGTCGCGTGTCGCAATGATCGATCGATCAGCCCGCGGGGCGCGGAAAAATCGACCGGATATCTTTCACTTCCTCGCGTATATCGATCGTCGCGCGTTACGCGCCGCGTCGCTATAACACGACCGGAAGTCAAAACTTCTCGGAACTTTACTTCAACCCTTCCCCTCATTGTACTTCGCTTTTTTCCTCTTCGCGAGATCGCGAATTTTTTTTTTTTTTTCTCCCCGGCAAACTTTCATACAAAACCCTTTGCAACCGGACGAACGAGTTGCGATACTTTTATCTCGATGATTTTTTGCCACAAAATTGATCGTCTCTTGTCGAAGGGGATTTACGAGACAAAAGTTTTCGAGACTCTCCAAACGGATCGCGATTTTTTTTTTTTTTTTTTAATATTTCAAGAAGGATTAAATCGTGAAAGAAAGAAAATTTATTTCACGATCCTGTGATACCCTAAAAATCCTAATCACGATCACACGTTTTCTCCAATTTTCATTTTTTTTTTCGCAAAAATTTCTCGCCGATTTTCTCCCTTCATTTCTATACGTGTATTTTGAAAATTGTTCTTTTTTTCTTCGTCAAAGTATGAATTTGACTTTAAGAGGAAAAAAAAAAAAAAAACGCATATTGTTCACGAATATTATCGAACTTAATATCAATGTCACAATTGTATTTGAAAAATCGGGGAGGGGTCGGGGGAGGAGGGGGATAGATAAATACATTGATAACTTACCGGTTACGATGAGCCTCGCGAGGCTCGAACTCTCGACCGTTGCCCCGGTAACGTGATCGACGGTTCGGCATTTGTAGCTGTGATGCTTGTCATCGGGATTTACGGCGAATATGAGCAATTCACCGGTCGGTAGCATGTGATATTTTCCATCTTAAAAATAAAATGGGGAAGAACAAGGATCGAAGTGTTGCCTCTGAATTGCCGGATATCTCGATGTCAAAGATATATTTGCCTAACACGGGGATGACGATACAGTTATACTCGGGCGATATATAATATTAAAGTATTAATTATATCGATAAATTAATAATACATTAATTATCAATATATTAATTATACGTATTAATATATTTCTCATTTATGCATAATATTGAGCAGCGAAAAATGGCAAAGTGACGTATTCGCGCGCTCCGTTGCCCTCGGTGTCATTTTTTTTTCCTATTCTCTTTTTTTTCTATTTTTTTTTTTTTCAACATCCAAGCTTCGCGCGGTTCGACCCTGGGGAATTACATTTTCGAATTCGCGCGCCCCAGCCTCGCGCATGCATATACGCGAACTCTATCAATATGCAAATTCCTCTAATGGAAAATCCCTCTGTTGTTAGCAGTTCCTCCGAGTTAGGGGCCTCCCTCGGCCGACTACATAGTCATGCGTATGTGTGTTTCAGATGCGCATGCAGAGAGAGTGCGCGCATATGTGCACGAGGAGCCGCGCGCGAAAGCAGAAATGAGGGTCGAAAGAAACAAAAAAAAAAAAAAGAAGATAACAAAAAGTAGGGAAAAATGAGAGAAGAGAAAAAATACGAGAGATAAAAGGGATGTTTGAAAAAAGAAGAGGGAACAAAGGAGCGAGTTTTATGCATTGAAATTTGTGTTTTATCGAGGGATGCATTCCCCTCCTTCGGGGGATTCGCGGGGAGGGGGCCATTGACCATTCCGCGTGTGCTATTCGCGCTCTTCTCTCTGTTCTCGATAATAATTCGCGAGAGCGAATTTTCGATCGAAATAACACAATCTCGAATAATATAAACGGGAATGAAGATTTTGCCACGATGAGTAAAACACACGAATCAATAATCGCGATATATTTTTTTTTCTGATTTATCCCTTCTATAAGTATACGGTTTTCCTGTGCAGTCAAATTCGAGGTCGCTGATTTACAAAATAAGGGTCAGATCTGAGAAATTTTTCAAATTAAAAATGGCGGACTGAAAATGTGAGAGTGATCGGAATGGCTCGAAAATGCACACTTGCGCTCAGGCGTTTTTTTGGATCATTAAACACGATTCCGTTGTCAGAATTACATCAAAGATGACGGATTCAATATGGCAGACTGAGAATATGGAAGCCCCCGAGTGACAAAGATCAGTTTTCATATTTTCAGTCCGCCATATTGGATCCGCGATCTTGAATTTTGAAATTCGGACGTCAGAATTTACCGACCCCAATAACCCAAGATTACTCGAGCTTCACTTTTCTAGTCCTCATAATCTTCTCACAATTAGGAGTATGAATGAAATTTATTTTTCAATCAATGGGACGCATAATGTAGAGTAAGTACAAATAACGAGGACGTATTTTTTATTTTTCGTTAAAAATGACAGATGCACCTGATGTTATAGGCAATTTAATTTCACGGATTTTGATATGTATAGATATAGCGTAACATGCGTGACGTCATAATGTTATATTTTTCAATTTTTTATATTAACGGCAATTTTGATTCAAATAAAAAAATTAAAAATACGTACTAAATATTTTTTCCTAAAATACCAGATTTTGAAATAAAAAAATTTCATTTATACTCCCAATTACCTTTATTCTGTAAAAACCGACTTTTTCAACACTTTGTTTAATAATAGCGCTCACTGAATTCACGAAATCATAATAATCCCTCTCGAAACATCGACATTGACATCTTAGAAGTTCAATTATGCAAAAAACAAAAATGACAGCAATATCTCAAAAATTGAATGTAAATTTTGAATAACCGATTCAAAAGAGGTGTCTCATTGAGACGCTGTGCCGCAAAGTGACATGGGTATGCCAAATATGTTTGATTTTCTTATTTTTTGCTTTGTTCAACTTGTGAATCCATTTTTCACTGTTAAAAACCAAAAGTATGCGAACAGCGAAACAATTTTCATTGGCTCGTGTATCTTCATGCCTGATGTTTATTTTTTTAAATTGTGAATCCATTTTTTTTTTTCAAATTTATCAAACAAATTACGCAAAAATAGCGAAACAATTATCATTTGCTCATTTTCATATGGAATATTCGAACTCGACAAATTGGATTTCTCGCATAGCGTGTGTTGGAAAATGAAAAACATTCTGCGATAAACCGAGAGCGACGGTGAAAATCTGTTGAAACTTTCTGGTCGTTGACATAAAAATTCTATTATCGCAACGATGTAAAAGCACATCTCTCTCTCTCTCTCTCTTTTAATCATATTTCGTGCTGTCAAGTCCCCCCGGGATTAATCGGTCTGATTACAATTATCATCTTTACACGGCGATTTCATAGTCGCAGAGTGCGTTTCTCGTCGACGAGTTATACACATCAACGACACGACGAATGAACGAATTTTCCAGAACCGTGAATTTTCATCATGCAGAAGAGAGAAAACACGAGTTATAAATTTTACCGATGAAATATTCGAGCATAGCGCGATATTATACGTATAATACCGTTGAGCACCTGAGGGGGTTGGGAGGAGGGGGGGGGGGGGGATTTCCGGGCCATCAGGATCATCACGTTATAACGCTTCGAGCAACTTTCACTGAAAGTCCCGAGGGGCTATATGAAGCGCGAGCATGTTTTCCCATAACAAAGCCCCATTGGTATATCTGCTTCACGTTGGGTTCTTTTTTTTTGTTTTTTTTTTCTGACAGGGACCATGCGCACTCTGATACACGCGGTCACGAAAGTGAGAATATGTACTCGTGTACATTAGGGTGTTTCAAAAAAAAAAATTTTATTTTGATTTTTCATGCTTCCAACCCTCAAAATTTGAGTTTTGATGGAAAAAAACATCCTCGCGAAGAGGGAGCTCTGTTGCTTAAGGATGTATGAGCCACATAATTCCAGTCGACAAAAGTTTTCGTGAGAATTTCAAGTACTTCGCGTTGAAGCAAAAATTTGAAAAAAATCGAGCATATTGAAGATGATAATAATATCGATTTCAAATAATAACAATGCCGAAAAACTATCAAAAAATTGCTTAAACAATAAATTGTTGCAGAAATTTCCTCTTAAAATGTATTTCGATTATATGCAACAAATTCCTCGATTTTTCTGAATATATATGAATTTTTCAAGAATTTTCTTATGGTTTTTTAATTTTTGTTTTTGAAAATTTTTCATTTTGAAAAAAACATAAATTAAAAACCATAAGAAATGTCTTAAAAAATTCAAATGTATTCAGAAAAATCGAGGAATTTGTTACATATAATCGAAATACATTTTTACATGAAATTTCTGCAACAATTTATTGTTTAAGCAATTTTTTAAAAGTTTTCCGGCATTGTTATTATTGGAAATCGATGTTATTATCATCTTCAATACGGCTGATTTTTTTTTCAAATTTTTGCTTTATCGCGAAGTACATGAAATTCTCACCAAAACTTTTTTCGACTGGAATTATGTGGCTCATACATCCTTAACGTTTATAATTATAACAGCCAATTAACGTCTATGACGAACTTTTTGGAAAGAAAAATTTGAGACCATGAGGATTGTATTTCGAATTAAGAAAAAAAATTTCATGAAATAAATGTTTGCTTATTCCGAACTTCTAATTTTTTATAAAAAATTCTAAATAATTTCAAGTTGAACAGCTTTGTCTGACACCATCGTGTTCAAAATAAAAATTTAGATCGATTTTATTCGTAACAATAATTTTGCGATTTAAAATTGTTTATAAATTGTCAAAAGCAATTCGTATCTGGTGAAATTTTTTTTTTCGCGATAATTTTTTTTCTTGACTCAAATTCGCACTCCATGGTTCTTTATTCTCTTGCTGAAATAAGAAATCATTGGTCTCAGGGACGATAGTACATGAGCAAATTTATTCAACTTTAACAATTTTTCTGCTATGACTTTGTGCAAAAAAAAGACGCAAAATGACATTTATTTATTTATTTTCGGTAAATATTGATGCCAACGACGCCTTTTTTACACGTGGCATACGTCTTTCGGTGAAAATCAGCGACTAAAAGTATATATTGCGTTTGAACTCTGTCCTTAGTTAATAATAATGAATTAAATTCCGCGCACAAAGCTAAACTTTTCGTTCAGCACTATCGTTTACAACTTTTAAATCATTGAAGGTTCTCTTTACATATATGAAATACAATCCCCATTGCCTCAAATTTTTCCTTCCAAAAAATTCGGCATAGACGTTAAGTGTATCAGTGTGCACGGTCCCTATACATATAAAAAAAAGTACTTGTCGGTTTTATTGCCGGAGGGGGGGAGAGGACTATTTGTACTCTCGTATTTTTGCTTAATAAAAAAAAATTAAAAGCATGACAATTCTTCGATGTTTTTACGTAATTTTTTTTTGTTGTAATCTCAAAAATCCCGTGTCAATAATTTTTGTCATCGCGAATCCGTTAGCCATTTTTCGTATACCACTGCGCATACGAGTTAGAAATTGTACGATAAATGTGTACGAAAAAAAAAAAAAAAAGAAAAGAGACAAATGAAAAGCCTCGAGTGGAAAAGATTAAGTGTCGAATGGATCATGCGAGAAAAAAAGAGAGAGGGCGCGTTTGAGTATTTTTAAATACTAAAGCGGGAAAAATAATAATAATAATGATAGACAAAGAGAGGAATTTCGTGGGTTAATATGCATTCGGGTGAGTAGACGAGAGTATGAGCGGGCTCGTCTGTCGAAAATCATAGCCAGCTAGCTGCCTGTATTGTATAACCCAGATATATATATATATGCATGTAAATATATATGTGTTTCAATGAATGGACATCTGTCATGGACAGATTCAGAATGCACCTGCAAACGCCCACCAGCAACCTGCATAGCGTTATTTGTGCACGACGAATTTCAATGCGTATATATATACATATATATATGTATATATATATTGGCTTGAATCGATAGCTAAATCATCTCGATATACATTCTCGTAATTTAACCGATGAGCCAAAGCTCCCATTACTCTTATTAGCAACCCTTCCGATGCACTCTCAGCCTCTCTCTATGCACCGAGAATGGGGGCATTATATCACAAAAGGCACACATTTCCAATCATTTAAAAACATTTCGAGTCGTAAAAAAAGAAAAAAAAAAAAACACAAAAAGAATCTCTCGCTTTCGAGATACACCGATTATCGAGGAAATTCATCGTTATCCGCGAATAATTCACGCGAGAAATTATTTTTCGAGAGTCAATAAAATCCAGAAATATTTTTATTTGTAAATCGACAATTTTATTTCAATTTTTAATTTTTTAGTTTCATTTATAAATCAACGAAATGTGAATTTTTTTTTTTTCAATTCTATTTGCCAAATCTTCGCGATGTTTTCAAGCGAGAAAAAAATAACGCTACTTTTTATATTTAATTATTATCAATTGACAAAAAGGAAATTAATTAATTATAAAGTACAAAATGAATTAATGAGGCAATGGTGATGATTACTTGGTGTGATTTTTTCGGGTAATTTGATTTTTTTTTCTTTCGTGCGAATACGTCGCGAAGATTCGGTGAGAAGAATTTAAAAATCGATGATTCGTAGATTAGCAAGTGAAAGTAAAAAAAAATTTTTTTTGTCGATTCGTGTGACTAAAGTATCGAGGGCTATTCATGCCTTTTTTTTTTTTTTTTGGTCTCGAAACGGCAATTTATTTACGAATTCTCGAAAAATTTACCAAGCTTTATGGGGTACACAGGGGATTTAAAAATTGTTGCGGTGTTTTCTTCTTTGTTTTTGGTTATTTTAAATCCCACTCGGGGGACAAGAAGCGTTACACGCGTACGCTTTTACTCGGAGGTTTACCGTTTTAACTTTTTCCAACTTTTCTCCCAACTTTTCGCGAGCTTTTCGGCTTGCGCGAACCCGTTGGACGACTCGAATAAACGTCAACGAGCATACCCAAGCTACATCTGGCACTTACAACTTCACCATACTTCCCATGGAACTTTTATCTCTCTCTCTCTCTCTATCTCTCTCTCTTTCTCTCTCTCTCTCTCTCTCTCCATTTTCTTGGCCTCTTAGTCTCGTCTATTTCGCGTTTTTCATTTTACCTCTTCACTTGGCTCTTTTACTGCCACTTGAGGAAAAATGCCGAGACTTTCTGACACATACAAATAAAAACACACACGCACACACACCACTGGCGCATAGCAGGGAAAATTTACGACTCGCACGATCGATTGATGAAAAATTCTACCCATTTGCTTTGCTTGTACGCGAATAAATGCTAAGCTTAAAAAAAATTATCATGATTCATTGTGAAACTGATGAATCAGGCATTCACCGAGTGATTTATGAAATTTCAATTATAAATTTATCTGTCAACAATAAGCATATAGTAAAGACATATCCACTACACTTGATCGTCGCACCTGTTATTTTTTTTTTGTTTTTTTTTTTTCGAACGAAACTGACTCAACGTGATCCAGTGCAATTTTTTATGCGCTTCGAGTTTGAGGAATAAGAGTCGAAAAATTTGAAAAATATTCTCAGATGACGTTCGAAGATAGAAAAATATATTTCAATTATAGAAAATCAATATTTTAATGATTTTCATTAAAAATAAAATTGTTGAACACATTTTTTATGATTTCTTGCTCGAAATTTCATAAATTTTTTTATTTTTAATATTTCGAGCTCAAAGCTAAGGACTGTAATCTCGAGATGGACAAATTCTTGAAAAAAAAAAAAATAAATAATCCATGAGTGAACTTTTCGGAAAAGGTATTCATATTGAATATCTTTTCCCTAAAGTTCACACGTGGACCAATTTTTTTTTTTTTTTAACGAAGTTACTTATCTCGAGCTCATGATCCTGAATTTTTAGCTCGAAATATTAAAAACAAAAAAATTTACGAAATTTCCAGCAAGACGTCATGAAAAATGTATGCAAAATTTTTTTTTTTTTTCAATGAAAGTTATGAAAATATTGATATCTTGCGTTGAATTAATGAATGCGGGTCATGATGAGCCGGTGTGAGAATCTCTCGTCAATTTTCGTAAAGAAAAAAAAAAAAAAATTATCCAATTATTGATCGTCATCGAGCGTCATGAAAAATGTTTCCTGAAAGTTTCGTGTTCTGCCTTGTGCACTATTAGCTTGACATCGAAATTCTTCTTCATCGTCTCGGGCATTCTACTGGCACCATTGGGCTAAATTACAAACTTCTCCTGTCAAGAGAGAGAGAGAGAGAGAGAGAGAGAGTTTCGCTAGCATTCGTGCATTTATTCATGCGGCAGGCGTAATTAAAATTACAAAGTTTGGTAACGAATTACAGTGCTGCGTTTTGGCCCTCGCTCCTGCGACCTCTCTCTCTCTCTCTCTCTCTCTCTCTCTCTCTCTCTATCTGTCTCGACGTAATGGATCATACTCGAGCAGAGATAAATGAAAGGCTCACCCTCGCACTACCGAATATTTATCGCACTCATTCGCACCGATCTGTGAGTAATCATTTAAAAAAAAAAAAAATAAACTGACAAAAGACCACCTAATCAATCTTTTTTTTCTAGCTTTGAAAATTATCGAATTTTTTTATCAATTAAAAAAATATATCTTTACACTTTTTTTTGTATTACTTTAGCTTGAATTACGGTTAATTTTTTTTTAATTTTCAATTTGATTTATAATTTATATCGTGGCTACGGGTCATTGCCTTACTTATTATTATTATTATTATTATTATTATTATTATTGTGGGCACATGTACGAATGAAAATGTACATTGTGCTGGGGGTAAGACAGATTACGTGGCAGGTTGTATTCTCGCGGGTATGTAAATCAGTGTAGCCTTCTACAGAGTCAAGCATCTCTCTCTCTCTCTCTTTCTCTCTCTGGCTTGAATTATGTGAATTAATCGTCTTGGTTCTTCCTGTGCTTGTCGCACGGTAAATGCCTGGGATATCTCGAGTTTTGCCTGTGCGCGATATTATTTTTCCGTGCCACGATTAATAAATGTTACGCGGATACAGTGGAAGCTCGATCGTGAGTATTGCGTGAGCCCGCGTGCCCGCAGGACGAACGAATGGAGAGGGAAAGCGTGAGAGGGGACGCGAGACCTCTCATTGGCTCGGCGCTCTCGCGGCAGTAGAGGGGGGGCGAAGGAAAAATATTACCGCACGGATTCGAGCAAAATGAGATGCGACCGTAAAAAATTACGAAGCTACTTTGAATTGGGAGTATAAATGAAATTTTTTTATTTCAAAATCTGGTAGTTTAGGAAAAAATATTTAGTACGTATTTTTTATTTTTTTATTTGAATCAAAATTGCCGTTCATATAACAAATTGAAAAATATAACATTATGACGTCACACATGTTACGCTATATCTATATATATATCAAAATCCATGCAATTAAATTGCTTATAACAGGTGCATCTGTCATTTTTAACGAAAAATAAAAAATACGTCCTCATTATTTTTACTTACTCTACATTCATTCATACTCCCAATTGTCTCGGGCGTACGGTCAAGTTTTTATAAAATTCAATCGTTCACGAATCAGCAAAGGATATAGTCGATATTTACTCATTATTTTCATAATTCTTCTATGAGCATTCATTATCCTTGTCAACAATCCTAAACATTTTTTTTTTTGCAATTTCAATGAGCTTCAATCGTTCGTTCGATCATAATTGGACGTAAAAATTTACAAGCTACGGGGCAATGGCTCTGATTCATTCGACAATGAAGTTAAGTATAGTCGCTCAATTTATCAATTCGATTAATTAATGAAAATTGTTCGACGTGTACACGAAAAATGAAAAAAAAAATAAAGAACCTAAATTCGGCGGGAAAACTTTCACTGATCCCCATATCTCCCAAGACGATGCACCTCGATGTTCCTTGGCTCGAAAACTTTTACCGCAAAACTTTCTCAAAACTTTGAAGATGAGAAGGGATCAAATTAAACTGAAACCTCTTCGACTCGTCGAAAGTTACGCCGTGGAGAAATTTAACCGTGTGTGTGGGAAATGAGGGAAGACCGTCGAAATCACGATGCGTTGCATCGTGCGTGCCTCTCGAAACATTCTCTCTCAGTTCTCTAATTAAACTCGGGGTATCGGTCTCTCGTATAGGATGAAATGAACGCGAGCCTTTCGCTCTTTCTC